>OX365950.1:32155713-33355713 GCA_947247005.1 Spisula solida | reverse complement strand
GTTTGCACTCTCAGTTAAACACAAGTTAAAACAGCTTAAATAAACTTTATATTTTGTTTGACCTAGTTGTATTTAGTGTTTTATCCAAGATGACCAAGTTTCAATTTTGGAAAATATCTTTTAATTTGATAACAAATACCAGAGACATCTTTCTGTATCTTTCATTTCTCATTTTCTTATAATTAGTCTTGCGCACCGTGATAATATGATCAATGTGTACAGTATCACGTACATATACAGTTACATATAACAAAACACTGTGGATTTTTGTACAGAAAAAACACAACTCATTCTACTCCCATCAATTAATTCAGAACTCTTCTCTCTTCGAAATGTAAATTCGTTCGATCCTGTCATTTTTGTAAAAGAATAAATAAGAACAATTATTAAGCAACTTAATGCAAGTTTAATAAAAAAAACACACCAAAACTTTAAAGTCAAATTGACGCATGCAGATAAAATTGCTTCATGCACTCGTTATGCCCTATAATACATAGGTTTAAAATGATCCGTATTAAGTATCGCAACTGTGTTGTTCCGTGTAAACATTTATTATTAGAATATCAATAAAATATTAATTATTCACTGTTTTTCATAGCACACAAAAACCTGAACGCGGTCTAATATATTGTCTTTAAAGACACATTTAGTGTAGTTCATCTAGACATAATGACAATATATTCCTGTGGTTCGTCATAAAACCTCGAAGGTATCCCAGGAACCAAAAAGAGCACAGAAAAGACTCATACTCCATGAGAACGAGCGTAAAATTTCGCATAGCCTGCATTATATAACAAGTGAAAATAATTCATGAGTACTTACCAAGAATCGAAAAACTATCCAAATATTAATATTTCCGCGATATATGTCACGGTGTAAAGTACCATTTTAGTCACGTGATTCCCCACACGGGATACGGTTTAATGACGTAGATATTCATTAATAGTATTAATACTTTGTATAATATGAGCCCGCATTGAAAATATCTCAACCAATATCAATTACAAGATTTTGAACAATGAATATTAATGGAGTATCATGTCTTACACCACACTATTTTTCAATAGTTTCAAAAATCCTTTTCTTGTTTGGTACCATAAAAAGTCTACAATAAAATCATTAATAATGCCTTTACCAGTAATATGTGAAAAATTCTTTCATAACCAAAGCACTTCTAATAATGCAGAACATATGCAGCTAAAGGCACCAAACATAAACGAATTTGTGAAGCACATCAAACTTTATCAGTCAACCTTTTTTATTCCAAGCAAACAAGAAACCGCTATATATAAACATATGTAATAGATAATGTTTAATCTGTGGCAACTAGTACTCAGTAATTACATTTTATATTCTAATATTGTTTTGCTGACAAATGGAAAGACCGAGAATGATTTAAAACTAATAATAGTTATGTTAATTGAAGCCCGGAATTGACCTTAAGCGTGTGCATTTCCCCCTTTTTTCTCCTCTATCAGTTATAAACCAGGACAAAACACCGCTTAAATGTCTATGGTTGACGGCAATTACAAGCTTCATTTATGCCTAATAATTATCATTACTGTTAAGTTACACTTATTAATAAAGGATGTTTCTATTTGCAAGGAAAATTAATTGAAAATATGATGTAGTTATTGAGTTATTGTAGTAGCAAGTTAAACCCTCTACTAGATATAGTAGACGTTTCTTTTTAGCAACTGTTCTTAACTGATGTAATAAATTTTGAAATAGCTTTTTCATCCATATCCAACAGAGTCATTTTAAATGTATTTAAATGATAAGAACCTGTACCTTAGCACAAAAACCAAAAAAAGTACTTAAATAATGTATAATATAATTATACGGTCGGATATGTTTTGTAAAAACATCCAACTCAATTCGCGACTTAAACGGAAGAACTGAACTGTAACACTAATCCAACAATTGTTATATCGGTCTAAATATCAATAAAAATAATTCAAGACATTTTTGTGTGGCGTTAACGCCACACAATGATATTACCACTTTTCAGCTTACGACCAATTTAACGCATTAGGCCTCGGCAAATAAATAGTTCTATGATTTGAACAATATTACAAGCATGCAACACAGGTTACACGTATCATTGGACCTGATTTGTTTACATTACCAACATTTACTTATATCAAGACCAACAATTTTATCAGACTTTTATTTTTAGAGGATTTTTATGGCAAATCATTCCGCAACGGACTATATTTTTACTACCAACGAATGTTCTCACTGGTGGCGGGAATCTAATAGTTCCCACGGTTTTCAATCGTATACTGTAACGTATGTAAATCACTCCGCCGCTGCACATTGCAGACGATGACCTAATTATGTTGTATACAAACATTGATGCTATATATAGCTGGTGGGGGGAACTGAAATAGTTCTACGTACATATCGATCGGCCGATTAACGATGTTATCGCGGTAAGCGTTAAACGCACTAGTCAATTTCTACCGTGCTTTATATAAGACCTCATAATTTTCGTATCTATTATCCGATTTTGTTAAAGCTTGTAATGAAGCAGAGATATATGTCTCTCTTTTAGACAACATTTAACACGATACCCTAATTAGTTAATCCACGGCGACGAGTAAGAATCCGTTCCGCGTAAAAGTAAGTTTAAAATATCCCGTTTTATACCAAATAAACGGTCGAAAATCATCAATTATTAATTTAATATTCGATCGATTTTGTTCGTTAAAGCTTGTTTTAAAAGCTAATACTTAAAGGTTTTATAAAATGTAAAACTTGTTTTTAAAGCATTAATCGGCCGATCGATATGTGGGAGCGACGCCATGTTTACCCCTTTTACATACGTTAATATAGAGTGTCATTTAATTAACATGCGTGGTCATACGGAGAATAAACAGTCAGTTATCTTGACACTGGTCGAATTCTCCAAGTCGTTAAAAATGGTATTTGTAAATATCCCTTCATTGATGCTCAGCAGTTACTTAAGTAAGTTCCAGGTAACTGCTGGTTCTCTTGGTGTCTTTAGCAGCACAAATGTTTGAGTAAGGGTGGGCTTATCAGAACTGTGACATAAAATTATGATACAACCTGGATTCGATATTGGATTTAATGGCATCAGTACGCCACACACCAGCACTTTCAGTGCTTTGATATAAACTATTGTAAATTCTTTTATTGACAGGTATGAAAACATAATTAATTGCGGTGAAAGTTGAGGTGAAACAGCCGATCATACGGCTCAATATTTATCGCTGATTCAATAGTACGACTTTTAACAACCGTCGCGTGTCATAGAAATCATAGATAATGCGCCAACAAAAATATGATAACAAACCTGAGGCCGTGAATGAAGTAAAGTGCAAACACAATGCCATGAATACGTTAAGTGAAACACACGATGCATTTACGTTAATCAGTTTACGCTCATCATTAATTATTCTATTGTTTACTTAATTGATTTTCTAGTAAATCGTTTGCAGTAAACTTTCTGCAAGAATTCAGAATAAAGTTATAAAGAAGACAGCAACGATGCATTTTAGATTATCAGTTTACTTAAGGTAACATAGAATACAAATCAACATTTAATGAATTATTCGTTTTTATATTTTGGCTCATTGATATTTTCTAGCAAATAATTGAAGCTTACAATAAACTATCTGCAAGAGTTCAGAATTCAATGAATATGAAAATGGTTGATTTCCCTCAATCAAAACTGCATTTCGGTTCCTAAAGAGACAATGGCAAGCGCCAAAGAAAACGTACGCCAATTATACAAAAGGGTTTAGTCAACCGCACATAATATTATAAGAATATTGATTATCTCTGTATTATTTGTATTTCCAAACTTAAACATTTCAGAAGTAAATATACTTAATGAATTGTCTCCCGCAATATATGTTGAATTGTTTTTATGCATTGCCTTTTATATTTCAAACAATTGTACGTTTCACAGAAGTTATCGAAGTTTACATGATTAGTAGTATCGTTCCTAGTTGTGTATAAACTATATGAGATCAACATTATGTTGTTTCTAGTCGTATATAAACTATATGAGATCAACATTATGTTGTTTCTAGTCGTATATAAACTATATGAGATCAACATTATATTCTTGTTTCTAGTCGTGTATAAACTATATGAGATCAACATTATGTTGTTTCTAGTCGTATATAAACTATATGAGATTAACATTATATTCTTGTTTCTAGTCGTGTATAAACTATATGAGATCAACATTACGTTGTTGTTTCTAGTCGTGTATAAACTATGTGAGATCAACATTATGTTGTTGTTTCTAGTCGTGTATAAACTATGTGAGATCAACATTACGTTGTTGTTTCTAGTCGTGTATAAACTATGTGAGATCAACATTATGTTGTTTCTAGTCGTATATAAACTATATGAGATCAACATTATATTCTTGTTTCTAGTCGTGTATAAACTATATGAGATCAACATTACGTTGTTGTTTCTAGTCGTGTATAAACTATGTGAGATCAACATTATGTTGTTGTTTCAAGTCGTGTATAAACTATATGAGATCAACATTATATTATTGTTTCTAGTTGTGTATAAACTATATGAGATCAACATTATGTTGTTTCTAGTCGTGTATAAACTATATGAGATCAACATTATGTTGTTTCTAGTCGAATATAAACTATATGAGATCAACATTATATTCTTGTTTCTAGTCGTGTATAAACTATGTGAGATCAACATTATGCTGTTGTTTCAATTCGTGTATAAACTATATGAGATCAACATTATATTATTGTTTCTAGTTGTGTATAAACTATACGAGATCAACATTATGTTGTTGTTTCAAGTCGTGTATAAACTATATGAGATCAACATTATGTTGTTGTTTCTAGTCGTATATAAACTATATGAGATCAACATTACGTGTTTCTAGTCGTGTATAAACTATATGAGATCAACATTATGTTGTTGTTTCTAGTCGTGTATAAACTATGTGAGATCAACAGTATGTTGTTGTTTCAAGTCGTGTATAAACTATATATGATCAACATTATGTTGTTGTTTCAAGTCGTGTATAAACTATATGAGATCAACATTATGTTTTTGTTTCTAGTCGTATATAAACTATATGAGATCAACATTATGTTGTTGTTTCTAGTCGTATATAAACTATATGAGATCAACATTACGTGTTTCTAGTCGTGTATAAACTATATGAGATCAACATTATGTTGTTGTTTCTAGTCATGTATAAACTATATGAGATAAACATTATGTTGTTGTTTCAAGTCGTGTATAAACTATATGAGATCAACATTATGTTTTTGTTTCTAGTCGTATATAAACTATATGAGATCAACATTATGTTGTTGTTTCAAGTCGTGTATAAACTATATGAGATCAACATTATGTTGTTGTTTCTAGTCGTATATAAACTATATGAGATCAACATTATGTTGTTGTTTCTAGTCGTGTATAAACTATGTGAGATCAACATTATGTTGTTGTTTCAAGTCGTGTATAAACTATATGAGATCAACATTATGTTGTTGTTTCTAGTTGTGTATAAACTATATGAGATAAACATTATGTTGTTGTTTCTAGTCATGTATAAACTATATGAGATCAACATTATGTTTTTGTTTCTAGTCGTGTATAAACTATATGAGATCAACATTATGTTTTTGTTTCTAGTCGTGTATAAACTATATGAGATCAACATTATGTTGTTGTTGTTTTTTCTTCGTGAGTACTTTTCCATAATGCTAGTACTAGTACTATTAACGAGGCAACGTCATACAAGTAATTTACGGACTAAATAATATAAATTAAATTAACATTTAAATATGTCAACACTTTATTTCTGTTTTAACTATATTGTATTTTTTGCTTGATTAACCTATGTTTGAAAGTGCAGAGGAAAATAATTTCATGAAAAGATATTAGGCCCCGCAGTTCTTTCCAATATGCATCTGTATAACTTGCTCCTATAGTGGGAGTTGACCCTCTAAACTGGACGGCGTCATTGCCTACAGCGGTGCTACATTCGGTCATCACAAACAGGGTCTGTATACAGACAATTCTACAGTATAATACCGCAACCTGTCCCATTCACAAGCTTATCAGCTCAACATAATTTTAAATTACTTATCTTTCCTGTTCTTATTTTCATTCGTTTTAAAACCTTAAGCATTATACTAGTAATTGATAAAACGCGAGTGTGTATGCTCTTTATCGGCGACATAATGCATCAAATTCGTTGGATAACAGCCGTCTGCTTCCTGACAGCAAATGTTGCTGCTGGCTTTGAAAATATCGAGGAACTACTTTCGAAAAGCGAAATCTTCATTCAGTTCCAAAAGCGTCTGACTGACTTAGAAGAACGCGATACAGTGCAACAACGTTTAATTTTGAAACTAGCTAACAATTTGGCCGATCAGAAACAAAAAAACGTCGTGCTGCAAGAGACCGTCGCTGAACTGAAATCTCAGATAGAAATCAAGAACATGGCAGAGGAAAACATCACCCAGACATTCACACCACCACGTGTCATGGGGGTAAAAAGTAAACTACTAAAACTACCGAGTGCAAGCCATGAAGACATAAAACACCGTATTCAGAGAGGTATTTCGTTAACATAATACACGTCATAATCAGCATTAGGCTACAATAATGATATTGTAATTTTTGGTGTCATTTACATCACGGTCTCGTCTTGTTGACATGAACGTTCAAGCTATATATATAATGAAATACCATGATCAGTTTGTAACAACATTGGCATTGGTTCAAAATACAACTGAATTTTTTGTTATGGATATTTGTCCATGTTCTTGCTCTAGCAGCCTAGCAGTGTGAAGTTGGCAGGCTAACCGCCTATCAGCCTAGCAGTGTGGAGTTGGCGGCATATCAGCGTGAAGTTGGCGGCCTAGCGGCCTGGCCGCCAACTTTGCGCGCTGCTAGGCCGCCAACTTCACGCTGCTAGGCTGCTAGGCCGCTAGGCCGCCAACTTCACGCTGCTAGGCCGTTAGGCCGCCAACTTCACGTTGCTTGACTGATAGGCCGCTAGGCCCCCAACTTCGCGCTGCTAGGCTGCTAGGCCACCAGGCCGCCAACTTCACGCTGCTAGGCTGCTATGCCACCAGGCCGCCAACTTCACGCTGCTAGGCCGCAAACTTCACGCTGCTAGGTCGCTAGGCCGCCAACTTCACGCTGCTAGGCTGCTAGGCCGCCAACTTCGTGCTGCTAGGCCGCCAATTTCATGCTGCTTGGCTGCTAGGCCGATAGGCCGCCAACGTCGCGCGCTGGTAGGCTGCTAGGCCACTAGGCCGCCAACTTCACGCTGCTAGGCTGCTAGGCCACTAGCCTGCCAACTTTACGAACATTATTTGTCCAACATTGTACATGTTCATCATAAATGCTAAATCTATCAGTCAAATATGTTCTGCTTAGAATGACAATTTCAGTGACTTTTCAACTCCCAGTTTAACAATCATCCAATCCTTATTACCTTATTACCACATGCATAAATACATATTTTGATATGACATATGAGACAAAGAAATGGTAAGCGAGGTGTAACGTTCGGTATACTATGGGATGACGTCCGGCAACAGTCGCGTTCGTTCGTTCTTAAAATTACGCTCTATTCTGAATTCCTAATACATGTAGTGCTTTAAAAAAATAGGAGACATATATGTTTTGTAGTAATGATATTGCGGTTCCCTTTATCACTATTTGTAGCTGTTAAAAAGCTATGGAGAACTCAAATTTGGATGTTAAAAGATAACAAAATATGACAGGGAGGGCAGCACTCAACTGAAACAGCCAACAGATATAACACAGATCACAATCGCACAACACGATAGTACTCAGAAGACAGAACTCTGAACTGTTGATAAATATAAATGTTGGTGTAATATCAAGTTATATATATATAATTGCAGCATCTCCAACCAGACGACAAGCTAATCAGGCGGATGTGGCATTTTCAACAGGTTTAACCCACAATATCCTTCATGCCGGAAAAGACCAAAACATCATATTCGATAAAGTGCTAACAAACGTTGCCGCAGGTTATAACTCACATATCGGAGTATTTATGGCACCTGTTCGAGGCACGTACATGTTCCATTCCTCTATTTTGGCGTACAATAACCGTGAAGTTTGGTGCCGATTCGTTGTCAATGGAGGATTTAGTGCAGCCATATACGCTCGAGGTACGGACAACAGACATGACCAGGGCGCCAATATGATTATTGTGCAGCTAAACCAAGGTGATGACGTCAGTGTACAAAACATGGCTGCTGACGACGCTATTTATGGCGACGTCAGTATGTACACCACATTTTCTGGATTTCTTCTACACGGCGAAGGTGAGCTTATCGTTGGTTGAAATGTAACGTTATAGACTAACGTACCAATAAAAATAATAAATTGTATTGTATACTTGTATTTTATAGTTATAAACAAACAACAAATCGGGCCCGTTAGGGTAACCCGTTTATTTCAGATATATACATTCATTATTCATGGTTTGCAGTACATGGATGTTCAGAAAAGGCATAAAGGTGGACAATTTAAGGAGAGAGTATGCAGTGTTGAGTAAACTGGGTTCCGTAGAATTTGTTACATAAATAAGATATAATTTGTGATCAAAGGTGAATAGTTTTTCAAATCATATAATTATTATAATAAAGACTTTATTTAAAGAGGCAACACCATTGGGTATACCCATTATTTTATTGTGAGCCTCATATAACATTGACATTATACATGTACATTTACAAAAGCTACATGGCAAGCGAAGTAATATAAATATATACATATGTACACAGCTGAAAGAAAGTCAAGATATAAAATGTAATTTAAAGAAGAAGATCTAACCTGCTATAACACATTAAACGATGGCATACATTGCATAAAGCATGGTTGATGGGTCCTGTTAATGAATTAATGTATCTCTCAAAAGAGGTGTTTGACCACCAACGACTATCTATTTTATTAACGTACTGTAAGTAAACATAATACCAAATGTGTTCCGATGCCACTCTACCTGAGTCACCAAGCTCCGCTTATGAAAGCCGTATTCCTTATGTTTTTACGAAGCATCTCATTACCAGCTAAGTACTATTGGTAATAAGCAGCAAAGTACCACTTGAGAGAATGCGTGCAAACTATGCAGTGGATATACTTCAAAATGTTTGTTTACAGTCCAAATTGTTGTCCGATGTGAAAACAAACAGTTTTCGTTCTGAGCACAAAACGGTCACAGAGGATTTATTAGAATTACCCGACAAGGAACATTTTATGTTATATCTAGCTATTTTAAAATCAGACCAGAAGTTGCCGGCATAACATTTTTTTCAACAACTAACTTATGTGAAACATGTGTGTCCTGGTGTGGCATAATAGTTTTTAAAAAGGCGGCGGAACCGATTCCTCAATAGTTTAGTGAGAGAGCGTCCTTTTCGAGTGCGGGAAGTCCCTGTCTCGACCCCATATCACGTCAAGCCAAAGCGTCCAATTAAAGACGAAATAAAAATGGTACCAGAAATATTGCTAGACTCGCAGCATAAAAGGGAAGCTGACTTCTCGCTTATATGTGTGGAGATGGATAACATCCGGAATGAAGTTTCGAGAGTGATTGATATAAGTTGGAAAAACTTAAAACCTGATAACGCTACATGTAACCTGTAGTATACATTCCTCCTTATAAAAGTCTTTATGAAATGATGAACCCTAGGGTGGACCTGGTAATGAACCAAGTGGACAAATCTTGTTAGATGGCCACTAGATAATGGCAAATATCATAACAAAGATCAGGGTATGTTATTTGGAGTAAACTTCTTGTTTAAGTTTCCCTCAGGGGGGAAGTCACACTTAAACGTGTAATAACAACGTACGTGGAACGTATGAATGTTTGCTGGTCGTACGCTGAAATTACCTAAAAAACAATCTGGTGCCTCATCATTCGGACGTATTCTCATCGAATTAAGAACCTAAATTAACAAGAGGCCCTAGATATAGCTGCTATCTAGAGTCACTGGTTTAACGTATGGGTAACCGACCTCTAACTCACAAGTGTGTTTGCAAAATCCACGTACACTCGGCATGCGTTGTTGTCTTGTGACTAGCTCGAAGTAAATCTATATAGAAAGGTATCTAAAAAGAACAACATATCGATTTAGATGGTATTCAGTTTAAAGTAGTATTGAAAGACACAATTGCAATTATTTTAAAAACCTGTTTCACAGAGCGTACTGCTAGTAATAGGATTCCTTCCAAGCATATTCCTTATTGATGGAATAGAATGTTTGTATACACAAATGCACAACGGACAAGTGAATAAATACTTTGTTAAGAAGGTACACGCAAAATATTTAAGTAAGAAGTAATCAGATAATAACAAATCGGACAAGTAACACTCAGAGGTAATCAAAGGTAACACTCAACTTAACTCAACAGAAGATCACAAAGGTATATAAAGGAACACACAAACAGACATATCACAGATCACAAAGGTATATAAAGGAACACACAAACAGACATATCACAGACCACACGTACATGCCACAATATCGATCATATACTCGTATATGAACAAAAAACCTGAAACCAAACAGACACATAACTTTAATTTTATGTGACATTTATTTGGCCCAATAAATGTGTAAGCGAGTGTTACTACACTATAAACAGTATGACACTGCAGCTCCATATATAGCTACATGTATGTTAACTGGTTGTCAACAAGAAGACAACAACAAAGGCGTACTTTCCGATGTTGATCCTAGAATTGTGTTACATAATTTAGATCACTGGTCTGTGCTTGTATATATTATGATTATCTTGGGTTTTAGCCCTTAGGAATACTTAAATATGATCAGAAAATACTGTTTATCTTTAAAATACATGTAACGTTCCTAACTTTTACAATATATGTCGATACGAAAAACTACGGATTCAACACTATACAATCAATCAAGTGGTTCGTTCCATATATAACATCTGATACCAATCATTTATAGAACTTATACGACAAAAAACGTCCAATGAAGGTTTTAGAAATCCTAATAAAAAGCATAATTCATTGAGATCAGCGCAAATACGAAAACCTTTAAAATTGTCACTCGACACTTTATTCCACAGGGAATCATTAGTATAAAGTGCAATAAATGCCATCCAGTGTCTAATTAGATATAGAGATAATTAATTATTAATGGTTTATTTTAAAAAACGCTCGTGAAGTACATTTGTATTGATATTATTTCTATAAGGATATCGGTAATACTTAGTTCGTTAAGTGGTCAGTTCTCTACTTTTTTAGTTCAAACAAATCGTAACCCACAGGGAAATAGTCAATCATTGGATAGATCGAAGTCGATCCAAACACAAGTCTTAATCAAACGCAATTTTGAAATCTCGCCAAATTACGTGAATAATCTCGTATAATGAAAATGGACCTGTAATGAGAATCGCCTCATTAAACATGTACCCATAGAATATAAACTTAACTAAAATGGACTTCAACCAATCAGCTTGCTAGATTAAGTCATGTGATTAATTGGATGGACAGGTGGTCCAGTGGTGAGAGCTACTGATTGTTAATCCGAAGGTTGTGGGTTCGATCCCGCCTCCATCCAGACAGAAATTCTTTAAAGTGTTTCCCACATAACACTTACTTCACTTACAGCCCTTATATAATTAGGATAGCAGATAAGTGTACTTGTTTTCAATGAAGATGCGGACGTTATTTCATCCCG
Organism: Spisula solida; assembly: GCA_947247005.1. Classification (NCBI taxonomy): domain Eukaryota; kingdom Metazoa; phylum Mollusca; class Bivalvia; order Venerida; family Mactridae; genus Spisula; species Spisula solida. Next base: position 33,343,981 of record OX365950.1, on the reverse strand, counting down.
TTGAAATTGAAAAACACAAATCAAACTAGAATCTATATATGTATACAATCATGTATATTGTATGCCAGTAGATCAATAAAGAATAGTATAGGAATATGTAGTAGATCCGTTATATCCGGCAATTATAGCGCTTAACTCAGATTTTAATATTTAGTACGCATCATGTCTGAAAATACAATACCTGTAGACGTGACTTACCTTAAATAAACGTCAAAATTGAAGACAAAAAGAAAATGGGAAGAAAGAATATGAGAAAAAAACTAGTCTCAATGGATATTTGAACTCGCGGCCCTCTGCTCATAAAACATGTCAGAATAGACGAACGCAATATCGTTTCAATGTGCGGTATTTACCATTACAATTTCACTCCTTACTGGACCTGGGTAACTTTAAGGTCAAACATTTACCATCCGATACACTTAGCATCGAGAGTACCGCGAGTAACAGATCTGTGTGTATCTACTGTACATTTAGTTTAACAGAAATGTATTTTCTGCGGTATCTTTTGTGATGAGTATAGCATAATTATTGTAAGCTATCAGGTTCGTTTATCTATTACTGCGGAGATATTACAAACATGTCATTGGTTTTTGTGTGGCGTAAACGCCACACAATGATATTACCACTTTTCAGCTTACGACCAATTTAACGCATTAGGCCTCGGCAAATAAATAGTTCTATGATTTGAACAATATTACAAGCATGCAACACAGGTTACACGTATCATTGGACCTGATTTGTTTACATTACCAACATTTACTTATATTAAGACCAACAATTATATCAGACTTTTATTTTTAGAGGATATTTATAGCAAATCATTCCGCAACGGACTATATTTTTACTACCAAAGAATGTTCTCACTGGTGGCGGGAATCTAAAATAGTTCCCACGGTTTTCAATCGTATACTGTAACGTATGTAAATCACTCCGCCGCTGCACATTGTAGACGATTACTTAATTATGTTGTATACAAACATTGATGCTATATATAGCTGGTGGGGGGAACTGAAATAGTTCTACGTACATATCGATCGGCCGATTAACAATGTTACCGCGGTAAGCGTTAAACGCACTAGTCAATTTCTACCCTGCTTTATAAAAAATAAGACCTCATAATTTTCGTATCTATTATCCGATTTTGAATATTTAAAGCTTGTAATGAAGCAGAGATATATGTCTCTCTTTAAGACAACATTCAACACGATACCCTAATTATTAAATCCACGGCGACGAGTAAGAATCCGTTCCGCGTAAAAGTAAGTTTAAAATATCCCGTTTTATACCAAATAAAAATTCAATCAACGGTCGAAAATCATCAATTATTAATTTAATATTCGATCGATTTTGTTCATTGAAGCTTGTTTTAAAAGCTAATACTTTAAGGTTTTATAAAATGTAAAACTTGTTTTTAAAGCATTAATCGGCCGATCGATATGTGTGAGCGACGCCATGTTTACCCCTTTTACATACGTTAATATAAAGTGCCATATACATTTAATTAACATGCGTGGTCATACGGAGAATAAACAGTCACTTATCTTGACACTGGTCGAATTCTCCAAGTCGTTAAAAACGGTATTTGTAAATATCCCTTCATTGATGCTCAGCATAGTTACTTAAGTAAGTTGCAGGTAACTGCTGGTTCTCTTGGTGTCGTTAGCAGCACAAATGTTTGAGTAAGGGTGGGCTTATCAGAACTGTGACATAAAATTATGATACAACATGGATTCAATATTGGATTTAATGGCATCAGTACGCCACACATCAGTACTTTCAGTGCTTTGATTACAGTGGGTCAATAACTCTAGATAGGCAGCTAACGCTGAAAAAAGAGGTCCCGCGTATCATAATTTACCTCAAGCACATAAAAGAACCAGAGATGCTTCTGGAACTGGTGCATCTTCTTATCATGCACTATGTAGCAACGTTAAATATCGCATCGACGCTAAATGTCGCACTTGACGTTAAGGTGAGTCGCTACCTTTGCGCGACGTCATATAAAAATTGTCGACTTCGCACCGATTTATATGAAATTTTGATGGCTAAAAGGACAAAATCTGTAGTTTCCAAAGGTATGGCGACGTTAGCGCGTTTTGAAGGTTCTGTCAAGCGTCGGGTGTATACACTTATCGATCACTTTATAAAGGTGATCAATGGTGAGCCCAGCTCACGGCCTTTAAGATGAATATAAATTAAACTGTCAATACAGCATGCCGCGATAACGCGGTGCATTTTTATTGCGATTGAGTGCCGTTTTTTGTTGTTTTTATAACGTCAGTACGTTAACGTTATATCAATGGCATACATGTAATACTACAAAATAGTGTTTATAAAGGATTGCGACATTTAGCGTTAATGTTGCGACATTTAACGTCAGGCCAGTTTGTTGCGACATTTAACGTCACAGATGCGACATTTAGCGTCAGGGGAGATTGCGACATTTAGCGTCGGTTGCGACATTTAGCGTCAGCCTTGCGACATTTATCGTCGGTTGCGACATTTAGCGTCAGTCTTGCGACATTTAGCGTCAGCCTTGCGACATTTAGCGTCAGCCTTGCGACATTTAGCGTCAGCCTTGCGACATTTAGCGTCAGCCTTGCGACATTTAGCGTCAGCCTTGCGACATTTAGCGTCAGCCTTGCGACATTTAACTTCAAGTGCGACATTTAGCGTCGATGCGACATTTAGCGTCAGGGGAGATTGCGACATTTAGCATCGGTTGCGACATTTAGCGTCAGCCTTGCGACATTTAACTTCAAGTGCGACATTTAGCGTCGATGCGACATTTAACGTTGCTACACACTATCACCCAAACACTAGAATCACTCTATCTCTCCTTGGGGCCTCGCCCATATCGGTCGCCCAGTGGCGAAGATAAATAAAAATATATGCCTATCACAGAAACCCGGACATTATCGATATCAGACAATAATCAAATATTACCCGCTCCAGTAATATGAGATAGACACGACCGTCGGCTACCAGCATTTGTTTCTTTATTTTATATAATATAAATATAATATTAATTGTATGCATACAATTCCTTAATGTTTAGTTACTTTGGGAAAATTTGGAAACAATTTATAAATCAATAGCGAAATCAATCACTAATTCCTGGTTATTATTTGTTCGTGTAAATATTTGTTATATGTGGTATTTTACGGATCATAATTGAGTTTTGAGTGAAATAATATAACCTCCAGTTTGAACAGAAAAAGATAACATTGTTTTAACTAAATGCTGTGTTTACACGAATAACTATAAAAAAACTATAAACATGAATAATATAGTCCAGAGAATTTGATACTCTCCTCGGCCTTCTATTAGCATAATTTAATATCTTGCCTATATTTATAACCCCGGCTGTTTGCTTCTATTAGAGGAGAGTATCACAATGACGCTCGATATGTAACTACAAACACGACGCTCGATGTGTAACTACAAACACGACGCTCGATGTGTAACTACAAACACGACGCTCGATGTGTAACTACAAACACGACGCTCGATGTGTAACTACAAACACGACGCTCGATGTGTAACTACAAACACGACGCTCGATGTGTAACTACAAACACGACGCTCGATGTGTAACTACAAACACGACGCTCGATGTGTAACTACAAACACGACGCTCGATGTGTAACTACAAACACGACGCTCGATGTGTAACTACAAACACGACACAAATCTAAAATACTGAAAGTGCACGAATTGCTCGCGGAAATTTATACAATCAACGCAAGAACCTTGTAATATATTCATGGATCCATACCCTCATTAGTAAACACCAACTAACAAGTATGCAATTGAAGAAAAACAACTTTGTCTTGATATTATACATTTTATAAAAATATATTTGTTTACTCTTTATTGATGATACAGTAACCAGTGCGTGCATCCATTTATAAACCTGACATGTGATTTTCTACAGTCAAATATATAAAAGTTTTGACAATGTGAATTGTAATACAAGTATGTAGGAGTAATTATAAATAATTCATAATAAAAACGTGTAGTATACGGTTCGTGTTAGGCTTCATTTATACATTTATCAGAATTTGATCTAGTTTACATCAAATTCTATATAATCAATAAATTATGTAATTCAATGGGTGGCCAACAATTGCTTTAAAAATTAGGTCCACAACCTTATATAGGCATCTATTGACAAATAATTATTTAACCGCTGACATTTTGAGATATTAAGATTTGTGTAAAATGATCAAAGGATAAAACAAGCTCATATCAGGGAGTGAAAATACACTTATAGAACGGCGGGTGTAATATGGTGTTTATGTAGTCCTGGTACTGTTTTATTAAAGTATTTACGGAAATCGTAAACTTACGCTCAGATTTAAATTCTTTATAATTTGTTTACAATTGTAAAGTGTGGCAAACGGAGCTGCAATTATAATAATGGTTCAGTTACTGAACTCCAACAAACCATACCCGTCACCATTTTGCAGTTGTTAACGAACTATAAAGAATTTAAATATGAGCGTAACTTTAAGATTTTCGTAAATTCTTTGATAAAACAGCACCTAGAAGTGACATTGCTTGCTATTCCTTTTACTTACATGCTAAGATTTCGCTGAAGTATAAAAATGGGAGCTTAGTTCCCATGTTTAACGTGTGATATTTTTATTATGCATATTTGCTCAAATTCTGAATGTATTTTTTAAGATAAATGAATTCAGTTTAAATTTTATAGTATAAGATTATATGTCGCTCTACTTATCATATATGGGAGGTAACTCTCTGTATTTTCAAATTAGACAGCACAGGGCTAGCTCTCCCTTTGTGCATTAGCGAAATATTCATAGTCTGGTTCCCGATCTGTCTCCGTCGTCATTTAGTATGACCTTATCTGTGGAATGAATGGCTTATTTTATACGCAAACGTAAACAATGCACTATAAGGATAAACTTTTAAATTGAAAAAAATATTAAAACCATTCAGTCTTTAAACTGAGTATGTAACAAATGGGATAGGGACAAAACACGACAGCCAACTGTGACAGCAGGCTATCGCATCAGTTGAAGTCATCTCTGGATTACGAGTCGAATCACACGATACGAAGGACCACTGCCTATCGCAAGGACAATGTTCAAAGCATCAAACAACAGAAACAGTGCACATGCCATTTTGAAATAAACGAAGAAATCTCATGCAGAAATTCAAATTTGAAAAAGGGTACGAATAACAACAAGGCAACAAGGACACTCATAGAACTGAACAGTAAACGAAAAGCCGAAAAGAAACCTTTAATCTTAAAAAACTTAATAAAAATTGTGATAACGCATACATGAAGGAATGGACTTTGGAATACAGCCTAACATGAATCTGGGTTATATTTATAACATACAAATCGTACAAAGGAGTTTTATGCCCCTGCCAAGTCATTAGAATTTCTGCCTTAGTCGTTAGCATAAGTCTCTTATCTCTGCCTCTGCGTTAGCATTTAATATTTAACGCTCTGCCTTTGTCGTTATCATTCGAAAAACAGAACTGCCTCTTCGTTAGCATTTTTTTTGTACCTCGTTCAATTTAAACCTCTGTATCTTCACAGAAAATGCACATTTTCCAAAACGGAAACGACAGATATATTGAGGAAGAATTGAAGTTTGTATTCAATGTTCTAGAATTGTTCCAAACCACGAATTAAGTTGAGAATGTAATGTCAAAGGGGAAAGTTTCGAAATTTTGGCAAACATCGCATGCCTAAAACCTGTTTACTCGATTAATATGGCATTTGTGGGCACATACATTGTATATACTTATTGTTCATTCATCGCGTCATCGGTGTATGTAAGTGATCACTCTCAAAAGCAACGCAAAGCACATATAAAATAACAAATACTTACCCCACTCTAGTGGCGCAAAACGCGTGTGTCTCTGCCTTCAACATACAGAACTGCCTTACACACAGCGGGTTGTACGGTGTGTACATGCATATAGCAGAATATGTGCACCTTATACGTGGGACGTTCAAAAATAAACAGGACTGGGACCCTGACTGCTACAGTTTTAAATATTATACAAATATTATTACACAATATGAAATCGGAATTCAATTGCGAAAATTCGATATCTGATTTATCGAGTTACACTATCACGGCTTCTCATAATAGTCCATTTTGAAACCATGGGACACGCACCCGGCGCAGCTCAACAATTACCATAAATGGCGACTACTTAATCAGGTGTATCTTTAATACTATCATATCGTTAGTTTTCAAACTTCGCCATATCATTACCAGTCACATGCTGGACGATGTCTGCAAAAATGACGACATTTGGACATTAGGTACTGAAATAAACAGAAGTTGAACTCCAAGTGTGCCAAATTCGTGACGCAAAAGTGACGTCATCTGAACGTAAGGAAAGACGGACACACACAAAGTTCTGTCAACAGCAAGATGATTATGTCCTCTGAATCGCGTGAAATTATCGTAACTACATTTTGGAAACAGTTCTGCAAGTCGTTTATCAGTTTTAAAATGGAAAAATGCTTTAGTGTGTATTGTTCAGCTTTTAAAGGCAGGGAAGTATAGGAAATCATAAGAACGTTTGTGACGTCAGTTACCGAGACTTTATCAAAATACTAACGTTTCATGGCACGGATCCTCGCCTAGATATGCGAGATAAGATCCGGAAAAATACATGCGATTCTCACCAAAGCATTACTTGTGTGGCTCAGTATTAAACTGATTTGTATTTATCACCCTTTTCACCATAAACTTCGTATTTCATAGCCCTATGCGAAGCACTTACGCCGTGTAATATAGCACGACGTCATTTTGTGCGCCGGGTCAGCGTTAGTGGTCTTGTTAAGTCACCTGTTACTCTCGGACCGCGTATTTGTTTTAGTTAATATATTTACAGTATGTAGAAAAAGGATTCCGATTTCTGATGGTATATAATTTATATTATTTCATTTCACCATTTAGGTTTTATTTATTTTGTTTATTTTTGAACGTCCCACGTACATGCATATGTCAGAATATGTGCACCTTATACATGCATATATCAGAATATGTGCACCTTATACATGCATATATCAGAATATGTGCACCTTATACATGCATATATCAGAATATGTGCACCTTATACATGCATATATCAGAATATGTGCACCTTATACATGCATATAGCAGAGTATGTGCACCTTATACATGCATATATCAGAATATGTGCACCTTATACATGCATATATCAGAATATGTGCACCTTATACATGCATATATCAGAATATGTGCATCTTATACATCCATATATCAGAATATGTGCATCTTATACATCCATATATCAGAATATGTGCATCTTATACATGCATATAGCAGAGTATGTGCATCTTATACATCCATATATCAGAATATGTGCACCTTATACATGCATATAGCAGAATATGTGCATCTTATACATCCATATATCAGAATATGTGCATCTTATACATGCATATAGCAGAGTATGTGCATCTTATACATGCATATAGCAGAATATGTGCATCTTATACATCCATATATCAGAATATGTGCACCTTATACATGCATATATCAGAGTATGTGCACCTTATACATGCATATATCAGAATACGAGTACCATCATGAATACGGCAGTGGAATGTAATCAAAGAAAAAAGTATGACACTGGTAACGAAGTCGGATGACATGTTTGATAGACGAATATCCATTCTTTAAATCTGTGATAACTGTATCTGACATCTTTAGTAAACTTAAATAGATAAATATTTGTGTATGACAAACCTCTGTGCTACAGTGTCGTCTCATAGGTGAACTCACAAATGTCTACATTTGCGCAAAACGTGTCCGTGGAAACATATGTAGTGAATTATTTACTCTTATAGGTACGTGTCAAGATTGTGGAGTCCCTAGCCTGATTGATAACACAGCTGTACTTGCAATGTACGAGTACGCTTTATCGTCTCTTTATCTATACTCGAATATTGGCGTTAGTGGCCAGTTGCACTAAAAGGACCCTGTCTCAGCAGATTCCCTATAATATCACGTTGTCGAAATTTAGTAATACTCCGTGTTATTGTAGTTACCTGTGTGATGATTATATTTGTTTTCTTTCTGATTCCTGATTCCTAAGTAGTGCAAAGACACGATGGTTTCATTTGTATCAGGGTTACGTGCATTCTGCCTTCTGACTATGTATATTAACCACAAAGCGAGAGCTCACCACACGCTCTTGTTTGAAATTTATTACGTCAAATATGATGTCACTCTTTAGGCAAACATTTGTTTGTTAAAGTCACTCGTTTCAGGACACTCTACCTACAATCGTGTAATAGTCAGTTGTCTTTTTGTTTATATTGACATTGCATATTATTTCGTTGGTTCTGGAAATTCTTCAATGCTATACGAGGACGTAACTATAAAGAATATTAGGGTTGCCAGTAACAACACGAGAGCAAAGAATATGAAGAATACTCGGTCCATGATATTTGCCACATCATTCCAAGTATAGGCTTGTTTAGGATCATCACCGCTGATTGTGTCTCCTTCATTCGTGTTTTCTGCTGATACTTTTTCATTGCCTTTGGCTTCTTCGCACTTGTCAGTAGAAAACTTTACATTATCGTTTATTTCTCCGTATTCTGAGCTAGGCTGGCCATCTACTTTGTTGGAAGTACAGCACTTCCGGCACGTGACGACGTTCAGGAATGATTGCAATTTTCTTGGAACCGGTGTCTTATCTTGATCAAACGAAGATAACCGAATTAGTACAAGAGCAATTAAGGTAATCATGGTACTCTCTAATGTGAGGATGATAAGGTACACAGAGAAATACGCAACATTATCAGAGTTCTCTGGTAACGTAGAGGATATAATAGATAAAAACACAGCGAATGCCAGAAACACGGTTACGGCATAGCTGGCCTTTTCTCCACTGTCGCATGGCAACAGGAATACCGAGATATTGAGTATTGCCAACATAACAATCGGCATCAGGACGGATAGAAGAACGTACAATGGCTTCCGTTTGATTTTAAGTGTAAATACAATCGAGGCTTCGTAACTATCCCATTCAATGGCATACATAGTGTCCAGAACATTCCATTCCGAGTTGGCTTCGTATTGAATCAGCTCTATTCCTTTGCTCCCACTCATGATAACAACCTGTACAAAATACAAATTATCATTCGTCTAATTAAATACATGTACGATTTCAGAAAATCACAATTTGAGGACTTGCCATATACCAAAGCTGTGGGTATCATTGTATTATACAATAAGAATGTTTTCGTTGTTTACTTTTAGCTTTTAATTGTTACCACAGTATGCCATAGTAAAGCGTAAATATTTTAAATACGACCACCTGATGCTTATACTTGTACATGTCCCGTTTGGTCAAAGCATTGTGCAATTTAAGTGGATATGTTGATAAAGAAACTTTAGACGTAGATCCACTATGGAAATCCAACGATTAGTGTTCGTGTGAGCTGAAATGCATGTGTTAAGGCCCGACAGCACATTGTAACTTTAAAGGAAACAATTATCACGTATGGCTGTACTGAACTATTGGGTATATCCCGAAATGTATTCCGCATTTACCTCTTGTTTTGAATAACTCCACGCAACAAACTTCAATTTACAAACTTGTGTATCAAACGGAAAGTATGTAATATCCACAGCACACGTTGACTGGAACACCTGAATATAGGATAATATATAAACGTCGATACTGTCAGAATGTCGAGAATAATGGTTTGGTCAAATCAACATTCATGTTGGCTCAGCGAGTTGGCATTACGATATGATTTAACTAGTATATGAACCACCTACATTTATAACCAAACAAGTGTGGTATCAGCTTCTGTTTCTTTCTGTCTGTGTCACCACGGCAATTGTAACTGACAGCGCGAATGGTTAAGAAAAAAATAACCAGTATGAAAACATGCCTTTCAAAAGCATTTTAGTATTTCGAACGAGGGCATGGGGTCAGCTGGTTCCCGTCCCAAAGCTTACAGTAAAACTACTACAAGCTTTGGGACCGGAACCAGTTAAACCACTAGAGTTTGTTTAACAAAGACAAAGCTCCGCAAACAGCGCAAACATATCTTTACACACGAATTATTAATTGTGAAATTGAAGGATATATCACTATCTACCCACCGGTATAAATACATGTATAAAACATTATAACAAAATTTAAAGGACATCTATTTTAGCTCGATCCTGATTCTGAAAATTAATCCTAATACCACTCCAGATATCTGGCTTACCTGAAATGGCTGCCACTCTATATTCCCGGTATGGTAAACATAAACATTCAACGCACTCACTCCAAGTTCCTTGTATTCTAGGAAGGAATTCTTCAATGCAATGTCGGGCTTCCATACGTCTCCCTGGAGAAAGAATTTCGTGGCGGATTGCGGATGAACTAGATCGTGATATATAACTTTTACTTTCCTCCATTTTTGGAGAGCACAACATATATACAAAACAGAACAAAACATTAATGTTCAAATATATATAAACATATGAACATGCATGATACCTATAGTTCGCCGGAGATAACACTAGCCTTTGCTTAAAAATAAAAATGAAAATTAAATACATTTTCGATATTCATTTTTGTTCAATCTTGTGCATATACTTTTAACGGTATACTCTTTAAATCTACACTGATAACTGGCGGCCATTCGACCGTGCAGTGTTTATAATTTGCTTTGTTTGTTTATTGATAAGGCTAGAGTTATCCCCGGCGAACTATATTTACATACTAATATGACGCTGGATAACTACTAAACACAATGTATATCAGAATTAGCCACAGGCCTTGGCTTACGAGAAATTTAATGCACGTGACATTTAGTTATAGTATGTATACAATACCGTACCATACACCATCTGAACAAGTATGACAAAGTTGAAGGGGACGCATCTTTCACTATTAATATATCATGACAAATACATTTCAAAAAGACAAAAAGGAGAGTCGTTAATATTGCCGGTTAAATGCAAAACGTAATAAATGTACATGAATATTTATAGTAAGCTAAGGGGTAAATGATTTTATATCCGTGCATCTTAGCAACACAGGTATAGGTGTATTTCTAGGTTATGCATGTTTATGTACTTTAACCATATAGTTTGTACAGTTAATCCCCCCGTTTAGCTACCCAAGTTGGAAATTTACCTATAATGCTGCGTTTACAGTCAGCCACGATGTCCACGATGTCCGCGATTTGACAATATCGTGAAGCTCCACGATTTTTTGCATCAAATTTGATTTTACTACGCTGTCCTACGCTTTGTTACGTTGTGTTACTACTGGCTGCGCTTTCTAACGATACCAACACGATCCATGTGAAGATCTGCCACGAATTACATCGCGTTCTCTTACGTTCTCTTACGACAACCACGATATGCTATCAAGTTTTAATACGTCTTATTACGTTATGTTAAGATCTCTTACGCTCTTCAAGTTATGTTGAGCTCTCCTACGATTAATGCCCACGACTTAACAAGATGATCACGTTTTAAGTACGATTGAATGCATAAATAGGATGGGCGATGGACCCATTCTCTAAATATTCCACAAAGGAACAAACTATGAATTCAAGATATGACGATGTCGAATTCGCCATAGTTATGTGTTGCTGCATGGCTAATATTCAACAGTTGCAACAAAGTATGGAGCGGGGAAGACTGTAGAAGAAGTAAAGGAGAAGAAATATATTGCTTTTAGGACCTACTGTGTAGACCTTGGTTTGGTGTTGATAGAAATAACCTAGTGGTTCAATATTTCCAACAAAGAATTCAGGCTTGAAGATGTTAGCATCTTCGTCAACTTATAGGATGATACGTATATTTGATGATATTCTAAAAATAATAGCAACCGACATAGAAAGAAAATGTACCCCTATCACATGGACTGGAGCTGATACTCATCCTCAACATCTTATCACTTATGATAAATTACTTTTACTATACTATGCCTTCATATACAGTCGTTTCTTCTATATTGTTCAAGGGGTTCGAGTTGTAAAAACGTATACAGGTGATATATTCTCTTGTCGTGTCTTGAAGAATAAGAACTAATTGCAGACAATTAAATTCAATAAACGATGCAATGTGTCACATGCTATAGGGTTTTTTGAAAGGCCAACATAATAACTTCCCAAAAGCCACCACACACAGGTAGCTCGAGGGATTGTACATATCCCACTTCGGTGGTATTGGTAGATGCTTGAATGTCCATGTTTGTTGTCGAATCTGTGCTTTTCGTAGATGGTGAGGTTGGCTTTCAGGGACTCAAGTGATATTATCTGCTTGGATATTACTGAAGGAGGTTACTATCCCGACTTTTTTCCGAGTAGTAGTCTGATATGGCAGTTCCTCTTGTAGAGGTGGGGGAAAATAGTCTTTCTTTTGGCTGCGTGAACTTGCGGTTATTGGTGTTGGTAGGACGATTAGATAATCTGATAATACCTAGCAGTATATTTCCTTCGTTTTTACAGCTGCGACAACGCGACGACTCGTCACACAGCGGCTACACAATGCTTGCAACGCATCGGAACTTATCCAGACTTAGGAGAGCGCCACAAAGTGTGGGAGCATATCGGGATGATTTTACCAGACCTTGCCGCATCGTGATTAAATTACTGCTAGTACCCTATATATCGTGACGAAACGTAGCATATAGCGATAGAGCCCGGTGGAATCGTAATGTAACTTAACGCATTGTGTTTCAAAGTCCACCAAGATCCCCTACGATGAAGCACCATGGTCTGACACGCTACGTTAAGACCTGATAAGTTTTAATGCGCTCCGCTACGATTAGCACGTTCCATCACGCTCTCTCAAGATCAAAGTTGAATCGGGACAATCGTGGTCAAATTTTTGACTGTCAAAAATTTTGACACGATGCTCACGATGCTCGCGATCCCACCAAGTTCCCCCACGATCATTACGATTCAATTCCACGTCCTCCGACGATCCCCCACGCTCACCACGATACTTTCCAATCGTGGTCATCGTGGCTATCGTGGCTGACTGTAAACGCAGCATAACTGTATCATTAATACAGAGTAAACAAAAAATATTTTTTATAATATTTCTAATACATTAAATGATTTATGTATCTTGGAAATATCTAAGATGACATAAAATTTATAAAAGAATATTTTTCCCTCTGTATCATTGATACAGTTACCTGTGCTTAGCAATAAGTGATTCTGTATTGATTTTGTCAATTAGAAGAGTATTATTATAAATTATATGACAATGTTAAGGAAATTTGTAAGCAACCCTGTTAAATCAACTATCGGTAACAAAAACCACACAGACACAATTAGTATGCAGCTATACATTGTATTTTGTATTTCAGCATCGCTAATGAAAAACTGACCAGTTTGACATCGGTTTGTAGATAATGGTTTTATGGTCTCGGTTCAAACTAGACCAAGGTCTTTAGCGATGATATTTTCATTCATATCAAAAGGTCGACGTCAGTTTCAATAAAATACCAAACTTACGTTATGGTATCCAGAACTAGGTATAAACGTGTTTGGTTGTTTTGGTAAGTATCATATGTATACATATATATGTACGTTGTATAATTATGTTTCCTTGGACAGAAAGGCATACTTGTGGCCAATGGTATTCTTGTATGCCTCCATACAAGGCGGGGTCCCACGTTAAGAAATCATCATGCCAGAGAATCCAAAGGAAACCTGTAGTTTTCAGGGTTTCTGTAACCTCGTCTAGCGAATTGATGGATAGTAGGTAAAAATTAACATACACCTCTGAAAATAGAAGCACATGCGTTCAGATTAAATCGTGCGTGCGTGCGTGCGTGCGTGCGTGCGTGCGTGCGTGCGTGCGTGCGTGCGTGCGTGCGTGCGTGCGTGCGTGCGTGCGTGCGTGCGTGCGTGCGTGCGTGCGTGCGTGCGTGCGTGCGTGCGTGCGTGCGTGCGTGCGTGCGTGCGTGCGCGTTGGTTAAGTTTATTGTCAGAGTCATTTAGTGACATATTTTACACATAAACTGAATTTTCTCAAACACTATCAAAGCTTTCAATTTGGACGTCAGTACACTTGTGGAATATGATGACCTAGATTATTAGAGCAGCATTTTGACTCAAAGTAGAGTGAACATTGCAAAAAAAGTACACACGCTGAGTTATATACCAAAATATTCCTGAGACATTCAGGATTACTCTACTATAGGTAAAAGTTGCCGTCCTTGGGAGGAAAGTTTGAAAAGGTCAATTTCAAGGTCACATGGTGCTCCAAAATAAGAAACAAACTACAGTTTACTTAACCTTTATTAATACCCCAAACTTGCATGTAATAGTAAAATGGTTCACTCACTTTGATACATCCTTACTAATTGCACAATTTTAATTACAATATGTAGTCCAACAATGTCAAGGTCAAGGTCAGTTCAAGGTCAAATGATAAAAAAGTACAAAAATGGATGTGCACCAGATATCAAATGTCATAAATAGTACAAATGATGCTTAAACACATGCACCTGCACATGAGAGTAAATATTAGATGAAAAAGATTTTTAATATATATTAATTCCAAGGGATATTCGGAGTCTGAGATGCAATTTAGTGTAATTAACTATTACCCCACACCCTTTCAAAACATTAAATGTAGTTAATTTACACATAATAGCCTGTAGTATTTGAATTATAATTAATGAATGTTTGACTGAATATAAAGTTCTAATACTGCCAATGTTAAGGGTCATTTATTATGGTCACCATGAATGAAGGTCATGGTCATTTCAAGGTCAAATGATAAAAAAGTACAAAAAACTGGTATACACTAGATATCGAATGTACCAGTTGTAGAAATGATGCTTAAACACATTCATTTACACATTGAAGTCGATTTCGAGTCAATATGATTTGAAATGTACCAATTTAAAGGGAAAATTAGAGATTCAAGTGGCAACTAGCTGTAATTAACCCACCCACTTTCATAACATCAATTGCAGCTGATTTATTTCAAATCCCAATAGCAATAGTTATAATCAAGAAAATGTGTCAACAAATGTTTCTTATGTTTCTCTCAAGTGTAGGAGACATGAATGTTTAAAGGTTGTAAAAACAACTTTACTAATCATTGTGCAGAGTAAAAGTCCAGGTAAAGATTTGTACTTTTTGGGATACTCAACACTATCAAATACAAATATTACTAGCCACAGAAGAATGAGATCATCACCTAGTATAGCTATTCTTCGTTCCATGGAGCATCTACAACTGTCTGGCACAGTCACCCAGTGTTCAGTGGGATATCTAATAATGTATGACACTGTCTCTCATGACAACATGGGGTACCAACAACTGTCTTGCACAGCATTCTGTGGCTCTATGGGACACCAACAACTGTCTATCACAGCATTTTGTGGCTCTATGGGACACCAACCACTGTCTATCACAGCATTTCATAGCTCTATGGGGTACCAACAACTGTGTAACAGCATTTTTCGTTGCTCTATGGGACACCAACAACTGTGTAACACAGCATTTCATGACTCTATGTGACACCAACAACTGTCTATCACAGCATTTGCAGCATTTGATAGCTCTATGGGTCACCAACCACTGTCCATCACAGCATTTCATGGCTCTATGGGACACCAACAACTGTTTAACACAGCATTTCATGGCTCTATGGGACACCAACAACTGTGTAACACAGCATTTCATGGCTCTATGGGAGACCAACAACCGTCTTTCACAGCATTTCGTGGCTCTATGGGGCACCAACAACTGTCTAACACAGCATTTCGTGGCTCTATGGGACACCAACAACTGTTTAACACAGCATTTCATGGCTCTATGGGACACCAACAACTGTGTAACACAGCATTTCATGGCTCTATGGGAGACCAACAACCGTCTTTCACAGCATTTCGTGGCTCTATGGGACACCAACCACTGTCTATCACAGCATTTATGGCTCCATGGGGTACCAACAACTGTCTATCACAGCATTTCGTGGCTCTATGGGGCACCAACAACTGTCTATCACAGCATTTCGTGGCTCTATGGGGTACCAACAACTGTGTAACAGCATTTTTCGTGGCTCTATGGGGTACCAACAACTGTGTAACACAGCATTTCATTACTCTATGGGACACCAACAACTGTTTATCACAGCATTTGCAGCATTTGATAGCTCTATGGGTCACCAACCACTGTCTATTACAGCATTTCATAGCTCTATGGGGTACCAACAACTGTGTAACAGCATTTTTCGTGGCTCTATGGGACACCAACAACTGTGTAACACAGCATTTCATGGCTCTATGGGAGACTAACAACTGTGTAACACAGCATTTCATGGCTCTATGGGAGACCAACAACTGTCTATCACAGCATTTCATGGCTCTATGTGATACCAACAACCGTCTTTCACAGCATTTCGTGGCTCTTTGGGGCACCAACAACTGTCTATCACAGCATTTATGGCTCCATGGGGTACCAACAACTGTCTATCACAGCATTTCGTGGCTCTATGGGGCACCAACAACTGTCTATCACAGCATTTCGTGGCTCTATGGGACACCAACCACTGTCTATCACAGCATTTCATAGCTCTATGGGGTACCAACAACTGTGTAACACAACATTTCATTACTCTATGGGACAACAACAACTGTCTATCACAGCATTTGCAGCATTTGATAGCTCTATGGGTCACCAACCACTGTCTATTACAGCATTTCATAGCTCTATGGGGTACCAACAACTGTGTAACAGCATTTTTCGTTGCTCTATGGGACACCAACAACAGTGTAACACAGCATTTCATGACTCTATGGGACACCAACAACTGTCTATCACAGCATTTGCAGCATTTGATAGCTCTATAGGTCACCAACCACTGTCTATCACAGCATTTCATGGCTCTATGGGATACCAACAACTGTGTAACATAGCATTTCATGGCTCTATGGGAGACCAACAACTGTCTATCACAGCATTTCATGGCTCTATGTGATACCAACAACCGTCTTTCACAGCATTTCGTGGCTCTTTGGGACACCAACAACTGTCTATCACATCATTTATGGCTCCATGGGGTACCAACAACTGTCTATCACAGCATTTCATGGCTCTATGGGGTACCAACAACTGTCTATCACAGCATTCATGGCTCAATGGGATGCCAACAACTGCATATCACAGCATTTCATGGCTCTATTGGGTACCAACAACTGTCTGTCACAGCATTCCATGGCTCTATGGGACACCAACAACTGTCTATCACAACAGTTCGTAGCTCTATGGGACGCCAACAGCTGTCTATCACAGCATTTCAAGGCTCTATTGGGTACCAACAACTGTCTAACACAACATTTCATGGCTCTATTGGACGCAAACAACTGTCCATCACAGCATTTCATGGCTCTATGGGGTACCAACAACTGTCTATCACAGCATTTTATAGCTCCATGGGGTACCATCAACTGTCTAACACAGCATTTCTAAGCTCAAAGGGGTACCAACAACTGTCTAATGCAGCATTTCATAGCTCCATGGGACACCAACAACTGTCTTACATAGCATTTTGTAGCACCATGGGGTACCAACAATTGTCTAACACAGCATTTTGTAGTGATATGGGGTACCAACAACTGTCTAACACAGCATTTCATAGCACCCTGGGGTACCCAAAACTGTGTAACATAGCATTTTATAGTGGCATGGGGTACCAACAACTGTCTAACATAGCATTTTATAGTGTCATGGGGTACCAACAACTGTCTAACATAGCATTTTATAGTGCCATGGGGTTCCAACAACTGTCTAACATAGCATTTTATAGTGTCATGGGGTACCAACAACTGTCGAGCACAGCATTTCATAGCTCCATGGGGTACTAACAACTGTCTAACATAGTATTTTAGCACCATGGGTTACCAACAACTGTTTAACATAGCATTTTATAGTACCATGGGGTACCAACAACTGTCTAACATAGCATTTTATAGTACCATGGGGTACCAACAATTGTCTAACATAGCATTTTATAGTACCATGGGGTACCAACAACTGTCTAACATAGCATTTTATAGTGCCATGGGATACCAACAACTGTCTAACATAGCATTTAATAGTGCCATGGGGTACCAACAACTGTCTAACATAGCATTTTATAGTGCCATGGGATACCAACAATTGTCTAACATAGCATTTTAGCACCATGGGGTACCAACAACTGTTTAACATACCATTTTATAGTACCATGGAGTACCAACAACTGTCTAACATAGCATTTGGTAGTGCCATGGGGTACCAACAACTGTCTAACATAGCATTTTATTGTGCCATGGGGTACCAACAACTGTCGAACACAGCATTTCATAGCTCCATGGGGTACCAACGTCCAACAACTGTCTAACATAGCATTTTTAGCACCACGGGGTACCAACAACTGTTTAACACAGCATTTGATGTCTTCATGGGGTACCAACCTATTCTTGTACAACTGCTTGGAACAGCTTTACATTGTTCCATTGGATATCTAACATTGCCTGTAACATCCTTAAATGGTTCCATGTGGTACCAAACATTACCTCATACTGGCTTTTATGAGTATGAGCTACTAATAACTGTATGTAACAGTCATTCGTGGATTCATTTATTAACAAGCTATTCCTGGTACATCCTTTGATAGAGCCATGAAATACCAGAAGATCTCTGGCGAACCCTTTTTTAACTACACAGTGTCAGGTACTGACATTAACGGTCACCAGTGATACATTTGTATGTCCTTCTTCGCACTGTCAAATAAAACTATTCTTGTGGTTGAAATGGGTGACATAAACTGTCTAGTTAAGCAATTATTGGCATTATGAGGTACCTAACAGTTTCTGTTATCCAATTGTGCCTCTGTGTGGTAACTATTACTGTAAAATACAGCCATTCCTGGTTCTGTGTGGTACTAAATACTGCATGGTACAGCAATTCCAGGAACTATGAAATAACTAACACTGCTAGACATGATACATCCTGGCTCTTTGGGGCTCCTGCATGACCCTTCATGATACACCAATTCCTAACTATCGTGGTTATCTTATACTGCCTAGCTATCAATTTCTGACTCTATTGGATTACCTAACACTGCCAAATACAACCATTCATGGATTGGCTCTATCGAGTGCCCACCACTGCAAGGCACATCCTGACTCGTTGGATACCATAATACTAGTACTACATGACAAAGCCATTCCTAGCTGTATGGAGTACATAACACGGCTCGATGAAGAAATTCCTGGCTTGTTAGACATGTAGATAGGAAATAAGAATTTTGTATTACTTTTCATACTTTGACCTTGAAATGACCTTGAACCTGTCCTCAAAGTGGTCAGTGTAGTATAGCAATAGTGTGTACACTATCAAATAAGTACTTTGCATGTAACCATTTAAAATCACAAATGTTAAAGAATCTGCCATATTCGAACACTCATATAGAATATATGGGCAAAGAATGGTGGCCATCTTAGACGCCATCTTAGATTTCTTTGTCTGTACCTAGCATGGAGAGTTTAAGCCAGCTATTTTATATACTACAGACATAGACACCCATATTTGAATATAAAATTGCTTGTTCAACTTGTGTTACCACCTTCTTTTGAGTTGTTGTCAGTGAACATAAATACCAACTGCTTTTAGAAATGCTGTATACGATGGTGGGTGGGGTAAATTAATACGATATGCATTTTCCACACTTTTTTCATAAATAAGAAGGTAATAAGCTTAAGTCACATTGAAAATAGCTTTTCTTTATATATAACAAAACACTAGTTCTATTCAACTGTATAAATCTGCAAATATTATGCCATTATAACAAATACCGCTTGGAATATAGGTTTGTTCGAAACAATATCTGATTTTTGGTGGACCACAATTTCAGATTATTATAGGCATGAAATATACACTTATTTGGTATGGATTCAATGATAATGAATAGAAGATTATGAAAAAGTGCCATAAATACATATTTATACATTGTTCGTTAAGCCAGGAAAAGTGTAAGTTACATAAACAGTAAGTTTTGGATATTTTTTATACTTTGACCTTGAAACGACCTTGACCTTAACATTTGTGACCCAAAATATGGACATCAATTAATAGCTTGAGTACTTAGGTATAATATAATAACAAACATTATGCAATAATAAGTATTTTTATAATGTTATTTTCTATCACAAGGGGCGTCCATACTGATAAAGCTGATAACTATGTGACCAATATTTGTGGAGTTATCTGCCCTTGTTTGGACTTAGTACATAGACAAATTTTACACATAAACTGAATTTTCTCAAACACTATCAAAGCTTTCAACTAGAAAGTCAGTTCACTTGTGTATGTGATTTTAGGGTTTGACGCTTACATGTTTTTAATTGCGTCAGTCTGTAAGAGGCGCGCATTTGCCAGAGTATTGTGACTGGACGGGGGACGAAAGTGCAATTTATGCGTTCCTTTAATATTATATATACGTATAGAGCGATTTTGATTAGATCGACTGCTAAGATATTTTGTGGATGGAATTTTAAATTCCTGTGGTTCAAATCATATTTTTTTGCAGGTGGAGGTCCAATTTTTGCTGCATGGTTTCTTGCCAGCTTTTTTGTTTCATGAGCGTAGCTCCCTCTTTTCAGTCGATTCTTAGTAGGTGCTTCTGGCTTTGTTTTCATTGGATGGTCTGGCAAGAACTGGTACTTGCTGGCTTGCATTAGAGCCTTTGCATCCCTTCTTTTGCTCAGGGTGGAATTTCAGTGACTTCTTCCATGGCTCTAATTGGTTCTGGACCTTGTCTAACGCTTGCTGCGAGTTTTCGCAGCAGTCATCCAGGCTGTGGAGCTGTATTCGAGGAGCGGTCTGACTGTTCCTGTGTATACTGTTTTCAGAATGGTCTCGTTTGCTCCCCAGCTGGTACCAGCTAGCTTCCTAAGTATTGCTAGCTTCCTGTGCGCGTTGTTTTCAGCTGTTGCTAGATGGTGTTTCTATGTTAGTCGTCTGTCAAAATTCAAACCTAAATAGGTGGCCTTTTCTACTTCTGTAAGGGATGTGCCACTTACCTTGATAATACCAGCCTTCGGCTTAGGTAACAGCGAGAATAGAGTGGTACAGGACTTGTCTGTGTTAACATATACACACCAGTCTTCTGCCCATGCGGATAGCTGGTCTGCAGCTTGTTGCATCCTGTAGGTGGCAGTTGTTGCATGCTCTTCTGAAAACCAGAGCACAAGGTCGTCAGCATAAAGGGCTGCCTTGACACGTCTGGGTAGGTCAGAAACCAGGTCATTAATGAAGAGGAGAAAGAGAGTGGGTGACAATACACCTCCTTGGGGAACACCATGTCTTTGCAGGAATTTCCGGCTTTTGTTCCCATCCAAACTGACCATAGCTCTTCTGTTAGTCAGGTAGGACTTAATCCACTTGTACATTGTACCTCCAATTCCATTCCGTAGCAACTTCACCAAAAGACTATCCGTCCATACTTTGTCAAAAGCTCTCTAGAGGTCGATCCAGGTAACGAATGTGACCTTTTACTCTTGGAAGGCATCTTCAATCTCCTGAGCAAGGTATGTCGTTTGGTCTTTCTGTTGACCGGAATTTTCTGAATACAGCAGATGGTTAGCCAGTAATTGGTTGGTCTCCAGATACCACTTTGTTCGCTGGTTGACAATGCTCTCCATTGTTTTACCAACCACGCTGGTGAGACTAATAGACATTTTATACTCGCGCTGGAAGCGAATAGCGATGAGCGGAGAGCGAACTAAATATCCGGGGGTCTTATCAAAACAATATCGTCACACTTTGTGTAGCGTATAATGGTCATCTGCAAAAACATCTCACTCAGTCACGCAGTCATACATAACCAGATTGTTCTACTATACTGAGTTTCAAATGTTTAGCGCCTTTTTGAGGTAACTATGTTGTCTATGCTATAAACATCTACTAACAAAATAAAAGTTTCAAGTACAATTTCAGGTTTCACTTAACATCGTATTAATTTTAAATGTTCGACAAATTCGCATTTGTTAATGAGTGCAAAGTTTGTAATGAAGTATATCACTTGAATAAACAATAGCACTGGCAAAATTCTGTACGTTACCTGATCACATTTGATAATAATAATGCAGTACACACTTACAGCTGTACATATTTGCAATATATATATATAGTATAAGCTGATATAGCTCAGTGGTAACACACTGGTCTGTCAATCCAGAAGTTGTGGGTTCAATCCCTGGCATCGGAACTTGACATTTCTGAAATATTTATAATATTTGTCCGCTATATCTGGCCGTGTGGTCTGCAAAGTATCTGGAAGTGCAGAAAGCTGTGTATCGGTGCTATTGGTATATTCGAAATAAGAGCAAGACGCACTTCTGCAGCGCCGGACATGCCTGTATCTTAATGTATCTCTCTCTCTCCCCTTCAGGGGCCTTTCTCTCAGTATGTCCCTGTCATCATTCTGCACTGGTAGAGGATGCACCGGCGGCCTTGTGGCTGCAACACAATAATGTAAAGTGCTTTTGAACGTGCGTTCGCATGAAAAGGGCGCTATATAAATCTGGTATATTTATTTATTTATTTATTTATTTATACGACAGACAGACCGACAGACAGACAGAAGGACGGACGGATTCCAGTATACACCTTACAATTTGTCCTTAATAAACTATAGAGGATGGCATATACCACTGACATCCCATTTTGATCCGCGCTTGGCAGACGACATTGTTTGTTACATCGATCACAGCAATGTTGAGAAGACCCCCACGATTTTTGTTCGCTACCGTCCCTCGTTATTCGCGTCCAGGAGACTTTTTGGCCTCGTTCAGTGTGAGGTCTTTTCCCATCATTTTCCTCGTTAGAACCATTGCCTCTCCTCTCTCTCTCTCTCTCTCTCTCTCTCTCTCTCTCTCTCTCTCTCTCTCTCTCTCTCTCTCTCTCTCTCTCTCTCTCTCTCTCTCCCCCCCTCCCTCCCTCCCTCCCTCCCGCCCCTCCTCCCTCCCTCCCTCCTCCCTCCCTCCCTCCCTCCCTCTCTCTCTCTCTCTCTCTCTTCTCTCTCTCTCTCTCTCTCTCTCTCGCTTCTCGCTTCTCGCTTCTCTCGGATGGTGTCTGCTGATCGGATGTTACTTACACCTTTATAGTTCTTAGCGTAACTGTTTGCTGCCTGTTTTCCTACCAACAGTGTTTTCATTTTCTACCAAGGTTGTTGTGCCTCTGCTGCTTCCTCCTTCGTCATTCAGCTGTTTGGTGAGTTTCCAAAGCTTTGTGCCATCCTTTTCCAGGTTGAGGGACGTAGTCTTCTCTTTCCAACTTTCTCGTCTTGCCTGGATCTTTGTTTTTAGGAATTTAGCATTTGCTTGTTTGAACTTGACGTTGTTTTCTTGAGAGGGATGTGTTTCGGCCTCTCGCCTGGCTTCTGATAACTGATTCTGAAGGTCTTCCAGGTCGTCATTCCAGTATGGCGTGTAATCTCTACGGGAACCTCATGGAATACATATATTGATATTATCTGGATATTTTTCGGTAAACGTCGTTCGTCTGTGCATCCACTGATAATACAAATCGGCGTATATACTAGTAATATATAAACTTTGTAATACAAATGATTTAGAAGAAGAATATCAATTTATATGTAAATAATTATGACCCCATTGATCTGAGTAAGATGAAAGTGTTAACAACCATTTGAATAAAAAATATGTTGTAACTTTTATCAAACACATTCATTTAGTTTCTCATTTATATCAAGTCCAGATTTTACCGCGTCTAAAGCGGCCTTTCGAACCCACGACACGACATTCCGGACCTGACAGCTATGAATGAATGATATGAAACATAGTCCAATGTAAAAAGCAACACTGTACATTATTCAAATAAATATACACGAGTATTACCTATGGGATCTGACTGGTTGATTTGTGGTCGAATTTTTGAGTCATATCCATCGGTGACGAAAAGCTTCTGTCTTAGTGCTTTGGCCTCTGTGCCGGTAGCACCCAGTGCACACCCCATACATCCACCAACTACTATAAACACCTGTACTAGAAGTTTCATGTTGTCCTATTCACAAATTTATACACCACGCAAATATTAGATATGATTATTTTGTTATTCTACTGTGGAAGTTCCAATATTTCTTGCACAAGAAGAACTTTTCCAAGTGCCTTGATGACAAAAACATCCAATTTTACTAATAAGAAAGGCGATTTAATTTTCACGTTTTGTACTGAATAAATTTGACACCCGCAACATGTAAGCTAACAGACAGAAATACTAGCGATCAAATGTATTCAGTGATGCAGTTTAATGACGTAGACAATCGTTTATTGCATAATATAAGCGCGAAATCAATATTTCAACTCAATATTTTGGGACAATGATCATTTTGTGGGAGACCTACAAAAAGAGTTTTATTCAAAGATTCAATCCTTAGCGTTGGTACGTTTAAACCTCAGTTTACATTAAACGTTTTTACACCAACATCATATATCATGATTATTCTTATTCAAATAAAGAACTTTATTATGAATATAGAAATTTGATAATTAACAGCAAATAATCAATAACCGTATTAATATATCCGTGTCGTCATACACATTTATAAAATACACCCAACTCCATTTTGCTTACTCGCATCTCGTATGTCAGAAAGACGTATACATCTGATCACGTTTATGATAGTAAATTCTTACAAAATACCCAACGTTGTGTTTAATAAGTAATTTAAATGCCAAATGAACTGTAAATCAATTGTAACAGAGTATCATGAATCTACCGTTGAAAAGTGTTGGATAAACACCTTTCCTTTCATGACAGACACGTAACAACTGAACTTAAATTAAACAAAACTCCAACAAGTGTTTAAAGCAATTACAAGATCTATAAAAAGGTACATATGTAATATATAATTAATTTATTATCTTTTTAATATTGATCAATATTCTTTTATTCACAAGAATGAAAACCAAATTAGACGGAACAGCAGGTGTCACCAATACAAATCTACCGCTTATTCAAACACTACGTATATTTAACAATGATTTATTATAGTTAAGGCTCGTGCAGTCACATACTCAGCAAAAAATATCCTGTACATAAAAACATAATTACACATCGGACAGGCAATGCAGCATTCAAATTACGCTCAAATTTAAATTCTATTTTTTTCTTTGAAACCTTCAAAATAGGGGACAACTTTGGTTTGTAGGAATGGTAGAATGTAGCATGGTTTGAATTAAATGGCCGGCATAATTTCAAGGATTAGCAGATTTGTCGCTGATAATCACATACATGTCATACATATTGCGCTTACGATTTAAAAATGACGGCATTGTTTAACAATATATGTATTACAATTTACCATGTTGCTTACATTTTTATTGGGACAAATCGGCACGTGGAGGATAGACTTTGTTGCTGTTCAGTATGTTTTTTCTTGTTCCATTTTGTGTTATATAGCTAGTGCGTGTGGTGTGGTTTGTGTTGTCTTTTCTTTTGGATGTTCCTGTGTGTACCTATCATGTTCCTGTGTGTACCTATCATGTTCCTGTGTGTGCCTATCATGTTCCTGTGTGTACCTATCATGTTCCTGTGTGTACCTATCATGTTCCTTTGTGTGCTATCATGTTCCTGTGTGTACCTATCATGTTCCTGTGTGTACCTATCATGTTCCTGTGTGTACCTATCATGCTCCTGTGTGTGCCTATCATGTTCCTGTGTGTACCTATCATGTTCCTGTGTGTACCTATCATGTTCCTGTGTGTACCTATCATGTTCCTGTGTGTACCTATCATGTTCCTGTGTGTACTTATCATGTTCCTTTGTGTGCTATCATGTTCCTTTGTGTACCTATCATGTTCCTGTGTGTACCTATCATGTTCCTTTGTGTACCTATCATGTTCCTGTGTGTGCCTATCATGTTCTTTTGTGTGCTATCATGTTCCTTTGTGTACCTATCATGTTCCTGTGTGTACCTATCATGTTCCTTTGTGTACCTATCATGTTCCTTTGTGTACCTATCATGTTCCTTTGTGTGCCTAGCATGCTCCTGTGTGTGCCTATCATGTTCCTTTGTGTGCTATCATGTTCCTTTGTGTACCTATCATGTTCCTGTGTGTACCTAGCATGTTCCTTTGTGTACCTATCATGTTCCTGTGTGTGCCTATCATGTTCCTTTGTGTGCTATCATGTTCTTTTGTGTACCTATCATGTTCCTGTGTGTACCTATCATGTTCCTTTGTGTACCTATCATGTTCCTTTGTGTACCTATCATGTTCCTGTGTGTACCTATCATGTTCCTTTGTGTGCTATCATGTTCCTTTGTGTACCTATCATGTTCCTTTGTTTGTGTACCTATCATGTTCCTTTGTGTGCTATCATGTTCCTGTGTGTGCGTATCATGTTCCTTTGGGTACCTATCATGTTCCTTTGTGTACCTATCATGTTCCTTTGAGTACCTATCATGTTCCTGTGTGTTTCTATCATGTTCCTGTGTGTCCCTATCATGTTCCTTTGTGTACCTATCATGTTCCTTTGAGTACCTATCATGTTCCTGTGTGTGTCTATCATGTTCCTGGGTGTCCCTATCATGTTCCTTTGTGTACCTATCATGTTCCTGTGTATACCTATCATGTTCCTCTGTGTACCTATCATGTTCCTGTGTGTTTCTATCATGTTCCTGTGTGTCCCTATCATGTTCCTTTGTGTACCTATCATGTTCCTTTGAGTACCTATCATGTTCCTGTGTGTGTCTATCATGTTCCTGGGTGTCCCTATCATGTTCCTTTGTGTACCTATCATGTTCCTGTGTATACCTATCATGTTTCTCTGTGTACCTATCATGTTCCTGTGTGTACCTATCATGTTCCTTTGTGTGCCTATCATGCTCCTGTGTGTGCCTATCATGTTCCTTTGTGTACCTATCATGTTCCTGTGTGTACCTATCATGCTCCTTTGTGTACATATCATGTTCCTTTGTGTACCTATCATGTTCCTGTGTGTGCCTATCATGTTCCTTTGTGTACCTATCATGTTCCTTTGTGTACATATCATGTTCCTTTGTGTACCTATCATGTTCCTTTGTGTGCTATCATGTTCCTGTGTGTGCCTATCATGTTCCTTTGTGTACCTATCATGTTCCTTTGTGTACCTATCATGTTCCTTTGTGTACCTATCATGTTCCTGTGTGTACCTATCATGTTCCTTTGTGTGCCTATCATGTTCCTGTGTGTACCTATCATGTTCCTTTGTGTACCTATTATGTTCCTGTGTATACCTATCATGTTCCTCTGTGTACCTATCATGTTCCTTTGTGTGCCTATCATGCTCCTGTGTGTGCCTATCATGTTCCTTTGTGTACCTATCATGTTCCTGTGTGTACCTATCATGTTCCTTTGTGTACCTATCATGTTCCTTTGTGTGTTATCATGTTCCTGTGTGTGCCTATCATGTTCCTTTGTGTACCTATCATGTTCCTTTGTGTACCTATCATGTTCCTTTGTGTACCTATCATGTTCCTGTGTGTACCTATCATGTTCCTTTGTGTGCCTATCATGTTCTCCTGTTACTGTTGAGGGATACCTTCCCTGTCCGATTTATAATTATACTTTTTTTAAATAACGAGTGTTTTGCGCCAATAAGGTATGTATCAGTATTGAAATTAAGATGCGTAAAATGTGTCCTATTGTATAAAGGTTTAACTCAACATTTGTATTTTTCTTCATTGGCATTCGATTATACATTTCTGAAAGAAGCACACATACAAAGGTTACCTGAAGTGAATTTTCATTATTCATGTTTCATATAAAAAATTTACTATGATTGGACTCGTCAATTTTATTCGGCCGTTATGTTGATTCGGGTTTATGCAAATATATTGTGAGGAGTGAATAATGGTGCCTCCGCATGTGTTCACCTTTCTAGTTATATGACACTTAACAACGTGTTTCATTTTCCTAAGTAAACACTCTTTTTATTCTAATTTATTTAAAGTTGGTAGTTGAAGAAAAAATAATTCCCAACAGTTTTAGTATTAAAGAAAAGTCTTTATGTGATGAGGAGAATGAAAATGTATTCTATAGCTTAAAAAGCATTTTAACAATTGAGCCTTCGTCAAAAGTAAATAAAATATCTTGGCACCAGTTGTTTATATTGAAATATATATATAACGTACATTTCTTGTTCACTATTCTTCTGTACTGTTGAACATAAATGGACTGAAGTACTTATATATGTCCCAGGTCAGAAGCTAGACATTTTGCCCTGAATGTCGATTTGAATGCATGACGCGATTTGTCCATGGAGGAGCACGTGACCTAGCATCAATACCCGATTGGCTAATGTCTCAGTCTGTCATATGACTATAGGGGAGACCGGGGCAATGTGTTACATGTTTCAGTTTTATCCCTTTTTATAAAACATGATTTCGAATATAGCCATGGTAATGATGTTTACGTAAAACTACACATAATTTTGATCAAACAAGTTATTTCATTAATCAATTTAACTATGCAATAGCGATTTACAGCGTGTTGAAAATGGTAAAAATGTAACACTTTGACCCGAGGGTTGGGCGAAAGTGATACAGTTCCTGGGGCAAAATGTTACATGTAGTAAATGCCGACTACCCCGAAGCTTACCTGCCAGAAACATGGACGGGGTGAAGATGCGAGGTTGGAAAGGTTGGGGATGGTTGGATTTGGATTGTTAGGTTCCTAGTTATATTTCTATTACTTGACGGTCCTTAGCCCCAAAATGTCGGGGCAAAGTTTTACATATAGAACCATTTTTAAGCGGTTGAATTCGTTGATGCATAGTTAAATTGATTAATCAAAGAACTTGATTTGTCAAAATTAAGTATAGTTTCATGTACACACCTTTACTAGGGCTGCATATGAGTTCATGCTTTCTAAAATGAAAAACTTTAAAAATGTTACACTTTGCCCCGGTGGCCCTTTTACATTATGTAATACATTGCCCCAAACACACTTACATGAATACAATCACTCTATGTAGTAAATACCAAAGGTGACCGAATCGTGTACTCAAACCTTGGCCAATAAGACAAAATATTAACCAAATCGTGAATACAGAATAAATCGACATTTGAAAAATTGTAAAAAAGTTACAAAAGTGTCTAAAAAGGTATTTTCTCTCTGTAAAACATTCAATGTTTAAAATACTACTGGTTACAACCTAGCGGATAAAATGGCGGCTCGAAAAATGAAATGAAAATTGAATGGAATTAGTCTGATTCACGACATTCTTACAGAATGCTTCCTTTTTTTTGAAATCTTAACAGGTCACGCGCCCCTAATCACTGGTTATCACCTACAATGTGACTGATATAAGCTCCGCCCCCCCCCCCCCCCCCTGCCGGAGCTACTTTTTCTTTGCCTCATTTTGAAACAATTTTTGCACCAGTAGTCTCGCCTTTCTTAAGTTCAACAATAAACAACAACAACAATAGTTACGTCTGCTAAATAAAATAACAACAACATGGAAGCTTAAATTATAATTTTAATTACATATAACATCAACAAATGAAAAACAACATAATACATGTATGAATAATAACAACAATACTGCATTTCTAGAACAAGTTGATCAAGGTATGTTTGATCTGATGTTTGGATTTGATTTCGATGATGAGATCAGTGCCAGTGACAGTATTGATGAGATCAGTGCCAGTGAATAGGCTACTACATCTACCAGCTCTAATAACAGATTTACAGAGGTTACATCTACCAGCTCTAATAACAGATTTACAGAGATTACATCTACCAGCTGTAATAACAGATTTACAGAGACTACATCTACCAGCTGTAATAACAGATTTACAGAGATTACATCTACCAGCTGTAATAACAGATTTACAGAGACTAAATCTACCAGCTGTAATAACAGATTTACAGAGATTACATCTACCAGCTCTAATAACAGATTTACAGAGATTACATCTACCAGCTCTAAAAACAGATTTATAGAGATTACATCTACCAGCTGTAATAACAGATTTACAGAGATTACATCTACCAGCTCTAATAACAGATTTACAGAGATTACATCTACCAGCTGTAATAACAGATTTACAGAGATTACATCTACCAGCTGTAATAACAGATTTACAGAGATTACATCTACCAGCTGTAATAACAGATTTACAGAGGTTACATCTACCAGCTGTAATAACAGATTTACAGAGGTTACATCTACCAGCTCTAATAACAGATTTACAGAGATAACATCTACCAGCTCTAAAAACAGATTTATAGAGATTATATCTACCAGCTGTAATAACAGATTTACAGAGACTACATCTACCAGCTGTAATAACAGATTTACAGAGATTACATCTACCAGCTCTAATAACAGATTTACAGAGATTACATCTACCAGCTCTAAAAACAGATTTATAGAGATTACATCTACCAGCTGTAATAACAGATTTACAGAGATTACATCTACCAGCTGTAATAACAGATTTACAGAGATTACATCTACCAGCTGTAATAACAGATTTACAGAGGTTACATCTACCAGCTCTAATAACAGATTTACAGAGATTACATCTACCAGCTCTAATAACAGATTTATAGAGATTACATCTACCAGCTGTAATAACAGATTTACAGAGATTACATCTACCAGCTGTAATAACAGATTTACAGAGGTTACATCTACCAGCTGTAATAACAGATTTACAGAGATTACATCTACCAGCTCTAATAACAGATTTACAGAGATTACATCTACCAGCTCTAATAACAGATTTACAGAGATTACATCTACCAGCTGTAATAACAGATTTACAGAGGTTACATCTACCAGCTGTAATAACAGATTTACAGAGATTACATCTACCAGCTGTAATAACAGATTTACAGAGATTACATCTACCAGCTGTAATAACAGATTTACAGAGATTACATCTACCAGCTGTAATAACAGATTTACAGAGGTTACATCTACCAGCTGTAATAACAGATTTACAGAGATTACATCTACCAGCTCTAATAACAGATTTACAGAGATTACATCTACTCTTTCAATTTATTCATGAACAAGAAAATAAAAACAGTAAAAGAAAAACAAAAGGTGAGTTGGAACTAGTGAAATCCTTTCTCACAACAAAAATGAGCACAGGGAACTGGAATCCATTCCATCCAATCAGCTAAATGAATACTTGTCAGCATTTTTACTGTCAGTAAGAAAAAAGGGATGGTGGAGAATATGAGCCAACCACTCTACAAAGTTACATTTCCTCAGTAGACAGATATTTGAAGGCAAATGGGTACAATAAACCATTGAGAGAAAGTGTAGAATTCACTAAAACAATGTATGTTTTAAAAATGAAACAAAAGCAACTAAAACAACTTGGAAAAGGAAATAAACCATTCGCTGCCGATCCTCAAGAAAATGCACATATTGATGAAAGGTACCAGTCAGAAACACTCGGCTTTAATAACCTCAATGCACTCGCTGTGGTTAATTTGCACTACAAACTTTGGAATGCGAACTGGGCAGGAAATACATTGTCTTCGATGAGGAGACGTTGTCATCAAAAAGGATGAGAACTTGGGAGAATATATCCAGTATGATACCGAACGGCAAACCAAAACAAGAACAGGTCTTAACGCACGAAACACTAGGTATTTTTATTATTACATTAAATTAACCAGGGTTTGCTCCCAGACCCCTACGCGGACTTCGCACCTTCAGTCCTTAGGCGGAGGTTAACAAAACACGGAAATCTCGGAACTCACATATTACGGAAACCTGTTAAAAATAGGGGGATTAATAAAGATATGTTTTCATTAAGGTACTACTTTAGTCTTCCACCTTAATAATTCAATTAAAAATTTCCAAAAAAATATTAATTTGGTAAATAACAATGTACTTCACATTAATTATGCATACATACATTGTATAAGGCATACAAAAATTGGTTTTGATAAGCCAAAGCAAATGAATATAATGATTCTGGTAACATTCTGGGATTACACGCCGCATGCCTGATGTTACATACCTATTTACAATGCTGCCACTAAAGTGTGACAATCTAAGCGTGACAACCTCAATGTGCACTTGGACTTACGTCCCTTTCTATACTCTAATCAGACGCTATAATTTGCTTATTCAACAAATTGACAAATGGATAGCGAACCCATTTACGTACATGATAGAACATAAATAGCAGTTGTATATACCTAGTTAAACGTACATGTATTTACTTTGATGCACTATAGATATGGTCAGATTAGAAAACACTCTTATCTGTACGTTATATGGAAAACGTGCTCGGAATTTAGAGCCATATTTGATAGCCTTACATTATCAAGTTACTGCCATGTGCTAGGTGGTACAGTAAGGATTAGTTTGTTTCGCGATCATCTTTCAGCAATATCACCCTCTGCAAGTGGCCTGGAAAACTAATGCTAATAGGGTGGTCCACTGTCCGATCTTTCATGGAAAACTGTATTTAAACATGCAAGTTTGGTTAGCATGTTGGTGACGCGGACTCTTGGGTATAAGTCCCAAATATAAATCCGGCAACTATGCTTAACCCCTCTTATACTCTCTATGTGTTTGCGTGAGTGAACGAGTCCCATAATGTGGGCACATAATCGACTTGTGGCCTTATATAGGTCTTGTAGTTTGTCTCCTTTATGTGTTCCGAGCAAGATGATAGAATTCGACTTAGGAAAGTGATGGTGTTGTTTGTCTTGTTACATACAATAATGATGTGGGCATTCAACGAAAGATCGTCAGAGAGTGTTACCCTCAAACATGTATCTTTCTTTTTTGTCTTGACCATGGTTGTAGTTATTATCAGTTGGGTCTCATATGAGATCATGTTGACAGGCAGTGGTGATGTGATGATTGTCTGAGAATTGTTTCAGCTGAGTACATTATGAACAAAAAGATAAAGCAGATTGTATGTCACTGAGGTAAGAGATGCAGTATGGTGGCTGATTTATGCCATGTCGTGTTTCGCTTTTTCGCCACAACAAAGCAAAAATACGAAATCATAAATCAGCCACCATAGAGGCAGGCCTGTGGTTTAATGCGAGAGGGTGGACCATTTCAAGAAGCGAGTTGACCAGTATGTTTCCTAATTATTCATATGTATACATGATGTGCACCGGTGTAGGAGTATCTTCAACATTGGGGACAAACATTGGGAGGGAGTCAATAGTTATATTCACGTTAGCTTATTATTGCAGATTGAGAACTGCTTTCTGTATAATATAGACTATGTTCAGAATATGAACTATGAACGGGTCGTTTATACGCAACTTTAATTATTACTCAAAATATACATGCGTAAATAGCGAATTCATACTAAGGCCTATATATACAACTAACAACTAGTTCAGCTGACGCAAGCAAATTATGACAATCCAAGACACCATATCCCTACACTTGGTCGCCTCCAAAAAAGAGAAGATGGAATGGAAAAGTATTCCAATCACTCCAAATGTGAAGTACATGTAATTCGAATTAGTCTACGGTCTATTCAATTCATGGCGGGATCGTGACTTACAGTTAAAAAAGGAAGATGTCTGGGGTTATACTGTCCGAAGACCTATCCTAGAAAGCATTTGTCGAATTTACTATTAAGAAAGCAATTAACAACCTAGCAGTCTTACTCAGAAACCTCCAGAGTTTCCCTTATTACGTCAAGAACCAATGCTACCAGTCTCTTGTGCGACCCATCCTGGAATATGCTGCCCTTGCATGAACCCCATACTCAGAACTGTTATAATAAAATAATAATAATAATAATAATATCTTTATTTAAAGGAGGTGACACATTAAGATTATACAAAATGATTGTATCTTTTTTACAATGCGGTTTTCTTTCTGAAGTATTATATAAAATACGTTCAAATATTCAATCATCCATACATATAAACAAACATTTATACATGTATAATGAAGCGGTTTGTGGTGTGTTGTGGTGTTGATTGTGTGGTGGCGCGTAATGTAAGCCACGCTCACCGGATGCTGCTGCTGTAGTTGATATTCAAGATTTCAAACGTTGATGTAAATAGATATAAGTGTTCAACCATTGAGTGATAACTAGCTTGGTGAAAAATGGTTGCATTTGGTTAGAATGTATCCTCTGTGGATTGCCTTTTATAAAAAAAAAAACTTTAAGATATTGAATAATGTGGAACTCGTCAAAGCCCTCCAAATGATGAGTACCGCCACCCAAAAACAGCGAAGTGCGCCATACGCCTTTTTAAAAAAATGCAAACTCTTTATTTACGTTTAATTTAGCGCAAACTACTGTGGGAAACATGTTTTCCTACCAATGTAAGTAGACATCATCGGATTTTGGATATTGTATTCTTCTGCAAACACTTTTTCTAAAATACATTTAAAAACACGTGGTCAAACAGAAATTGATTGAAGTGCATGCATACATCTGACGGCTTGAGCGCGTTCCCGTTGCTCATTCTCGCGAGGTTTTAAGTTTTTCTTAAAAGGAGATCCACAGAGGATGTGTTCCAACAAAATCCGGACGTATTTCATACCTTCCACACGCACCACGTGCATAAAACCAATTTCGAACTAACTGTTCCGCATGGATGATTTTGTACCTGAGCACGTGTTTTATTTCTGTAAATCGATAGATTAATGTGTGGAACGAAAACATAACGCAACTTCATATGTATTGATTGAATATATCACATAGTATCAGCTTTTATAGGGTGGCCAATTAGAACTTCGGCGTAGTGTAGACTCTGCCGTCGAGGCATTTAGGTCGGAAAATTGTAAATATGTTTTAATTCTGCACTTGTCTTAGCCTCACATTCAGTTTGTAAATAGTCTGTGTACATAACTTGACAATGCCCCAGAGTGAGTCCAGAGCATTAATGTAAGATAGAAGAAGAAGAACTCTATACGTGTTACGACCTATGATTCCAGGGTTGGATTTCGGACCTTCTTTGAATTTTGACCTTCTTTATCCGTACCATTAATATATTCTCACTAAAACACGGAATTGTGTGGGATGTATGTCCATGACAAAAAAGCTTGCACAGTCAGTGATTTATATCAATTATAATGCGTGATGCCACTGAGAACTGGTTAAACTTACTCTTTAAAATCGTATTTTAGTGTGGCGTTTACAATTTGATTAAATTAAATTTCAATGTACAGAAAGATCTAAACATACATATTATGTGTTTAGATATTTGATGTACAGTACTGTATTTTAGGTTTGTGTTGTAATGAAGCTATCTTCTGAAAATGAGGTGAGAAACGTATCTTCTTTATTGTATTTATAAACGTAAAAACATTGCTTTCTAAGACTGGTACCCAGGGTACTACAGAGACTATGTGGTAAAGGGGAGGTAATCCAGACTTACTTGGTACGGTCATACACTGACTTTATCAGAGACGAGAATACTCTCTATTCGGAGGTAAAAACAAAGCCCAATCACAGATGCATTGTGGGTATGTTGGCAAGGAAATTCCCGATGGCGTCGTAAGAGATCAAGTTGCAGTGAAATAATTGGATCTCACGCATTTTCAATGTACGGAACTGTGCTAACAGCTTAGTTTGATCGCGAGTTTGGTGAAACTATTTTGAGGAGTTGTATATGCATATGTGTTATTTACTTTCTTAATAAAAGTTTTTGTGAAACTTTGTTTACTTTCGGAAGTCACAGGTGTAAACAATCACTTGATTGACTTGTACATTCCTAAAAAGTTAACGGGTGAATTTATTCAAGGACATATACTGGCATATAAACTTTTTGATTGACGGATTTGTAAGGTTCTGACTATCTTTGGATTCAATCTGGAAATAGCCTATGGTAAGCATCAGTTTCATGAGTGCAAAAGGGGGTGAATTAACACATTTCATTTATCTGTTATGATAGTACAATTCTGCCAGACCAGCATGTTTCTTATGCTGCTTGTCCTTTGGTCCGCAACGAAAAAAAAAGTGTCAAGCCCTGTTACTGGCAGATAGATAAATAGATAAATAGAAACCATGCATAAAAGGAAGTGACTAGACATCTGGTTACCGGACCTCTAGACAATGCTTGTAGGACAGGCTAGAGGTCCGGTAATTTATTTCATGTGTATAAACAATATCTATTTTATCCTGTCGAGACTTCCAATGCATTTACCTTGCTATAGAGGTAAGTATTTGACAGAAATCTTGTAAAAATAGTTAATTGATTAGCAATCAAGTTGATTAGAAGTGTGCAGCACTTAAATAAGTTATTATGCTGCCGGTAATTGCCGAATTTATTTTTGTTTGTTCGATGGTATTTGCTCTAATGTTTGTTTGCTCACACATCAGTTTTGAAACTGCAAACAAACAAATCAGTTTTAATCAGATCTATCTTCACAATAATTATGTTTCAATTAAATGTTGATATATTGGGATCGCTAAGTTTTATCAAAACGTGCGTGTTGGAATGTAGATCTACTTTTTATGGAATATATCAAACATGGGGTAAATTGTTTATTATTATTTATTTACTTATGTCATCATATGTTATTAAACACAAAATGTGCGTGTGATGTTGTATAAAAAAAACACCTTTGTACAAACTCATTTTAAGACAATTTCTTAGGCTCTCGAGAATGTCGCAGATGAGTTTTGTCCCTAGGATCAATGTCATCATTGTTCATGCGCTGTTTCCCGTGGTACCAACATTTATGAGGGTGGATCTTGCATAGAACTTTATTGAGACGTTTGCAGTTTGTTGTACTGACGGCGTGTGTGTGAAAAAGTGACCCAAATATATACAATGTGTGGTACCCCTATAGACTTCAAGTCGGTATCAATTGTTGTTAACACACAGACGAAACTATCGAAACACTCGAGATCACTG
This sequence comes from Spisula solida, assembly GCA_947247005.1. Lineage (NCBI taxonomy): Eukaryota > Metazoa > Mollusca > Bivalvia > Venerida > Mactridae > Spisula > Spisula solida. The sequence goes on along the minus strand of OX365950.1, from coordinate 33,307,090 downwards.
TTATTCCCAGTCAATGTTTTACACTTCTGTCAAATACAACATGGTAAACACTCGTTTATGTCATTTAAATTCTTGACACGAAATAAAATATATGGTTTAAACATATGAAATCAATTACCGGACCTCTAGCCTGTCCTACACGCATTGTCTAGAGGTCCGGTTACCGGTCCTCTAGACTCCAGGTCTAGAGGTCCGGTAACCGGACCTCTAGCCACTTCCTACATAAAACCGTTACATGTACGTATGGGGCTATAAGTATAACGTAATCATTCCTGAGGTCTGTCCATCTTTCTGTTCATTGCCTATCCTATTTCTCTAATTGAATGAGTAACTGAGATATAATCCTGGAAAACCTAGACCTGACTGAATCAGTGACAAATTTCGACCAGGTGCAACGCAATTTTTCTAAAATTTGGTCCACCCGTCCGACATATTTTTAATGAAGAAAATTGAGCATCACCTGACGTTATTGTGTATGAGATATCTTGCTTTGCATAATTTTACTAATCACAATCAATATGTAACACACTTTTTTATTGGTCTGTTGTTGCAATATAACAAATCAATGTGCATGACTGTGCGCTTATTAAAATAATTTTAGGAAAATAAACAAGGCAGCCACAGTGACTCCATGTAATTTCAATATGAAACTGATCGCAAAATGATAGGTCTTTATAGAAATAAAGGGTTATGGTTGATTTATGTTTCTTTGTATAAGTAGTGAGTAGTGGTAGACTATACACTGCCATGTCAAGCACAGCAAGTTTAGTATGTAAACTGTCAATACGGATTTTGGAACAACAGATTTTAAAGTCTTGTCAGACCAAATGAAGCCAAATGTCTACCGGTAATCGATTTTACGACCTTTCCAAAATTCAGTGAGAGGGTCAAATGCAAATGTGCTGTGGCTGTCATTGCCATTGGCTTTCAATGTTACAATTCAGTCATCTCAAACAACAATGATCAGGGTGTATCTTCCCGACTCAAACGACAATGATCAGGGGGTATCTTCCTGACTCAAACAACAATGATCAGGGTGTATCTTCCTGACATAAACCACAATGATCAGGGGGGTGTCTTCCCGACTCCAACCACAATGATCAGGGGGTATCTCCCGACTCAAACGACAATGATCAGGGTGTATCTTCCTGACTCAAACCACAATGATCAGGGGGTATCTTCCTGACTCAGACAACAATGATCGGGGGTATCTTCCTGACTCAAACCACAATGATCAGAGGGTACCTTCCCGACTCCAACCACAATGATCAGGGGGTATCTTCCCGACTCAAACGACATTGATCAGGGGTATCTTCCCGACTCAGACAACAATGATCAGGGGGTACCTTCCTGACTCCAACCACAATGATCAGGGGGTGTCTTCCTGACTCAGACAACAATGATCAGAGGGTACCTTCCCGACTCAAACGACAATGATCAGGGGGTGTCTTCCTGACTCAGACAACAATGATCAGAGGGTACTTTCCCGACTCCAACCACAATGATAAGGGGGTATCTTCCTGACTCAAACGACAATGATCAGGGGGTATCTTCCCGACTCAGACAACAATGATCAGAGGGTACCTTCCCGACTCCAACCACAATGATCAGGGGGTGTCTTCCTGACTCAGACAACAATGATCAGAGGGTACCTTCCTGACTTAAACGACAATGATCAGGGGTGTCTTCCTGACTCGACAACAATGATCAGAGGGTACCTTCCCGACTCAGACAACAATGATCAGGGTGTATCTTCCCGACTCAGACAACAATGATCAGGGGGTATCTTCCCGACTCAGACAACAATGATCAGAGGGTACCTTCCCGACTCCAACCACAATGATCAGGGGGTGTCTTCCTGACTCAGACAACAATGATCAGGGGGTATCTTCCCGACTCAGACAACAATGATCAGGGGGTATCTTCCCGACTCAGACAACAATGATCAGGGGGTATCTTCCCGACTCAGACAACAATGATCAGGGGGTATCTTCCCGACTCCAACCACAATGATCAGGGGGTGTCTTCCTGACTCAAACGACAATGATCAGGGGGTATCTATCTGACTCAAACGACAATGATCAGGGGGTATCTTCCTGACTCAAATGACAATGATCAGGGGAGTATCTTCCTGACTCAAACACCAATGATCAGAGGGTTTCTTTCCGACTCAAACACCAATGATCAGGGGGTATCTTCCTGACTCAAATGACAATGATCAGGGGAGTATCTTCCTGACTCAAACACCAATGATCAGAGGGTTTCTTTCCGACTCAAACAACAATGATCAAAGGGTTTCTTCTCGACTCAAACAACAATGATCAAAGGGTATTTCCTTCAATTTTCAGAGTATTTCAGATCTAACATAAACTTCATTCCTTCAAGACTGTTTTTATACTTCAGATATAACATTTACAAAATAACTCTGTTAAATGATTGATTGATACTCACATTTTGTATAGAATGTACTTTGATATATGTATTAGTCTGTGACCTACATTTTATAGTTCAATGTTGATAAGATGTTTCATTTAAAATTAGATAAGGGCTAATGAATTCAGAATAGTTTGAATTTTATTATTAGGGATGTATATACATGTTATTTTGCATTCATAAAGCCCCAGCATTCTTTAACCTTCAATGTATAAAATATTCAGTAAAATTAAAAAAAAATGAATGAACTATTGGGGACAGTTTTAGTTAAATCAGGCTAGCATAGTCCAAATATTGGCTTAGCCTACATTAAGATCAAACACAAATGAATGCTGGCCGAATATTATACTGACTGATTTACCACATGCTATTAAATGTACAAATAAACTCTGAAAAGACATGCCATTATATTTTCACAGAGTTTGAACACAGTTACTTTGGAAAGTCTTTGTGAAAATAAGTCAGTCTGAATATTGCAAAGATAGGGTTTAATTTAAGATAAATTATGATATTGTTTTTTTTTCTAAATAAATTCTGCTAATTATTTCTGATTTAACTGCAAGTAAAAGTACCATGCACTTCTGATATTTAATATAAATCCACCACATTCTTTTGTATACATGTATAATTATATATGAGCCAGTCTCCAGGAAAACCTACTATAATGACATTATGTAATTACTATATATGTAACAAGATTTTGATAAAGCTCTAAAATAAGGAAAAATATATATATATTGATTCTATTTTAAGTAATTGACCCATATAGTACTATACCTTAGCTTTACATTTTCCTATGAATTATGTCGAAAACAAATACTTCGTTGCTATGGTGACCAATTTCAGAAAAGTACTCTGATTGAGAAAAACGAGGATTTAGTTGTTTAAAACAGAAGTAGCCTTTCTCTGAATGCAAACAATTTCGATTTGATAGATATTTTGAAAAGTGAAACATAATTATAGAATTTGGTACTATTTTGAACAGTTAATGTCAAGAATTGATCAAATGGTGTAATAATGAAATACTTATTTCAGTTAAGTCGAATAACGTTTGAATGACGTTTGCGACGTCACACAAAAAGCTCCGAATAGGGACTCTACAAAAATAGCTGTAACTTCCTTAAAACTCAAGATATTAACATAATTTCTTTTGCAATTTGCTTATTCAACATTATCCTGTAATACTATGGAAAATCTTAAGGTCAATATTTTTGTCAAAATAGCAGGTTTTCCTGGAGACAGGCTCATATATTTATGATAAAGTTTTTATCATTGAAGTATTGTTATTTTGTCATCGTTCATAAAATTACATCTTAATTTTTCTTAGTTCTCCACATTTGTAATAATTTTGTGTGATCTTGAACACTTCTAGTTTTAGAACATTTCTCATAAATGTTAAGTCATAAATACAGCACATTATACATTGCAGTGTACTGCTAACATTTTCAAATCAAACAGTCAAAGATAAAATGCTTTGGTCTTGTAAATTAGTATCCCATAGATCTAAGAGTTACACTAGTTTCCTTCACTAAATTTGATAAATTTTGTATTCCATTGTTTTCCTATCTCATGTAAATAAACAAATTTTTGTTCACAAGGTTTACAATACTATTAATCTTTATCTTAGGTAAATACTTGAATGTATTAATCTCCAGTTCACTGCTTTCTTTATCTGATGTCATACACCAAGTCTCAGCAGGAACTGTGTTCGTACAATATTGAATACTTGCAGAATTGGCTAATGAGTTGTAGCTTGATAGTTTGAAATCTGTTTTGTTTCTACATTTTAGGAAATACATGTATTATGAGATATTATACTTGGAAATTGGTTTTAAATTTAAGTTTGCATACCCTTTTATTATTGATTGAATGAACCCATCTTATAATGTGATACGATAGCTATATGTCTTAACAATGCAACTTTCGTTTGAATCTACTGTTAGCCAGATATAACTTTATATTTTACTGAAACATGATTCATTTGCTTCACCGTTATTTAAAATAAAAAGATAATAATTATTTAGTCTGACAGGGAATGCAGCACTCAACTTTACCAGCCGAGCACAGAAAACATTAAAAACATACATGGCACAATGCCCAACTGAACAAACCAAGCACAGAAAACATAAAACACATACAAGGCACAGTGCCCAACTTAGAACAAGAAAAGATCTGCCTAAGTCCAAGCTGTCGAAAAGTAGAATTAATTCGTTTCAGCTATCTTTTTTTAAAAAAGCTGAATGCCCTAGCTGAATGACCCAGTTCCAACAGTAAAACGGCTGTACTGCCTAGTTTTAACTGTCAGTAATCCTAAACCAAAAAGATAATAGTCGGACAGGGAAGGAAGCACTTAACCAGTCGAGCACAGAAAACATACAAGGCACAATGCCCAACACATTGCCAAACGAGAAAATGATCCACCATAGTCCAAGCTGTCAAAAAGTGAAATAGTTTCAGCAATTAATAGGCTTAATGCCCACACTGAGTGACCTAGTTACAACAGTAAAACTGCTGAAATACATATACTGTGGTTGAGCGTTCGCTTCAAGTGCGGAAGGTCACGGCTTCGATCCCTGGTTGCATCATACCAAAGACGAAATATAAATGGTACCAGAAATTCCCTTGCTAAATGCTCCGCATTAAAGGGTAACAGGCTTATCTTCTCTCATACCCTCGTGGCGCTGGATAACATCAGGAATGAGGTGTCGAGAGTATTAATATAAGTCTTAGTTTGAAAAACTTGTTTCACAATCGACCTTAAATAAATTAGTATAAACTAACTGTGCTGAGCATTGTAAGCAAGGGAGATATACCAGTACCATTTTTACGACTTTGGTATGTTGCGTCTTGGGATCGAACCCAAGACATTTTGCTATTGAGGCAGACTATCTATCATGAGGCTCATGCACTATAACTGTAAGTTTTGTCCCATAATTATGATATGCAATGACATTGATACTCAAAAATTACTGTTGTTTTGGTTGTCATTGTTTTTCTGTTGTTTTCAGGTGTGATAGAGATCAGAGAAGTGAATGTATTGGGTGTGATGTGATGAACAAGTACGAGATTGTGGGTGTGGTCGGGGAAGGTAAGATTATACTGTTTAATCAAGCATATTATAGATGTATAGCAACCACTGCCATCACCATTACATCTTTACAATGTACATATGTTGTATCTATTATTAAGCGAGCCACTGGATAAGTTTGATAAAAGTTTGTATCAATTGACAAAAGTGTTAAGATTTTTTTTATCATATGACACCAATAAATGAAAATACACATTTTTCCATTGAAAAACGGACTCTGTTATATAAACAACTTCCAAAATAATGTCATTTACGGTATGTGATGATGTCTTTTAAGAGAGAAAGTGACGTCATTGAATGTTACACATGCTAGTGTAATATAAGTATATTATGTATTCGTTATACTAACCCAAATTCAAGGCAAGTCATGTGATAAATACTGTACAGCACCATCACCTAGCCCATTCAAAGTAGGAACTCTTAAGATCCCTCAGACCCAGCCATCTAAACATAAATCAGTTTTGGAAGTATCATCAGTCAAACATACTTGAGAAATGATACCCCCCCCCTTTTTGATAGGTCATTATCTATCGGCAGCTCTGTGGATTGCATGCTGGTTGGTTGGAAGTTACTTATGTATAGCATCATAGCAACCGGTTGCTGTGGAATTTTATTATTGTACCTACAAGTAGTTAAGTTCAGCATAGATTGGTTATATAATATGTATGAGATGTTTAGAACTTACCCTATTCAATTGTATTGACTTTTCACTGTGAAGAAATTTATTATGAGTACATTGATTTATTTGTGCTTGTTATTTAAGGCCAAAACAAATTATTATAATTGCAATTCTCACGGTAACTGTACCTACCATATTTTTTTTGCCCGTATGCCACATTATTGGTATAGCATTTTTCTTGAAATCTTTGGCAGAAGATCATCAATATTCCTTCAGGCATAAGATAAATGAAATGTTTTTATTACCTACCTAGTATAAGGAAGTAAGTCTATTTTTACAGCAAGTTACCAGATCTGCAATATTAATTTAGTTTTTAGGACTTACCTACAGTTATACCGTATATAATATAATTTTGTAGACTTTTTCAATATTTTATATAAATTATTTCAGGTGCCTACGGAGTGGTTTTGAAATGCAAACATAAGGTAAGTTATATAACAAATTAACAGTCTCATTTTCAAAACATGCTAAAGATTTGGCATTATTAGGGGTTCCATTTGACCCTAGAAATGACCCTTCTAAATTCTAAAAAGTCACATTTTGACCCCCAGGATGTTGGCTGAATTTAGGGTTGTGTTTTCATTTACTGTATCCATTATAAATATAATGGAAATAAACATGTCAATTAATAAATAACAAGGATAGTGCAATATACAGAATATGCCACCATTTCTGTGCTTCCCTGTTTATATTATATGCTGATCAGGCCTCAACAAATAGTTTTAATAGCACTTGTCCTGCAATATAGACAAAGAAGAAAACCCCAAAATCTTACTTGTTCTGCTATATAAATAAAGAAGAAAGATATTGTGCAGGACAAGCGGACAAGTGGATTCATTGAGGCTTGCTGATGTAAAGTATCCTGAACTGAATCTTGGTATTATAGTCAACCCAAAATATTGTTAGTTAGTTAGTGCTGGAGCACCCCTGGAACACGCATCACCTAAAAATGAAAAGGGTAAAAAAGAGCCTGTTCACTATCGTTTGACACACTGTGTATGATTGCATCTAGTAATTCTTGATACACTTCACTAGCCTAGTCGTTGAGAGGCTGCTTCGAGTGTGTGATAGGTCTCTGTTTGATCCCACGCTGCGTCATACCTACGTTGTTAAAAATGGTATCTGTATAATTATAATTTCTAGCTTGTTTGTCAGTCAGCATGGTTAGTTCCAAGGAAATACTGGTTTTCCCAGTGTCAGGATAATGTGATGTGGTCTCAATATGCCTGAAAATCTGTTGATCAGTGGGATTTAAAACAACATTTTGAACCACACAAAAAATTTCTTATATACCGGTATAATGGTTATGGGTCAATCATGTTTCAAACACTATTTGAGGTGTTCTGTTTATGGTTCATTTTTCTAGGACACCTCAGTACGTTAATTGAATGAGTAATGGCGTATGTTGGAATTTCAATGTATTCCATTGTATCATCTCTGATAAACAATATTAAATTTCTGCCTGTAATTTACCTGTTATCTTATACTGTGTCAATTCAATACAAAAATATGATAAACAAGGTGTAGATAGGTCAAAGATCAGATCTAGGTCTTTATTGCTGTCATCTTTGTTGTGGTAGGAAAAATATATTTTGTCCTTGAAAATTCAACAATTTATATATTAAACTGATTTGAAAACTATGTATTGAAATAGCATCATTGAAAAGCCATTTTATTACTATCAAATGATTGCCGTTCTTTCTGCTTTTAACCATTATCAATGTCATGAATGCAAATGTTTTATAGAGAAATTGAGTAGACCTGATAACTGTTCTGACTGCTTCATCGAGGCAAATTAAATTAGCTTCATGCAAGATAGCTCTGTGACCAAATAATTCTAGTCACTCATTCTTCTTGGCTGCAGATTTCAAATTCTGTATAGAGTGTTGGAAAGCTGTTTGTGATGAAGTTATTCAGCTGAATTACCAAAGGTTCAAGGTACTTATGGTCTCTCTGTGCAAAAGTGTTCTAGTAGAAGTGTGGGGGGCACCTAGGACCTTCGGAAGTTCCAGTTACCTTAACATTTTTGTCTCCTTGCTGAACGCTCTTGGTTGCATTGATGTTGTAACTAAACCAAAGACATTTCAGACATTAATTGAGATAGACTAGTGCTTTTTATGAAGGCAGTAAATGTGTGTGTATTTGTTTTGACTTCTTTTATGAGATCAGCGCATGTAATAGAAGTTAATCAACAAGCATATAAACCTCGTACAAGGTTAGAATTTCATGCTTTGTATAATATTGTCATAAAGTATTGTTTTAACCCAAGGGTGTATAAATATGTTAAATCAATATCACGGTGTGGTAATACGGTTTGTGTATTCTCTCTACCCTTTGACTTATTTATGAATTAGTAAGAAAACAATGACATTGTGTTAATCATTATAAAGCTATCTTGTGTTTTTTTACTTGACTATTACTTCAGTAAACAAATTTATTAACTATAATACACAGATTTCATGCTGCAGTTTTTCGTTATTCATTATAATTCCAATGTTTAATTTATGATTTAATGATTTTTGAATCACATGTCGTTTTCTTTACCAATGTATTGTAGATACAACCATGTTTTCATGCATATTAAATGGCATTAACGTTTCTAGCAATCAGTAGCTTTGTATGGGTTTTAAGTCATATTTAATTCATATTTTTGTAATTGTATAATTTAATCGGCCTTTCCTTTCATTATATACTCTAAGCAGACAGATTAACCGGCTTTGTTTATTGATTGAATTTATTTTTAACTGTTTAACTTTGCAGTTGAAGCAGGTAAACTAAAATGTACAGTTGGTCGAACTGACTCACTTCTGAAAATAGATTAATACTTAGTACTTTTTTAGATTAAATTCATATTTGTATCTATAAACGTTTGGTTCCTTCCTGAATATTTAGCTTAACAATACAAATTGTATGATTGCGATATGTGATAAAATGAACTTAACATTGTATTTTACTAAACTCTTGAAATAATTTGTCGCGGATGAAGAAGGGTGACTTATATTATGTCAATGAATATTACTCCAATATGTACACAGTATGACAGAAATTATGACAAATGAAATAAATTATGATAGTTGTGCTATAAAGTATACACTTTACTCCAATATGAACAATTTGACAGTTAAGGTGACAAATGAAGTAAAATAATGCTGAAATGTAACATTAGAAAGTACAATTGTCATCTTTTTCTTGGGCAAGACCTTTTATATACTTATTGCCCCATATATTAAGTATATACATGACCAGTATACATTCAGAAATACTAAGAGTACAATCTTCATTAACCATGTTAGTTTACTAGTTATGCCACTGATCTGGTATTGTTTGGTCCATACCTGCTTGATGAAGTTTAAAACTGATTGATGGCCGACTCAGAATTATCTTAAACATGTGTCTTGGAAAGATTACTAAATATTAAAATATTTCGTACAACCTATCTTTGTATGATGAAAGCTGTCAAGTTCATTGTGTTGTCTAATCACATAATTCTCGAGTCTACTTTTAAAGGTTTGTGTCATTCTGATTGTTGTGAGACATTATTTCTGTTTGACCTCAAACCTTACTAATGTAAGATTGGGATCCTGTTTCAAAACCCAGACAAATATAAATTAATTACTTTCAATTCAATGTTGACATTTCTGTTGCAAAGGTTTATTTCATGAGTTTGGGTTGTTAGTCCCATGCCCACCCAACTCTACTCTATTCACAACCGGGCTTAGACCATCTTAGGCAGAATTATTCACTGAATTGTTTCTGACAAAAACCTGACCAATGAGGCAACATTCTCTGACTGATCTCCAAAGTTGGTCATAATTTGACTTTCTGAACTCAGACATAACTAATGGAATTATGTTGTAACGTTTTAGTAACCTAGTACTCTAGGGTAGAATTGAGGTTATTAGTTGATTCACATTTTACCCCTTTACTTCAAAGGGGTACTGTTTTATCAAAGCACTTGCAAAAATTGCAAAATGATGTTCAAACTTTAATTCTTTAAAATTCTTTTACAACTAAAAAGTGCATTTAAAAGATCTGCAATATTAATAATGATTCCATTAATGAGCTCCCACAAACCATTTCTGTTTCCAAGTTGCAGTTGTTAAACAAATATAAAGAATTTTAATTTGAAGGTATTAATTAATTTACAATTTCGGTAAGAGGTTTGATAAAATAGCAGCCAGTTGTATACATTTTTTGTACTTGTTGGTCTTGTTCTTGTATTCTGATACAAATATTTGCAATTGGATGCATTCTTCTCTTCCTTAAAGTATTAGCCAATTTACCATAGAATATAAAAAGTGTGAAAAAAAAACATAAAAAGGTTGGGTAGTTAAAGAATTAAGTTAAATGAAACAAGATGTTGAGCACAATTATTAAAAACCCCACCAGTGAACAAACCCATCTCCCTTGTACATTGCACTTGTGCCTTATACATATGAGCCAGTCTCCAGGAAAACCTGCTATTTTGACAAAACATTTGATTTTGAGATTTTTTATTATCTTAAAGAGTAATCTTAATGAAGCAAAATGCAAAAGAAATTTTGTTAATATCATGATTTTTAAGGAAGTTACAGCTGTTTAGTTGAGGCCCTATTCAGACCCTTTTTGCATGATGTCGCAAGCATCATTCAAACGTTATTCGACGTCGTTGTAACAAGTCTTTTATAAATACTGCATTTGATCAATTCTTGACGTAAACTGGTCAAAATGGTATCAAGTTTTAGAATGATGTTTTAAGTTTTAAAATATACATCCAAATTGTAAATGTTCACATTTCGAGAATGACTACTACTGTTTTAAATAACTAACTCCTCGTTTTTCTCAATCAGAGTACTTTTCTGAAATTGGTCACCATAGCAACGAAGTAAATGATTTCGACATTATTCATAAGAAATTTTAAAGCTAAGATATAGTAATATATGGATAAATGACTTAAAATTGAATCTATTGATATGTCATTTTTTCTTATTTGAAAGCTTTTTAAAAGCTTGTTACACGCAGTAATTACATAATGTCAATATAGCAGGTTTTCCTGGTGTATATACAATTTATTATAGCGTTTGTCATATTCTAATTTCTATATTGTAGGATTCTGGTGAACTTGTTGCTGTTAAAAAATTCAAAGATGGAGAAGGTGAGTGTATAATGTTGTTTAAAACATTCCTTCCTGAGTGGAGACTTAGCTGACTAGTTGACACATACAGTAGAGCTTCAATACCTCAAACAGTTTCACTTCATACACTTGACCAGGTTCTTCATTCCTGGTAGAATGATGATATACTAGTATACAGTTGATATATTGAACCTGTAGAATGATGATATACTAGTATACAGTTGATACATTGAACCTGTACAATGATGATATACTAGTATACAGTTGATATATTGAACCTGTAGAATGATGATATACTAGTATACAGTTGATACATTGAACCTGTAGAATGATGATATACTAGTATACAGTTGATACATTGAACCTGTACAATGATGATAATACTAGTATACAGTTGATACATTGAACCTGTAGAATGATGATATACTAGTATACAGTTGATACATTGAACCTGTAGAATGATGATATACTAGTATACAGTTGATACATTGAACCTGTAGAATGATGATATACTAGTATACAGTTGATATATTGAACCTGTACAATGATGATATACTAGTGTACAGTTGATATATTGAACCTGTACAATGATGATATACTAGTATACAGTTGATACATTGAACCTGTACAATGATGATATACTAGTATACAGTTGATACATTGAACCTGTACAATGATGATATACTAGTATACAGTTGATACATTGAACCTGTACAATGATGATATACTAGTATACAGTTGATACATTGAACCTGTACAATGATGATATACTAGTATACAGTTGATACATTGAACCTGTACAATGATGATATACTAGTATACAGTTGATACATTGAACCTGTACAATGATGATATACTAGTATACAGTTGATACATTGAACCTGTACAATGATGATATACTAGTATACAGTTGATACATTGAACCTGTACAATGATGATATACTAGTATACAGTTGATACATTGAACCTGTACAATGATGATATACTAGTATACAGTTGATACATTGAACCTGTACAATGATGATATACTAGTATACAGTTGATACATTGAACCTGTACAATGATGATATACTAGTATACAGTTGATACATTGAACCTGTACAATGATGATATACTAGTATACAGTTGATACATTGAACCTGTACAATGATGATATACTAGTATACAGTTGATACATTGAACCTGTACAATGATGATATACTAGTATACAGTTGATACATTGAACCTGTACAATGATGATATACTAGTATACAGTTGATGCATTGAACCTGTACAATGATGATATACTAGTATACAGTTGATGCATTGAACCTGTACAATGATGATATACTAGTATACAGTTGATACATTGAACCTGTACAATGATGATATACTAGTATACAGTTGATACATTGAACCTGTACAATGATGATATACTAGTATACAGTTGATACATTGAACCTGTACAATGATGATATACTAGTATACAGTTGATACATTGAACCTGTACAATGATGATATACTAGTATACAGTTGATACATTGAACCTGTACAATGATGATATACTAGTATACAGTTGATACATTGAACCTGTACAATGATGATATACTAGTATACAGTTGATACATTGAACCTGTACAATGATGATATACTTGTATACAGTTGATACATTGAACCTGTACAATGATGATATACTAGTATACAGTTGATACATTGAACCTGTACAATGATGCTATACTGGTATACAGTTGATATATTGAACCTGTACAATGATGATATACTAGTATACAGTTGATACATTGAACCTGTACAATGATGATATACTTGTATACAGTTGATACATTGAACCTGTACAATGATGATATACTAGTATACAGTTGATACATTGAACCTGTACAATGATGATATACTAGTATACAGTTGATACATTGAACCTGTACAATGATGATATACTAGTATACAGTTGATACATTGAACCTGTACAATGATGATATACTAGTATACAGTTGATACATTGAACCTGTACAATGATGATATACTAGTATACAGTTGATACATTGAACCTGTACAATGATGATATACTAGTATACAGTTGATATATTGAACCTGTACAATGATGATATACTAGTATACAGTTGATACATTGAACCTGTACAATGATGATATACTAGTATACTATACTATAAGGGCAGGCTTCCTTAATCTTACATATTTATCATTGCACAACAAATTTATAAACCAATATAGTTTTGCTGTAAATATCGCATAGACAAGTATTGTATATATCGGTCATTGAAGTTATAACATCAAGTTGTATAGAAGACACATGTAAACATAAAGTCGAGGAATTGGTGTAAAATGATTGTAACTGCTTCTTTAACAATACTATTAAACAATTGTTTTACACCCAGCCTTCTGTGTATTGATCTTGTGGAATATTTGGATTTGTGTTATCTTTAATATACTTTATTGTCGTTAGGCTCATCCATTTGAATTCGGTTATTACATAGTTTTATCTTTAACTTCATTTTTCAACAGTACTGCTGTCACCTGACCTAAACTGTTTCTTTCCACCTATGAACTTGCAGTTACATTTCTCCCTCTTACCAACTGGTTGTCAGCTTAGACCTTAACTGTTTCCTCAACTTGTCAACTGGTTCTGAACTTCTTATAGTTTCATTTAAAGCAATAAGTTAACATTAGGATAGTATAGTACAAATAATTTGACGTGATCCTGACCTTTATGCATGAATAAATTACAAGGTTCATGGGTTCAATGTATAATTTTCTGCAATATCGGTCCTTTAGATTTGTGTTGGTATAACACCTCGAACGTCTTCGTGATACTTCCTGCTTATGAAATCATACAACCAGGTTTACAAATATATATGGTAGACAATATATCAGCTGTTAAATTATGTTAATAGAAGGTGGGAGTCATGTCAAATTCTCTGTACTATATATTCTAATTTAGTGGCACTTTAGCCTCATCCAGTGTTAACGAAGTTGCTCCTTTCATTTCTATTTTCAGTGGGTAACTTTGCTTAGAACAGCTAATTTATACCCTTTACATATTATTAATTATTGAATGAAAAAATGAAAGTCATTAGGGTCTGTACTTCCTGTCTGCATGTAAATGTTAAATAAATTCTACTTAAACCATCTATCTGTGACATTATTCTAATGGGGCTCTTTTTGTACAAACAAGTCACTAAGCTTACTCACTGAAAGCCCTGGGTTCACACAAGTTTTGCATGCTTCTATATTTCAGTGACTTAAAGTATTTAATAAGCGCATATTGCTCTATCAGTTGACCTACTGTAGTAGCTTTAATTATGCTTTAGAATTTGAGTTATTTGGTCCTTAAATTTTTTGTAAATTTGATGATTGTGCATGTTGTCAATGGTTGAATTAATGAAATTGTCTGCTTCATTACATGCCTTATAGACATAAAAAACGGCAGGTTAAAGGTTAAGGTGACAGTTGATAAATTAGAAAATAGAAAGTCGGACAAGGAAGACAGCACTCCACCAAGTGAGCACAGAAAACATAGAAACATCACATACCACAATTACACAGCACAATGACCGTCACATAACTGAACAAGAAATTGAACTACCTGCTGTCAAAAAGCTGAATGACATAGTTTCGGCAATCAAAAAGCTGTTGCAACAGTTAAAAGGCTGACATACCTAGTTTTATCTGTCTGATGTCATACAAAGTTAAAGAATAAAAGTAATAAAAAAGCTGAAGGCCCTAGTTGTCATTAAAAGTCAATAAAATGCAGTTATAATTGTTTCTTGAAATATGTTATAGATTTTCTGTAATTAGAATGCTTATGATTATTTATTACTCCCTATAAAGTTTGGATCCAAGAATAGCATGTTGGTCGTACTAAAGTTCTATCATTTGTCATAGATACATGTACATTTAGTATATGGTTTAACTAAAATCTGCCGTACATAGATCAATGCTACCTGTTTGATGGGGTGCTTCACCTCATCCAATATTAATGGATTATAGGTTAATTACTGATCAAGAGCCATGTTTACCTTAGATTGATTTCTCTGGGGGTATCCAGTTGTTATTGTTTCAATTACGGATACAAGCCAGGATACAACCTCTACTGACTACCTAAGTCAGAGGAATAATTTTATATGACTAGTATTGGTTTCTCGTTCGTTTTGATTGGCTAAAATAGTTAGGTCAATTGTTTGGTCAGGATTTTGATCCAAATGAGGGGTTATAACTGGATACTATACTGAGCTTTGATTTGTTTGTCATCAAATTTTATATTTGCATGACATATGGTCACAATGTCAAGATGTATTGGTCACACAAGTGCTAATTGGAGAAGTTATGATCTGTTTGCCTTAGATAACATATTATCCACTTCTAAATGTCATTGCTCTACAAATTTTCAACATGGTTGCTATGTCATATATATACCACAATAAAATGTGAGGGTTACCTTTACAAAGATAAATCAC
The DNA here is from genome assembly GCA_947247005.1 of Spisula solida. Taxonomy (NCBI): domain Eukaryota; kingdom Metazoa; phylum Mollusca; class Bivalvia; order Venerida; family Mactridae; genus Spisula; species Spisula solida. The sequence continues at coordinate 33,291,308 of OX365950.1, read as the reverse complement.
CCTATATTGAACTTTTTTATGATGTCCCTTTATGATGTCACTACATGATGTCCCATTATGCATGATGTCCTTTATGATGTTCATTTCTGATGTCCCTTGATAGTGTTCCTTTATGGTGTCAATTTAGGATGTCCTTTCATGATGCCACTTTAGGATGTCCCTTTATGGTGTCAATTTAAGTCCTTTCATGATGTCACATGGGTAGTTTTTTTAAAATAGATGAAGGTTCCAATATTTTATGATTGTAATGACTCATTTTAATCCTTCTAGACATGAGTGTACTTAGTCGGTCTTACAATGGGTCAGCCCCTAAATGGAGAGTTCATAGTTCATACATATACTGGTATATTGGTTGTGATTTCCATGTTGATTCAAAAGAATATTGAACAGTTAAACAGCAAAACCTCAAATTAGATTACACTCAATGTATGGAGCATTGAGTTGAATATGGCTTTTGGTTTCAAATCCCTCTTTAATCCGATGATCAGATTGCTTGATCTGGCTAGTTTAACTTGTCAAGTGGTTCAAGTGTTGAATAAATTTGTTCTGATTTTTACTCACTCTGAAGGAGTTTGTGCATTATAATGTCAACAATGGTTTAATGAAATACCACAGTGACTGTATATTACTATGGGTTATTAATTGCAATGTATATTACTAGGTGCATTCTGAAAAAATTAAAATGTGCGCTTTCATATACAAAAACTGCATATTAAACAAGTAACAGACACATTGTCAGAACTTTTAGAATGTCCCTTGCATTCTCTGTGATACAGATCTGGTACTTATATCAGCAACATTAGCATACAGGATTGTGAATTATTGATTAGGGTTGCAGTTTTGATTTCTGAAAGTTATGTAAGACAATAACATACATGATCTTCCTATGATTTTAACTACAGGTAAATGATTGTCAATAATGACTGATTCAGCTAATGCCATTTTGCATCCTTCGGTGACACTTCTATTAATATGAATTGTGAAAACATTTATGAAAATTTTTACTGTCAATATATGGTAATACATGTATAACTTGTTACTTTGTTTGCATTATAGGAGAGATCATGTTTGTATACATAATTATGCAAATGTGCCCACCAGCTAGCTATTTATGAATATTGGGTATCTATTATTCATTCATCAAATAGGTTGCTGGAGGTCACTTTGCCTATGAATAGGTGATGACCATATGACATTGATTGAAATATATGTGCAAGTCTATTTACCTCCCTTGTATATTGACATTGTTAGCCTATAAAACTTGCTCTGACCTGATAGTTTTACTGCACTTACTGTGAGCTTACATCTTCAAATTTACATCTTTCTTTCAAAGCCGATCAATAAACGTAAATTTTATTTCTAGTTTTATTGCTTGTCATGAATGAATGTTTATATTAAAGCTGCAATTGCACTGATTCGCTAATCCAGATTAGCTTAAAACTTAACCCCATGTATCCTTCCTAGTAAAACTGAGTTGAGTATATTATCTTTATTCACAGATCTATATTCTTATTAAAAGTTACTGTTTGCAAAACATTGATTCATTTTGTTGCCTCCCCTGTATTGCATCATTTCTGAAATCACTTAAATTTTCATTTTAAACAATCTAGCTGAGCTATTACCCTGAAATTTGGAATAAAACTTCTCTAAGTGTTACTTGACTTGATGCATACATGTACGAAAAAAGTATGTTGTTCAACCATATATTACCTCAAAAATGAAAATTAACATTTTTAAACACAAATGACTTGCACAGTCATAAATAAACTTCACTGTATTGTTTCTTACATGGGAAATATCGTGCATGCCAAGTTTTACATTTTTAAAAGTCAAACTGTGTTGGTAAAATGCCAATTAATTTTTTAGGGGTTTCCCTTAAATCTAAGAAAATCTTAAAAAATGGACGATTAAAAAAAGGTAGATACTTCTTAATACATTATCATAAATGTGTTCTTCATGGATAAACCTAGTACAGGAAGATTAAAGACCAACAAATGTCCTTAATCTGTAATATAAATGCACAACATTTTGCAAGTAGGTAGAAATGGCTTCAGTGTTTAAACACGTCAAAATCTGATCTCTATTTTGATAAATACACCTTGCGTTACCTTGATTAAGTCTGTCCAATATTCAATTACATGTAACGGGCAAGTCTTAAGTGTTTGTTCAAAACATTCTGATACAAATGAATTCACTACTAATATATTTGGGTTCTTTACCATACAATACTATCAACTTAAGCGAAGAGATAATATTTATACAAGTTTAAGCATAAATACTGGCCTGTTTAACATTAGAAAAGGAGCAATATACCATTAATAAACTTAAACTGATTATATATACTGGTAGGAAGTATAAGTACTTGTCCTCACTTCTGTTCTTTTACTGTACAATTTGAAATTTTCAAGGGTTTAATGTTCCTTATTAGCCTATTAACAGTGTTGGGTAAATTTACACAAAAAACTAAATTTATGAACATTACTTATAGTGAGATTTCAAACTAACAGCCTTATTTTGAAGAACTGGCTACATGAAAACATTGTTACACCCCTGCATACTTTCTTACTGTTGTACTAAAATATTAAAATTTATTGCTTTACAACCTAATTTAACTTTTTTGACTGCGGCATATAATTACATGAACTCAATTTAATGTCTTTGGTTGTTTGTTTGTTGAACACCAAGTAATGTTATCAAAATGCTTGTTCTTTAGACACTGTATTTCCATGAGTCAAAAAGTTGGTGAATTTTACATTTTAGACATTTGGCATGCTGAGATATAAGTGACTTCTTTATTTCTTTGTTAAACATTCTTTGTAGCATTTTTTGTAGAGCAACATTTTGCTATGTAGAGGAAATATTAACAAATCTTGTAAATGCGCAACATATATAGCTTGCCGGAGATTCATAATATAAACACTTGATATCAGCGTAGATTGAAAGAATCTATGCATTAAAAGTTATTATTTGGAACAAGTTCGAACAAAAATGGACATCGAAAATGCTTTTGATTTTCTATTTATTTGTAAACAAAGGCTAGTGTTGTCATCACAGGACTATACAAATTTGGTAAATTTGCAAACTTTGCCCATATTTTCACTACACTACTTTAAGCACATCTACAGTAATATTATTATACTGCTGCCTATTATTTAAGGTCAGTACACAGCACTTGGATAATTGTGGTATAATTAATCATAGAATAGAACAAAAAGATATGGAATAACAATCTTACGGTTTGATCAATATCGACATGCAGCATGAAATATTCATTATACATAAAATATGTCAACACTGGAAACGATTATCTATAATATCTAATTGTATCATTGATTAGTATAGTGGATAAACTGTCTGCTTATGGAACAATATAAATGATGGTGTAGAATTCTGTATAGGTTTGTAGCTCAAGTTATTATCTGAATTGAATGAAGGCAAAGGGGTTTACACAAAGGTACAAATAAAATGAAGGCAAAGGGGTCTACGCTTAGGTGCAAATAAAATGAAGGCAAAGGGGTTGACACTATAGGGTGAAAATAAAATGAAGGCAAAGGGGTTGACACCAAGGTGCAAATAAAATGAAGGCAAAGGGGATCGACACCAAGGTGCAAATAAAATGAAGACAAAGGGGTTGACACCAAGTTGCAAATAAATGAAGACAAAGGGGTTGACACCAAGTTGCAGATAAGTGAAGGCAAAGGGGTTGACACTAAAAAGCAATGACTTACATAAAGATATTTTCTACAAAAGAAAGTTGTGAAATTACTTTGGCAGAATTTTAACATGACATGCCTTTTGTTTGGCTCCAATTGCCTTCCAGTGAGTATGGGCTTGTTACCATATCACGTATTTGCCCTTACTGAGGATGTAAAGTCATTTGATGCATTATGGCCTACTGTTATGAAATCTTCATGTGAAGGGTTTCTTGTCTATACCACTGTAATAATCCTCATTCAATAAAATGTGATTCATATGTACATGTATATATTATATATACATGTACATATGAATCACATTTTATTGAATATATATATATAATATATATACGTCTCTTTCCTACTTGTTACTCTCCCTGTCTTTTTCTTGGTCAATCTGAGGGTCTGTTATGATTGGTTAGTGGGGACATTATCAATTTTCAAGTTTTGCATGGTCTAGCTAGTTCCCTAAATTCTAGTTTGATATCACAAGTTTTATACACACATTTTTTTACACTAAAGCTGCTTTTAAATTTTCAGAAAATGAAGATGTACGCCGGACAACATTGCGAGAGCTTAAGATGCTCCGTTCTCTTAAACAGGAGAACATTGTGGAACTGCGGGAAGCTTTCCGACGAAAAGGGAAACTCTATCTCGTATTTGAATACGTGGAGCGGGTAGGCATTTTATAAGAGTTATATCCCTTTGAAATGTTTTCCTTTCATCCAACTTATTAAAAAGTGTACACACAGTAAATAAACATCATTTATTTTATTAGATATTTATGTGTGCTGAAGATATCTTATTTCATATTTAATACTTTAGAATGACAATCAAGTTTCCTAATATTGTTAAATACCTGTTAAGTAAATTAGTTTTTTCATTGAAAATACTTGAGTCGAATATTGGCGATTTATTAGAAATATGAGCAGGCCCAATCACGCAGAATAAGAAAAAAAATAAAGTTCCAACTGAGCCATAGAACAGATGTATTTCTGTATGAGTTCAGTGAAGATTGGCATTTCCCTGCAAGGTGTTACTTTTATACATTGATTACATATTGATTTTGTAACTCCATGTATAAAGAAAACACTGTCGGCAAGCGATAAAAAACATAAAACATGTTTATTACCCTGCCCCATTGGAGATGAATGATTGTGGTCATGTGACTCCAGTGTATTAAAGTTGGCATACACGTATTTGATTAAATATTTTTTGTACAAAATAACTTACATTCACTTTGTATGATGTAATGGCCATACTTAATGAATTGTTTCTGGTCAATTACCATTACTGATCCCAAGTTGATCCCCTGGCTGACCCCTGACCACAATATATACTGGAAGTAAAATCTGACATATCTTGGTCCCTTTATATGCAAGATTCTATTATCATTTTCCATATTCATGGACTACTATTGAAATTGCCATTAGGAATCAATGTACTCACTAACTCACCATGCAAACGCTGTCATCTGAGCTCCTATTTAACAATTACTGTATGAAACAAAGCCTGACTGTAAATTGTATATAATTTGAGATGGTTTGAAATGTGCATTGGAAGTTAAATGTTTTCTAGTACATTTTGTATTGACTTTTAAACTGCTATTGAAGTTTTTAGAGTGGAGTTGTAAGCCATTTAGACTGTTGATGTAGTAACAGTATAAATATTATTTCCCTGTGGGTGGAGTCATTGACTCTAAAATTATTGATAAACACTTTACCTGGTACATATCGAGTTACTTCATGTTTTCTGATTGAATAGGAGGCCTCAGATTTCAGATAATAATAATTAGTTCAACTGAAATGAAGTGTTGATTGTTTGGACAGTACTTGTATATGTTTTGTGCTTTGATATTTTAAAAATATTTTCATGTATTAAATAAAATCATCAAATGCATAATGTATGCCCAGTTGAGTATGCTATATAGAGCTTAAAATGGATTCATTGATGCATAATTTATTATGATGTGTGTTCATTATTTCAACAAATGGAGATTCTGGTAGTAGTTTGCTGTAATTGATAAAGACATGTATTCTGTGTACACTGATATATGTCACAACCTAGTCTCCTTACTCCTGCAGACAACAACAAAAACACAAGTTTCTATGGCATCACCCTTCATTATTATACTCAGAGTAATGGGCCCAAGATCTGCTGAATGTTACGGGATCCAAGTTGGCTACTATCATAAGTTAATTTTTGTAGTACATGAAAACGAAACATGAAAATTACATACATTGTACAGTACTTGTTCAAATTTTGTTTGATACAATTATTCCAAATGAACCATTTTTAAGGTATTTTAAATATTTTTATCTTCAATATTATGAAAATATAAATTGAAATTATGTCAAGAGCTATGGCTTCGTTTTAAGTTTATAGTTTTTGTTCATAAGGAATTTGTTATCTTATAAATTGAGTTATTTGAACTTGACTGCCAAACAGTATTTTTGCTATCAAATACAGCTGTGTGTGTGATAGCTGTGTTATCAATGTACATGTACTTGCGCAATTATTAAATTTACCCACAAATTTAAATTCTTTAAGATTTCCCTAACATATACAAATATTGCAAAAATAAATCATTAGTCAAACTATTTGCATTTATAAAACAATACCCTAATAAGTAGACTTGTTTTCTTCTGTTACCTGTAAACACTTTCACCAAGCTCCTGTTACAGTAGTTTGTATGAGTTCTTTTATTTCTTATCTCACATGATTGAAACCACTTATTCTACTGCATGGAAATCTAGGAAATCTGTCAAAATGTATCTGTATGTATGTGGGGCATTCTTGTTCACCAGCATATTATTCACCTGAATTGTCTCGGATCTTAACTATAACCATTGCTGTATGACGCGGCCGTCATGGAAGGGCCGTGGTCCAGTGAATCCTGACAACAATGTTGATTTTCCTCCACATATGGAGAAGTTGCCGGTTCCTTGTCAAATGGTAAATAAGCTATCCAGGAAAACTGGTTTGTGAATAGGCTGCTGTATATATAACTGAAAAGTTGTTGAGAAATATCGTTAAACCCAAATATAATGTATAAGTGAACAATCCAATTGCTTTATGAGGATGGGACTGGTAGACGCTTAAAAATGTGTATCCATCATGTGAAGTGTAATTTACGTGACACCTAGATGGAGGTAATACTGTGTTCTAGGCACAGTCGTACGACTCATTATTCATGTTTCTATTTCTCCCTCAAAGCTGGAAGTTATTGGTTGGGGAAGAAACCGAATAAACACACTAAAATATGACTGTCTCAGTCAAATGCAAAATATCTAATGCAGATGACACCGGTTTATTTTCAGAATATGTTGGAATTGTTGGAGGAGCAAGCTAATGGTGTAGCACCAGAGAAAGTACGAAGTTATACATATCAGCTGTGTAAGGCTATACATTGGTGCCATAGTAACGATATCATACATCGAGGTAAGTTATACATATCGACTGTGTAAGGCTATACATTGGTGCCATAGTAACGATATCATACATCAAGGTAAGTTATACATATCGACTGTGTAAGGCTATACATTGGTGCCATAGTAACGATATCATACATCAAGGTAAGTTATACATATCGACTGTGTAAGGCTATACATTGGTGCCATAGTAACGATATCATACATCAAGGTAAGTTATACATATCGACTGTGTAAGGCTATACATTGGTGCCATAGTAACTATATCATACATCGAGGTAAGTTATACATATGGACTGTGTAAGGCTATACATTGGTGCCATAGTAATGATATCATACATCGAGGTAAGTTATACATATGGACTGTGTAAGGCTATACATTGGTGCCATAGTAACGATATCATACATCGAGGTAAGTTATACATATCGACTGTGTAAGGCTATACATTGGTGCCATAGTAACGATATCATACATCGAGGTAAGTTATACATATCGACTGTGTAAGGCTATACATTGGTGCCATAGTAACGATATCATACATCGAGGTAAGTCATACATATCAGCTATGTAAGGCTATACATTGGTGCCATAGTAACTATATCATACATCGAGGTAAGTTATACATATCAGCTATGTAAGGCTATACATTGGTGCCATAGTAACTATATCATACATCGAGGTAAGTTATACATATCAGCTGTGTATTGGTGCCATAGTAACTATATCATACATCGAGGTAAACTATACAAGATCTTTACTTTCAGTTTGACATTGTTTCATATATATGAGCCAGTCTCCGGAAAAACCTGCTATTTTGACAAAAATATATATATTGAGATTTTCTGTTCTTTTAAAAGGATAATACTAATGAAGCAACATACAAAATAAATTTTGTAATTATCTTAAGTTTTATGAAAGTAACAGCAGGTAACAACATCAATTTATATAGGCATGTACAATAGTTTTGCACTGAGCCCTCGAGCTGTTTTTAGCTCACCTGCCACAAAGTGGCAAGGTGAGCTTTTGTGATTGTTTTTTGTCCGTCGTCCGTCTGTCAGTCCGTCCGTTAGACATTTCACCTTTAACACTCTAGCACTTTCAATTTTGCTTTGATCTTCATCAAACTTGGTCAGTAGTTGTATCTCAATGAAATCTAGGTCAAGTTCGAAGTTGGGTCATGTGGGGTCATAAACTAGGTCAATAGGTCAAACAATAAGAAAACCTTGTTAACACTCTGGAGGCCACATTTTTGCTTCAATCTTCATGAAGTTTGGTCAAAATGTTTATCTTGATCACGTTAAGGTCAATTTCAAAGTTTGACCATGTTTAGCAGGTGAGCGCCCAAGGATCTATGATCCTCTTGTTGTCCATATTCAGAGTTTTTTTGCCCTAAGATCTTCAAACTGAGGTTGGTCATCAACAGTAGATGACCCCTATTAATTTTGAGGTCAGTAGGTCAAAGGTCAAGGTCACTGTGACCATTACCATTTCTGACTATTCAGCTGCTATAGGGCATACATGTTTTACAAACATCTCTTGTTTTGGAATGGTTTAACAAACTGACTTGGGATTAACAATCAGTCATATTGGAATCAATCAACATTCAAATAGATAAATGTTTAAACCATTGTTTTATTATCTTCTTACAGATATCAAACCTGAGAACTTGTTGATCAGTAATACAGACACACTTAAGTTATGTGATTTTGGTTTTGCTCGCACTATAACTGGAGGATCAACCGGTGTATATACAGATTATGTGGCAACAAGATGGTACCGATCTCCAGAACTGCTTCTTGGGTAAGCAATAAACTGCTTTACAATGTATCAAATGTTGATGTAGAATTTTTCAAAATTTGAGAATGAAATAAACATGTGGAAACTTGCTAGCTATTCTTACAAAAAAAGGTTATAACAACTGAAACAGTGAAGGCAGAATTCAGTAGTCTATGAGAACAGCTGGGCCCACTGTTTCATTAGTCGGGTGTTTGACTCTCTGGCTGGAACATATCAACAGCATGGAACTAGGTAATGGTAGCTCTCTGGTTGGAACATATCAACAGCATGGAACTAGGTAATGGTAGCTCTCTGGTTGGAACATATCAACAGCATGGAACAAGGTAATGGTAGCTCTCTGGAATTGACCGACAACATAATTATGTAAATGTAGAATTGAGTTACCAATGAAAGGTTTTAATTTGGATCTTAAATACTTCAAGGATATTGCAAAATTTTAATGTTCATAAAATCCAATTGATTTGCTTTGACACCTTCGTCAAAAACTTCGACAAACAAATGGACAGAACGTTCTCTACACTGGCGTCCGGACAATTAGTTAAGGGTTATAGATTTATTCTCATTTATGTCCTGCAAGTTCACTAGGATATTTTATGATTTTCAATTTGAAGTGGACTTCCTAATCATGGATAACATTTATAAATCTATCTTCAGTGCACCATATGGTAAAGCTGTAGATATCTGGTCAATAGGATGCATTCTGGGAGAGTTAGCTGACGGACAGCCATTGTTTCCCGGAGAAAGTGAGATTGATCAACTCTATGTCATACAGAAGATTGTCGGTCCTCTACCACCCGACCAGATGAATCTGTTTTATAATAATGCCAGATTCTCTGGTTTAAAAGTATGTACATGTACACTTGATAGAAAAGTTTTTTTCAGCAGGCATCTGTCAACATTTCCATATTTTGCTTCAATGTTTTATACTAAGTTGGGAGACCAGTATTAGAGCTAAGCATTTGCATTGGTCAGTTTTAAGGTTGAGAACAGAAACAACCAATCAGATGCCCTAGCAAATGCTTCTACCCTATGTAAATATTGAATTGTTCTTTATACTGATCCTTACATGCATGCTTGCTATGGTTCATTATCCCCAATCAAGCCAAATTTGAATGTGTTCTTTTCTTCAACAATCATTAATTTCACCGCATTCTCATTAGTCTTTTTTTTCAATTTCTTCTTTCTATCTGTATGTTTTCATTACTTCTCTATATTTTTCTTTCCATGTTTCTTCTCCTTTCTGTCTTCTTATTTCTTCTTTCTGTCTTCTTGTAGGATGTCTATAAAGTAAGTGAATTTGCTCTTCATTCTATCTTTTTTCTTTTCCCACATTCATGATTATTTTTTACATACTAGTTCATGATATGTTAACACATGTTACTTACTACTAGACTAAGTATATCAAGTTTACTTTTACTTGATCTTGTTATATCTTCTTTCTGTTAATTTGATATTCTTGTCTTTTTGCATTAATAGAATATTATCCATGTTAATATCTTAATCACATATATGTCTACCTGCATATAGGGGTTTGCCAGAGGCTTAATTGATTGTAATGGTTAGTCTTACATGCCCTGAGGTGTTCAGTACTTCTTATCTGACTGAGGCAAACTTGGACTTTCAGTCCAATATGACTTATGTTACGAGTCCCAAAATGCATGCAAGCCTCACAGCATGCAAAGTGAATGTTTGGTTATGGGCCGATAAGTTGGTCACAAGGTTCATGTTACAGTGTTAGACAATTATACAAGGTTGTAAGCCAAAATGACCGCCTCAACTGCAACTTTGGCCACGTCAAAGCTTAAAGGCAATAAACTTCTTTTACTTGATAAAATAACTGTTTCAGCTGCCTCAAATTCAAAACAAGCCTGCTCAGCAAAATCTTAGCAGCCCTGATTAGAGCATTTTTCAGAGGCCTAAGCTAAATGGTCGTCTATTGTGTTTGTTGTGTATGGATGTTTGAGTTATTTACTCACATTGTGTTTGTTGTGTATGGATGTTTGAGTTATTTACTCACATTGTGTTTGTTGTGTATGGATGTTTGAGTTATTTACTCACATTGTGTTTGTTGTGTATGGATGTTTGAGTTATTTACTCACATTGTGTTTGTTGTGTATGGATGTTTGAGTTATTTACTCATATTGTGTTTGTTGTGTATGGATGTTTGAGTTATTTACTCACATTGTGTATGTTGTGTATGGATGTTTGAGTTATTTACTCACATTGTGTTTTGAGTTATTTACTCACATTGTGTTTGTTGTGTATGGATGTTTGAGTTATTTACTCACATTGTGTTTCAACTGGCAATTTTGTATTTTGTCTCTTTTCAGTTCCCATCAGTGTCAAAACCGCAGAGTTTAGAAAAACGTTATCATGGTTTATTAAGTAGTGTCATGATAGACTTCATGAATGTAAGTAGAACTGTATCTTTGATTCAGAAATGACCTAGTGCCCAGGCTCAGAATTGAACTAGGCACCTCTTAATCTGTAGTCGAGAGCTTTATCCACTTGACCACTGTGCCAACCATTGGGGGTATTAAGTAGCAGCCTCTAGTTCCTGCTCTTGTTGTGAACAAAGCAACCACATTGACCTATCAGCACTGATCTGTTCTAGTTCTTCTGCTGATAAATTGTATCAGGACAATATGGCAGCCAGCAAGTGATATTTTAAATGTTAAGTGATATAAAACAACATTTATTCCTTCAGCCAATCAGTGTGTTCAGTGAATTCAATAATATAACTGAGCAATTACTGACCTAAACATCTCTTGTAAATTCATTTTATATTTCCTGAGCATTAAGTACTTTCATTTAGTGGAACAATTTTACAATATCATTATTGAATTCCCCCACATGCTTATTTTATAATCGATATAGCATATATTGAAAACACAATGAAGTGATTAGCCACCTCTGTAGTTTTATTTGCTCTCTTCTACTGCACTATTGGAATAAAAATGTTACGTTGAGTGAAACATTCAAACTCGATGATTTAACAATCATTAGTCAAATAAATTGATGTCTCAAATCCTTATTGTCAACCTATCAAGAGGTTTATAAGTGTTTTGGAAAAATCTTTAGTTAAAATGAATATCATCGAAAGATTAGATTAATCAATATCCTTTAGTTTATCACTTTATAATGCTTATAAATATAATTGTGAAAAAATCATGCATTATTATACATGTACAATATTTAAAACAACCCCTTTTCTGAGAATTTCTAGATTTTACAATGTTGGGCTTGTTAGTCCCCTACCGTTTTTTGACCGGAGGGAACTATAGGTTTGCTCTCCGTCCGTCTGTCAGTCCGTCCGTCCGTCCGTCGGTCAGTCAGTCAGTCAGTCAGTCAGTCAGTCAGTCAGTCAGTCAGTCAGTCAGTCAGTCAGTCAGTCAGTCAGTCAGTCAGTCAGTCAGTCAGTCAGTCAGTCAGTCAGTCAGTCAGTCAAAAATTCTGGACCCGGACATTACTGAAACAGTTTCCAAGCTAGGTAACTTGGTATGTGGATAGGGGGCAATAATGGAATTATGCACGTCTAAAAAAACTTGATTCCGACAAAAATTGTGGTTGCTATGGTTACAGAAACATTGAAATTTGCTTCAAAATGGTAGGGGACTTCGGTAATTCTCGCAATTCTTTATAACTTGTTAACATTGTTAACATAATTACTCTGATCCTTTAGATGTTTACATGTATAATTTTTTCTGTTGATTTCTGTTCAGTTCTCCTTGAATTAATTATGAACAAGTACTAACTTGTTCTTCCTGAAGCAACTGACAAATTCTCTACATGTAGAGAACATTTATGACCATAGCCATGACCTGCCTAACTCTGTATTTGAATCTGAATCACTCGAGTGACAAGAGGGTGCTTTATAAAGTGAGTGTGCGAAACAGGCAGACCCAACTCTCCTATATTCATCATAGACATGTTATGAGTTGTGTATTACCAATATCCATGTGGTAGTCAGGTCTATAATAATGATGTGAACCTGGGTTAGATGCATGGCGTGATCAAAGTGCTCTAAGATCTTTGCTTAGAGGCTAGTATTTCTGAAATTTAGTCAGATTATAAATTAGGCTAGCACATTACAAATACAAATACAACATATTTATCGATCACACTTCATATATACAAAAATTTCATATCTTATTTTCCTATTATTTTCAGCAAACTCTAAAACTGGAGCCAAGTGATAGATTTTCCATAGAAGAATGTTTGAATCATATATCATTTCAAACAGAACGACTTCTCAACAGAAATCATGTCCCAGTAAAACACATAGATACTCATAGCACGAGTAAAAAACGCAAAAATGATTTCAGTGATCATGTAAATAGGTAAGAGGTCTTTTATGTCTTCCACATTATTATAGTGGGGGGGATACCGGTATATTGGTTTTGTGGTGGAGGTCTGGAAGAATATCATAAAAGTTTGCTTGTGTCCATTCTCCTTTACCACTGGTCATGATTTCAATGAAACTTCACATGAATAATTTGTATCAAGACCTGTTATGAGTGTTGTTAGACACTTTAGGTCAGATGAATTTTGCCAGAGGAATGGTCCTTTGTGAAAGACATACATTTCTATGTCCAATACCCTTCTAGTTTTATTGGCAGATACAGTAAAATAAGTATTTTTGTCCAGTTTGTAAGCTCACTCTATTTATACAGAAAATAGTAAAGTACCAATTTAAAATCTACTTTACAGTGAGCTGTAATATTTGGCGCTAATGGCAGCCACAGCAGATTGGCTTTTCATTTTTCATTTTCACTTATTGGCATAATGACATTTATTTCCATTCTTATTTCAGTGAAAATTTGAAAAATTTAACATCTGTTCGCTCAGGGAAACAAAGGGGTATGTTACCTGAGCCAAAGGAGGACAGACATGAAGAGAAAATGGATACATCAGAGGGCGAGAAAAATGGCATACATCTCACCTCGCAGAGCAAATATATCAAGCAGGCAAAAAATGCCACGTCTAAAGCAAATGCTGAAAAAATGGCACTGAATGCAATACGTGAAAAACTTGAATTAGAAAAAATGAAAACTGAAGTTGTTATTGAACATACTGAACATGAAATTAATAAAAAGGAGAGATCTCGGACTCCTGCTAAATCAGCACATGGACGAAAGTCGCAAAAAAGTGCTAATAGAAATTCTACCATGTTGGATAATTCTTCAAACTTTAGTGACGAGAAAAGTGAGCCTCGGCAGGGAAAGTCATACATAGATATTTCAAATCGGCATATTAACACACAATATAGCACAACATTTCCTGATTTTAGGTCACGAGATCTTGTGGAAGGCAAGCAGGGAATGGAGATGGCTGATAATGACTATGAAAGATACGGTGATCACAATAACGATATAGATAACACTCAGAGTGAGTCTAAATATATAAAAAGAAAGCATAGTTCTAAAGCTGTGTCGGATAATAAACAAAAGTTGAAAAGTAAATCACCGGAACCTATAGTTCTTACCCCTAGGGAGGCACCATGTTCAAAGACGAATACATTTACTGTGAACTTAGAGGCCCCTAATAATCCTGAAATGGATAATAGTCATAAAGCATCCGATAGTCCACCAGAAAGGAAAAAGGTGAGTTCCAATCACAATATATGTGTTATTGTTTATATATATGAAACATTTTGATTAAGATTACTATGAAAAAAGTGCTGTACTGTGCAAAATTGTTTACTGGGAGTTCATTGATCTTCAGTAGTTTTTGTTATTGTACTGTAAGGATGTTTTGATCTGTTAAAATAACAACCCTGATAACAAATAGGCACTGAATATACATGAATGTCATGTAAATAATTTTGCACAAAAGAGGTCATCCTGGGGCAATCATGCCATAAGGGCTCATTAGGTATGATTTCGCACTTGAGTAGGAAATGGAATTTGATAGACAGGAAATGACCCCATATGGGCAATTATAACACTTAGACATGTTCAATTTGGTGCATTTAGATTGTCTCATTATGGCTTAGTTTATTAAATTTTGAGTTAAGAGAGATGATCAGGGACTTGAGAGGGGCAATCACTGACTTCCTGGCCCTGTTGGACATGATACTAGAACCTGTAGTTAACATGTCTGTTTACATAGTCGACTAACCTAGTAGAGCAGCAATGCTCCTAAAAGTGGCTTATTTAAGAAGTAAGGTGGACCCCAAAAGTAACAGCAAGAGTTATATACCAAAATGTTCTGGACAGTCTGAAGATTATCAGACTGCCGGCATAAATTGCAAATTTTTGGTGCGGGCCCTAAAATCCAAGATGGCGTCCAAGATGGCCGCCATCTAAATCAATAAGATGCTATTTTAGTGTAATGTTTCTAGATTTTTTCTGGTTAAAGACTGTGTCATCAAAGTTCACATAAATATCAATCATCATCTAGACCAAAGGACTAGATAATTTCCGTAATTGTTCAAGGTCATTTTCAAGGTCGATATCAAGGTCAAATGGCAAAATTCGTCGAAAAATGTCATATTGACTGGATAACTTCTTCTATTGTTTACTAATACTATCTGCAATTAGCCTTTTTTGCATGGGTTTATGTTTGACAATTTATAACGACTATATTAAATGTTTTCAAAAACATTTATGGTTGGTTGCCATGGAGAAATAAGACGTTTTGTACACCTGTATCTCAGCATTAGCTCTACAGTCAATACACTACAAAAGCCATTTAAATTTGAGTAATGACTGTAGATTCTGTTTTGGTTGAAGTCTGTATCATCAATGTTCACAGAAATATCAATCATGCTCTAGATAAAAATACAAGATGATGTCCATAATATTCCAAGGTCAATTTCAAGGTCAAATTGAAGGTGAAATGGCAAAAATCACCAAAAAATGTCATTTTGACTGTATAAACTATAATTTCTTGTATTGTGTAGTAATAGTGTCTTTAAATAGTCTTTTTTGCACACATGTATATTTGGCATAGTTAAACTGCTTTATTTATTGTTTTCGTGAAATTTATGTTTGGTTGTCATGGAGATATAAGATGTTTAGTACACATATATCTCAGCTCTACATACAAATCAGTAAAAATAATATTTTAATTTTGAGTAATTGATCTAGACATATTTCGGTTAAAATCAGAAACATAAATGCTCCCATAAATATCAATTATAATATGACAACAAAACAAGATGGTGTATGTGATATTCCAAGGTCATTTACAAGGTGAACTTTGAGGTCAAACTAGCTATAAACTGTAACAGTATCTCCAAATAGTCTTTTTCGCAGACATGTACGTTTGACATAGTGTAACTGTTATTTTTAGTGCTGTAACATTTATATTTTGCTGTCATGGAGAAATAAAACGTTTTTGTTTACTGTATATGTATCTCAGCTTTACATACAATGCCGTGAAAGTGCAATTCAATTATCAGTAATGGCTCTTGACATTTTAGGTTTTAGTCTAAAACATAAATATACACAATCCAATCAATCAAGGTCTAGGTCAATTAACAAAATGATTTATGTAATATTCCAACGTCAAATACAAGGTCAAACAGCAATGACCTTCGCAATGTGTCAAATTAGCTCAAATATTGCTGCTATTGTCTACCTTTATTGAATGTCAGTTGCCTTTACGCACATAACTACGTTTTTGTTTATATTACTACATGTATTTTATTTTATGTTTTATGTGTTACTTTGTGCATGGTAACTATGGATAAAAATTACATGACTTTTGTATAGTATGTATAATAAACTACGAGATTCTAAATGGTATAAATTAATTAACACGTGCAGAGAAAAATTTGAGATGGTCATCACAAGTTCCATACCTCCAAATATTTCTTGTTCAGTTAAAGTGTCATATATGAATACGCTTCAAAATAACTGTTAAATATTGATTTGGTTGTGGTCTGTTAATTGGTAATTTGAAATAAAAAATGGCCATTTTGATGTCAAGGTCATTTCCAGATCAGCTATGTTAAAGAACTGAAAAATGGCATTTCCTCTTTACTTTCATTTTACAACAGCTAATTTACATACAATGTGGTTATGAAAGGAATAAAAGAACGTGTCAATGTATATCCTTTCATTAAACATTAAGTACATGCATACAATAATTTGAAAAACCATTTTATTGTGATGTCCGTGCCCTTATGTTTAAACTACTGCTGCCATATCATATTGTTGTAATTAATTCAAATATGACAATTTTACTATTAATGTTTTAAATAAATATTAGATACTAGTAGCACTGTCTGATCTGACCATACTCCAGGTACTCAGTTCACCATACAGTCTGGGACAAATATTCTTGGCTCTTATTTGTACTTAACAAGGCATGTAACATACATTACTGGCTAAGATGGGTTCCTAATATAACATAGGAATGGCATTATTGGCTCTGTTGGGTACCTAACACTAACTGGAGTACACCTTACTTGCTCTGTTGGGTACCTAACTTTGTCTAAAACAACGATTATTAGCTCTTAGGGGTACCTAACACTGACTGGAACAACCATTATTAGCTCTTAGGGGTACCTAACACTGACTGGAACAACCATTATTAGCTCTTAGGGGTACCTAACACTGACTGGAACAACCATTATTAGCTCTTAGGGACACCTAACACTGATAGGAGCAACCATTATTAGCTCTAGTGGTAACTGGCACTGACTGAAACAACCATTGTTGGATGTTTCGGGTACTTAACACTGCCTGGAACAACCATTATTGGCTCTAAGGGGCGCCTAACACTGTCTGGAACAACCAATATTGGCTGTTTCGGGTACTTAACACTGCCCAAAACAACCATTATTGGCTCTTAGGGACACCTAACACTGTCTTGAACAACCGTTATAGGCTCTTAGGGGTACATAACACTGTCTGGAACAACCATATTTGGGTCTTAGGTGTACCGAATACTGTCTGGAACAACCATCATTGGTTCTTTGGGGCACCTGACACTGTCTGGATTCGCTATTATTGGTTCTTTTGGGAACTTACACTGCCTGTAACGACCATTATTAGCTCTTATGGTTACATTATACCGTCTGGAACAACCAGCATTAGCTCTTTGCAGTACATAACACGGCATAGAACAGCCATTTCTCTCTCTGTAGTATACCTAACATTGTGTGGAGAACACATTAATATGTTGGTACCTAGCATAAGAAGGACAATATCAGCTCTGTTAGGTGCCTAACACTGCATTGAACAACCATTATCGACGTTTTGGGTTATCTATCACTATCTGGAACATCCATTACAGGCTCGTTTGGAGACCTAACACTGCAACGGATAACCCTTTCTGGCTCTGCGCGGTACCTTACACCACTTGGAACATGCATAACTACCCCTTTTGGGTACCTAACACTGCAAGGGACAACCATCCATGACTGTCTTGGGTACTTAACAGTAGTGCCCAACAACTCCTGGCTCTATGAGACACATAACACAGCCTAACACAGCCTTTTCTGGCTATGTAGGTTACAAACATTCCCTGGGCCAGTCATTCCTGTCACTGTGTTGTGCCTAATACAACTGGGTTTTTTAATTCCATGCCTTGCTGGATACCTAGCTGCACTAGCTACAGCATTTTCATTCTTAGTACGAAGCAATCAAACTGTATACAGTAAGTCGTGGTATTATGTGGTAACAAACTGTTCAGGGGTCACTAGTTTTGCTTTGTAGTATACATACCACAATCATCTTTTTAGTTTGAATGGTGTCTTTAGGGTTTCGATCGTATTCCCATAGAAAGCTTTGAAGACAGCTCAATCCCCCAGAAACTATACAAGAGCCTAAAATGAGCCAGGTGTGCATAAGTAATGCAATCATATCACTAAAGTTTACAGCGTACTACAAGGGACCAGACATTAGGCTGACATAATCGCATAATTGCTATGATTTTGTGACCTTCGACTTTATGGACTGTGCTGATGTTACTTGTATGGAAACTTGTTATAACACGATCGTCATAATCACATGTGTTTTTGACACAAAATTATATCTAACACTTATAATCTTTGAATATTAACACAGTTTTTAGGGAAACCCAATGTGTAATTTTGCCATTTGACCTTGAATTTGACCTTGAAAATGACCTTGAATAATTACGGAAATTATCTAGTCCTTTGGTCTAGATGATGATTGATATTAATGTGAACTTTGATGACACAGGATTTAACAAGAAAAAATCTAGAAACATTACACTAAAATAGCATCTTATTGATTTAGATGGCGGCCATCTTGGACGCCATCTTGGATTTTAGGGCCCGCACCAAAAATTTGCAATTTATGCCGGCAGTCTGATAATCTTCAGACTGTCCCGAACATTTTGGTGTATAACTCTTGCTGTTACTTTTGGGGTCCACCTTAAATGTTGAAAATGTGGTTTTGCTGCTCTACTAACCTGCTGTATTATGTCAAGTGGCTGTTTTACTGCAGATAAGGGATAAATGATGTCTCTAATGTTATGTTTGATAAGTATCATTAAAACTCATGTTTTTGTCCTCTTTAAGTGCCTCAGCAATGCTTTCTATCTAAAGTATGGGTAATGTGTCTCCATATAATAGATAAATGGTCCAATTTTAGAAAATTTTGATAATGGGGAATTCCATAGTTTTTGTGTAAAAACCATCCAAGTGGTTGTATGGCAGAATATTGATAATCCATAGATTAACCAATTTGTAAGTTCAATATTTTAGTTCAAAATGGTGTTTGGCCTTTTATTGAAGCCTTTTTTTAAGTAAAAAGTCTTTTTGATTTACATGTTTTCTATTATCCTCAGAGTTATACCAAATTAATGAATATATTCAAAGTTCTTTACTATAAATGAGGTGTTGTTTGATAAATCTGTAGAATAAATGCATGTTTTACTCATTTTCCCAATTCATTTGATAAAAACTCAGATTAAATTAATTGAGAATTTGAATCGATAAATTGGTGGAAAGCAATTCTAACTGCTTCTTTATCAAAACTTAAGTTATTATAGGTTCATGTGCAGTCATTATTGATTATAAAATAATGTTGATTGAAAAATAATGAAGAATGTTTTTGCACTCTGACTTTTCGGTTCCAATTTATTTGAATAAAAATCTTTACAAATTATTAAAATCTGTACAACTATTGAAATACTTTGATACTTGTCATTTCTCAGTTTCTCGACAAGACATTACAGCAAGAGTTACAGAGAATTAAATCTAGTACGATGAGACAGAAAAAGGAACAACAACAACAACAGCAGCAACAACAACAACATGGGAAACAAGATTCATCGTTCATGAGAACAATTACAGACCGGCTATCTGATGCTAAGGTAATATATTCACTACTAATACATGACCACCATTGGATTATAACCAAACTTGTTGTGTTTCCCACATATAGTCAGGGAGGTCATAATGATTTTGTGCTGGATGGATGTCATAAAGTTTGTCTGCGCTTGTTCTCCTTAATCATTGGTCAGATTTAAATGAAACTTCACATGAATAGTTGGTACCAAGCCTAGTTATTACATTGTCAGGAATTTTAGGTTTCATGACTTTTGTCCAGAGTTGTTACCCTCTGTGGGAGAAATATCTATGGCTTAGAAGGAGAAGGTTGTATGTACAGAAAACAACTCATTCTTTATTGAAAAACAAGCTTATTAAACTCCAGTTTGGTCAACGTGACCTGTTTCAAATTTCATGAAAATAGGTTCACAAGAAGCGCCTTGTTATACAGATTTCATATATGTATGAGTTTTATAAGTAGCTCTTGTGACCTTATTCTTCTAAGCCACATTGTTGTGTTAAAAACTCTTCAAGTTATAAGATTATATACCACCAAACTCTATTTTTTTCTTCAGTTTTTCATTAACCCCAACTTTGTTTTAGGCAAGTACAGATAATAAATCAGTACCGTATGTAAATTTGGAATTTAACATTTATTGTAAATAATTATAAGCAAGTGCCTGGCAGCCATGAATGAGGAATGAATACCATGTCAAACATTACAATAATGTTGTCTATAATGCATATAAGCCTGTGTTGCCTTTAGATGCTTACTGGTGCACTGTAGATGTGTCTGGCCAGTTTCTTAAAATGCTTCCAGCAGTTTGTCTAAGCATGTACCAAACACAATGGTTTGATTGTTGTTATAGCACTTCGTGACTCTTGCTTGTTTTCTTCTCTGCTACTCTCCCTTCTTCTCTGCTACTCTCCCCTTTTCTCTGCTACTCTCCCTTCTTCTCTGCTACTCTCCCTTCTTCTCTGCTACTCTCTCGAATAAAGGTGTAAAATACTAATTTTACAATTCTTAATGTTTTCCAACTTAACAACTTGAATAAGAAAACTTTATTTTCTAGTTTGATAATATAATTAATGAAGAAAAAAATAACCAGTTGATATTGTAGCTCAATTGGTGTTGGAGTGTTGTATTTAGTGTTTAGCAGGTCTTGGGTTTTAGCCCTTCATCGAGAACACTGACTTTTTTCCCTAGATTAACTTAAACATTAAGCAGTCACATTGCCTTTTACATACTGATATCAATATGATCTATTTTTTGTTATGTTGAAGTATCTTATCTTGAATAATTTCTGAAAATGTGCAAGTAAAATATTCTGTACTTTGTATATTGAATGCTACAACTATTGGTGTCTTGTATTTTGCATGGGAACAATATATTAAACAAGTAAACCTATAATTTCTGTATTTATATTTTTACATAATTTTTATGATTTCTGAATGTCCATTTCAAGTGTAATTGGTTTGTTTTAGATATTGTAACTGAATGGTTGTAGAAGTTAAACAATAAAATCACCATAAAGTTTAAGGAAGAGGCTAAAACAACAAACTTACTCATTCGTTTTACTTTAATATTTGGTTTGTTTTAAAGGTATTGTAACTGAGTGGTTTGTTTAATGTTAACAACATTAAGTTTAAGGACGGGGCTAAAACAACGAACTTACTAATTCATTTCCTTTTAATATTATTTCAGTTTGTTCTAAGGGTGGGTACCTATAAATTGTTCAATATTGTCTGTATAAATCACTGCCCTTGTTACAAATCTCTGTACAAAATGTCTGTATTATCGGTATATTTGAATAAACCCTATTCTTGTCTCCTCATTGTGACACTGTACTATTATGACCAGTTCAAACATCAGGCCAGTGGTTGACTAACTGTTTTACGACTTCGTAAATATTTACTCGGACAGAACACAGAGGGTCACAAAGCTTTTTGTGATATATTTACTTAAAGCTTTATGTTGATACATTAATCTTTGATAGAACCCCCGACCTAATGGTTGTTGTTGTTTTATTATGAAAGAAGTTTGATTTTTTGTAAATTTTTTATTCCAATATTGATGTTCACAGACTGTCTACAACCCTATTAGGAAGAAATCGAGAAATGCCAAAGTAGGTGGTCAATAGAAACACCTGTATTCTTGTATATGGCTTATTGTAATCAGAGATATATTTATAGCTAGATATGTGAGATAGGGTATTGCTGGCATTGCTGTAGATACATGTATACAATGTATATATTTATATAATATATCAGTCACAACCAACTCTGTTTGTCATGATTTGAAATTATACAATAGTTGTCCTGCTATGTATTTAAGATGGAAGAAAATGTCCTCGTTTTTAAGAATAATATAATCAAACATATCAAAATAGAATCTAGAATGATTTTAATAGTTTGATGCACAATTTTAAAAAGTTTTTTCAAGAAGTTGTCAGTTTACAGTGAAACAAGTCAATCATGTCTTAAGCATTGATATGTCATTGTTCACAAGTCTCAAACATTATAATTCACGCACACTCCCATACACATTAATCAAATCTCACATATTTATTGAATATACTAGAACCTGACATTTGTTGTTTACGTCATGAACATGATCACAATTACTAGTTTAAATTGCTTCATGGTAAGCATGCATGGTAAAATAAGTGAAAACTGAATACAAACTTCATTGACTTTAGTGAAAAGTTTGAGCAAAGAAAATCTCATTTTATTGCAATCTCCTGCATTTACATCACCAATCTCATGCAAATGTTTGTGAAAAACTGGCATGTATACAATTGACTACTTAAGTAGGTGGCTTTATTGATGATAATCATGGTTAATTGGGTGTCAGCAATATTGCCTACCTAAGACATGTTGTTGTTTAGACCATGTGACCAATGATATAGGTTTGACAGTGAGTGTATTCCTTAAATGATACTAGTTCAGTACAACCTCTGTAACCCTCAGCGTGTTACAATGATTGACTATATTGTTTAGAGATTGTTGTAATGCAGAGGTAAAATTTATAGTAAATAGTGGTTAAGGGAAATTTTGAAGGTGTTAATTGTTATAGAGAAATTGTTGCTCAGCAGAGGGCTGCAATGGAGAGGTTGTACTGTGCTGTTTCGATTTAGAATGAATTTGATACTTATTTCTGACTTTATCGAAATGTTTTCTTGCTGGCACCTTGTGCTTGTTAGTCCCCTACCGGTTTTGGACCGGAGGGGACTATAGGTTTGCCCTCCGTCCGTCAGTCCGTCAGTCAGTCAGTCAGTCAGTCAGTCAGTCAGTCAGTCAGTCAGTCAGTCAGTCAGTCAGTCAGTCAGTCAGTCAGTCAGTCAGTCAGTCAGTCAGTCAGTCAGTCAGTCAGTCAGTCAGTCCGTCCGTCCGTCCGTCCGTCCGTCCGTCCGTCCGTCCGTCCGTCAAACAATCTGGATCCTGACATAACTCAAACAGTTTCCAAGCTAGGTTTATGAAACTTGGTATGTGGATAGGGGGCAATAAGGGGATTATGCACATCTAAAAATATTTTGATTCTGACAAAAATTGTGGTTGCTATGGCAACAGAAAGAGTGAAAATATGCCCAAATCTGGATCCTGCCATAACTCAAACAGTGTCCAAGCTAGGTTTATGAAACTTGATATGTGGATAGGGGGCAATAAGGGAATTATGCACGTATAAAAACATTTTGATTCTGACAAAAATTGTGGTTGATATGGCAACAGAAAGAGTGAAAATATGCCCAAATCTGGATCCTGCCATAACTCAAACAGTTTTCAAGCTAGGTTTATGAAACTTGATATGGGGATAGGGGACAATAAGGGAATTATGCACGTCTAAAAATATTTTGATTCTGACAAAAATTGTGGTTGCTATGGCAACAGAAAGAGTGAAAATATGCCCAAATCTGGATCCTGCCATAACTCAAACAGTTTTCAAGCTAGGTTCGTGAAACTTGATATGTAGATAGGGGGCAATAACGGGATTATGCACGACTAAACATATTTTGATTCTGACAAAAATTGTTGTTGCTATGGCAACAGAAACATTGAAAATGGCCTCAAACCGGTTGGGGACTTCTGTATTGCTTGCAATTCTTAATTACTCGTTATTATAAGTGTTGTTACTGCATATATATACATATGTAATCAGCTGTCTATCTTAATTTGATGCAGTCTGACATGAATTAAATATATCTTTATTAGAGGATGACTGCATACTGTCCTATCTCAAATTTCATTCATTCTTGCGCAGTGACTGTATTTAATTATGTTCCAATTCCAACTACGTAAAAGCAGAGGGGCTTTACCTCTTACTCCCGGTCTGTTTGTCTGTCTGTGTGTCAGACTGTGCTAAGCAGTTTTCACCTATAACTTGGGATTCCAACCTATTGTAGGAATCAAGCCCACAGTAAGATTCCAACCTATAGTAGGAATCAAGCCCACCGTAAGATTCAAACCTATAGTAGGAATCAAGCCCACAGTAGGATTCTAACCTATAGTAGGAATCAAGCCCACAGTAGGATTCTAACCTATAGTAGGAATCAAGCCCACAGTAGGATTCTAACCTATAGTAGGAATCAAGCCCACAGTAGGATTCCAACCTATAGTAGGAATCAAGCCCACAGTAGGATTCAAACCTATAGTAGGAATCAAGCCCACAGTAAGATTCCAACCTATAGTAGGAATCAAGCCCACAGTAAGATTCAGACCTCTAGTAGGAATCAAGGCCCACAGTAGGATTCAAACCTATAGTAGGAATCAAGCCCACAGTAAGATTCCAACCTATAGTAGGAATCAAGGCCCACAGTAGGATTCCAACCTATAGTATGAATCAAGGCCCACAGTAGGATTCAAACCTATACTCAACGCTCTCATCATTTCAAAATGCAAAGTAAGAACGCATTAGACCAATATGCTATTGCAACAACCTCTTAAAATTGGTTTCCAACTCATTATTGAAGTGTTTTATTACACAAGCATACAATCATTTTTTTAGACATTTACATGTATAGTGCACATTTACATGTATAGTCTTTTCAACCCACCTTGTAATTGTCAAAGAAGTTATAATGTCCCTTTTTCGATTTAGTACATGATTTGCTTGAAAAACCCATAGTGGGGACAACATCATGCCCTGTAGCCAGCAAATGTAGTCATCTGAGCTGAGCTGAACTGACCTGAGCTGAGCTTTGCTGAGCTAAACTGAGCTAACCTGAGCTGAGCTGAGCTGAGCTGAGCTGAGCTGAGCTGAACTGAACTGAACTGAGCTGAGCTAAACTGAGCTGAGCTGAACAAAACAAAAATTGATTTCATCCCAGGTACATAGAACAATATGGGTATAGATCTACATGTTATCATATAAAAAAGATGTTAATAAACTTTAGAAATCTGCAACTAAAGTCGTGCTTGACATGGGAGAACTTTAGTTTAGTTCTTTAGCCATTAATTATTTAAAAATTTGTAGCATTGGTTTATTATATAACTATATCAGTATGAATACATTGACGACAATGTGTTAATCTGTTATACCATATTAATACACCAAGTAGCTGGATTATAACATAGGAAGTTGTTCATGTATAATTAGTATAAACGATGTAGATACCTGATGTATCTAGTTGTACAATGATGGCAGAAACATGTTAACTCCAGTACCAGATATTTTACTATTGCTATGCACTCAAGTGTCAATCAACCGTTATAGATTTCACTTTAATCTATACAAAAAACACTCCATTAACAAGTGGAACTCTAGAAATCTCAGCTGCTTGATTTGTTCAGCATGGCAGGACACCTGATGGAAACAAATATGAAGCTGGTTCATATTTTACCCATTTCCGTTAACTTGTCTAGTGGATTGTAAAAGCAGCTTCAGCTTGTTTGAACGTGGATTTCATTTAAAATCTATCTGAAGTATTGGGATATTCTTGTAACAAAATACCATGGATCACAGGCCCTTGATGGTGTGCTAAGTGGTTTATAGAGTATATATTTTTAGGGACCCTAAAATCCCATTAAGGGCCTGTGACATGGATAGTTTGATACCTAATTCTGTGCATATTGAAACAACATGACGGCAGTACCCTATACCCTGCATGCGTATACTAGTATGTAGAAAATGCTATAGAATGATACAGTAAGCTACATATTTTTATTTTACGCCATGTTCACAGGAGATGTGTTGTGTTGTTGCCCCTTGGGTTCCCTTATATATAGTATATTTAGTGTAATACTTCTATAAAATTGCATGAAAAATAAATTGACGCAGTTAATCAATTCATGACTGTATAGTCCTATACAAAATTGCTGACTGATCTATTGTACATTTTTCTATATATATGTAGTCATAAAAATATAAAATACCTTACCGGGTATTGCACAAAATGTGTACAGTATTATACACATATAGTGCTAATAATGTTTTATACTTACAGTGTAATATAAGTCTTTGCTTGAGACAAAATGTCATCAATATAATTTGCATGGTAGTTAGTATAAATTAGAAACAACATACCTTGGCTTTCTAATGTTATTTCTTACTATGTGCATTTAATACCGACAGCATGTGTATGTATAGTTCAATTTCGAACTCTGAGCCATGACCTATCGGACTAGTCCATTTTGGCGGGTAGACCATAGTTTATTACGTTCGCAGGTCATTATTTAATGATGTGAATCTTACTTATATCTGTTTGTTATCGAATTACAGTTTAGTGCAGTCGGCAACGTTCAGGATTTCTAACCCGAAGTTCGGTGGTTCAAATTCTCAATTCGCTCATATTTTTACGATTATTTTATGTTATTTAAAGAGTATATAAACTAAAGTTTCTTTTTTTAATTAATCCATGAAAATGTGTTGAATCAATTTATTTTTCATTTTCACTCATAGCGATCGTTTCCATATTCCGAGTTTACTGACAACCTGTATTACGTTGATTAGCTGTCATAACATTCTACAATACACATGCAAAGATCTAAAAATACTTTGAAGCATGTAACAAATATGGCTTGTCATATACTGTTATAACACGGATATTGCAAGTTATGTGCATTTATAAATTAAAAAATGTGTAAATATAAATCAAAAAAAGAAAAATATATTTTATTTTGGTGAAATTCGAACTTGCCCTGTTCAGACAAAAGTTATTTTACAATGTATCAAGCGTTATACTGTCACGACCATTCAGACACACGGAATAGTTGGCCTTAATTATATTACTTATTTTTTTCATTAAACCTATACCAACCTATATCGATTAATGGTTAAAACCTTAAAAGTGCAGTCACGGCTCAAAGCTTGAAATCGAACTATACATGTTATTGTCTAGTTTGTTTCATTTTATCAGAAAAATTGTTTTGTCTTGAGAGAACACCTATGGTGAAATTAAGGAGTTGAATGATTTTTTTATTGATTTTTTGTTGGACCAAAACGTAATTCTTGCAATGTTTTTAGTGTCAGCTTGTTGATCTAGACTATAGTGTGCAGTTTTAACTTCTATACTTTATTAATGATTATTTGCTTCAGACCTTGTTGTTCTTCTCTATGTCATCATGACCACTTTCAAATCCCAGAAACAATAGACAGAACTCTGTGATGGTTTTTAGCTCACCTGTCACAAAGTGACAGAGTGAGCTTTTGTGATCACTCTTTGTCCGTCGTCCGTCCGTCAACAATTTGCTTGTGTAGACACTACAGGTCACAATTTTGGTCTAATCTTTATGAAACTTGGTTACAATGATCATCTCAACAAAATCTAGGTCAAGTGCGATATTGGGTCAAGAACTAGGTCACTAGGTCAAATCACAGGGCTTGCATGCTCTATTACGACAGATGAGCGACCTAGGGCCCTTTGGGCCCTCTTGTTTTAACTCATCAGACTTTTGGAAAAACTTATAGATCAAGTTGATTGAAGTTGGCATTTCCTGGTTGATGTGCATACAGTATGTTAATGTCACCTTTTCTCCTTAAAGCTGAAAGCTGTTGCTTTGAAACTTTCAACACTTGTTCACCATCAATACCTGACTCTGTCAAGCAAAGAGACATAACACCATCAATACCTGACTCTGTAAAGCAAAGAGACATAACACCATCAATACCTGACTCTGTAAAGCAAAGAGACATAACACCATCAATACCTGACTCTGTAAAGCAAAGAGACATAACACCATCAATACCTGACTCTGTAAAGCAAAGAGACATAACACCATCAATACCTGACTCTGTAAAGCAAAGAGACAAAGCACCATCAATACCTGACTCTGTAAAGCAAAGAGACATAACACCATCAATACCTGACTCTGTAAAGCAAAGAGACATAACACCATCAATACCTGACTCTGTAAAGTAAAGAGACATAACACCATCATTTTTTTGACTTAGAAAAATGATACAAGTGATTGTAAAGTTTTGTGTTTACGCCAATATTTCTTTTTTATTAGTCCCCTACCGGTTTTTGACCGGAGGGGACTATAGGTTTGCCCTCCGTCCGTCAGTCAGTCCGTCCGTCCGTCAAAAAATCTGGATCCTGACGTAACTCAAACAGTTTCCAAGCTATGAAACTTGGTATGTGGATAGGGGGCAATAAGGGGATAATGCACATCCAAAAATATTTATATTCCTACCAAAATTGTGGTTGCTATGGCAACCGAAACATTGAAAATGGCTTAAAACCGGTAGGGGACTTCTGTATTGCTTGCAATTCTTAATTACTTGTTAATATAAGAAAACAACAATAGATGAGCATCTGTCTGATGTTCGTGTCTGGAATATTCTATGACTGATTTGTATCTTAGTAAAGTTCGACATTTACTTTATGATAGAACTGAGTAATGAAAAAAAGGTTTGAAATTTGGTTTGCGAAGAAATGAATGTTTATGTTTATATTTCCATAGATACAGAATCACGAAGGTGGCAGCAACAAGTATCGAGAGCGTGCAGACAGAGACAATAACAACTATGGTGGCGGGTATAACATGAAAGATACAAGATCACGCAACAAAAATCAATACTACGGTAAGTTATGGTCTTTGATTGGAAACACATTAAAACTTGCTGTGTAGAAAGTTTGAAAATAACAGACATGCAATAAAATACGCATTGTTGCTCTGGCTTTGTTATCTATGACGTAATTGTAATTAAACATGCATGTTAATAGCTGTGTATATTACATCAGAATAATTCATTAAGCGAATTACTTCATTGATTAAGTCATTATTACATGTTTATTCACTTCCTCTTATCATTACATTGAGGCCATTATGTTTTAAATACAGACTCATAAAAATGACAGTGAATAGGAGACTGTATTGTATTACAGAATAAGATAAGCTGATTTATCATCAATATTATCCTTATCAGACCTGCTGGGGAAATTGAATAATGACATACAATTCACTCATATAAAATTCAATCTGTTTTATGATTGATTAATGAATATTGAGGCATCATATTGGATATTATAAACTGTTAATTGAGCTCTTAAATCCTCACACAGTGCATGCAGAAATCTGTTTTATTTGAAGGCTTTATTACATTGTGTAGAATTTAATGCTAGTCATAACTCTCAAATTCATTTGTCGCAACATGAATAAAGGTTATAGAATATTGACCTGCTTTTTGTACAGAGAAACCAGTTTGTTATGCTTGAATTATATCTTGTGTTTGTGACTTCTGAATCTTGTTAGAGGATAGTTCTGCTTAACTTTAAAATACTCCCTGCAAGTTAAACAACTTGTCAAAAATTCGGACTGAAAACTCAACCAACCAAAACACAAATTAACAGACAAAATTTCAAGAGTGCTATTTATTAAGACTGATTTATAAACATTGGTCAGACTAAAGCAGGTTTTGCCAGACATGTTCTGTGACGTGTCAGACAGGTTGGTTTTGAGTAGTTAGGTTATACTTTCATTAGGTCCATCCAAATTAATGAAAATTGGATGACAATGTTGATTTTCCTCCACATGTGGAGAAGTGGTTGGTTCCTTGTGGAACAGTAGATTAGTACTGGTTAGGACAGTCCATGAAAACTGGTAGATGAATCAGCTGCAGTATATAACTATAACATTGTTGAGAAACATCATTATTAAACCCTTATAAACCAAACCATCCAAATTATCAATGAGTAGGTGAGGCTATATATTTTTGTTAAAACTACTTGTTTTACAAGAGAAACTGAGTTTTCTCATTATTGTTTAAATAGGTTTCACTAAGGTATATGTTCATACTGCATTATATAAGCCGTAGGTGAGGGTTATGCTTTCAATGTTAATGCATGTTTGAAAGTAGTTAACAAATATTTTGTGAATAATGAAGAAAGATAATGTAACATTGGACAGGGAAGGCAGCATACAACAGAAACGGTCGGGTGCAAAAGGTACAAAAATGAACACGCAAGAATGAAAAATCACAGACAAAGACTATAACATGTAGTTACAAATGAAATTGATGAGGTCTGTATAGACAGTGCACCTCAGGGAAATCAGCAGATTAAATATTCATTGTATTTGCATATATAACTTTTTGATGATAATAATGAAGAAATCAAGAGGTAATTTTGGGCTTGTCTGATTTAACTGTTCGCACAGCTATATACATAAATTCTGAGTAGTCATTTAGATAAAATAGGGCAGATGCATCAAGTTTTTTATCGAACATTATCATGCAATATATGTCATAGGTTAGGCATTGTATTGACATTAGCTTTTATGTTCAATTTGTCGAAAAATGTTCTTTTAAAAATTTGAATAAATTTATTAAATGATTTTAGTTATCATATAGTTTAGTTACTATAGTTTGAAATTCATTTAGTGAAGTTAGGCACTGCTGTTTTATCTTGATAAATATTGAACAAAGTTAGGCATTACTGTTTTTATCTTGACAAGTATTGAATAAAGTTAGGCACTGTTGTTTTTATCTTGACAAATATTAAATAAAGTTAGGCACAACTGTTTTTATCTTGACAAATATTGAATAATATGAGGCACAACTGTTTTTATCTTGACAAATATTGAATAAAGTTAGGCACAACTATTTTTATCTTGACAAATATTGAATAAAGTTAGGCACTAAGATGCAATTTGTTCTTGTTAAGCAGCAGATGGACCTCAGTTTGGTCGCGAGTCCAGTTTCTACAATGCAGACGGCACTCGAAGAATGTCAATAGATGATGGCAAAAAAAGTGTTTATCGTTCCTCGTCTGTCTGTTCAGTCACAAATAACAGTATATATCACGTTTTTGCCTAACTCTAGCGTTTGCTTTGTACTGCCTCTTTTGGTTGTTGCTGCATATAAAAAAGAACAATACAAGGGTTTTTTGCTGTTTATTACAATTTTAGATACAGAATAGTCAAATTTGTTTGTGACTTAAAGTAAAGCAGTCTTCGAAAAACAATGGGAGCAGATACATATACTACATTCATGCAAACTTTTATACAAAATTATCAAACATTTTGGTTTATTTTGGATTTTAATGTTGGGTGAAATTTATTTTCTTTTTTTTCGGACTAATGTATTATATTGATCAGTGAATTTTGGAAATGACCGATGTAAAATATTTACTTTAAGTATCAGAATAGGTCATCTCTCTGGTGATTTTGAAGACTGTTTCTAGAATTTAGTGTAAATATATTAGATTGCTTACATTTACCGCTGTTATTAGCATAGATGGATTTTTAATATTGTATCAATGTAGTCTGTGCTCTGTTTGTGTAACTACAACTGTATATTTTATACAAATGTGGTAAATTTTAGTATTTTGATAGAAAATTTAGATGTTGGCCAGTTTAAGTTAATTGCTTGTTTATCATTCTATTTTATTGAAAATTAACTTCAGCATGATACTTACATTGTATTGATTTTGTGCTGGACGTCTGTCTGTATAGATGGAGGCCACAGTTTGTCCGTATTAGTTCTCCTTAATCATTATTTGAAACTTCATATGATAACCTGGAACCAAGCTTAGTTGTGCATAATAAAAGTAATTTAAGGTTGTATGGGTTTTGCCAGACTTATAGCCCTTTGTGGGAGACAAATGTTTGAATAGTTTTTGTGTAAAAAACCCTAGAAAGACTTCAAGTTTTGATAAAAATCAATTGGATTTACACCAAATTATGGGCTTAAATGATGAACAAGCAACTTATGTATCATGGAAAACTTTGTATAAGACTTTATGATAAAGTTATTTTTTAAAAATTGTGCAAAGTATATCTATATATCATATTAACCTCCTTCTCTCACCAGTCACATTCTATGTTCCATCCATAACACCACATTGA
Source organism: Spisula solida (assembly GCA_947247005.1). Taxonomy (NCBI): domain Eukaryota; kingdom Metazoa; phylum Mollusca; class Bivalvia; order Venerida; family Mactridae; genus Spisula; species Spisula solida. Next base: position 33,258,851 of record OX365950.1, on the reverse strand, counting down.
ATAAAACTGTGCTCTGACCTCGCAGCCAACTGGTGCCAGTCATATAGCTAGTGTTGTATTCGGCACTGACCTCGCAGCCAACTGGAGCCAGTCATATAGCTAGTGTTGTATTCGGCACTGACCTCCCAGCCAACTGGTGCCAGTCATTTAGCTAGTGTTGTATTCGGCACTGACCTCCCAGCCAACTGGTGCCAAGTCATATAGCTAGTGTTGTATTCGGCACTGACCTCCCAGCCAACTGGTGCCAGTCATTTAGCTAGTGTTGTATTCGGCACTGACCTCCCAGCCAACTGGTGCCAGTCATTTAGCTAGTGTTGTATTCGGCACTGACCTCCCAGCCAACTGGTGCCAAGTCATATAGCTAGTGTTGTATTCGGCACTGACCTCCCAGCCAACTGGTGCCAGTCATATAGCTAGTGTTGTATTCGGCACTGACCTCCCAGCCAACTGGTGCCAGTCATATAGCTAGTGTTGTATTCGGCACTGACCTCGCAGCCAACTGGTGCCAGTCATATAGCTAGTGTTGTATTCGGCACTGACCTCGCAGCCAACTGGTGCCAGTCATATAGCTAGTGTTGTATTCGGCACTGACCTCGCAGCCAACTGGTGCCAGTCATATAGCTAGTTAGGGCCCCGCAAAAAGTTTTTTGCGTGCCCTTTAGTAATCACCCCGTCTGTCTGTCTGTCCACATTTTTCATGTTTTTTCTAAATAACTTGCAAACCATTATAGGTATCAACTTCAAACTTTAAACATAAGCTCACTTTAACAGTACGCTATTTTATGGCAAGTAACATAACTCTAGCTACAATATTGGAAGAATTATGGCCCTTTGTTCAATTCCAATTTTCCTCATTTTTCATGTTATTTTCTTCATAACTTCAAAACCACAATAGATATTCATATGAAACTTGCTGTACTTATTGCCAGTGATAATACACATATTTGAAGTAAAGGGCAACAACTCTAGCTTTGATAAATGTTGACTTATGCCCCTTTTTCAGCTTTAAAAACTTTAACATTGGCCATAGTTCAAAACCGTACAAGATATTCAAATGAAACTTACTCTGGTACTGACTTGACTACAATAAGTGCATGTTTGTGGAGCAAAAACAATACTCACAGTTGTAGCAAAGGGCAACAACTCTAGATTTAGTAAATTTTGACTGATTCCTTTAAACCCTTGCACACAAAACAAACATAATTATTAATGTAGTTCTGTTTGTGTATTTCCATCTTGCAATCAATATTGACCAATCAGGATGATGTAGAAACAGGGCAATGTCAATGAAACCAATGTTATTATTAAATTGAATTAAGTGTGCACTCTTAGTATATCAAAAAATAAGTTCTTAATAAAAGTCGAAGTTCATCATCGTTTCTATTTTGGAAATTGAACCTTTGCTTGTTGTTTTAGAAGGAAGTGAATTACTTTATTTCAGGCATCAGTACATGTATAGATATGACTTTATTATTGTGTCTTAGTACAGAAAATTGCAACTACGTGTAATAGCACTGATAATTATGCAACCCCTCTATACTTCTATACTTTTCTCCCCACCCGTTTCTCTTCTGGCATGCTACCACGGGGCCCTGGTCACGAAAGTGATAATTCTAGTGTTGTATTCGGCACTGACCTCGCGACCAACTGGTGCCAGTCATATAGCTAGTGTTGTATTCGGCACTGACCTCGCAGCTAACTGGTGCCAGTCATATAGCTAGTGCTGTATTCGGCGCTGACCTCGCAGCCAACTGGTGCCAGTCTTATAGCTAGTGCTGTATTCGGCGCTGACCTCGCAGCCAACTGGAGCCAGACATATAGCTAGTGCTGTATTCGGCGCTGACCTCGCAGCCAACTGGTGCCAGTCTTATAGCTAGTGTTGTATTGGGCGCTGACCTCGCAGCCAACTGGTGCAAGTCATATAGCTAGTGTTGTATTCGGCACTGACCTCGTGACCAACTGGTGCCAGTCATATAGCTATTGCTGTATTGGGCACTGACCTCGTGACCAACTGGTGCCAGTCATATAGCTAGTGTTGTGTTGGGCACTGACCTCGCAGCCAACTGGTGCCAGTCTTATAGCTAGTGCTGTATTGGGCACTGACCTCGCAGCCAACTGGTGCCAGTCATATAGCTAGTGTTGTGTTGGGCACTGACCTCGTGACTAACTGGTGCCAGTCATATAGCTAGTATTGTATTCGGCACTGACATCGCGACCAACTGGTGCCAGTCTTATAGCTAGTGCTGTATTCGGCACTGACCTCGCAGCCAACTGGAGCCAGTCATATAGCTAGTGTTGTATTGGGCACTGACCTCGCAGCCAACTGGTGCCAGTCATATAGCTAGTGCTGTATTCGGCACTGACCTCGCAGCCAACTGGAGCCAGTCATATAGCTAGTGTTGTATTCGGCACTGACCTCGCAGCCAACTGGAGCCAGTCATATAGCTAGTGTTGTGTTGGGCACTGACCTCGCAGCCAACTGGTGCCAGTCATATAGCTAGTGTTGTGTTGGGCACTGACCTCGCAGCCAACTGGTGCCAGTCATATAGCTAGTGCTGTATTCGGCATTGACCTCGCTGCCAACTGGTGCCAGTCATATAGCTAGTGTTGTATTCGGCACTGACCTCGCGATCAAAAGGTGCCAGTCTTATAGCTAGTGCTGTATTGGGCACTGACCTCACAGCCAACTGGTGACAGTCATATAGCTAGTGCTGTATTGGGCACTGACCTCGCAGCCAACTGGTGCCAGTCATATAGCTAGTGTTGTATTCGGCACTGACCTCGCAGCCAACTGGTGCCAGTCATACTAATATAGCTTGTGTTGTGTTGGGCACTGACCTCGCAGCCAACTGGTGCCAGTCATATAGCTATTGCTGTATTGGGCACTGACCTCGCGGCCAACTGGTGCCAGTCATATAGCTAGTGTTGTATTCGGCACTGACCTCCCAGCCAACTGGAGCCAGTCATATAGCTAGTGTTGTATTCGGCACTGACCTCGCAGCCAACTGGTGCCAGTCATATAGCTAGTGTTGTGTTGGGCACTGACCTCGCAGCCAACTGGTGCCAGTCATATAGCTAGTGCTGTATTGGGCACTGACCTCGCGGCCAACTGGTGCCAGTCATATAGCTAGTGTTGTATTGGGCACTGACCTCGCGGCCAACTGGAGCCAGCCATATAGCTAGTGTTGTATTCGGCACTGACCTCGCGGCCAACTGGTGCCAGTCTTATAGCTAGTGCTGTATTGGGCACTGACCTCGCGGCCAACTGGAGCCAGTCATATAGCTAGTGTTGTATTCGGCACTGACCTCGTGACCAACTGGTGCCAGTCATATAGCTAGTGTTGTATTGGGCACTGAACTCGTGACCAACTGGTGCCAGTCATATAGCTATTGCTGTATTGGGCACTGACCTCGTGACCAACTGGTGCCAGTCATATAGCTAGTGTTGTGTTGGGCACTGACCTCGCAGCCAACTGGTGCCAGTCATATAGCTAGTGTTGTGTTGGGCACTGACCTCGCAGCCAACTGGTGCCAGTCCTAAAGCTAGTGTTGTATTCGGCACTGACCTCACGGCCAACTGGTGCCAAGTCATATAGCTAGTGTTGTATTCGGCACTGACCTCGCAGCCAACTGGTGCCAAGTCATATAGCTAGTGTTGTATTCGGCACTGACCTCACGGCCAACTGGCGCCAAGTCATATAGCTAGTGTTGTATTCGGCACTGACCTCGCGGCCAACTGGTGCCAGTCATATAGCTTGTGTTGTGTTGGGCACTGACCTCGCAGCCAACTGGTGCCAGTCATATAGCTAGTGCTGTATTGGGCACTGACCTCGCGGCCAACTGGTGCCAGTCATATAGCTAGTGTTGTATTCGGCACTGACCTCCCAGCCAACTGGAGCCAGTCATATAGCTAGTGTTGTATTCGGCACTGACCTCGCAGCCAACTGGTGCCAGTCATATAGCTAGTGTTGTATTCGGCACTGACCTCGCAGCCAACTGGTGCCAGTCATATAGCTAGTGTTGTATTCGGCACTGACCTCACGGCCAACTGGCGCCAAGTCATATAGCTAGTGTTGTATTCGGCACTGACCTCGCGGCCAACTGGTGCCAGTCATATAGCTTGTGTTGTGTTGGGCACTGACCTCGCAGCCAACTGGTGCCAGTCATATAGCTAGTGCTGTATTGGGCACTGACCTCGCGGCCAACTGGTGCCAGTCATATAGCTAGTGTTGTATTCGGCACTGACCTCCCAGCCAACTGGAGCCAGTCATATAGCTAGTGTTGTATTCGGCACTGACCTCGCAGCCAACTGGTGCCAGTCATATAGCTAGTGTTGTATTCGGCACTGACCTCGCAGCCAACTGGTGCCAGTCATATAGCTAGTGTTGTATTCTGCACTGACCTCGCGACCAACTGGTGCCAGTCTTATAGCTAGTGCTGTATTCGGCACTGACCTCACAGCCAACTGGTGCCAGTCATATAGCTAGTGCTGTATTGGGCACTGACCTCGCAGCCAACTGGTGCCAGTCATATAGCTAGTGCTGTATTGGGCACTGACCTCACAGCCAACTGGTGCCAGTCATATAGCTAGTGTTGTATTGGGCACTGACCTCACAGCCAACTGGTGCCAGTCATATAGCTAATGTTGTATTCGGCACTGACCTCGCAGCCAACTGGTGCCAAGTCATATAGCTAGTGTTGTATTCGGCACTGACCTCGCGGCCAACAGGTGCCAGTCATATAGCTTGTGTTGTGTTGGGCACTGACCTCGCAGCCAACTGGTGCCAGTCATATAGCTAGTGCTGTATTGGGCACTGACCTCGCGGCCAACTGGTGCCAGTCATATAGCTAGTGTTGTATTGGGCACTGACCTCGCGGCCAACTGGAGCCAGCCATATAGCTAGTGTTGTATTCGGCACTGACCTCGCGGCCAACTGGTGCCAGTCTTATAGCTAGTGCTGTATTAGGCACTGACCTCGCGGCCAACTGGAGCCAGTCATATAGCTAGTGTTGTATTCGGCACTGACCTCGTGACCAACTGGTGCCAGTCATATAGCTAGTGTTGTATTGGGCACTGAACTCGTGACCAACTGGTGCCAGTCATATAGCTATTGCTGTATTGGGCACTGACCTCGTGACCAACTGGTGCCAGTCATATAGCTAGTGTTGTGTTGGGCACTGACCTCGCAGCCAACTGGTGCCAGTCATATAGCTAGTGTTGTGTTGGGCACTGACCTCGCAGCCAACTGGTGCCAGTCCTAAAGCTAGTGTTGTATTCGGCACTGACCTCACGGCCAACTGGTGCCAAGTCATATAGCTAGTGTTGTATTCGGCACTGACCTCGCAGCCAACTGGTGCCAAGTCATATAGCTAGTGTTGTATTCGGCACTGACCTCACGGCCAACTGGCGCCAAGTCATATAGCTAGTGTTGTATTCGGCACTGACCTCGCGGCCAACTGGTGCCAGTCATATAGCTTGTGTTGTGTTGGGCACTGACCTCGCAGCCAACTGGTGCCAGTCATATAGCTAGTGCTGTATTGGGCACTGACCTCGCGGCCAACTGGTGCCAGTCATATAGCTAGTGTTGTATTCGGCACTGACCTCCCAGCCAACTGGAGCCAGTCATATAGCTAGTGTTGTATTCCGCACTGACCTCGCAGCCAACTGGTGCCAGTCATATAGCTAGTGTTGTATTCGGCACTGACCTCGCAGCCAACTGGTGCCAGTCATATAGCTAGTGTTGTATTCGGCACTGACCTCACGGCCAACTGGCGCCAAGTCATATAGCTAGTGTTGTATTCGGCACTGACCTCGCGGCCAACTGGTGCCAGTCATATAGCTTGTGTTGTGTTGGGCACTGACCTCGCAGCCAACTGGTGCCAGTCATATAGCTAGTGCTGTATTGGGCACTGACCTCGCGGCCAACTGGTGCCAGTCATATAGCTAGTGTTGTATTCGGCACTGACCTCCCAGCCAACTGGAGCCAGTCATATAGCTAGTGTTGTATTCGGCACTGACCTCGCAGCCAACTGGTGCCAGTCATATAGCTAGTGTTGTATTCGGCACTGACCTCGCAGCCAACTGGTGCCAGTCATATAGCTAGTGTTGTATTCGGCACTGACCTCGCGGCCAACTGGTGCCAGTCATATAGCTTGTGTTGTGTTGGGCACTGACCTCGCAGCCAACTGGTGCCAGTCATATAGCTAGTGCTGTATTGGGCACTGACCTCGCGGCCAACTGGTGCCAGTCATATAGCTAGTGTTGTATTCGGCACTGACCTCCCAGCCAACTGGAGCCAGTCATATAGCTAGTGTTGTATTCGGCACTGACCTCGCAGCCAACTGGTGCCAGTCATATAGCTAGTGTTGTATTCGGCACTGACCTCGCAGCCAACTGGTGCCAGTCATATAGCTAGTGTTGTATTCGGCACTGACCTCACGGCCAACTGGCGCCAAGTCATATAGCTAGTGTTGTATTCGGCACTGACCTCGCGGCCAACTGGTGCCAGTCATATAGCTTGTGTTGTGTTGGGCACTGACCTCGCAGCCAACTGGTGCCAGTCATATAGCTAGTGCTGTATTGGGCACTGACCTCGCGGCCAACTGGTGCCAGTCATATAGCTAGTGTTGTATTCGGCACTGACCTCCCAGCCAACTGGAGCCAGTCATATAGCTAGTGTTGTATTCGGCACTGACCTCGCAGCCAACTGGTGCCAGTCATATAGCTAGTGTTGTATTCGGCACTGACCTCGCAGCCAACTGGTGCCAGTCATATAGCTAGTGTTGTATTCTGCACTGACCTCGCGACCAACTGGTGCCAGTCTTATAGCTAGTGCTGTATTCGGCACTGACCTCACAGCCAACTGGTGCCAGTCATATAGCTAGTGCTGTATTGGGCACTGACCTCGCAGCCAACTGGTGCCAGTCATATAGCTAGTGCTGTATTGGGCACTGACCTCACAGCCAACTGGTGCCAGTCATATAGCTAGTGTTGTATTGGGCACTGACCTCACAGCCAACTGGTGCCAGTCATATAGCTAATGTTGTATTCGGCACTGACCTCGCAGCCAACTGGTGCAAAGTCATATAGCTAGTGTTGTATTCGGCACTGACCTCGCGGCCAACAGGTGCCAGTCATATAGCTTGTGTTGTGTTGGGCACTGACCTCGCAGCCAACTGGTGCCAGTCATATAGCTAGTGCTGTATTGGGCACTGACCTCGCGGCCAACTGGTGCCAGTCATATAGCTAGTGTTGTATTGGGCACTGACCTCGCGGCCAACTGGAGCCAGCCATATAGCTAGTGTTGTATTCGGCACTGACCTCGCGGCCAACTGGTGCCAGTCTTATAGCTAGTGCTGTATTAGGCACTGACCTCGCGGCCAACTGGAGCCAGTCATATAGCTAGTGTTGTATTCGGCACTGACCTCGTGACCAACTGGTGCCAGTCATATAGCTAGTGTTGTACAGTAAACTCCCTCAAAACCGGACCCTGTCCGGACCGGTTAGAAAGTCCGGTTTTGTGGGAGGTCCGGTTTTAAGGGAGTTATGTATCATGTACACTTTGATATGTTATCATAGGGAATATAGTGTGTGTTTCATGATACATGTTTACGTTACATGTACAGTGCAACCTTTGAAGAGCATCACCATTAAGGGAGCTGCAAATATTTCAATTCTAACATCGATAAGTACTCAAATTGCTCATTTTTTAATTGGCCATAAAACTATCCAATGGCATAGACAGTGCAATCTTACAAATCCCTAAATGCAAGTGTGAGCTAATTGGAGACATATTAATTATATACGATTGAGTGCAGTGTTTGTCGTAATTACAACATTTTGATGGGCTAAACGATCCTTTGTTCCAGTAATTGTTTGTTGCAATACCTACCCAAGAACAAAACATCTAATGGAAGGACCGTTTTCTTATTACACACGTTCGTTATTAGGCAATTATTTAATTTCATCGCGGTGAATTTCACAAAGTATTTTTCACGCCTGTGCAAATTACACGCGAGACCGTTTAAGAGTAAACATTAAAAACTCGACTTGTTAATCGCACCTTTTGTTATGACACGTTCTATAACTAACAATTAACAAAGTGACATTTAGACAAGAAAAATGTACGCATTAGTTTTCCGTCAGGTGAGACACATATTCGCGTCCGGTATTCCGCAAGTAACTATCGTTGAAAATCTTGTCAGCGGACCGAAAATGCCGTCCGGAATCCGGAATTATGAGAGTCCGGTATTGCGGGAGCTTTTTAAGTTAACTTTATAAGAAGAAAATACGGGACCTAGGAAATCGTCCGATTTTATGGGGATTCCGGTTTTGAGGGAGTCCGATTTTGAGGGAGTTTGCTGTATTGGGCACTGAACTCGTGACCAACTGGTGCCAGTCATATAGCTATTGCTGTATTGGGCACTGACCTCGTGACCAACTGGTGCCAGTCATATAGCTAGTGTTGTGTTGGGCACTGACCTCGCAGCCAACTGGTGCCAGTCATATAGCTAGTGTTGTGTTGGGCACTGACCTCGCAGCCAACTGGTGCCAGTCCTAAAGCTAGTGTTGTATTCGGCACTGACCTCACGGCCAACTGGTGCCAAGTCATATAGCTAGTGTTGTATTCGGCTCTGACCTCGCGGCCAACTGGTGCCAGTCATATAGCTTGTGTTGTGTTGGGCACTGACCTCGCAGCCAACTGGTGCCAGTCATATAGCTAGTGCTGTATTGGGCACTGACCTCGCGGCCAACTGGTGCCAGTCATATAGCTAGTGTTGTATTCGGCACTGACCTCCCAGCCAACTGGAGCCAGTCATATAGCTAGTGTTGTATTCGGCACTGACCTCGCAGCCAACTGGTGCCAGTCATATAGCTAGTGTTGTATTCGGCACTGACCTCGCAGCCAACTGGTGCCAGTCATATAGCTAGTGTTGTATTCGGCACTGACCTCACGGCCAACTGGCGCCAAGTCATATAGCTAGTGTTGTATTCGGCACTGACCTCGCGGCCAACTGGTGCCAGTCATATAGCTTGTGTTGTGTTGGGCACTGACCTCGCAGCCAACTGGTGCCAGTCATATAGCTAGTGCTGTATTGGGCACTGACCTCGCGGCCAACTGGTGCCAGTCATATAGCTAGTGTTGTATTCGGCACTGACCTCCCAGCCAACTGGAGCCAGTCATATAGCTAGTGTTGTATTCGGCACTGACCTCGCAGCCAACTGGTGCCAGTCATATAGCTAGTGTTGTATTCGGCACTGACCTCGCAGCCAACTGGTGCCAGTCATATAGCTAGTGTTGTATTCGGCACTGACCTCGCGACCAACTGGTGCCAGTCTTATAGCTAGTGCTGTATTCGGCACTGACCTCACAGCCAACTGGTGCCAGTCATATAGCTAGTGCTGTATTGGGCACTGACCTCACAGCCAACTGGTGCCAGTCATATAGCTAGTGTTGTATTGGGCACTGACCTCACAGCCAACTGGTGCCAGTCATATAGCTAATGTTGTATTCGGCACTGACTTCGCAGCCAACTGGTGCCAAGTCATATAGCTAGTGTTGTATTCGGCACTGACCTCGCGGCCAACAGGTGCCAGTCATATAGCTTGTGTTGTGTTGGGCACTGACCTCGCAGCCAACTGGTGCCAGTCATATAGCTAGTGCTGTATTGGGCACTGACCTCGCGGCCAACTGGTGCCAGTCATATAGCTAGTGTTGTATTGGGCACTGACCTCGCGGCCAACTGGAGCCAGCCATATAGCTAGTGTTGTATTCGGCACTGACCTCGCGGCCAACTGGTGCCAGTCTTATAGCTAGTGCTGTATTGGGCACTGACCTCGCGGCCAACTGGAGCCAGTCATATAGCTAGTGTTGTATTCGGCACTGACCTCGTGACCAACTGGTGCCAGTCATATAGCTAGTGTTGTATTGGGCACTGAACTCGTGACCAACTGGTGCCAGTCATATAGCTATTTCTGTATTGGGCACTGACCTCGTGACCAACTGGTGCCAGTCATATAGCTAGTGTTGTGTTGGGCACTGACCTCGCAGCCAACTGGTGCCAGTCATATAGCTAGTGTTGTGTTGGGCACTGACCTCGCAGCCAACTGGTGCCAGTCCTAAAGCTAGTGTTGTATTCGGCACTGACCTCACGGCCAACTGGTGCCAAGTCATATAGCTAGTGTTGTATTCGGCACTGACCTCGCAGCCAACTGGTGCCAAGTCATATAGCTAGTGTTGTATTCGGCACTGACCTCACGGCCAACTGGCGCCAAGTCATATAGCTAGTGTTGTATTCGGCACTGACCTCGCGGCCAACTGGTGCCAGTCATATAGCTTGTGTTGTGTTGGGCACTGACCTCGCAGCCAACTGGTGCCAGTCATATAGCTAGTGCTGTATTGGGCACTGACCTCGCGGCCAACTGGTGCCAGTCATATAGCTAGTGTTGTATTCGGCACTGACCTCCCAGCCAACTGGAGCCAGTCATATAGCTAGTGCTGTATTGGGCACTGACCTCGCAGCCAACTGGTGCCAGTCATATAGCTAGTGTTGTATTCGGCACTGACCTCGCAGCCAACTGGTGCCAGTCATATAGTTAGTGTTGTATTCGGCACTGACCTCGCGACCAACTGGTGCCAGTCTTATAGCTAGTGCTGTATTCGGCACTGACCTCACAGCCAACTGGTGCCAGTCATATAGCTAGTGCTGTATTGGGCACTGACCTCACAGCCAACTGGTGCCAGTCATATAGCTAGTGTTGTATTGGGCACTGACCTCACAGCCAACTGGTGCCAGTCATATAGCTAGTGTTGTATTCGGCACTGACCTCGCAGCCAACTGGTGCCAAGTCATATAGCTAGTGTTGTATTCGGCACTGACCTCGCGGCCAACAGGTACCAGTCATATAGCTTGTGTTGTGTTGGGCACTGACCTCGCAGCCAACTGGTGCCAGTCATATAGCTAGTGCTGTATTGGGCACTGACCTCGCGGCCAACTGGTGCCAGTCATATAGCTAGTGTTGTATTCGGCACTGACCTCGCGGCCAACTGGTGCCAGTCTTATAGCTAGTGCTGTATTGGCACTGACCTTGCAGCCAACTGGTGCCAAGTCATATAGCTAGTGTTGTATTCGGCACTGACCTCGTGACCAACTGGTGCCAGTCATATAGCTAGTGTTGTATTGGGCACTGACCTCGTGACCAACTGGTGCCAGTCATATAGCTATTGCTGTATTGGGCACTGACCTCGTGACCAACTGGTGCCAGTCATATAGCTAGTGTTGTGTTGGGCACTGAACTCGCAGCCAACTGGTGCCAGTCATATAGCTAGTGTTGTGTTGGGCACTGACCTCGCAGCCAACTGGTGCCAGTCCTAAAGCTAGTGTTGTATTCGGCACTGACCTCGCGGCCAACTGGTGCCAAGTCATATAGCTAGTGTTGTGTTGGGCACTGACCTCGTTACCAACTGGTGCCAGTCATATAGCTAGTGTTGTGTTGGGCACTGACCTCGCGGCCAACTGGTGCCAAGTCATATAGCTAGTGTTGTGTTGGGCACTGACCTCGCGGCCAACTGGTGCCAGTCATATAGCTTGTGTTGTGTTGGGCACTGACCTCGCGGCCAACTGGTGCCAAGTCATATAGCTAGTGTTGTGTTGGGCACTGACCTCGTGACCAACTGGTGCCAGTCATATAGCTTGTGTTGTGTTGGGCACTGACCTCGTGACCAACTGGTGCCAGTCATATAGCTAGTGTTGTATTTGGCACTGACCTCATGACCAACTGGTGCCAGTCATATAGCTTGTGTTGTGTTGGGCACTGACCTCGTGACCAACTGGTGCCAGTCATATAGCTAGTGTTGTATTCGGCACTGACCTCATGACCAACTGGTGCCAAGTCATATAGCTAGTGTTGTGTTGGGCACTGACCTCGTGACCAACTGGTGCCAGTCATATAGCTAGTGTTGTGTTGGGCACTGACCTCGTGACCAACTGGTGCCAAGTCATATAGCTAGTGTTGTGTTGGGCACTGACCTCCTGACCAACTGGTGCCAGTCATATAGCTAGTGTTGTATTCGGCACTGACCTCGTGACCAACTGGTGCCAGTCATATAGCTAGTGTTGTATTCGGCACTGACCTCATGACATACTGGTGCCAAGTCATATAGCTAGTGTTGTGTTGGGCACTGACCTCGTGACCAACTGGTGCCAGTCATATAGCTAGTGTTGTGTTGGGCACTGACCTCGTGACCAACTGGTGCCAAGTCATATAGCTAGTGTTGTGTTGGGCACTGATCTCGTGACCAACTGGTGCCAGTCATATAGCTAGTGTTGTATTTGGCACTGACCTCGTGACCAACTGGTGCCAGTCATATAGCTTGTGTTGTGTTGGGCACTGACCTCGTGACCAACTGGTGCCAGTCATGTAGCTTGTGTTGTGTTGGGCTCTGACCTCGTGACCAACTGGTGCCAGTCATATAGCTAGTGTTGTATTCGGCACTGACCTCGTGACCAACTGGTGCCAGTCATATAGCTTGTGTTGTGTTGGGCACTGACCTCGTGACCAACTGGTGCCAGTCATATAGCTTGTGTTGTGTTTGGCACTGACCTCGCATCAGACTGGTGCCAGTCATATAACTTGTGTTGTGTTGGGTACTGACCTCGCATCAGACTGGTGCCAAGTCATATAGCTAGTGTTGTGTAAATGTCCAGTCGCCGGCCAGTATTGTGGTATGCCAAGTTTGTCATGGTCATAACCTTCATTTATTCATAAGGGACAACAAATTTTATTGTAGGTACTAAAATGATTCTTTCATTGGTTGTCCTTTTTCACATGACGTGTTACTTGGAAGAATCCCTGAGATTTGAATGTCACACATTGTTCTAGTATTATACTCTCTTCCACATGTCTGTAGTGCTCACACGTCACTGATACCAACTCTGGATTGGTGCCTCACACTGTTTGTCACATAGGGTGCAGTGATTATATATTTATCACAGTTTCCTCATTGCAGAAATATTTATAGCAGCTTCGGTTCCTATGACAACCTGAAATGTTAATTTTTATAAGTTTATGTTTATTTCTATGTTTGGTTTCATTTTTTCCACAGAAACTAGGAGTGAGTCTGTCTCGTCACTTGATTCGGGGACAGGTAGATTTCCCTTATGTCCCCATTCTTTTCTCAACTTTTTGTTTGTGTTTCATATTAATCTCATTCTGGAATAACATAGAGCTTGGCAGCGGCACCACCATCATCACCATCATAATCATAACCATCATTATGATATTAATCATCCTCATCTTCATCAACAACAACACCATCACCATCATAAATGTAAACATCATCACCACCATCATCACCACTATCATTATCATCATCTTCATCAACAACAACACCATCACCATCATAAATGTAAACATCATCACCACTATCATCACCACTATCATTATCATCATCTTCATCAACAACAACACCATCACCATCATAAATGTAATCATCATCACCACCATCATTATCATCATCTTCATCAACAAAGTCATCACCACCATCACTATTATCATCATCACCAACATCATCACCACCATCACTATTATCATCATCACCACCATCATCACCACCATCATCACCACCATCACTATTATCATCATCACCACCATCATCACCACCATCACTATTATCATCATCACCACCAGCATCCTTTGCATGTTGTAAAGACTGCTTCAACATTTCGTCCCTATAGTGCATAGAACCTTTGAACTCTCTTGATGCTAAACTTCTTTCTCTCATTTTGAACAATGGATTTGCTAAATTCACTCAAACAACAATGGTCAGAAACGTAATACTTGTCAAAAAACTTGTCAAAAATGAAGCTTTCATTTTGAATGATATTTGCTAGTTTGTGATGATATCAAGATTTGATTTTGGTACGGAAGTTATATACTGTAAACTTCTGAAATCACTAACAGTTTTATTCTTTGAACTTCTTAATTCATGATAAAACTGGATTTATCACATAACCTGTGGTCCAGGAGTGCCGTAAAGCCGTGCCGTAAATATCGTTCGGTACTCCCAGACTGTGCAATAAATATTTAAATTAGCTTGACGTGACATTAGCCAATCCATGCATTGATCCGTCAATGATGTCAGGATAATATCAACGTCGCCATGACGTCGCGCTAATTGTACCACTGAATTTTGGCTGAAACATATGCAGTTGAACAATAATGTGCATTTTTAAGGTTATGTGATATTAAATAGAATCTTACATTTGTGCTCATTACATACAAGTTTTATTAAATTTGTCGACAAAAACAATATGAAACTCGGCAAAGCCTCGTGTCATATCATTTTGTCCACTCGTTTAATAAAACTGTATGTAATGAGCACTCATGCAAGATCCTCTATTTATTGCATGGTGGTGATGATGTTGATGATGTCACATATGTTGATCATTGCTTGTTTGAACAAACAGATTGGATTGACCTTTTTTGCCTTCATATATAGAGAGGATTGGCACCAGTGAAGAGCTCACCTATATTGTGTTACCTCCCTTGTGTGATATGGAATTACCTCCCATTGTTTGATCTGGAATTACTTCCCTTTTTTCAACTGTTGCTTTAAACCTTTGTGCATGATTTTCCTTCCATATAATAAAATCACTGACATTGTTATGTCTGAAACTCTAAAATTCTTTTGTTGAATTAAATATATATTAAAATGTTTTCTGAATAATATACCATCTTGAACACTTCCGTCTCTTCATCTAGTTGACAATTTTCTATTAATCTGCTGATCACCATAATACAAAATGTACAGTATAAGTGAATATTTCCTCGGGTCAAAAAGTTAGTGAATTATTAATTTTAGAAATTTGGAGTGCAGATATATTGCAATTTTTAAAATTTCTTAATAAAGTTCCAAGTCGTCAAAATATTAATTAAGCTTAATGAAATGTTAGCAAATTAATGAATTCTCGCAAAAGCCAATATTTCCATATTACATGTTTAACCACAGTTACAATATTTGTGAAATTTTGTTTGTAATTATTGATTTTGATTAGAATATGGCCGATCTATTTTACTGTAGCTATAAATTTATAATTCCTCCCTTATCAATTTACATTGATGTACGTTTTATCATTTGTTACCTTTTATATTGGTCCTATATGCTTGTGCCTTATCTTTTTGCACCAATTTTGAGAAGAGTTTCGTAATATTGTTATGTTTGATTTAAAATTAGATGTTAATAAATACATTTTTAGTGGTTTTTTTATCATCAATGTTTTTATGACACTAATAACGACCTTTGTGTGGGGTAAGCAAACTATTTCAATGATTTTTCTAAATGCCTGGTTATCTTAACTTATATACGATAACATTCACTATGAAGTTGTACCTGGGTACTATATGTCAACATTACATTAATAATAGCACTTCTCATGTGAATTTTCCAGATTTATACACCTGCAAGTCTTATGTTATTATGTACTGTAATTCCTAGTCACACAAATCATTGCTTCATGCTGTTTATAAAAAATCACATTTAATTTGAGACCCTTCTAGCTTTTCTTTAAAAAAAACCTCACATTTAGTTTGAGGAGCCTTAAAGCTTTTCTTCAACTTTGTTTTGCTAAAAGTTATAAGGTCACCTTTACCATTCTGACTATTCAAATGGTTTCCGTTCAATAAGATAAGAACGCTTTACCCTAGGTTCTTCAAACTTTACATGGAGGTCGTTCATCAACAGTAGATGACCCCTATTGATTTTGAGTTCAAAGGTCAAGGTCACCATGACCTTTACCATTTATGACTACTTGGCATACATGTTTTACAAACATCTCTTGTTAACTCGTCTGATTTTTTGAGAAAAAAAGATGATTTATTGTCATCACTTGATTGTGGTTGGTGTCGGCATCAGAGTTATTGCTTGAAACTTGCAACACTTGTTTAGAATTAATACCTGGCCATGTCATGATCAATAACTCTGATCTGTATTTTTTGGGTTGAGTAAACTCCTTGGTTAAGTTTTGTGTTTAGGTCCTTTTTTCTCAAACACTATGGGGGCTAATGCTTTGAAGCTTTCAACACTTGTTCATCATCTATATCTCACCATACCATGCAAGACCAATAACTCTGATCTGAAAATTGCAAGAGTTGTTGCCCCTTTTTGGACTTAGAAAATTCCTCGGTTAAGTTTTGTTTTAGGTCCACTTTTTTCATACACTATGGGGGCCATTGCTTTGAAACTTTCAACACTTGTGTACTGTCAATACCTGACCATGTCGAGCTAGACCCATAACTCTGATCTGCATTTTGCAGGAGTTATTGCCCCTTTTGGTGAAGTTCTGCTCTTGTTTAAATTAGATGTAAATAATTAGATAGGAGGTTTATTTAGCTTTAATGTTCTTTTAGGCATTGTTTGTTTGATTGCACTTATATGTAGAATTTGTGTAGATTATAGTATTAAATGTTAATTAGTATCTGTTATTGTCTAATTTTATCAAATTCATTATAAATCTGGTTGTTTTCGCATTTCTTGTGTAAAAAATAGACTTGCAAATGTCTGATTTTGCCAAATTCATTGTAGATTTTGGTTGTTTTCTGTAATAATTACATCAATTGATGTAAAAGTAAATTATAATAGTTAGAATTAGATGCAGAATGATGTAACTTGGATTGGTTTTCATTGCTTATTTTATTTGTAGTATTACACAGATCCTATGCTTGGCTCACTGGTACAAATGTTGTTGTTTATTTACTAGAAATTTATTAGATGTTAGCTACACTTGTATTTGCTAGCTTATGGTGTTTTTCTATCCTTCTCCAACAAACAAATATTTTTATAGAATCTAAAATGATCTGTAAAAAATGTGATTATATAAATTTTATGAGCTCAAAATCTTCTATAAATTATATATCCCAAGTAGAAAGTTTTCTTATACATGTAATCACGATTCACTGCAAGTAGGCACAACCTAAGTGTAATTACATTATTCTAACAAAAAAATTATGAAATGAACTGATGTCCTTGAATAAAGATTGATTTCCTTTATTGCAGATTTAGGTTTTCACCGAGAGCACGGTAACATCAGTGTTGGTGGGCCACCTGTACAAGCACGATCACATACCAAGTATGTCAATGTACAGCCGTATTATAATAACGCAGATGGACAGGACCCAGGATACTCAACTAGACAGGGTGGTAGACATGATTCCTCATGGTAAGTTTGGGTACAAGTATTTATGTCTTCCACATTATTATAGTGGGCACCACAATGTCAATGTTAATTTTGGAGGTTTGTCTGGATGTCTTATGGAGAGCAGCTAAAGAGGTCTAGAGAAATATGGTTCTCCATAGTTTTAAGGCTAATTTTTAGATTTTTTTCACACAACGCATGTCATAATCACACAAATAACACAATGCTGACCAAAAATATAAAGACCCATACTGATTTAAAGACACCATACTAGGATTTAAGGCACTGGGGAAAGCTGATTCTGGTTTTAAGGCGCTTGGGTTCCACAGTGCTTTCTAGCCTGGGTTGAATGAATATTGCTAGAGTAACTGCCCTTTGTTGGAGACTTATGTTTTTTGTCAAAAACCTGTCTTGTTAGAGCTGTTTTTCAACAGTATTCAAATAACATGTTACTGGGGGTACTGGCTTGTACTAACATGCTGTATAATAATACCTATAATTATTGTCAAGCAATGTCGTTCCATGCTCTATGAGTTACCTCATAATACAAGGGTAAAACCATTCCTGATGTTTGGGTGTAGCAACCTCATCAGATAGACAAGTATACTGTATGACCGAACCTATTTATGGTACTCTACTTTGAAAAAAACTTAATATATTATAAACAATATATAGATTATATAAGATATATACTAAGGTGTTATTGCTATTGCTAATATTCTATTAACTATTGCTACATTACAGGCGTGGTGACAACAACACAGACTGGCATGCTTCAGGGACCATGTATCAGTTAGCTAAGAAGAAAAAGAAGAAAAAGATTGTTCAGGTAACTTGTTGTAATATACCACATGTAGACCTACCTGTTGTATCCTGTATACTGGCACATTCAGCCATTGCTCCTCATCACTTAAGATGTTGCATACAATAGTCAGCTTTCCTAATCATGAGCGTTTCTGATTGTTGGTATTCCATCAGTTCATCAGATCTTCTGTAAACTTCTGTCCAACTTGCTACAGGTAAATCTCGTTGGTTATTCAGCTCCTTCTTGGGATCCATGTTGGTTCAAAGTTATTATTAGCTTTATTACAAACATTTTGCATTATAAACTAAGATTTGTTTTTAGCTCATCTGATTTTTTAAAAAAAGATGAGTTATGAGACTGGCTCATATATATTTGTATATGGTTCTAAGCTCTGTTTGATAAAGTGTTGTGTATATATATATTTTTATATTAGTAGAGCAGCATTTTGACTCAAAGTAGAGTGAACATTGCAATAAAAGTACACAAGCTGAGTCGTATACCAAAATGTTCCTGAGACATTCAGGATTACTGTAATATTGGTAAAAGTTGTCGTCCTTGAGAGGAAAGTTTGAAAAGGTCAAGTTCAAGGTCACATGGTGCTTCAAAATAAGATACAAACTACAGTTTACTTAACCTTTATTAATACACCAAACTTGCATGTTATAGTAAAATGGTTCACTGACTTTGATACATACTTACTAATTGCACAATTTTAATTTCAATCTGTTGTCCAACAATGTCAAGGTCAAGGTCAGTTGAAGGTCAAATGGTAAAAACGTACAATAAATAGATGTGCACCAGATTTCAAATGTCATAAATAGTACAAATGATGCTTAAACACATGCATTTGCACATGAGAGTAACTATTAGATGAAAAAGATATGAAATGTATCAATTCCAAGGAATATTCGGAGTCTGAGAGGCAATTTAGTGTAATAAACAATTACCCCACCCCTTTTCAAAACATTAAATGTAGTTGATTTACACATAATTTAGCCTGTAGTATTTGAATTATCATTATCGAATGTTTGACTGAATATAAATGTCTAATACTGTCAATGCTAAGGGTCATTTATTGAGGTCATCATGAATGAAGGTCAAGGTCATTTCAAGGTCAAATGGTAAAAAAGTGCAAAAAACGGGTATACACTAGATATCGAATGTACCAGTGGTAGACATGATGCTTAAACACATTTATTTACACATAGAAGTCGATTTCGAGTCAATATGATTTGAAATGTACCAATTTAAAGGGAAAATCAGAGATTTAAGTGGCAACTAGCAGTAATTAAAAATTACCCCACCCACTTTCATAACATTCATTGCAGTTGATATATTTCAAATCCCAATAGCAATAGTCGTAATCAAGAAAATGTGTCAACAAATGTTTCTAATATTTAAGTGTAAGGAACATAAATGTTTAAAGGTTGTAAAAACAGCTTAACTAATCATTGTGCAGAGTAAAAGTCCAGGTAGAGATTTCTACTTTTTTGGGATACTATCAAACACTATCAAATACAGCTGTTACTAGCCTCAGAAGAATAAGATCATCACCTAGTATACCTATTCTTCGTACCATGGGGCATCTACAAATGTCTGGCACAGTCATCCAGTGTTCAGTGGGATATCTAATAAAATAATAATGTATGACACTGTCTCTCAAGACAACACGGGGTACTAATAACTGTCTTGCACAGCATTTCATGGCTCTATGGGACACCAACAACTGTCTATCGCAGCATTTCATGGCTCTATGGGGTATCAACAACTGCCTAACATAGCATGTTATAGGTTCATGGGGTACCAACCACTGTCTAACACAGCATTCCATGGCTCTATGGAACACCAACAACGGTCTAACACAGCATTCCATGGCTCTATGGGACACAAACAACTGTCTAACACAGCATTTCATGGGTCTATGGGGTATCAACAACTGTCTAACACATCATGCTATAGGTTCATGGGGTACCAACAACTGCCTAACACAGCATTTCATGGCTCTATGGGGTACCAACAACTGCCTAACACAGCATTTCATGGCTCTATGGGGTATCAACAACTGTCTAACACAGCATGCTATAGGTTCATTGGGTACCAACAACTGTCTAACACAGCATTTCATGGCTCTATGGGACACCAACAACGGTCTAACACAGCATTCCATGGCTCTATGGGACACCAACAACGGTCTAACACAACATTCCTTGGCTCTATGGGACACCAACAACTGTCTAACACAGCATTTCATGGCTCTATGGGGTATCAACAACTGTCTAACACAGCATTCCATGGCTCTATAGGGTATCAACAACTGCCTAACACAGCATGCTATAGGTTCATGGGGTACCAACAACTGCCTAATACAGCATTTCATGGCTCTATCGGGTACCAACAACTGTCTAACACAGCATTCCATGGCTTTATGAGACAACAACAACTGTCTAATACAGCCTTTCATGGCTCTATGGGACACCAACAACTGTCTAATACAGCATTTCATGGCTTTATGGGACAACAACAACTGTCTAACACAGCCTTTCATGGCTCTATGGGACACCAACAACGGTCTAACACAGCCTTTCATGGCTCTATGGGACACCAACAACGGTCTAACACAGCATTTCATGGCTCTATGGGACACCAACAACGGTCTAACATAGCATTTCATGGCTTTATGAGACACCAACAACTGTCTAACACAGCCTTTTATGGCTCTATGGGACACCAACAACGGTCTAACACAGCATTTCATGGCTCTATGGGACACCAACAACGGTCTAACACAGCATTTCATGGCTTTATGGGACACTAACAACGGTCTAACGCAGCATTTTATAGAGCAATGGGGTACCAACAACTATCTAACATGGCATTTTATAGCACCACGGGGTACCCACAACTGTGTAACATAGCATTTTATAGTGCCATTGGGTACCAACAACTGTCGAACACAGCATTTAATAGCTCCATGGGGTACCAACAACGGTCTAACGCAGCATTTCATAGCTCCATGGGGTACCAACAACGGTCTAACGCAGCATTTCATAGCTCCATGGGGTACCAACAACTGTCTTACATAGCATTTTTAGCACCATGTGGTACCAACAACTGTTTTACACAGCATTTGATGTCTTCATGTGGTACCAACCTATCCTTGTACTACTGCTAGGAACAGCTTTACATTGTTCCATTGGATATCTAACACTGCCTGAAACATCCTTAAATGGTTCCATGTGGTATCAAACATTACCTTATACTGGCTTTTATTGCAGTATGAGCTACTATAAACCACAGGTGTTTGGCATGTGGATATGACCCTCATGGTTTCCTCTACAACCCAACATAAAAAAAAATCAAAATCTCTATGTTCTATAGAGATTTGGATATTTTTTATGTTGGGTTGTAGAGGGGACAATGGGGGTCATATCAACATGTCAAACACCTGTGCTATAAACTGTATTAAACAGTTATTCATGGCTTCATTTATTAACTAGCTATGCCTGGTACATCCTTTCATAGAGCCATGGAATACCAGGAAATGCCTAGGAAACCCTTTCTTAACTACACATTGTCAGGTACTGACATTAATGGTCACCAATGATACATTTGTACGTCCTTCTTTAAACTGTCAAACAAAACTATGCTTGTGGTTGAAATGGGTGACTTAAACTGTCTAGTTACTAGTAAGCAATTGCTGGCATTATGGGGTACCTAACAGTTTCTGTTATCCATTTTTGCCTCTATGTGGTAACTTTTACTGTTAAATACAGCCATTCCTGGTTCTGTGTGGTACTAAATACTGCATGGTACAGCAATTCCTAGAACTATGGAATACCTAACACTGCTAGACATGATAATTCCTGGCTCTTTGGTGCTCCTGTATGACACTTCATGATACACCAATTCCTGACTATCGTGGTTACCTCATACTGCCTAGCAGGCAATTTCTGGCTCTATTGGATTACCTACCACTGCCGAATACAGCCATTTATGGATAGCCTCTTTCGAGTACCTAACACTGAAAGGCACATGCTGACTCGTTGGATAACCTAATACTAGTACAACATGACAAAGACATTCCTAGCTGCACGGCTCGATGAAGAAATTCCTGGCTTGTTAGACATGTAGAGAGGCAATAACAATTTTGCAGAACTTTTCATACTTTGACCTTAAAATGACCTTGAAACTGGCCACAGAGTGGTCAGTGTAGTATATCAATAGTGTGTACACTATCAAATAAATACCTTGCATGTAACCATTTAACATCACAAATGTGTTAGAATCTGCCATATTTGAACACACATATAGACTATATAGGCAAAGAATGGTGGCCATCTTGGACGCCATCTTGGATTTCTTGGTATGTTCCTAGCATGGACAGTTTAAGCCAGCTGGTTTATATACTACAGACATAGACACCCATATTTCAATATAAAATTGCTTGTTAAACATGTGTTACCACCTTCTTTTGAGTTGATTGTCACGGAACATGAATACCAACTGTTTTTAGAAATGCTGTATAACATGGTGGGTGGGGTAAATTAACACGATATGCATTTTACCAAACTTTTTTCATAAATAAGAAAGTAATAAGCTTAAGTCATATTGAAAACAGCTTTTCTTTATATATTACAAAACACTAGTTCTATACATCTATATAAATCTGCAAATATAATGCGATTTTGAAAATTACCGTTTGGAATATAGGTTTGTTCGAAACAATATGTACTGACTGAACTGTGGTTGACCACAATTTCAGATTATTATAGGCATGAAATATACACTTATTTGGTATGGATTTAAAGATAATGAATAGAATATTATGAAAAAGTGCCCTAAATACATATTTATACATTGTTCGTTAAGCCAGGAAAAGTGTAAGTTACATAAACAGTAAATTTTGGATATTTTTTATACTTTGACCTTGAAACGACCTTGACCTTGACATTTGGGACCCAAAATATTGACATCAATTAATAGCTTGTGTACTAAGGTATAATATAATAACAAACATTATGTTAAAAAAGTATTTTTATAATGTTATTTTTAGACCAAATACAGTATCGTCTACATCATATTTTGCTTATCAGTATGACCTTGACCTTGAATTATTCCAACTTTCCTCCCAAGGTCGGCAACTTTAGTTCACTGTTTGATAAACTACAAAGTCTTCCGAACATTTAGGTATATGACTCAGCTTGTGTACTTTTATTGCAATGTTACTCCTTAAATAAGCCACTTTTCAGGCTTTTGCTGCTCTACTATATGGTTCTAAGCTCTGTTTGATAAAGTGTTGTATATATATATATTTGAGCCAGTCTCCAGGAAAACCTGCTATATTGACAAAAATGATTTTCCGTAGTATTACAGGATAATGTTAAATAAGCAAATTGCCAAAGAAATTATGTTAATATCTTGAGTTTTAAGGAAGTTACAGCTGTTTTTGTAGAGTCCCTATTCAGAGCTTTTTGTGTGACGTCGCAAACGTCATTCAAACGTTATTCGCCGTAACTGAAATAGTATTTCATTATTACACCACTTGATCAATTCTTGACATAAACTGTTCAAAATAGTACCAAATTCTATAATAATGTTTCAATTTTCAAAATATATATCAAAATCGAAATTGTTTGCATTCAGAGAAAGGCTACTTCTGTTTTAAACAACTAAATCCTCGTTTTTCTCAATCGGAGTACTTTTCTGAAAATGGTCACCATAGCAACGAAGTATGTTTTTTCGACATAATTCATAGGAAAATTTAAAGCTAAGGTATCGTACTATTTTAGTCAATTACTTAAAAAAGAATCAATAAATATGTATTTTTCCTTATTTTAGAGCTTTATCAAAATCTTGTTACATAATTATAGTAATTACATAATGTCATTATAGCAGGTTTTCCTGGAGACTGGCTCATTTGTATATGGTTCTAAGCTCTGTTTGATAAAGTGTTGTATATATATATATTTGTATATGGTTCTAAGCTCTGTTTGATAAAGTGTTGTATATATATATATTTGTATATGGTTCTAAGCTCTGTTTGATAAAGTGTTGTATATATATATATATTTGTATATTACACAGATTCTAATGGATCGCGACAATGAGAATATAGGTCGAGCTACACCTTCCCGTCACTTCATCAATCCATCACGAGCTTCACGTATAGATTACGATGCCGATGATGAGGTACCAGATGGTCAGATCTCGGCGAGAGAACCTCTACAGAACAGAGATATGTATATGTCTAAGGAGGCAGATAACCGGGAAAAAACACAATTTGCTAAACAAACAATGGCATTAAGAAAGATGACCCAAACACCAGTAGATAAAGTAAGTAAGATTTGTCTTTGTTCAAGGTCGTTTGCTATGTACATAAACAAAATCTGAAGAAATTGTGGTGAGAAATTGCATTGTTTGTAATTATGTTTCCCACATATAGTGGGGGGATAGATAACATGCTAAACACTAGCGGATTTAGAGGGGGGCGCGCGCCGGAGCGTTGGGTAATTTATCATATTTTGGATGTAAGAACAATATTGATATGCATTTTTTTTCGCTCGCATCGCTCACGTCTATAAAACAATAATCAACTTATGGATTTTAAAGTGAACTTAATGCTGTATGCAAAAAACAAGATATAGGACTGTAGCATGGTGCCAAACATCGGCTACAAAAATGCCGAGATTCTTGCACATTAAAAATGTCCGACAAGTCATAAAAGAATAATACAGTTGATTTGATTTTCTAATAAACCTGTTCTTTTCATTAAAAAATAAGATATCTCAAAATGCAGCTGATGAATTCCGTGGTTCTATTTAAAAAATCACGAGGCAGAAAGCCACTGGCCCCCTTAGTCGCTGGATCCCATTTCACCATAAACAAAAACTGAAGCCCTCGAGTTCGCAGGGTATGCTGCTTGGATAGACATTGAATTTTTTCTTTGTGACGTATTCACAACAGATATATATCAGTGAATATTATCCAGTCGATTATCGTTAGTCCTGGCAATGCTGCTCATATAAACAATGATTTTTCTTGCTCGCTTCACTCCCAGTAGTACGACGAAAATTTAATAACAGTTTTTTATTTACCAATGAGTTTGTTGGGTCGGCTGCTCAGATAAACACTGATTTTTTTCAAATTCTTAACAATTACTATATCAGTGAATATTACCAAGTAATAAGGATGTGGTGTATGCTGCTGAAATAGATAATTGCATTTTTTCTTGCTCGCAACGCTCGCACAACCACTATCAGTTCATTTTGTTAAGTAGGGAATGAGTATGAGGAATATGCTGCTCAAATAATTAATGCATATATTCTTGCTCACCCTGCTCTCACATTAACTTTATCAATGAAATTGTGTGGAATGCTTCTCAGAGATACATTTTTTTCTAGCTCGCTTCGCTCGCACATGTTCTTGAGGGGGGGATATCAATACATGAATGTACGCCCCCTCTAACGCCAAATCCTGGATCCGCCCCTGCTAAACGTCTGTCTGTATGAATGTGATGGTCCAGCTGGATGTCACAAAGTTTGTCTGCGCTTGTTCTCCTTAACCACTTGTTGGATTTCAATGAACCTTCACATGAATACTTGGTACCAAGCCTAGCTGTGCATATTGCCAGGAATTTTATGTTAGATGTATATTGCCAGAGTATAGCTCTTTTGTGGGAGTCATTCATTTTTTTGTCAAAAACCCTTCTATTGTATGGCCACTTAAGTAAGTTTTTATGCAAGATTGTTCATTTGGTAGAGTAACAAAGAATTAACAATATGCATATTGATATGTATTACAGACTGCTCGGTTACAGCCTCTCAATAAAGGATATGGTGGAAGTCGTGCGGGTAGTCAAACAGGACATTATTTAAATACTGACTCTGTATGGCCATATCATGGTCACAGTAAACCTGACACTGATAGATACATGGGTTCAATGTCCGGTACGGATGTACGATCAGGGTGGATGTCTCGACCTCAATCAGTGCTCGATGACGGAGACATGTATATACACACGCCGCGTGAACCTGACCTGAAGCCAATCAAGAGCGGGAAAAGCCGTGCTGGATATCCTGATATAAGAGGGATGCGAGAGGGAAATTCTTAAAATGCCATATAATTATACTGTGACTTTAACAGTGCTTTATTGTATAACACATAATAAAAATTGTAAAAGATAAAATCATGAAGCTTAGGCTGTGATCTTATTAATTAACCTTCATTAGTTTTGCAACAGTTAAACATTCAGTATATAAAATTAATACTTTTTTGGAATTTTGACAGTTTATCAAAACTAATGTCCATGCTTATGGTAAAATATGCCAGTAATGTTTTATATTGTCTCGTATACAGTACATACCAAGTTGTGTAGTTTGACTTTGCTTCTTCTTATCATATATATGTGTTCAAATTTATTTCTGAATTTCTATTGTACTCTAGTGACTGTAAGAGACTTATCACAATGTCTGATCATATGATAAAAGTGCCACACATTCTA
Organism: Spisula solida; assembly: GCA_947247005.1. Classification (NCBI taxonomy): domain Eukaryota; kingdom Metazoa; phylum Mollusca; class Bivalvia; order Venerida; family Mactridae; genus Spisula; species Spisula solida. The sequence continues at coordinate 33,232,353 of OX365950.1, read as the reverse complement.
ATGGTGACATGGTTCTATTAACCATTAAAATGGCCCTTTGGTCCCTGAAAAAAAGCACACTTTATCTCTCGGGACTGTGACTGAAGGGTCATATTTTCTTTAAATGGTTATCTTTTGCTTATTGGTAAAATCCAGTACAAAAAATATCAAATGAGAATCAGCCCTTAGTGGAACTCCTTGTTGACCACATGACATACCAGCCTCAGAGCCTGGCATGCTTCCACATTGTTGCTCTGGAAGTGCTCCTAGTTTAGAAAACAATTGATTGAGAATTCACAGTCCCAGACCTTGTCAACTGTATCACCTAATCACATGACACTATGAGTTCTGTATGGTCACATGATGGTATTATGACCTAGTCTCTGTGTCATGTGATAGGATCTGATCATGTTGCATGTGATCACATGATCTTGAATATCATAATGTTGTTTGGGTCACATGACCTAATCTCTCTTGTCACATGACACTGGTTTGTGTTGCCTTAGGTCACATGACCTATTCTCTATGTCACATGATCATATGGTATCATGTTGCATCAGGTCACATGACCTAGTCTATCTGCCAAAGGTTGTATTGTAAAGTAGTTTTTGAACCGCCATATTAACACTGTGAAACAACATGCACAAGAACGGATTCTATTGTTAAATAGATACTATAGTTGTGATCTAATCCATACAGCTGTGAAACTATAAACACTGAACAAAACTTATAAACTGTAACTTCATAAAACGAGAGTTATTGGCAATTCCATGGGAATGGGTTGCTCTTGGTGTTAAATTGCTGTTTAAATCTATGAAGTAATTGCCAAGAAATCACATTTAAAAAGTGTCAGTTTATAACTTTATAAGTTTTGTTCAATGTGACCTGGATACAAGTATCCTATCCTATATAGATTTTCTGCATATATGTCAATGCACTTTGTTGATATGAATAATAAATTTATCTGCAAAAAATGTTGAAGATTTGTTAAATTTGAACATCTTTGAACAGTGTGTAAGGTATTATATTATTGTGATATACTTGACAACTTTTCTAAGTCCTTATTTTAATTGATTAATAACTTTTTTATTATAAACAGTGACGCAACCAAATTTCTCAAGTGATGTTTGTATGCGGCAGACAAACTAATCCATGTCACAAATTGGCCGTATGACACATGGTTTTGCCGTTGTTAGACGCACGTGCGTTTTGCGTTTGTCTCCCTCCGTGCAGTTACACATCCCCGGAATTTGTTCTAAACACTTGCGAATTATGCCCAAAGACTCGCCACGAACGAAAAACATTTAAAATCAATTTTAGTAACACAGTAAAGCGTCCGACGATATTAGAAAAAAAGATGACGTGATGTCGGTTCGGTGCAGTGTGGCATTTTCTGTCGACAAGTCAGAATAATTACCTAAAACATCACTGTCTGATTGATTTACAACATATACATGTCCTCGAGTATTTAGTTAAAGGTAATTTTATTGGTTGTCTGTCGTAAAATGCAGGTTGTCAGAGCGTTTTTCAATTTGTAGTGACGTTATGATGTTACATCGGGCTACTCCGGAGACGTGATACCACTTTGAGTTCAGACAGTAAAATTCAACGAGTCTATTTGTTCAGCAATGCTTCCGAGTCTCATCTGTGACTGCTAGCAGAAAAATCAGACTACATGGTAGTCATCCCAGATATCAAAATCTGTATTTGTGAATTTCACCTTCTTTAGTTGTTATGTTAAGATTGTTTTCATTCAATAAATATATATCGCAATCGACGTGTTGATGTACAATTCAGCAAAACGATAACACACACATATTATAGCCAAATTTCATTGAGATATATACAAGGTTGACAAAGTTATTATCAAAAATATAAGTGAGGACTTAGAAAAGTTGCTAAGTATATTTGCAGTAATGGAGTAAGTGTGTTTATCTGGTAATCTGTTGAACTGCTTTGTTTGTTTTTTTTGTTTCATGCATTAAAACAATTGTATCATTCTTTGCCAATAGATTATGTAAGAATTGAGGTAAATATAAAATTAATAAAGTAGGGTCAATAATTGATTAATTAAATAATTAATTTGGCTTTTTCACAAACATTCCAAATTCAGACAAATATTCATAATTTGTTTGCATGTGATGTTCAAATTGTGCATGAAACAAGTTTACTATTGAATATGTTGTAATTACGGTATGTCTTAATCTAATACAATCCCCAAGTCGTTTCAATCAAGGTGGAGTCTGATAAACCTTGTGGGATTTTTAGCTGTGAAAGGATAATCGTGTTATTTTGTCATATTTTCTTCCATCTGTCTTGTTAATTTATATATTTATATTGTTATACTGTATTATTATTATACTCCTTATACGGGTGATCAATGTCATGTGCTGGAAACTAATTTCGCATTCTGTTTTCTGTGTCGGCTCTTTCCAAAATCACAAAGTTTGTTTTTATCATTGTTTAATGTAAGGCTTATTACCGTTTCCATTAGCAGATTAAATTATGGTACCAGTAACTTCTTCCACGGGAATAGAGTTACATGTACATTATTTTTGCACTTTAACTGTTTAAACTGATCGTATATGCAATGAAATTCTACTATTCTGTTCTTAACTTTTCATAATAAGCTATGATTGTTTTACTGGAGTTGCTGCCCTTGAGTGATGCACAAGTGGTGACTACCATTGATATCAAAGTGCTGTTTGCAATATCTTGTGATATGATCATTCTGAGAAATCTACAGCAAATAAACCGCTAGGTTATCTCCCTGGCTGAAAAAAGCTGTAATTATGTCTATGATTTAAAATTTAGTAATTTCATATTTTTGGCAAAAATGCATTCGAAATACAGTTTTCAATACATCTGACTCTTATCCATGTTAGGCTGTTTGTTTGGCTTGACAGAGACATTTTATCATCATTATCATCACTGTTTGTGAATGATTTTACTGATAATGATTAAATGATGTATTGTATTCCTACTTTATCTAGACATGCTCAGTTTGATATTTATCTCAGGGTATACCTCTCAATCCACTCATTCAGTACCACAACTTTTAGGCGTTTTTTTTTATAACATTTGAGAATAACAACATAAAAATTATACTTTCTCAACATGCTGGGAATCTAACACAGTCAGGTCTCGATACAACGTCGCCCAATAGATGGACATATTCATATACTGACATCATTTTCTTGGGGACAAATGCTTTATAACACTATTTTTATCTGTATAATGGAAATTGACCAGACGGTAGAGTAGCGAACGCTCCACTAATTTGTTGGGCGAAAGTTTTTGTTGAAGATTATCGAGCAATTCAATTGGATTATGCAAACATGTGCAACACTTTCAATGTTTTTACAACCAAAAGTAAATCATTTCATTGGTCAACAGAATTGTGGATTTACAACTGACGCCTGGTCGATTTACTCATTATATCTGATATATTCCTTACAATCAAACAAGCAGTCTGATTGTGTTGAGATCTGACTGTATTATACACTGGATAAGTTTTTTTGATATCAGAATTATAGTATGATGTACATAATGTTTTTGGATGGATATAATGTGTCTTATTTAGCACGTACATTTGTATTAGAAAGGTATAGACCATGTAGACCTTTTCTTGCCAAAAATGAACTTGTTTGAAATTATTAGATAATAGTTATATTGATCAGTTAAATGCCTTGTATTTATATGTCCATGCAGTTAGAGGTCTAGCTTATAAGTTACCTACGTGTACAATGTGCACATTATGATTACAGAATATTGAATACAAAATTTATTTTTGAAAGATTGTTCAATATAATTTAATAGATGGGAGCAAATTTCACCCATGTATAGCCAAAAGAATTTATGAGCATATGAAATAAGAAGGCTGATAGCTCCTTTTGGTTCTAATGGATGTGTATTTCCTAAACACGGTGCTTCTATTAACGTCTTTGTATGTACCTAAAGATGGCCAGTGGCAAGGCAAAATTTTCTATTATCTTTTTGGAGTGTATCTCATAAGTATTTATCTGTAGAGTTATTTATGCAGAAACTATACTGAACAACAATATATCAAAGTATATACATGTAATAATAAATCAGAATTAAAGTATAAATATATATAGAAATATTGTAGTTAGTATAAACAGTATTTATATATTTCTCAATACTCAGACAGTTCTATATAAATATATGCCCTGGAGTATTATAGTATGTATATAGGATTTTTCCCCCCAAGTCCTGTATTAAAAGCACAGGAGATTGTCACAAGTTACCTCCCTTTGTTATATCCTCTTAGGTAGCCAAAAACAGTTCTTATAAAATTCCCTCGGCCGACACGCACCGACAACTTAAACCAGTCGCTCAAAAGCAACACACAATCAGACCTGAAACAAAGAAATATTTCTCACCATTTACCAAATCCTAGAGTTTCAAAATTGTAAGCACTTATAAAAATGTCAGAACCTTAGTGTGATTTGTGCTCACATCAGTGCATGCCTCATACACAATTTGTACAACTATTTTATGCAAAAATGCAAGTTTTTATACTTTCACAAAATTTCCCAAACGGTTAACTTAACAGTTGGTTGTATAATCAGGTGACCATATATTTGATTGTATATAACATTGGGGTTTCCAGAGACTAAACAGGTATAAGTTATCTATAGTCTCTGGGGTTACTTTGAATATATGGGACTTAATCATGTAAGATTGGCTTTAAAGTACTGGTAGACTTGATCAATGTAGAACTCTTCTTATCCAGAGTAATCCTTCATAGAGAAACAACTTCATTATTTTGTTCCAGAAGAAATAATTTCCTTTAAACTTTTACCTCTCGAGAGCAACCACCTCTGCACTACAATCATACTTCATGTTTTTCACGTTGTTGCTCTAGAGAGGTTGTACTTTACTTTATGAAATATGTTGTTGATCTCATTTTTAATATTGATGAATGCTTGTGTTTTCTGTCTTGTATTTTTGGTGCCAAGTTCATGGGTTATGCACATCTGAACACAGTCTTACATGTTCATCTCTATCGCACCGCTAAAATTATTTATGAATTCATTAAAATAATTTCCATTATATTCTTTAAAACAAGGTTTGCTAACATATAACAATACCAAGAAAATTAACAGTACTAAACTTTAATAATACTTATTAGTCCCCTACCGGTTTTTGACCGGAGGGGACTATAGGTTTGCCCTCCGTCGGTCGGATCCTGACATAACTCAAACAGTTTCCAAGCTAGGTTTATGAAACTTGGTATGTGGATAGGGGGCAATAAGGGGATTATGCACGTCTACAATTATTTTGATTCTGACAAAAATTGTGGTTGCTATGGCAACAGAAAGAGTGAAAATATGCCAAAATCTGGATCCTGCCATAACTCAGAACAGTTTCCAAGCTAGGTTTATGAAACTTGATATGTGGATAGGGGGCAATAAGGGGATTATGCACGTCTAAAAATATTTTGATTCTGACAAAAATTGTGGTTGCTATGGCAACAGAAACATTGAAAATGGCCTCAAACCAGTAGGGGACTTCTGTATTGCTTGCAATTCTTAATTACTTGTCTTCTACTTGTATTTTAACATTTTGTTCTTTTATCTGACGGTTAATCTATGCTACACAATTAAAGAAATACATGTCCTGTCAGGATCTATACATGTCATGGCGGGATATATATGCATATCATGTCGGGATATATACATGTTGTGTCCTACGTATCATGTCAGAATATATACATGTCATTTCGGGATATATACATATCATGTCGTGATCTATACATGTTGCGTCATACATATCATGTCAGGATATATACATGTCATTTCGGGATATATCATGTCAGGATCTATACATATTGTGTCAGGATCTATATATGTCATGTCAGGATCTATACATATCATGTCAGGATCTATACATATCGTGTCAGGATCTATACATATTGTGTCAGGATCTATACATATTGTGTCAGGATCTATACATATCGTGCCAGGATCTATACATATCGTGTCAGGATCTATACATATCATGTCAGGATCTATAAATATCATGTCAGGATCTATACATATCGTGTCAGGATCTATATATGTCATGTCATGATCTATACATATTGTGTCAGGATATATACATATCATGTCAGGATCTATATATGTCATTTCAGGATCTATACATATCATGTCAGGATCTATACATATCATGTCGGGATATATACATATCATGTTGGGGTATATAAATATCATATTATGTAATACATATCAGATTTAATTGTGTCAGTAATGCAAATATAGTACTAGTGTGATATTGACAATATTCCTGTTCAGTATGTGTTGATAAAAAATATTTTCTGTTCAGTTATAACATGCAACATCAGCCCCTTATGCCAAGACTCACAGTCTTAAAACTTCTCATCTTGGAGTCAGTCCCAGTTACGTGCTGTATTTTGGTTTCATGTGGCAACTCATCAGCTGTGCTCATAATTCACATATCACTGTATTGCTACCATTATTCAACTACAAGGGATGTAACTGTGTTGACATAAAATATCACATGTCCTCCATTATTTCAGTCATGTGTTTAAACATGTTTACATTTGAACAACATTCACTGTCATTGTGCCAACACTTTGCAAGAAAATGAATGCATTGTTTCCAATCACCCGATACCACACACGTTAGAAAACCTAATTCATGATATGTGCCAACATGTTTTGACACTTTCTGGCATTCAGTGATATACATTGTATATTGTGTAATATTCTCAAAGCTCCATCAGTCATGTTTCACATGTATAGGTTAACGCTACCAGTACATTTTTTGTACATTGTTTCTATATTCATGTGGAAACATGGTTAAACATGCTTCACCATTTATGAGTTTACACTCAGTCAACATAATGTTGATACTATGTCCTCTATTCAGGCAAGTATGTTCAAACATGTTCAACAATCATTAATGGACACTACACTGTAGTCATGTGGCTGCAACATGTTTAACCATGAGGGTGTCAATATACTCAATATATAGTATTTGTGGGTAAATCAGTTTTGACAATGTGACAGTCTATATGTAGTATTCATGTGTAAATATCAGTGTGCCAACTGTCTAAAAAATATTCCACATTCATGTGTTTGTATAATGTTCCACATTGTTTCTGGCATTAACAGTTAAGTGTCCACATGTCTTTATATATTGTACATTCATGTGAATGCATATCATGTGTTTTGGTGTTAGTTACATAAGTATGTGTTGTTGGGTTTATCTTAAAAATGATATTTTCACAATGTATGTTTACTATAGATACATTTTATATGTATATAAATTACTACATTATTGACTTGTATAAAAGATTCACTATTTTACACATTACTGTGCCATGTTATTTAATGGCTGGAAATAAAAGTATGAAGAAAATACTGTCTTAGTTCTATATGTCATTCAATACTGTGTGGCTGCTAGTGTGATTGTACATCTCTAACACATTGACAACACAGGGGAGAACTGTGTGGCTGCTAGTGTGATTGTACATCTCTAACACATTGACAACACAGGGGAGAAAGTGAACACCTGCAGTTATAAGCAGTGTTTTAACAAGAGGACCCTAATGGCCCTAAATCCCTTCTCAGTATCATGTCAGAACGTACAAAATGTGAACTGCGGGGTATTTGAGTCCCTAAAACATTCTCCATAGGCAGCAGTTACAGAAAATGAGATTTTATATAATTTGAATAATCTTTGTAGAGGAACTAATAATAATCAGGAGTCCTACAATTCCCGAAATTAAAAAGGACTGAAAAAATTCAAAGTATTAATTATGTTATGGTCGTTTGAAGTTTTTAAAGCTGAATTTAACAATAGAACAATGTTTGAAACAGTGTTTAGGTGTAGGGATGTGGGCAAATTTCACTCAAAACAGACTTGTGTCAAATTTTCAGGATTAGTAGGACCCCTGGATAATATTCCATGCAAGATATCAAAGTGGTAGGCTGGCAGGTTCTATCAAAGTGGTAGGCTGGCAGGTTCTATCAAAGTGGTAGGCTGGCAGGTTCTATCAAAGTGGTAGGCTGGCAGGTTCTATCAAAGTGGTAGGCTGGCAGGTTCTATCAAAGTGGTAGGCTGGCAGGTTCTATCAAAGTGGTAGGCTGGCAGGTTCTATCAAAGTGGTAGGCTGGCAGGTTCTATCAAAGTGGTAGGCTGGCAGGTTCTATCAAAGTGGTAGGCTGGCAGGTTCTATCAAAGTGGTAGGCTGGCAGGTTCTATCAAAGTGGTAGGCTGGCAGGTTCTGTCAAAGTGGTAGGCTGGCAGGTTCTATCAAAGTGGTAGGCTGGCAGGTTCTATCAAAGTGGTAGGCTGGCAGGTTCTATCAAAGTGGTAGGCTGGCAGGTTCTGTCAAGTGGTAGGCTGGCAGGTTCTGTCAAAGTGGTAGGCTGGCAGGTTCTGTCAAAGTGGTAGGCTGGCAGGTTCTGTCAAAGTGGTAGGCTGGCAGGTTCTATCAAAGTGGTAGGCTGGCAGGTTCTATCAAAGTGGTAGGCTGGCAGGTTCTATCAAAGTGGTAGGCTGGCAGGTTCTATCAAAGTGGTAGGCTGGCAGGTTCTGAAAGTTTCTTTATATACATCACCGACATCAGTTTTGACAATCATTTGTTGCCTCCACATTACATTATAACAGTAGCCTAGGATACATTTTTGTCATACTGAGATTTTAGTAGAAACATTGAAAACATTGGCTTGTCTGTTGATGAAGTTGGCCTTACAGTTGTTAGGTGCCTACACGTTAGTATTCATGTTGCCTACATGTCAGTATTCATGTTGCCTACACGTCAGTATTTATGTTGTCTACACGTCAGTATTCATGTTGCCTACATGTCAGTATTCATGTTGCCTACATGTCAGTATTTATGTTGTCTACACATCAGTATTCATAGTGCCTACATGTCAGTATTCATGTTGCCTACATGTCAGTATTCATGGTGCCTATGTCAGTATTCATGGTGCCTACATGTCAGTATTCATGGTGCCTACACGTCAGTATTCATGGGGCCTATGTGAGTATTCATGGTGCCTACACGTCAGTATTCATGGTGCCTACACGTCAGTATTCATGGTGCCTACACATCAGTATTCATGGTGCCTATGCGAGTATTCATGGTGCCTACATGTCAGTATTCATGGTGCCTACATGTCAGTATTCATGTTGCCTACATGTCAGTATTTATGTTGTCAACACGTCAGTATTCATGTTGCCTACATGTCAGTATTTATGTTGTCTACATGTCAGTATTCATGGTGCCTACATGTCAGTATTCATGGTGCCTACACGTCAGTATTCATGGTGCCTACATGTGAGTATTCATGGTGCCTATGTGAGTATTCATGATGCCTATGTGAGTATTCATGGTGCCTACATGTCAGTATTCATGTTGCCTACATGTCAGTATTTATGTTGTCTACATGTCAGTATTCATGGTGCCTATGTCAGTATTCATGGTGCATACACGAAAGTATTCATGGTGCCTACACGTCAGTATTCATGGTGCCTATGTGAGTATTCATGGTGTCTACACATCAGTATTCATGGTGCCTACATGTCAGTATTCATGGTGCCTATGTGAGTATTCATGGTGCCTACCTGTCAGTATTCATGTTGCCTACATGTCAGTATTCATGGTGCCTACATGTCAGTATTCATGTTGCCTACATGTCAGTATTCATGTTGCCTACATGTCAGTATTCATGTTGCCTACATGTCAGAATTCATGTTGCCTACATGTCAGTATTCTTGTTGCCTACATATTAGTATTCATGTTGCCTACATGTCAGTATTCATGTTGCCTACATGTCAGTATTCTTGTTGCCTACATGTCAGTATTCTTGTTGCCTACATGTCAGTATTCATGGTGCCTACATGTCAGTATTCTTGTTGCCTACATGTCAGTATTCATGGTGCCTACATGTTAGTATTCTTGTTGCCTACATGTCAGTATTCATGTTGCCTACATGTCAGTATTCATGTTGCCTACATGTCAGTATTCATGTTGCCTACATGTCAGTATTCATGGTGCCTACATGTCAGTATTCTTGTTGCCTACATGTCAGTATTTATGTTGATTCTAGTCAATCATTAATACTAGTGGTGATAGTAAAGTATGAAAGGATGAATCAGAAAGTGTATCTCAGATTGTTTCTGATTAATCAATTGTGATCGGTCAACACAAATCTCTGGCTTAGAATGAGTACATACTTACAACCTTATAAGATCCATACATATTTGTAATGTGCATTACAGTGAATGCCCTTTTAGGTTGGTTGGTTGGTCTGTTTGCAAAATCGTGTCCGCTCTGTAACTTGTTGTTTCTTACTGGATTTTAAAATTGCTTGGTACAAATGTTCACCATATCAAGACGGTGTGTCATGTGCAAGACCCAGTTCCCTAGCTCAAAGGTCACACTTAAGAGGTAAAAGTCATGCAAGTCGTGTCCGCTCTATTACTTTATTAAATAATATTTCTGCGTCAAAGCATTGTTGCGGGGAAATGATTCATCACTCCAGTGATTGCTCAAGTTCTTTTCAGTCATTTTTTTCTTGTTTCTCACAATAGCGTTTTTGTACTTACGACCTTAGCCAGCGTAATGGTTACTTCCAGTATTCATGGAATTACCATGTGTCTTCTTATATCATAATGTCTTGAAAAACACAAACAACACATTTTGATTTTTTTGAGAATTTAATGACCTAATCCTACACATGAAGCAAAAATCAATTAGGGGGAAAACAAATATACATTCTCTGTTATAATGTAGTACAATTACCTATCAATTTACATCTTATAATGCATAATAACATTTATGAACATCCATTACCACATGGCTTTCAAATAGGAATAAATCAAAGTTTTAATTATCAAAACAATTCTGCTGCATGATATCTCGGACTTTCATCGAAAAATAATTTTGGAATTCCACCAAAAGACCATATAGTATATTACATCCATCTATTATCCCTAATATCGAAAAAAAAAACGGACACGGATATGAATAATCTATAAGTTAATATTAAAATAGTTCAGAACCTTTTTCTGGCAACTCTGAAGAAATTATTCACTGAAGAATATTTCTTAATGTGCGAAATTACGTCAGAAAAGTACATTTTAAAAGTTACTGTTCACCGAAAACTCCAATTAATATTCAACATCTTTTTATTAAGGGTTATACCTATAGCACGAGCATACTTGTCATGCCAGACAAAAATCATAAAATTGATAAAATCCCAACATGATGATACAATACACATACATTAATCAAAAACATTGCAAAGCAACTCATTCACATAATCACATAATGCATACTAAGAGAAAACACATGAAAAACACGCATATCCAGAACACAACAAAATTCATTTATACAATTTAACAAGCACCTTAAACATTGTATAGTGTACACGCTGAACAAGTTTATAACAAGATGAAGTGACATGTGTGAATACTATGATTTTAAAAATACACAATGTAACAAGCATTAAAAGCAGCGAATATTTAGTGTTGCATAAATAGCGTACAAGTTTCAATATTTAAGCCAGCCAGATTAAGTTTGTCTACAATAGAATTGCACGAATGACTGTGACAAACAGAGGGGTATAGTATCAATATGAGAGACATCTTGAACATAATATGACATGTAAAAATAACACCACAAAAAACAATGCACTCAAAAAAGTATAAACCTTCTAAAATATAGCATTGGTATTGAAATCACTGAATCATTTATTATTGGGTATAAAAGTGAGACATTTATTGTCAAGAGGTCACAAAATACTGCAAGGAACTTGTACTATCATTGAGCATTCAGCTTTACAAGTTCCAAAAACCACCTACAGCAAGGTATAGCCCAGTATCTGTGGTACTAGAATCAATGACCATTCTCTAGAATATTATAGTTATTTGGTGAAACAGGTCAAAGTATTGACTTAAGTTGACAAACACCCTGTACTGAGAGTTAAAGGGGCTGCCTCACAGATCGGGCTAAATTTTTGTATAGCATAATTTTCCAACCTAATCAAGTATTGATGTAATAGAAAGCCAGTTACGGTCGCTTTATGAAACATTTGGTGCAAATAAGCAATTTAAACCAACTCTCGATAACGTCGAATGGTTATTTTTTTCTTTTTTAAAAAGCGCAGTTTCCTTCCAACATGCTTTTGTGAATTATGTCATACACACGTGATCGAACTGTTACATCAACACACTACTGCGTAAACATCAGTGAGGTATTCGGTTCGTTTTGCAATTTGATTTCATCCAATGCAAACAAATTTCAGGCAATTTAGGTGAAAGTAGTGTTAATTCTATAGGGTATTGATACCCTATAGAATTTGCGAAGTAAAAAATTCTATAGGGTATTGATACCCTATAGAATTTGCGAAGTAAAAATACTATATAACTACAAAATGCCGATGTTTAGCAAGTTATTTTAGATTTCAGTGTGGTTGTTTATGGGATATACAGGCAACTATACCAAAATTAAGCGAATATTTAACAAATTGATTTTATATAGCAATACACCAATATGTGAGGCAGCACCTTTAACACTTTAGGCCAAGGAACCTCATCAATCCTAAATCAACATACATTATTCAAACATCATTCAAGATTAAAACAAAAATTGACTTAATTCATTGGCTAGATGAGGATTTAGCCAGAACAACAACAAGGGCTCCTCGGACATTTAACATGATTTCAGATCAGATATACACATGTTACAAGAACATAGACAAGTCTTGCTCACACTAAAATCAAACTAAACAAAAATATATAATATTAAAATGAAAACAATGATGACAAAGAAGAAATCGAGTTTACATGTACGCAACAATCTCATGCAGAATACATGTACACAAGATATGATGCAATCATAAAATAATATACAATAATTATACACGAGCAAAGTCTGAATCATGAGGAATGAATTATTGAATATATATATATATACAAGAGTCATGTCCCTTGTACCATAGAATATAAAACAAAGAAACCGAGTCAAAATGACAATATATTGAATATAAACAAGAAAAATATGGTTTGATACTAACTAATACCCAGCGTGGGACATTCCATGTGATATATGACGTAATTTTTTGCTATGAACGCAAGTCTGTCAACAGAAAGATAAAAACAGCCATAAGTATTTTATTCTTTGACTGGTTTAAACAAGACACTCTCTATGCTCTTATGCTCTAGCAGAGAATGAGTACTTTCCATGCATTCAAGTATGTTTCAACAAAAGGTCAGTTTTTATTTCGTTAAAATTGGTCAAAGAAAAATTACTTGTGATTGTTTTTAACTTTTTGTTGACAGATTATTACTAGCGTTCTTAGCCAAACATAATGTCACTTACCATGTGGTATGTCCACACTGATACCATATGGAAATTCTACAATGAATGTCTTAAAGCAAATTCATTATATCACACTTGAATTGACCACAGATTTCGTTATAAGCTTTGCGTCAATGAAACAAACTATCTTAAAATTTCAGATTCCAAGACAAAAACTTGGGATATCTTTTTGTAAAATATTCAGGTAGACAGGCATAATATTAATAGAAGTTTAATATAGTTTGCAACATTATTAAAATGATAAGTTTGAGCAAGATGCGCCATTATCCAAATATATACGAGAACACCAGGTTGGTGCCAAAGAGTAGAAACTTAGTAATAACAATATGCAATACACCTCCTCGTCAAAGATGGGGGGGGCATAATAAGACAATGAAATATGATATGAAATACCGTCAAGATTCATAATTTAATATCAATGATGATAAATATTTAATTCAATTATAACATCAATCAATCACAGGATGCTGTTTAGTGTAGGCAAACTATTTACCCAAAGATATATACTATAAGGTAAGATATACAGATTTTTAAAGGTATTAACTACAAGAAAAGATATACTGATTTTTGGTGCAAAAGATATAATTTCAAAGAAAAGTACAAGAATATTTTACAAAGGTGATTAAGGGTGCTATTACTAATAGCTCAAAATAATTTACATCGTTTTTAGCAAGTTGCAGAGACATACCTATATTATAGTTTGCACCAATAGTGGGGTCAGACACATACTGTCTGGCGCCTTTACCACGAAACCTTTAGACCACTCGGCTATCGAAACTCGAAGACCTCAGCTTTGCCTAGAGACAAAGGCGGAGACCTAACATGCTTCAAAGCCAGTCCTCACACAGTTAGGTTATTTATACTACATAAATTATTAGGTTATCGTGATAGAATAATCATATTAATTCTGAAGACAATTCACAGGTTATCGTGATAAAATAATCATATTAATTCTCAAGACAATTCACAGGTTATCGTGATAAAATAATCATATCAATTCTGAAGATAATTCACAGGTTATCGTGATAAAATAATCATATTAATTCTGAAGACAATTCACAGGTTATCGTGATAGAATAATCATATTAATTCTGAAGACAATTCACAGGTTATCGTGATAAAACAATAGATTTAGTATCAATACAGACTAGTATAGCTGTACAAGAAATTATGCACAAGATGGGCTAAAATATGAACTTTTTATTCAACCAATCATACAATCAGGTAACAATGTGTACATTGTACATATCCTAATTCATGGCACATGGTAATCTCTAGACGGACCACTATAACATGTGAGTAATACAGAGTTCTTGAGTTAAAAAACTAATACATTCAAAATACTTAACAACATGGTTCAAAACCAACTAATGTGATGTCTATATACATAACAAATTCTTAACAGATAATATTTAGTGGAGTACCACGTAAGTCACTTTGGGTCTTGGTAAATCTGCTCATTTTTATAAGTTACAAAGCATCAATAATGCTTTTCTGGATAAAGTTATCAATTTTCTTCGGAAATCAATACCTGAAAAATGCTGCAATTAACTTCATTTACCAGTTATATGTATATAAGACATTATTAATAAGATCCTTAGAAATTGGATTACGATAAAAGTAACAAATATAATTAAATACCTTAAAACTGAAGATTACAGAGGTGGTCTAACATTGGCCGCAGCATTTCTTTAAAACAAAATAAAATATATTTTTTCGTTCTCCACTCATGCTCCAATCACCCCCAAACAACACTGGACTGAAAAATCTCAATGTCTAAATTGCATACAACCTCATCATGCAGTCACAAATATTATATAAATGTGTAACTATTAACAAAAAGTCATGAACCTCTAAAATGAGACCAAAATAAAACAAAACTGAAAAAAACTCAACAAATCGAGAAGGACAAGCTTCGTACACAAAACTTATCATATCAAATATCAGAGATAGTCATCTAAGCGAGGAATACAAAGGTCCACTAGAGTCTCTCAGTAAATAAAATATCCATTTCACAACATCAACTTGAATATGTCACTTAATTATTTTGATGCATTTGTAGCTTTTCAGTGAAATCCATGTAACACAAAAATTACAATATCATTTTGAATTCTTCTGTGGATAGAAAAATATGTCTTATCAACCATCGAAATAGCATTTTAAAGCTAAATAAAAGATAATAATGTAAGAACAAGGAACATTTCAATGACTTCAATATATTTGCCTGTATCGTTAGCACGTCTTTTATATGGACAAAATTGACCAACAAATTAAGGCAACAAAGTCACACACCTTGAAGTTATTGCAGATTTCTTTCAACTTGTTGTTTACTTAGAATAACTACTATAGATGTAGTTCACTTTACATGTGTCAGTTTTCTACTGATAAGCCACTGGACTTGAATACCTCCCATACCGCTATACAATAGAACTTTGATGCCTTCAACTGTCTTTGGACCAGGACAATAATAATAGCCATCTACCTGTTTGATGCACCTACTGTATACTAGTACATCATTTTACTACATAATAACCTGTGTTAAGATTCTATGGTGTTTGAGCCCAAACTGTTGGAGGCATCAATGTTCTACTATAGTATGACAGAGCACCAGACTTATAACCCACATTCATATATTCATCTCAAACAAACATGTCAATGTACAAAGTATAAAAGTTAGAAATAGAGACCTTGTAATACATACAGATAGCTACACTTGTAATGGAAGAAACTATACATGCATACTTCCTTTATATATAGGAATAAGAAAACACAGTAATACCATGTAGGTAGACTAATAATGTCCTCTCCACTTACATATGAATACACTCCATTTTTTTATATATTTTTGGCCGTTTTTCCATGGTTTTTTTACAGTTTTTATTTCATTTTGATATGTCAATATGTACACATGCACACACACAACTGGTGGAGGATTTCATCTATGACCTACAAACTCCAAGGGGAAAATGCACAACCACCATTCTCTCAGGTAGCATCAAGAATGATGTTAAGAAGCTCAAGGCAGAAAACAATGTAAGCACACTCTGGTGAGTCCAACAAATGTAATAACTACGGGAAATAATAACTATCGGACACAGTACAAATCACAGCTCAATCTAGCAGAATCACATTTTCTTCACATTGAATTCCACATTTAGACAAAACTTTGCAACCATAGTGACAGCACATTAACTATAGAGTTCAGACTGATGTAATCTTGCACACAATACGTATGAAACAAGTTGTTGATTGCTATAATTGATGGTGTGATAACAGCAGAATATTCCAATTATTACACAGACGAGAATTACAGATGCTGAAAACATGATGAAGTTTTGGATCTACCATCAGAAACACAGGTAAGTATGTTTGACTGCCATAAATAAATATCTGAAAGATTTACGTCAAATTATGAATGAAATCAAGCTAAAGTGTCTATATTACAGATTAAGTGTCTACATTAGTCGCAAATTTTTCTTCATTCAGTTTTCTGCACTTCTAAAAGCTCTACCAATGATTGAACAAGTACATTATAACACTCAACAGATGGCTTTGACAATATCAGTTATCAATTATCAGTTCATAGTATTTAATTAAACACAAGCATAACAATGTCTTCACATCCCCCAAACATGTATATCAAATATGCAAGTTATATCATTCAACCTCCAGCCAATATATCATATGGGAATTCAATTATGTACTCGGGGGGAAAGATCCAGGTTTTTTATGAATGACAACAAATAAATAGCACATTGAGCATCAAAATCCTTCTTGCCAATCAAATTAAATAGTTACGATTTTCAGAAATATTTCCCAACTCTTGACAAGCAGTATACTATGAAAGTACATGACACATCTTATGAAACAAATGCATGTCTTTAACACAAAATAATGCCAGCAACAAACAGTGAGATGTGACATCACAATGATTCCCACCAAATACAATACTTTGAACACAATGTAACAAAAAAGCCAAAGACAACAGTATATTGTCATAAAGTCGTACCAAGACTGCTAAATTTATTCCTACAAACTTCCTATACATGAATTTTCCTAAGAACATGTGTAGCCGTAAATTGTAATCATCTAGACTTGATAGAAGAGAGAAATAAATCCACCATATTCCAGTGAGTGTCAGACTGGCATGCATGCAAAGTAAGCTATCACAGCCGCTTATCCAATATGTCCAAAATGCAACATGTTTCCTTCATTACAGAACAAACAGCCAAATAAAACACACAATGATTTTTTATAATCATTCTACAATCCAAATTTCAACCTATCATGTCAAACATTCATTTTTTTTATTTTTTTTCAGCAGGCGTTTTGCTAGACGAATCTAACTTCTTTTCTGTGGCTGTTTTGCTTGACGACTCTGACTTTTTAGACTGGATATCTGAAGCCTTTTCACTGTTACCGGATGCTGAATCTTGTGAGGACTTTTCTGCCTTTTCTGCTCCTTTTGTCTCCTTTACGGTGCTTGATGCTCCTTTATTATGTGACTGGTTGGAAGAATTAGTTCTCCTTCTAGACGACTGCTGTGATTGGCCAGTTTTACTATCACCACTTTTATTACTAGCAGATGATTGGCTAGTTTTACTGTCTTTACCATGTGAACTTTGCTGCGATTGGCTAGAACTGTTTTTGCTATGTGAGGCCTGTTGTGATTGGTTACCTCGACCATGTGATTGGTTCGACTTAGAATGAGAGGATTTTGATTGGCCAGCGCTCTGCCCTGAGCTATGTCGTACTTTATGGCCAGTAGTTGATAGGCTGGAGTGATGCACAAAATGTGTGTCCTCTTCAACTGACTGTAAAATCACACATCAAACATTATACAGTAAAAAGATTGCTTTTGTGGTATTTTTCACCATTATAATAATGCAACAATTGTACACTGACTTTATGATAACTTTCCTTAAACATGCATAAAAATATGGCAAGTAATCACTTTATTCTATTTTAATCCATTTTGGCAACACTGGTTTGCCAATGGTCATTGATGTTAAAGGTCACAGCGACCTTGACCTTTCACCTACAGACCAGAAAAGCAATAGGTTCATCTACTAAATGCTTGCCAACTTCTATCTATCGATACGGGGGCATAAAAACATAACATGCTTGATTTTGACATAAGAAATCAGAATCAAACAGGCTCTGTCATCTGACATTGAACATGACTAAGATATTAAAACATTATAATGTCTCATAATTTAGTGTAGCTTTTATATCATATGGATAACCTTAATAAAGCAGAGTAATATTTTCTGTTATAGTTAAGTTTTTTTAATTGTTGGATTTTCTAGAAGGTAAAGTTTCATACTCAAGTTGAGTTGAGCAAGAAAAAAGCTTTTAGATCATGGAACCTGGGCTCGACACTAACACTGATCCGAGACCAGTCGTTTTTATGGAAGACCACTAACTCATGGAAGATAGCTGGTCCCATTGACCACTGAACATGCCAAAATAATTATACTTCAAACATGATCTTATAGCTGTTTAAATGAAACTGATGAAGAATGTTTTGAATGAAATCCCAATAATTGTTCATATAGTCAGGTGCCAAATTAAAGTTCACAAAGTAAACATTTCGCTGAAAAATTGACAGTTTTCTGTAGTTAAAACTGCATGAAAAGATTATTAGAAATTTACCGAGTTATAATTTGATACCATATGCTAGAATAATCTAATTATGAAATGGTTCTTAGGAGAAAATAATTTGTATTACATTTCAGGTTGCTAGGCAATTTAGAATGTCAATGAAAACTTATGGGATAGCCTGGTTGCCATGGTAACAAACTTTCAGAATAGTGTTGATCTATCATACAGAAACATAAAGGAATAATTGCCACTCATTAAAGTCAAGTTCATTTCTTATTAAGATGTCAGTTAGTCAAATGGCAAGTTTTTAAAACTGAAAGTAGTAAAACACAAAATGCGGTTCCCATTGACACCCATGTAAATTATGTCATTTTATCGTTAGAAAATATTAAAAACAAAATTCAAATGCTTGCTATTTTCATCTTAAAATGCAGATTTTCTTCAAATAAACTTTACTAAAACTAACAACCTGTTGTTGTTAAAGACAACTTTAATTTAGAAGGGTTACATGGTTTGTGTTACCATGGCAACATTATCAAGTGGACTAGGGGTAGATTTTTAGTAGTGTTCTAAAATTGCTTAGCAACCAAGAATGTACAGCTTATAGATAAGTGATGCTATTAAGTTTTTTTTTGAATTAATTATTCTACATAATGATAGTTAACACCGTCAGATAAGAGTAAATTTACTTTTGTTATGCTGTTTTAGCTAGGTAAATTTACCAATTATTTTTGTTAATTTTGTCTTTTGTGAACTTTAATTTGGCACATGAGTGTAGTAGAACAAAATTTTACAAAACTCAGAATAAGAAAGCATAATATGGTTTAAGTTGTTTAAAACGCAGGAATTCTGTCGGACCAGCCAGTCCCATAAACTGCAGGAATTCTGTGTGACCTGCCAGTCCATAAACTGCAGGAATTCTGTCGGACCAGCCAGTCCCATAAACTGCAGGAATTCTGTCGGGACCAGCCAGTCCCATAAACTGCAGGAATTCTGTCGGGACCAGCCAGTCCCATAAACATGCAGGAATTCTGTCGGGACCAGCCAGTCCCATAAACTGCAGGAATTCTGTGTGACCTGCCAGTCCAATAAACTGCAGGAATTCTGTTGGGACCATCCAGTCCCATAAACTGCTGGTCCTTAAGCCACCATTGAAAATACGAGTGTCAAGCCCTGGGAACCTGGAACATTCTAGAAACATGTAATACTTACATCTACACGGAAGTCTTCTAATCGTTTAAATTTACTAAGCCACTGTTTAAGTTTGGGATCTGTGTCACAATGTTTTCGAGAATACTTAAGAAAAGCCCAAAACTTCTCCAAGCCATACAATTGACCTGTAAAATATTGGAACATATTGATCATACCCCTTCAAATAATAATAATAACAACTTTATTTATTGCCAATTACATATTTTACATATGGTCCACTTGAAAAGAAAAACAGACAAAATAAAATAAACAAAATAATAACAACAACAATGAAACATGCATGCATGTACAGTCTAACTTGTACTCGCGACCACGGGTATTAAGCGACCTTTGTCTTAAACGACCAGTTTCAAATCCTCCCGACCATATTTGCTCTATTTGTCTATTGTATTAAGCGACTTTAGTCTTACGCATCCAGCGACCACTGTTTAAGCACTATAATTGATTGGTAAATTTGCATTAAGCGACCAAAAAATTGTAAATCACTGGTCGTCTGTAGTGACAGGTTGTTAATTACCTGATACCTCGTCATAAATCATTGTTTGTTCACACTTCAGAGTTTGTCTTTTGTTAACTGGGCCCCAATTAACAGCATTGATAATCACAGTTGTGGCCGTAGGGCCTGTAATTCAGATGATTTTAATCCGATTACACACCTTATTACGGATTAATTGTTGTATTTTATGCTGCAATCAGCTTGTTGTCATCGTCCATTTAGATTGGGCTAAAACCCGATCTATTCCGTTTTTTTCTTTGAGTGCAACCAAAACTGGCTTAATTACATTAATTGCATCGTGTAATATATCAGTAAGTTTATTAAAATGATAAATTGAAATGCTTATGAAGACGATGCATACAAGAAATAATCATCATAAAACTTATTTACACAATGTTTATCAACTGAAGTTGAATAGTAATCAGACAGCCTAAACTCGGAAATTCGTTAATTACACTCAATGTTTCTTACATTTGTGTTAAACGACCATTCCGTTAAGCGACCATTTTCAGACCTTCCCCAGGGTGGTCGCTTAATACAAGTTAGACTGTATATGACAATGTGCATTATAAACGAATCAGTCAAGGTAAACTGCTATACTATAATGTTCCAACTAAACCTTCCGTTTTTATTATACAAGTTATCCTAATCAGTATCCTTACCAGTGCTAACTTGCCCTTCCACAAGGAACCTGCAAGTTCCCCACATGTGTGGGAAAATTGACATGGTTGTCCAATTTTCATGACTCAAGAGTATGACAAGTTGTGACTGGGAATCAAACCCAGCCCACCATATTACAAATCCAGCATGAAACTGACCCCACGGCTTCAAAAATATTTGAGTAAAACATATTTGAATATAACATATTTATATGATAAAGTGCACATCTTGTAATGCTTTATAAATCATGTAGACGCACAGAGACTGGTATATTTGAATACACTTATACTAGTGTTGGTTTATATTAAATGTTATTTTACCATTTTCATAGTCTCTCATCACTTCCTCCTGGAAGTCCTTGTATAAATCAGCCCGGAATCTCTTCTCCAGACCATAGCTAAAAAACCGAAACAGGCACTCGACACCGTATCTACAACAACAAATTATATCACATCAATACCAACTAGAAGGCTTAATCATATAAACATGTATGTCTCCCTAAAAAGGTAATAACTCTATTTGAAGTTTCATTGAAATCCACCAAGTGGACAATGTGAACTAGCACAGAAAAACTTTGTAAGACATCCAGAAAGAGAGACCCCCAGCACCATATCAATATATCTACCAAACTGTATGTGGGAGACCCCCAGCACCATATCAATATATCTACCAAACTGTATGTGGGAGACCTCCTGCACCATATCAATATATCTACCAAACTGTATGTGGGAGACCTCCAGCACCATATCAATATATCTACCAAACTGTATGTGGGAGACCTCCTGCACCATATCAATATATCTACCAAACTGTACGTGGGAGACCTCCTGCACCATATCAATATATCTACCAAACTGTACGTGGGAGACCTCCTGCACCATATCAATATATCTACCAAACTGTACGTGGGAGACCTCCTGCACCATATCAATATATCTACCAAACTGTATGTGGGAGACCTCCTGCACCATATCAATATATCTACCAAACTGTACGTGGGAGACCTCCTGCACCATATCAATATATCTACCAAACTGTACGTGGGAGACCTCCTGCACCATATCAATATATCTACCAAACTGTACGTGGGAGACCTCCTGCACCATATCAATATATCTACCAAACTGTATGTGGGAGACCTCCAGCACCATATCAATATATCTACCAAACTGTATGTGGGAGACCTCCTGCACCATATCAATATATCTACCAAACTGTATGTGGGAGACCTCCAGCACAATATCAATATATCTCCAAAACTGTATGTGGGAGACCTCCTGCACCATATCAATATATCTCCCAAACTGTACGTGGGAGACCTCCTGCACCATATCAATATATCTCCCAAACTGTACGTGGGAGACCTCCTGCACCATATCAATATATCTACCAAACTGTACGTGGGAGACCTCCTGCACCATATCAATATATCTACCAAACTGTATGAGAGAGACATCCTGCATCATATCAATATATCTACCAAACTGTATGTGGGAGACCTCCTGCATAATATCAATATATCTCCCAAACTGTACGTGGGAGACCTCCTGCACCATATCAATATATCTACCAAACTGTATGTGAGAGACATCCTGCATCATATCAATATATCTACCAAACTGTATGTGGGAGACCTCCTGCATCATATCAATATATCTCCCAAACTGTATGTGGGAGACCTCCTGCATCATATCAATATATCTCCCAAACTGTACGTGGGAGACCTCCTGCACCATATCAATATATCTACCAAACTGTATGTGGGAGACCTCCAGCATCATATCAATATATCTCCCAAACTGTATGTGGGAGACCTCCAGCATCATATCAATATATCTACCAAACTGTACGTGGGAGACCTCCTGCACCATATCAATATATCTACCAAACTGTACGTGGGAGACCTCCTGCACCATATCAATATATCTACCAAACTGTATGTGGGAGACCTCCAGCACCATATCAATATATCTACCAAACTGTATGTTGGAGACCTCCTGCATCATATCAATATATCTCCCAAACTGTATGTTGGAGACCCCCAGCACCATATCAATATATCTACCAAACTGTATGTGGGAGACCTCCAGCATCATATCAATATATCTCCCAAACTGTACGTGGGAGACCTCCTGCACCATATCAATATATCTCCCAAACTGTATGTTGGAGACCTCCAGCACCATATAAATATATCTACCAAACTGTACGTGGGAGACCTCCAGCACCATATCAATATATCTACCAAACTGTACGTGGGAGACCTCCAGCACCATATCAATATATCTCCAAAACTGTACGTGGGAGACCTCCTGCACCATATCAATATATCTCCCGAACTGTACGTGGGAGACCTCCAGCACCATATCAATATATCTCCCAAACTGTACGTGGGAGACCTCCAGCACCATATCAATATATCTCCCAAACTGTACGTGGGAGACCTCCTGCACCATATCAATATATCTCCCAAACTGTACGTGGGAGACCTCCTGCACCATATCAATATATCTACCAAACTGTATGTGGGAGACCTCCTGCACCATATCAATATATCTCCCAAACTGTATGTGGGAGACCTCCTGCTCCATCTCAATATATCTACCAAACTGTACGTGGGAGACCTCCTGCACCATATCAATATATCTCCCAAACTGTATGTGGGAGACCTCCTGCACCATATCAATATATCTCCCAAACTGTATGTGGGAGACCTCCTGCACCATATCAATATATCTCCCAAACTGTATGTGGGAGACCTCCTGCACCATATCAATATATCTACCAAACTGTATGTGGGAGACCTCCAGCACAATATCAATATATCTACCAAACTGTATGTGGGAGACCTCCAGCACCATATCAATATATCTACCAAACTGTACGTGGGAGACCTCCTGCACCATATCAATATATCTCCCAAACTGTACGTGGGAGACCTCCTGCACCATATCAATATATCTACCAAACTGTGCGTGGGAGACCTCCTGCACCATATCAATATATCTACCAAACTGTACGTGGGAGACCTCCTGCACCATATCAATATATCTCCCAAACTGTACGTTGGAGACCTCCTGCAACATATCAATATATCTCCCAAACTGTATGTGGGAGACCTCCTGCACCATATCAATATATCTACCAAACTGTATGTGGGAGACCTCCTGCACCATATCAATATATCTCCCAAACTGTATGTGGGAGACCTCCTGCACCATATCAATATATCTACCAAACTGTACGTGGGAGACCTCCTGCACCATATCAAGTTATCTCCCAAACTGTATGTGGGAGACCTCCAGCACCATATCAATATATCTCCCAAACTGTATGTGGGAGATATCATGATTTAGTACAATTGTTTGTAATAATGATAGCCAATTAATGTTAAACAGACACACAGTATTGTTAGCTATAAAAGGTAATATCAAATATAGAAAGTAAGACAACTGCACCAGATAAGCTTATTTTTCAGTGAATTATACATGTCCCCAAACAGCCCTAAGCTAGTGTGTCATAAATTAGGAGACATGTTTTTACAATGAACTTTATGAAACAGTCATAAAGATGTCACAAACTTTCACACAACAACATCTGCCGAGTTTCATTTAAAATTCTATTAGTCAGCTATTTATGTGAAGATATTGCATATAACAGGCATCAGTTACCTGGAACGAACTACGCTGAGCCTCAAGCAAGGGAGGTTATCAGTACGATGTTTAATGTTAAGGTAATGTAAATATTACATACATTTATACATATATATGACATACCTATGACCTTCCATGGAATCTTCTACAGCCAGTGTTTTGAATTCTGTGTACATTTTTTTATTAAAATGTTGTCGTAAGAAAAATGACCAGAATCGGAACAATGTATTCATCTCAGGTGAGAGACCCACTCCAGCCTTCTTACGCTCTGTAAAGTATACAAATAAACATGTCAAGATATATAATTTCATGTTTCATATTCTTTAATGTTTCATCTCCTTCAATCATATTTCCTGATGAAATCTGCTGTCAAGACATAACTTATCGTCGCTGTTCTTCGAAAACCTTGTATACATGTTTTGGCTTAAAAACGATTATACGCACATAGAAAATGTCATTCAGTGACAAGTCTTCTGCGAAAATGCCGGATAAGATAGTCTAAAAATAGCCTCTGAAATGAGAAAGCTAGTACTTGTGCGAAAATTCCGGATTTTTTTACTGGGGCCACATTTTTGTCTGCGAAAACCTCGTATAACTTGTTTGGTTATTTTCAGGTTGTGCTTTCATCGAATATGCAAAACAATTAACCTATAATGGTATATTGCAACGGATTAGTAGAAACACATTAATGTTTTAACGTTGAACAATATAAATATTGATAAATGGCCAACTTTAGTTATACAAGGACCAAGAAAATGTAATTACGTAATGCGAAAAAACTGAGTAATGCCGCGAAAAAGTCGAATAAGTGCAAATGGAACAAATTTGACAAGAAATAAGAACCAAAAGCTCGTATAATTGAGTTAAACGTTATAGTTTGGCCTTTCCTTTGCTCAGCCGACACGTACATTTACGTGCATTCAAAGGGGAGTTACAAATGCTATGTCCGTGTCAAAGAATTAAATAAATATTGACTATAAGTACAAAGTTATTCAGCTTTTTTCGTCTCCTGAAAAATAGCCAATATTGGTATACGAGGTTTTCGAATAACAGCAACGTTATATAATTGATAAAGTGGCAGACACTAGAACTGTTCATTTAACTCTATTAAATAATTTGATGACTTCTCATTTATGTACAACAGCTCAGACAAACATAGAAACAGTTACATCTAAAGGAATGAAACAATGATTGGCTTTATTTGATTGATAATTTAATACCATATCCACTGTATTTAGCCTTTGGCTGTAATAATAATAACTAGAATTGTCACACAGTGATGAATAATACCCCACAGCACCACCTTGTCACAGAGACCACATTTATATTGTCTGGAAACTGATTTTCTTTTATTAGTAACAGTGACCTTGACCCCGAACATCCCAACTTTTTTTTACTTGAGCGGCGTATTCACATATACTACCTAGACAGCAAGTTTCATCACAATATCTCATTCCTAAGTAAAGTGATCATCTTCACGGTATGAATACCAATACACCGCTTCTCAGTTCCGTGAGAGAATTGTTCTGTTTTCACATGGCTCTGACGGAACTGAAAACCAATGTAACACTCAGGATACATGAAATCTGAGTTCCATCCGAACGTTACATGGGTTTTCAGTTCCGTCAGAGCCATATGAAAATAGAACAATTCTCTCACGGAACTGAGAAGCGGTGTATCAGGTTTCATACCGTGATCTTGAAACCAGTATAATTATTGATTCAGATCTAGTTTATATATCTGACTTCAAATTGAAAGTAAACATAGAGTTATATTTATTCAGTTTCATACACAATAATAGGGTGATATTCTATTATAACCTGTTTATCAAGCTCAGTCATCTGCATACATACCATGATGAACAGTAACATTGCAATTTCTCTTAATTTAACAGATAGTGTATTTATGAGTATGTGGCGCAGAGGACAATGTATTGATATGTTATCATTTTCTCTGACAGACCTAAATAAAGGCACTGTATATACACATCCTGTCATCAGATTACTAAATGTGACATCAGAGACACAAATATATCCCCGTCCTAAATGAACCCTACCCCACCCATGAAACAAGCAGTTAAAGCTTGTTTCTGTATGACACAGCCCTGAATTACTGAAGACATAGTCTACAATCTCTCAGCAAGTCCTACATCCCAACCCCTAGCAAGAGAAGTGGGCGTGTCATGTATATATGTCCGGCCTTACGATGATCACACAATCTCCGTGTAACCACCAAGATTTCAGACAATGACTTACTCTGGTTGGTTGTGTCTATGTCGAACCTAGTTTCATCATATGACAGTACATCATTATACTAATTTTACTAATTTATTTTAGGTCGATTTTGAAATAAGTTTTTCCAAATTATTCTACAAACCCAGGACCTCCCACACTTGAAACGGACCCTCTGCCACTAAATTACCTCCCACACTGGAAACGGACCCTCTACCACTAACGGACCCTCTACCACTAAATTATCGAGAAGGCAGTATATTGCCGACAAATCTTTCAATTGCTAAAGTAGGTCTAGACTATTAACAGACTTAACAAAGTAAAACACCAAACAGCAAACAAGGACTGTGAATTACCAGCCAACGGATGCAAGTTACTAACAGATATATCAACCTGTTCTGAGATCAGACTTAGGACATACAAAGGGCATTTTTTAAGTTCATTTGACTGATTTTCATGATATACCATCACACATCTAATTTATATTGCAAAATGTATCATGAATTGTTCTATTTAAATGCCAAATTTGAAGTCATTTGAACACAGGATATACATTACAGAGGACTTTTCCAGGAACTTAAAAACGCCCCTTGTACATCAGACTGGGACAAATATGAAAGTTGAATATGTTACCTTTGAGACATTTAGCATGATATTTATGATATACATGCCAGACGAAACCATTCTCACTGAGCAGTTCATGTGATGGATGCTGGAAGTTAGCGAATGCATGTGGTGTACTGCTGTAACTACCATACGATCCGTAACTTGATGACATAGCTACATCACACTCACTGTAAATACACAATATTATACATGTACTAACAATGAAATATCATTATAAACAAACATTATATGTTCAATGTTCATGTGTATATCAAGCACACTGACCTAGCTTGTACATCATAGACTAAATAACTAGTAATAGGCTGTAAGATAAAATGGACTCCATCTTATCAAACTCTAGGCTGTAGTACAGTATTGGATGGGCTTTTGATACAAAAACCTATGTCACACACAAAGGGTCATAACTCTGGTAATATCCATCAAACCAAATATATCTGACAATATGTACAACCAGTCTTGATACCAAGTCTTCACGTCAAGTTTCAGCAATTGTTAAGGAGAAATTGCTTGTAAACATTTAATGACATCCATCTATCCATAACAGACATCTAGTTAGCATAAAAGCAACATGTCTCCACCATTGTTTGTGGGAGACATAATAACTCAGATATCCGGCCTGCCTGCCCAGATCCTATACTAACCTGTAAGATGAAGAATTATTTCTAGATCTAGGAGGTTGATGTTCTTTATAATCCATTACCCAACCAACATGTCCTTCTACAGGTGGATTCTCACTGTGTCGAGTTTTACGCTTTCTCGGTGTCTGAAATATAGAATGGATAAAAAGCCATCTTTGGTTAAATATTAGTTTTTAGTCCCGCTATCAAGTCACTTATCTTGGCTGCATGCGAACCACCAGAGACATGCAACTTACTGTTCTTGGCATGAAGCAAATGAGACATATCAGTACCATTTTTGGTATGGTGCGGCCAAGACTGGAACCAACCTGAGACCTCTAGCATTCAAATAGGATACTTTACCAGGAGATTAACAGAAAATGTGCAAACAACTCCTAGTGAATAATGTACCCTATAGATCTTGATCAGAAACATAAGTGGTCCTACTGAGGCATAATGCCCGTTATTTCATGCGCATTATCAAACATCCCTACACTTAGTTTCCAACATGGTTTAATTGTTAAAATTCAGCATATGTGATTTCAAATGACAATTACTCAGTCAAAATTCTGGAATTATGAGTCCCCTGGATTTGTGGATTATTCCGGAATTTAGGCCTGCTCAGATAGTCTCCACATTACTTTGTAAATTTACAAACCTGTGGATCTGGAGGTTTGGTTGCATCTTTCGTGACAGGATAAAATCTAACACGTTCCGAGTCTGTTCTCTGTCGAGGTGTTCTACTTGCATGATCACGTCGACCAGGTGTGTTAGGTACGTACGTTGGCAGTGATTTAGCCACCTCCTCTATCTGAGTTGTCCTTGGACTAGGCACCTTCACGGTTTCTGAAATAACAAATTAAATGACTATGATATGTACAGGAAATGGTCCAATGATGATAATGTATCCAAATGAATATATATTCACTTGAATAAAAAAACAACCTGACAGTGCACAACCATGCATTAACATGAACCAGTAAGAGACTAAGAGACAGTTAATAGCATTTTTTCTACAATACAAAATGTGTATACTTCAACATTCAACATGAAACCATACCATATTGTTGACTATTATAGAATTCAACTGACAGTGAAATGTCAATTTAACCTTAACAAAATGCTTATAAATGACCTTTAGGAATGACCTTAACCTAGATTTACCTGATGGTGAGACTGCAGTAGGCGGAGGGGGAGGTACTTCTTGGTTCTCTACTTTCTCTTGAGGCACAATTTGCTCAAATATTTCCTTAGATATCACATTCACCGTTTTAAACTTCTCGAAATCAGACTGCAAGACAACAACTTCAATATTAAGAAAACATTCAAAGAATCACATACATTCAGGATAAATCAACATTTTCTTTCTATTTGCTTTTAAAACTTGAAATCAACAAAGTGACTATAATACAAAATTGCATTATTACTAAAATTCTTGAATATTTATGCAAAAAATTACATAGCACCTTATGGTATGTTAAGGTAACTGGAAGGGGTTTTGACTAATAAATATATGTCTCCCACTAAGGGCCATAACTCAACAAATAACGCAATATTCATCTGACCTAAAATTCCTGACAATATATGCAACCTGGCTTGGTACTAACTATTCATGTGAAGTTTTATTTAAATCGGACCATTGGTTAAGGAGAACCAGCATAGACCTTTGTGACATCTATCTAGACAGACGTCCAGCACCAAATCAAAGTCTCCCCTTACTTTATGCGGGAGGCATAATTCTTCAAGAATATTCACAATAAGTTCTATGGACGCAATTTTCATTAAGACAAGACTATAAACAATGTGATAATTATACAATGTTTGTGGAGTTAATCTTTTGTATCTACCGTATATACACAATCACAAATAAACACAAATTGAAGAAAGATATTTCATATAATATATGTAACAATAAAAGGTTGTTTATGTTTTCTAAGAAAAGAGCAACTAGATATTCTTATGAAAGCAGTGCACAACATGAGACAAGCTCCGTGCACAACATGAGACAAGCTCCGTGCACAACATGAGACAAGCTCCGTGCACAACATGAGACAAGCTCCGTGCACAACATGAGACAAGCTCCGTGCACAACATGAGACAAGCTCCGTGCACAACATGAGACAAGCTCCGTGCACAACATGAGACAAGCTCCGTGCACAACATGAGACAAGCTCTTAGTTATGTAAGATGAACAGTTACAGTGATTTATTTTGGCTATTTTTGGGGCCGAATATAGGCCCCTTCCCCTAGCTAAATAACCTCCATTTTTCCCAAAAATCTTCATTTTTTCCCAAAAAGTATGCATATTTTCCCCCTTTTGTGCTCGCTGGTTTCAAAGCAACTACAGTATAGCTGTTTTAAAGTCAAAACAATGGATATTCA
Source organism: Spisula solida (assembly GCA_947247005.1). Classification (NCBI taxonomy): domain Eukaryota; kingdom Metazoa; phylum Mollusca; class Bivalvia; order Venerida; family Mactridae; genus Spisula; species Spisula solida. The sequence continues at coordinate 33,201,512 of OX365950.1, read as the reverse complement.
AACTTGCAAGAGTCGTTGACACATATGACTAGAGTATTATCAGTATAAAATAGTGATTTATGAACAATTTTAACCAAAACAATCTTTTTTAATAATTCCCAAAATTGCACTAAATTTTAAAGGCACAGACTGTTTAATTTTGTTCAAGAAAAATCACTGAGTTAACTCAATAAAAGCTCCGCGAGTCGCAAGTGTCGCCTGACGAAATGCAAATTTGTCATGGAAAACTATCCAGTATTGGGCTACATATCAGACCCACAAGAGCTCTCTAGTCATCTGAACTAAAAACGACAAAGCGATGCTCTGGACAAAAAAATGTCCTGATAAAATCAATCTGAAGGGAGTTATGATTCTTGCGCACTGCACTTCATGTCACAGCAAAGAAACATGCATTCCTATTTTTGAGTCATTAATAGTTATGGTGACAAAGTTATGCCACGGACAAGAAATGCTTATAAAATCAATCAAAGGGACAAAATTGAAAAATGGCACAAGGTAGATTTACGGTTCTTGTGTACTGCACTTGGACTTTTGGTAAGAAACATGCATACCAAGTTTCAAGTCATTCAACCTCATAGTGACAAAGTTATCCTCCGGACAAGAAATGCTCAAATTAAATCAATCTAAGGGAAATAATTAAAAAACGATGCAAGGCACAGTTATGGTTCTTGCGCACTGCATTTCTGCTTATTGCAAGAAACATACATACAAAATCTTGAGTCATTTGAACGTAAGGTGACAAAGTTATGCTCCGGACAACAAATGCTCTAATAAAATCAATCAAAGGGAAATAATTCAAAAACTATGACAGGTAGAGTTATGGTTCTTGTGCACTGCACTCCGGCTTATTGCAAGAAACATGCCTATCAATTCTCGAGTCATTTAAACGTAAGGTGACAAAGTTATGCTCCGGACAAGAAATGCTCTAATAAAATCAATCAAAGGGAAATAATTCAAAAACTATGACAGGTAGAGTTATGGTTCTTGCGCACTGCACTCCGGCTTATTGCAAGAAACATGCATACCAAATCTAGAGTCATTTGAACGTAAGGTGACAAAGTTATGCTCCGGACAAGAAATGCTCTAATAAAATCAATCAAAGGGAAATAATTCAAAAACTATGACAGGTAGAGTTATGGTTCTTGCGCACTGCACTCCGGCTTATTGCAAGAAACATGCATACCAATTCTTGAGTCATTTGAACTTAAGGTGACAAAGTTATGCTCCGGAAAAGCAATTTGTGACGCCGCCGCCGCCGCCGCCGCCACCGCCGCCGCCGCCGCCGCCGCCGCCGCCGCCAAAGTAACTACTTAAAACCATTAAAACTGATCTATGTGTCTTGAAATAAAATATGGTGCTTGCAGGCATGTTAACACAAGGAAATCATAGACAATGTTAGACAATGGTTACCATGGGAGCCAGGACAGACAAATAATTATGTAAAATTGTACAAGATCAATATACTAGTATAAACGCGACTACACTAAAACCAGCAACAATATTGTTCTTACAGAGTAATTAAAAATGTCCAAGGGTGGATGAACTGCTGAAAGGGTCCCTCAAGAACTGGTTACTTAACAGAGTGAGTTTACGTCTCAGATATTACAAGCAATCAGGACTGTGACATTGGTCCACGATAGCAATCAGGACTGTGACATTGGTCCACGATAGCAATCAGGACTGAGACATTGGTCCACGATAGCAATCAGGACTGTGACATTGGTCCACGATAGCAATCAGGACTGTGACATTAGTCCACGATAGCATTCAGGACTGTGACATTGGTCCACGATAGCATTCTGACATTGTAAACATACAACACAACATACAAACTTTACATGCCCATATATATCAGAAATTGATATAGTGTGCCCACGATGATGAGAAAAGCGGGATAAATTGGTATATTCCATAATCTTTAAGGTGGATTCATCAGATGTGCATGATTTATCAGTGATGTTTAAGAACAAAACTGACCATATCTGTTGACTTTAGTAATTTGGAAACCAATTTTGCAACAGTTGACCAAACCGATTCATGTTTGTAAACATCACATTATCCTGGGCACACTTTAAATATCAAGGGTTTTACATTTGTTGAGTATATATTAACTATTTATCATGCTTGATTTATACATCAAATTTACTTAACCTTGTTAGTAGTCATACACCTGGATCCTGTTTTATCAAAGCACTGCGGAAATCTCAAACTCACACACAAATTTGAATTTCTCATAATGCTAAAAATTACAACTACACATAGGGGACGGACTGTTTGTAAGAGATCGCTTTACCATTATTTGTAGTTGTTAAAGAATTTATGTATGGACGTAAGTTTAAGATTTCAATACATGCTTTGACAAAACTACCCAGAGCACACCCTCCAAAAAAATCTCAATCTGAGATTAATCTCAGCTCAAACAGTGATGTTAATCCTTGAGATGATTTCAATGTGAGTCTATGTTGGTATGACAACAGTACAAACACAGTCCTGAGGTTATTAGAGATAAATTCCAAGTGCTCAAACCTGTGATTGGTTTTAACCCTGACTCTGATCTGATCAACTTTAAATCTCAATTCGAGCTGAGAATTATTATTTGAGGTGCTTCATGCGATTTGTACCAACAAGATAAGACTATCATATATTACATGTTTTCATTACTTCTAATCTAAGTGTTACAAGAATAACAAGAAGTAATATTACTTAACTGACATAACAACCTCTCAACATGACAATATTTATTAACAGTATAACAAAATATTAGGGAAAACAAACAGATGTGTCTATAACGAGACCAAAAGTGACGGTGTTTAAAAATATGAACCACCGCTATTCAACAAAATTATCATTAATTGCTACAACTTTACAACCAATTAATGCTACAACTTTACAACCAATTTATTGCTACAACTTTACAACCAATTTATTGCTACAACTTTACAACCAATTTATTGCTACAACTTTACAACCAATTTATTACTACAACTTTACAACCAATTTATTGCTACAACTTTACAACCAATTTATTGCTACAACTTTACAACCAATTAATGCTACAACTTTACAACCAATTTATTGCTACAACTTTACAACCAATTAATGCTACAACTTTACAACCAATTTATTGCTACAACTTTAAAACCAATTTATTGCTACAACTTTACAACCAATTTATTGCTACAACTTTAAAACCAATTTATTGCTACAACTTGACAAACCATCACCATGTAAACAAAATTATCAAGCCAGGATGACTTTTCTGACTTTTCTGACTTTCAGACAATCCCAAGATATTAGAATTTCAGAGTCAAAATGACCAAATTTGGAAAGAATGCAAGCACTTAATTCATACTAGGCGCCGAGTATAGTAAAAACACAAGACATAACTATGTGGAGGGGACATTTCCAAGTTTTAGCTAACCAGAAACCAGTTTGGCCATTATGGATAAACTTTTAAAAGATGATTTTTATGATGTAAAACCAATAAAGTAAGCAAAATGTCACAGAAAGGTGAAAGACCCCTGCATGCAAAAATATAATACAACATACATGATTACATGTATATATTGTATGAAATATTAACCTGGTCCTCGGCCATACAAATATAATACAAACTTCTAGCACAGAATATATCAATTTCCGTGAGAGTGTTATGCTTTAACAGTGTGGACATACCAGGTGGTATGTGAAGTAATTTTTGGCTAAGAACGCAGGAAGAAATCTGTCAACAAAACATTTTTAAAAACGCAATATTTCATTCTTCAAGCAATTTTAAAGAGATGTCCTTGTTCTAGGTGAGAATGAGTACTATTCATGAAATTTAATAAATTTCAATAAAATATCAGTTTTTGTCCGAAACCGGCTCTCATCCCTGAATAGCAGTTGAGTTGGTTACAAGAAACCATAAAAACATTAAGTGGCATGAATAATACTCCTTTCTCTGCTGGAATTTCAAGGACGGTTGTTTTTAACTTTTTACTGAGAGATTTCTACTTGTGTTCTAGCCAAATATTACGTCACATACCACATGGTATGTGCACACTGTTTACCTGTGATTTAGATAAATAGCGTAAAACTCACTGATTATGAAAACACAAACCAATGTTATAGACAATGAATCAATTGTTAAATTATGCAAACACAGGAACAAGGACCAAGTTAATTTGTTTAGGTAATACCACACTGCACACTGCAACTAGGTTGATGAGTAAATCCACTACAAGCATCAGCTATATGCCATCACCTCTATATGGAGGGGTACATGATAAACCTAGCTATACTGACACACCTGAGTTTTGTTTCCTGTTATCATAGGTGATGTGATACCCACCATCAAATCACTGTCATCCCATAGGTCCTGTTCATAGTAATAGAGACCATCATTGATACATTTTGTCATCTCTACTGTGATCTTGGACCTTGGCGTGTGAGCCCCGGTACGATCACCACCTGGATGCTTGCGGAATGCTGGCGGTGTTTGTGTTACAATGAGAATCTTGTTGATTTCACTATCTGGGATCTCGTAGTCATCATCGTCATCATCAGACCTAAATACGTATAAAGAATGTTTACTTGGGTTTAACGCCTTTCTCAACAATTTTTCAGTTATATATGGCAGCCGATTCAACTAACCAGTTTTCCTGGACTGTATACTAACCAGGACTTCTACCCTTTCACAAGGAAATTGTTACTTCTACGCATGTGTAGGAAAATTGTCATAGTTTAATAGAAGGGTATGACCTGCCGCAACCAGAATCCTATTGACTCATATGGCAACTACAGGTCAGAAACCTGATAACTCAACAGATGTGTACATTATACATATAAGGCCATCAAATAAGCAAGGTAGTGCTTTTCAAAGAAGGTTATAGCACATATTTTCCACCATACATACATACACATATATCAAGAGGTACTAACCAGTCTGTGAAGTTATTTCTACGACCGACACCTTCAAGTTGTTCAATCTCCTCATCAAACATAAAATCCAGTTCTTCCTGTTCCTCTCCAGACTGGGCTTTAGCATCCTGTAACATCAAACATTGTCAGTCAATATAGTACCAAGATAAACTCTATTAGCACCCTGTAACATCAAACATTGTCAGTCAATATAGTACCAAGATAAACTCTATTAGCATCCTGTAACATCAAACATTGTCAGTCAAAATAGTACCAAGATAAACTCTATTAGCATCCTGTAACATCAAACATTGTCATTCAATATAGTACCAAGATAAACTCTATTAGCATCCTGTAACATCAAACATCGTCAGTCAATATAGTACCAAGATAAACTCTATTAGCATCCTGTAACATCAAACATTGTCAGTCAATATAGTAACAAGATAAACTCTATTAGCATCCTGTAACATCAAACATCGTCAGTCAATATAGTACCAAGATAAACTCTATTAGCATCCTGTAACATCAAACATCGTCAGTCAATATAGTACCAAGATAAACTCTATTAGCATCCTGTAACATCAAACATCGTCAGTCAATATAGTACCAAGATAAACTCTATTAGCATCCTGTAACATCAAACATCGTCAGTCAATATAGTACCAAGATAAACTCTATTAGCATCCTGTAACATCAAACATCGTCAGTCAATATAGTACCAAGATAAACTCTATTAGCATCCTGTAACATCAAACATCGTCAGTCAATATAGTACCAAGATAAACTCTATTAGCATCCTGTAACATCAAACATCGTCAGTCAATATAGTACCAACATAAACTCTCAGAGTACATGTGTCTGTTCAGCTGACTGTACATTTACAACACGATCCAACAGCTACACTCAGCAACGCTAGCAGTCACATCTGGTCAATGTTAACTCTTCAGATCAAACTTGTTATTTCCCTTTGATTAGTTTGTCTTACTTTTTATAATGCCTACATATAAGCCGTTCTCTAGGATAAAAGCTCCGCGAGTCGCATGTGTCGCCTGACAAAATGCACATTTGTCATGGAAAACTATCCAGTATAGGGCTACATATCAGACTCAAAAGAGTTCTCTAGTCATCTGAACTAAAAACGACAAAGCGATGCTCTGGACAAAAAAATGTCCTGATAAAATCAATCTGAAGGGAATCATTCAAACACTACACAAGCTAGAGTTATGATTCTTGCGCACTGCACTTCATGTCACAGCAAAGAAACATGCATTCCTATTTTTGAGTCATTAATAGTTATGGTGACAAAGTTATGCCACAGACAAGAAATGCTTATACAATCAATCAAAGGGAAAAAATTGAATAATGGCACCAGGTAGAGTTACGGTTCTTGTGTACTGTACTGCACTTGGACTTTTGGTAAGAAACATGCATACCAAGTTTCAAGTCATTCAACCTCATGGTGACAAAGTTATCCTCCGGACAAGAAATGCTCAAATTAAATCAAACTAAGGGAAATAATTAAAAACGATGCAAGGCAGAGTTATGGTTCTTGCACACTGCATTTCGGCTTATTGCAAGAAACATACATACAAAATCTTGAGTCATTTGAACTTAAGGTGACAAAGTTATGCTCCGGACAAGAAATGCTGTAATAAAATCAATCAAAGGGAAATAATTCAAAAACTATGACAGGTAGAGTTATGGTTCTTGCGCACTGCACTCCGGCTTATTGCAAGAAACATGCCTATCAATTCTTGAGTCATTTGAACGTAAGGTGACAAAGTTATGCTTCCGGACAAGAAATGCTCTAATAAAATCAATCAAAGGGAAATAATTCAAAAACTATGACAGGTAGAGTTATGGTTCTTGCGCACTGCACTTCGGCTTATTGCAAGAAACATGCATACCAAATCTAGAGTCATTTGAACTTAAGGTGACAAAGTTATGCTCTGGACAAGAAATGCTCTAATGAAATCAATCAAAGGGAAATAATTCAAAAACTATGACAGGTAGAGTTATGGTTCTTGCGCACTGCACTTCAGCTTATTGCAAGAAAAGGGCATACCAAATCTAGAGTCATTTGAACTTAAGGTGACAAAGTTATGCTCCGGACAAGAAATGCTGTAATAAAATCAAACAAAGGGAAATAATTAAAAAACTATGACAGGTAGAGTTATGGTTCTTGCGCACTGCACTCCGGCTTATTGCAAGAAACATGCATACCAATTCTTGAGTCATTTGAACTTAAGGTGACAAAGTTATGCTCCGGACAAGCAATTCGTGACGCCGCCGCCGCCAAAGTAACACCTATATGTCGCCTTTTCAGGCGACACAAAAATTGGGCTTAGTAAGAAAATTTTGAAAATCATAACGTAATAGCATTAAAAAGACAGGACTCTCTTTATAAACAGTTTCTGAAAATTTCAGCAAAATATAACATTTATTTACAAATTTACAGACCTTTAAAACTGACCACTACCGCCTACTTTTTGAGTGATGTCATTCAAACGTTATTGGACATTATGTTAATAAGCAATTCACAAATCCAGTATTTGACAAATTCTTGACGTAAACTGTCCAAATCGTACCACATTTTAGAAATAAATTCTTACTTTGAAACAAGAGCGCCCAAAGGGCCATAGGTCGCTCACCCGTCCTAGTTTTTATGAACCCCCAATGGTAGCCTCTATTGCATGTACAAGGTTTTCAAATTGTCTTATGCTTTATAATCTACATCACATTTAGACCCAATGACATATTGAAGTGATTTGACCTTGTGACCTAGTTTTTGACCCCGGATGACCCAATATCGAACTTGACCTAGATTTTATTGAGATGATCATTGTGACCAAGTTTCATAAAGATTAGACCAAAATTCTGACCTCTAATGACTATACAAGGTTTTTCTATGATTTGACCTTGTGACCTAGTTTTTGACCCCGGATGACCCAATATCAAACTTGACCTAGATGTTGCTGTGATGATCATTGTGACCAGGTTTCATACAGATTAGGCCAAAATTGTGACCTCTAGTGACTACACAAGGTTTTTCTATGATTTGACATTGTGACCTAGTTTTTGACCCCGGATGACCCAATATCGAACTTGACCAAGATTTCGTTGAGGTAATTATTGTGACCAAGTTTCATAAAGATTAGGCTAGAATTGTGACCTCGAGTGACTACACAAGGTTTTTCTATGATTTGACATTGTGACCTAGTTTTTGACCCCAGATTTCCCAATATCGAACTTGACCTAGATGTTGTTGACATGATCATTGTGACCAAGTTTCATTAAGATAAGGCCAAAATTGTGAACTCTAGTGACTACACAAGGTTTTTCTATGATTTGACCTTGTGACCTAGTTTTTGACCCCGGATGACCCAATATCGAACTTGACCTAGATTTTGTTGACATGATCTTTGTGACCTAGTTTCATAAAGATTAAGTCAAAATTGTGACCTCTACAGACTACACAAGGTTTTTCTATGATTTGACCTTGTGACCTAGTTTTTTACCTTGGATAACCCAATATCGAACTTGACCGAGATTTTGTTGAGATGATCATTGTGACCAAGTTTCATAAAGATTAGGTCACATTTTTTGACTACACAAGATTTTTCTATGATTTGACCTTGTGACCTAGTTTTTGACCCCTAATGACCCAATATCGAACTTGACCTAGATTTTTTTGAGGTGATCATTGTGACCAAGTTTCATAAAGATTAGGCCAAAATTGTGACCTCTAGTGTCTACACAAACAAATTGTGGACGGACGACGGACGGATGACGGACGGACAGACAAGACAGACAGACGGACGACGGAAGAAGAGTGATCACAAAAGCTCACCCTGTCACTTTGTGACAGGTGAGCTAAAAACATATCAAAATTGTGAATGTTTGCTTTTAGAGAAAAGTAGCTACTGCTATTAACAACTAACCCTTCGTACTTCTTAATATCAGTACTTTTCAGAAATTGGTCTCCATAGCAATGACAGAAGTTATTTTAAAATAATTCATGAGAATAATTACATCTAAGATATAGTACTACATTATTCAATAAATTAAACTTAAATCAAAGAACATGACTTTTTTCTCATTCCAGAGCTTTTTCTAAACCTTATTTCAAAATTATGTCACAAAGCCTGGTTTTCCTGGAGATCGGCTCATATATATATATATATATACACACAGCCAAACCAGTTATAAAGACCATATTTTTACAATCCAAATATAACAAACTTTCAAACATTCAACATCACCTGCGAAATTAGCACTTGTCCGTGACAAGTTATTATTAATTTGAACAAGTAACTTCTAAAGGAAATATGTATAAAGGAAAACTGATTACCTTTACTGATTTGGGCAGTAGTTTCAATGCCTAAATTCACAGATTGATTACATGTTTACCTTTCACATTCTGATTACATGTTTACCTTTCACATTCTGATTACATGTTTACCTTTCACATTCTGATTACATGTTTACCTTTCACATTCTGATAACATGTTTACCTTTCACAGAATGATTACATGTTTACCTTTCACAGAATGATTATATGTTTACCTTTTTACTTTTCTTCTTTTCCTTAGCTCGTTTCTTCACCTCCATCCATTCTCCCTGTAGTTCTGGTGCACTAGATGATAGTATAGGAGCATATATATCATCACCACGTTTCTCATCCTGACCTGCTACTGGATGTCCATCTGTAAACATTACATGTATCCTTCTTTACTGTCACATACATTTATACTACATTGATGGTCAAACAAACATGCAGCATATATCTTATCACACTCAAGGACTCAATGATTAGAATCATACTCAACATTCACAACTGCAATATCTACTTCACACGATGCTCACTCCCCAGTTATATTGGATTCCAGGACTCAGTGGAGTTTATGTTTAAACATTGCTAAGGGAACTTGTGACATCCAGATCAGAATGCAAGTGTTCAAACCTATAAACAAGACTAGGCACACATTTCTAACTAAAATGCCATACTACTTAAAACTGTTAGTTAATTTACATATTTACACATTGCAGTGAACTTGGCACAAAAACACTGTTAACAATAACCAGCATACATGTACTGAATAGCATTAAAATTCAGGTGTGTCAACAGAGCCAAATTAAAAATCTTCAAAATCAGATATGGCCAACCACATTGTTTTCATATCTAACTCAGTTTGTATTAAAGAAAATCCTACTAAGTATATTTGACTGACCATAACTTTGCCATTCCTTGAGATATTTTCATCAAATAACTTTTATAGTGATCAGAAATCAAGCAGACTTCGGATAAACGCGAAATATTGTCACCCCTGAAAATTGTAATAATATAAAACTGACCTTCAGATTGAACCACAGGATACATTTTTCCCGGTACAAACTCAGGAACATCAGCATGTAATCTTCCGGGTACAAACTCCGGTACATCAGCATGTAATGTCGTAGATCCAGGTGAGGCCGGGCTCATTGGTACCGAATCTTCCAGCGGCCATTTAGCTGGGTCATTCTTACCTCTGACCCTCGTCCTATCCTCCGACAATTCTAAACTTTCACTTTCAGCACAAGACTAAAATGATAAAAGACATACATAAATAAAGCAACAAGACAAACATGTCTTATTTCAATTTGAAATTTCTAGTCAGCAAGTTATTCAGGAGATCCATTCAGTTTTCCAGTTCAATTAACTGTATTCTTTCAAGTATCTCCTGCAGTATGTTCAATCTAGAATCGAAACTAAAAAATTAGATGTATACTTTACACAACTCAAGCTGCTTTCCAAGTGAATGGCGACATTCTTTGGTAATATTTTCACGATTTTTTAATATACTTTTTTCTTTGGATCATCTTCCATTTTTAACCTGCATCCAATACTGATTACTCAACTGCTTGCTTAGTTGGGCATTGTGCCTTGTATGTTTTTGTTTTCCATGCTCGACTGGTTAAGGTGGGCATTGTGCGATGTGTGTTTTTTATGTTTTCTGTGCTTGGCTGGTTCAGGTGGGCATTGTGCGATGTGTGTTTTTTATGTTTTCTGTGCTTGGCTGGCTCAGGTGGGCATTGTGCGATGTGTGTTTTTTATGTTTTCTGTGCTTGGCTGGTTCAGGTGGGCATTGTGCCTTGTATGTTTTTTGTTTTCCATGCTCGAATGGTTAAGGTGGGCATTGTGCGATGTGTGTTTTTTATGTTTTCTGTGCTTGGCTGGTTCAGGTGGGCATCGTACCTGGTATGTTTTTTATGTTTTCTGTGCTCTGCTGATTAAGCTGAGAGCTGCCTTCCCTGTCTGACTTAATATTATCTTTTTGCAATACTTGGGTGAAAACAGTTATACAATATTTTTGAAGAAATGATGCTTTACAGGTTTTTCCTTTTTTGCTTTCAACTGACAGTCGTGTGTGGCCATTTGGTTTTGACCCTGCCTAATTGGCCAATGAACTCCCGACTTTGAGGAAAGAGACAGAATGTTTGCGTGATACAAGGAATTCGACGGTGCTACCCTAACTTTTTCAAAACAAACTTTTTGGTTCTTTAAATATTCCCAGTGTTCAGCTTCGATAGATGCGAGACTACCTCTGGGTTACCAACCAGTTCATCTCTAGTTCTGTGGGAAACACTGAAAAGCGTTTCAGAAATGACCAAGTGCCCTGACTGAGATTGGAACCAGGGAAGTCAATCTGTTGCAGAGAGTGTTACCCACTCGACCACCGTGCCACCCTGTTGATTTACAGTTAAAGAACTTAAGTAATTTTTGCTCATTCTACTGGAATAGGCCATGTAATGAATGTGCATGTTTTTTGACAATAATTGTTTTTTGAAAGCAGCATATATAAGTCATGAAAGGAGGCAAAATGAATCAGAAACATTAATTTAAAAGCAAGAAACGACGTGTGCACAAAAATTCACAGCACCACCATTGTAAAACAACTTCTTAAGAGAGTTCTGTCAATTTAGCAAGCAAAACATATCTATACAAATTCACAATGAGACACTTGGTACAAACCTTTCACTACATGACATATAAACAGCCATACATTGTTAATAAAAGGCTGTTAAATACATAATGTATCATCATTTTAAACAACAATCCCTCACAAATGACAAACATTATACGGGAATATGTCACACAAGTTCAAACATAAACTTAGGTCTGAAATACATGTGTACATGTTTTTACACCGCTTATAAGGTAATCGTTTGATGACTGCACATGTAACAGCACAAGACTTATGTTGCAATTTATCACCAACATCTGTTTCAAATATCAGACAAAAAGATGCAACCACATCCTGCTTCGAAGTTTTTCAACAAATCTACTTGTCACAGCATACAAACCAAATCACTGTATGACTGATTGAGATACTATAAATTCAACTTGTATCACTTTTTGTGAGCAAAAGCATCTGTGATTTCTGATCACTGTATGACTTTTTCGAAGACTACAATTCAATGTGTATGACTTATTGTGATAACCGGATGTTGACTCATTTATAAACTGTGCTTGTAAACGGTCATATATACTATACAAAATATTTTATCACAAGAATTATATTTGAATTCAAATTGATGATGTTTAACCAAAAGCCAGGGTTATTTAGCATGCATTAAGAGTATCAATAGTTACATGGGACAAATATATAAACAAATTGATGGAGAAATGAAGAAATGGGAAAATCTAAAATAAAGAATATAATATTTTTTACAAACATGTAAGATTCATTATTAACGTTTCATTATATGAGATCTATTAAAATACCACAAGTACAAGCTTTAGGCAAGATTTCATTACTACTTAAAGTGAGTTAAACATTCCAGGATTTCATACACAAATGTCATACTTTATTAGTATCATCAATGGTAAATAGGGCTCTACTTCATTTTTATTCAAATATGCCTTTTTTATTCCCCAACCACAACTACCACCAATGTCACTGTCAATGTCAAGATCACCCAGTTGGTTTCAAATCAAAATTTTGTTCATATTATGATAGTAATTGCATGGATCACATTCCCGAGGTTTGACATTCTATAGCGTATAGTGCCAAGACATTAACTTAATTCTATCTATACCGCCTATTAGCATAATTTAACAGGTGATTGTACACTTTCATAAGCAGAAACTATAACGAAAATGCCTGAGGAGTCATACAAACAGAATCTAAAGATTCGATAATGCACGATATGTTTGTGGAAATTGACACATTTAAATTATCTAATGCAAGAAACTTGTAATTATATTCCTGCATAAAGGTCAGGATCACGTTAATATCTCCGCACACTGGCTACAAATTGATATTACCATTATTAACAATTAACAGTGAAAATAAATATACCTCAATAATAAGAGCAACATTTTGCGTGAGAGCTTGAACCCGGTGAAAACTGGCCACTAAACTGACCGGAATCCAGCCACCTTTCTGCATTTTACGTCGAAGAAAGAAATCTCGTTGAAGATTTTCTTCACTGAAATAATATTCTCTGAAACGACAATAAAAACATTATACGTAGAGTAGACAAACAAACATGGATTACTAACACCATTAGGAAGCTAGAACTGTGACAGGATCCTAAGACAATCAAAGTCTTGGAATTATACAGCAATGGTACTATAAGCTTGGTTACCGTTTGCCAGTAACAGAGACTGGACAATCATTATATCAGCAATGTTCAACATTTGCATTTATGGTCATAGGGTGTGTGTCAGATAAGATAAATTGCCAGCTATTTCCCAAATATCTGTAACATAATGGCCCATTTTTTAGTTGTTCGAAAGTTTCGAACAACTATATTTATACACACGTTTCAGAAATCGCCTCTAGTTTAGTCGATAGTCGGCGCTACCTTAGCTAAAGTAAACCGGTCAGTTGCATAACTTCTACCGATGTTACTTTTGGAAACTCACATTTGTTTTTTTACATATTCTTTCACCGAGGAATCATCTAGGTACGGTACATTGAAGAACACCGCCCCACTTAATCCTCCAATCATTGGGTTAGGCATCATTGAAGGATCGGTAAATTCTGGCGATGTGTAGTGCATATTCGGACCTGAAAGTAAAGGCAATGGTCAACTTTATTCAATGATCCAAGTCAAATTTATCAATTGATATCAGAATCATATGAAAATGCTTTCTATTGCTCTCTGTAGGCTAACAGGGAGATCTTCACTTTACATGCAGGATACAGGGGAGGTAACTTCTACACTTTCATGCAGGATACAGGGGAGGTAACTTCTACACTTTACATGCAGGATACAGGGGAGGAAACTTCTACACTTTACATGCATGATACAGGGGAGGTAACTTCTACACTTTACATGAAGGATACAGGGGAGGTAAATTCTACACTTTACATGCAGGATACAGGGGAGGTAACTTCTACACTTTACATGCAGGATACAGGGGAGGTAACTTCTACACTTTCATGCAGCATACGGGGGAGGTAACTTCTACACTTTACATGCAGCATACAGGGGAGGTAACTTCTACACTTTACATGCAGGATACAGGGGAGGTAACTTCTACACTTGCATGCAGGATACAGGGGAGGTCACTTCTACACTTTCATGCAGGCTACAAGGGAGGTAACTTCTACACTTTCATGCAGGATACTGGGGAGAAACTTGAACACTTTCATGCAGGATACAGGGGAGGTCAACTTCTACACTTAACATGCAGGATACAGGGGAGGTAACTTCTACACTTTACATGCAGGATACAGGGGAGGTCACTTCTACACTTTACATGCAGGATACAGGGGAGGTAACTTCTACACTTTCATGCAGGATGCAGAGGAGGTAACTTCTACACTTTCATGCAGGATACAGGGGAGGTAAACTTCTACACTTTACATGCAGGATACAGGGGAGGTAACTTCTACACTTTCATGCAGGATGCAGAGGAGGTAACTTCTACACTTTACATGCAGGATACAGGGGGGTAACTTCTACACTTTACATGCAGGATACAGGGGAGGTCACTTCTACACTTTACATGCAGGATACAGGGGAGGTCACTTCTACACTTTACATGCAGGATACAGGGGAGGTAACTTCTACACTTTCATGCAGGATGCAGAGGAGGTAACTTTTACACTTTCATGCAGGATACAGGGGAGGTAACTTCTATAAGATTTCTTAATATATTTTCTGCATTGATACAGATTTTTAACTTTTCCATATCTGGCTTTTTAAAGCCTGTATACTAGAGAGATACAATTCCTCTTGCTTATTTTTGTATATGTGGACAAAATCCTTCTTATAAATAAATTTTTCAAGGCACACAAAATAATAGAATGTGGAATGCACTTTTAGTTTTTTAATCTTTTAATTCATTGTTTTAATAAAAAATAATTGTATATAACTGCTAATTGATCATATTATTAATTAACTAGTTCAAATCGGGAGAGGGATTTTTTCCACCTAGTAAAGTTCTTGAAAAGGATTTTAACACCATGTAAAAGAACAAAGAACTCTTTAAGTAGTTATCAAATTGCTTCAATTTCCACACACCAAGCAACTGAAATTCAAAATTTGCTAACATTCTGACCGACGGAAATATCTAGTTATACAGTAACTGACCAGCTGCCTCCACACACAGCAATAATCAATACATATATATACATAGAATAAATAATTAGTTCTATCAACACAATATGAAGCAGGATATTCATATACAAGCCCCATTAACCGGTAATTTATGACTCATTCAAACATTTTTTACTCAATTATGCTTCAAGCTGTATGTAATAATGCAACATATTGTGTCTTTGTTAGCTACATTAATACTGTATTTAAACACTTTCACGACAGGAATTCAACTCAGATGACTAATGTATCTGTGTTCTTTATCCTCTATGGAAAATATATGTCAACCTATTATACCAACAAATTACTGATTAGTCTCGCGTCATTTTAAGAATGTTGAAATGGATGAAACCAAGATGGCTGAGTTACAAATTCAGAGCACTAACAGGCTGTTCAGCCAATCATGAAGATGTAATTGTTTGAAGAATGCAACTGTTCAATGTATAAACATGTTAAGACGTTTGTTTTAAACTTCCGTTCACGAAGTTACTTTTTATCGTTGCACCTGACGCAAAAGTTGCACCCCTTTTTCCCTCGTTATTATGTCTGCGAAGCTGATCTTGACGAGTAATGAAGTAGAAGTAGAAGGCCATGAACAGCATTTAATACTGGCATAACAGAATGGACTCTTTCATACCAACTCAAGCACATTGACTTGTGATGTACTAAAGTTTTATAGAAATGTTTTTACATTTGAGGACTTAGTTTGCAACACTGCCACATTGCTATGGACTGTAGAGATACTCATTTGACAGTATGCACAATGCACTGCATCTTGAAAGTATGGCGATTATGACAGTGTAAACAATTCCATTAATTCTACAAAACCTTTTGATTGCACAAATATACACTTCTCATGAAACCAGTAACCTTACTTCTTTTTTTAAAAAATGTCCTCAAATTAACCATTTAATACCTATGAGGGGTTGATCCAGAATTATGTGGACGTTTGCTCTAATTCAAAAAACCTATCCTAATTAAAAATCTTGCAGTCTAACAGTACCTGTTAAACTTTCAGCATCCATTCTTCCTCGTCCACGGCCCCCGCCTCTACCACCACGCCCCCTCATTGCCCCGCTCCCTCGACCACCTCGTCTAGCATGACCTCGGGGACTTGGAAGTCTCATATTACTTCTCCAGTTATCAGACTCGGAACCTGAAACAAGATTTTTAATACATTTGAGCTGTAACTAAGTCTTGGAACTTGTTCCCAACCAATTTGTCATTTGGTTCATTGTTGGCAATAAAATATGTTTACACTATGATTATAATTTATTTTTCACAAATCAAAAATAAACTTACAAAATCAAACTATATGAGTTAATTTGTAATGCATGTAATTCATAATTGTCAACTTCAGGTATTAATCTTCTTATATGCCATAACTACTTAAGTAACAAGAGATGTTTGTAAAACACATATGCCCCCATGGCAGCCCAATGGTCAGAAATGGTAAAATTGGTGACCTTTGACCTACTGACCTCAAACTCAATAGGGGTCATCTACTGTTGATGACCAATCTTCATGTAAGTTTGAATATACCAAGGCAAAGCGTTCTTGAGTTATTGAACAGAAACCATTTGAATAGTGATGAAGGTCACAGTGACCTTTACCTTTGATGTACAGACCTCAAAATCAAAAGGGGTCATCTACTGTTGAGGACCAACATCCATATAAAGGGCAAAGCGCTCTTGGGTTATCAACCACCATTATCAAACCATTTGAATAGTCAGAAATGGTAAAGATCACACTGACCTTGATCCCCGAATCAATACGGGTTATCTATTGTTAGTGGCCAACCTCCATGTAAAGTTTGAAGATCCTAGGGCAAAGCATTCTTGAGTTATTGAATGGAAACCATTTGAATAGTCAGAAATGGTGAAGGTCACAGTGACCTGGACCTTTGATAAACTGACTTCAAAATCTATATGGGTCATCTACTGTTCATGGCCAACCTCCATGTAAAGTTTGAAGATCCTAGGGCAAAGTGTTCTTGAGCTATAGATTGGAAACCATTTGGTCTACCACCAACAGACAGATCGAAAACATGTGCAAAGCAATATACCTCCTCATCAAAAATGGGGGGGCATAATTATTCACACCACCATAGGATACTTCATAAAATAAACAGATATCTTGAAGAACAAATAGTCACACACAAATGTTGATTGTTTTTGGAAATGCTCACAGATTTAATACATACCAAATCGGTCACGTTCTTGCTTATTTCGGTCATTTTTATTGGCCATTGCTGAATTAGGTCTAGGAGCTCGACCTGCACTTCTGCTACGTCGATTTCGTCCTGATTTGTGATCTATATTCATTGGCACCCATTTTTGCTTCATACCTGAAACATTGATAAGTAAAGCATGTAGTAAATATACCTACAACTTTTAGTTCGTTTACACCCGCTTTGTTTACGCCTGTTTAATGACATTTCCCTACAATTAATCAGTTATACTCAATTGACCTAACCAGTTTTCCTGAACTGTATCCTAACGATACAGTACTAACCCTATCACAATGAACCAGCCACTTCTCCATATGAGGAGGATAATCAACATCATTATAGAATTTTCAAGGAAGAGTATAACCTGCCCGAATTGTTTGGTCACAAATCTACAACATCAAACAACGTATCATATATCCATGACAATTATCATATAAACTGCCAACAATACTAAAATGATCAATTCCTCTGTGGCATATGCATGCAGTTTGATCAAACAGGAGGGCCTTAAAGCACTCATCTAAGGACTTGAAGTGTATGCATAATCCATAATTTTTTATGCTATAAACTTGCTAACTTGACCTAGATTAACAACTTGTTTTATCTATTTGGATAACAAACTGCATTTCATGTAAAATGCAGGTCTTTATTCAGACATGGATGGACAACCAAGAATTTTCAGTTAACTTGGTCCTTTGACATTTTCACACCACTGAACAGGGCAAACAACTGAAAACCATTCTACCTTTTCTTTTTGGAGTTCTCTGCCCTTCATCATTAGAAGACGTATTTTCTTTGTTCTCCTTGGAAGAGTCATCGCCGCCCGAGTCACTGTTTGACTGGTTGCTGTTTGTTATTGATGGAGTTGGTTCGGGCTTCATCAGAGGTTTTTTGATGGTATTGACACTAGGTGAGGTGACTTCGGTCACTTCACTGAGAGCTGGCCAGTTCTCATCACTCAGTGACGCTGTGTCCTATCAAATACAATCATAACTTAATCATTATAAACAGTACAATAGACATGGAAATTGCATAAAACTGGTAACCAAGCATAATTTCACACTAATGGATACATCCTGTTTTGTAACTTGCCTTGACACCACTAGCTCCACTCCCAATCTCAAGTGGTGTTTTTTCTCATAAGCTACCTACATGGCAAGTTTCATCACGATATCTCATTCTTTACTGAAGTGACAGAGTGGAAACCGATTTTTTTCTATTTTTAGTAACAGTTACCTCGACCCCACTTTCAATCCCAAGCAAGGTTTTCATATAAGCTACATACACAGCAAGTTACATCATGATATCTCATTCCTAACTAAGGAATCAGAAACCAAATGTGGACTACATGTAAGCATATTGCGAGAATGTAAATCCATTTATATAAATAGCATTGCATGAGAACATAGAAACTAATGCTCGTTTCAAAACAAGAGCACCTACCTTTTCCACTTTATTGACAGCATTGGTTTGCTTGTCTGGTATCTCGGGGGCCACAACTGGAGCCTTGTCAGCCACCTTAGTGACCTTAGGTGCACTAACAGGCGCAGCAACTATAAATATACACAAAATCATACATCAGTAATCAAACATCAGTAATCATACGTTAATAAATGAAATAAAGTCTAAGTCAATAAGACCCCTGATCTCTAGTGACAATAAGGTCCCTGATCTCTAGTGACAATAAGGCCCCCGATCTCTAGTCACAATAAGGCCCCCGATCTCTAGTCACAATAAGGCCCCCAATCTCTAGTCACAATAAGGCCCCTGATCTCTAGTCACTTTAAGAAGTGTAGAATACACATAGTACACTTTTCCTAGGGTCTTAGTATTAGAGGCAGTTTTCTGTAAAACCATGCTTATTTTGTAGTGTTCTCAAATCAAGCACCTCGGTGTGCCCAAGTGTGACTACTAGGGAAGTTACTATAAGCAATCTAAGAGAGGAGATGCCTTACAAAACTTGTTAACAATGATCTGATTGACAAGTTAAATACAAGTAATTAAGAATTGCTATCAATACAGAAGTCCCCTACCGGTTCGAAGCCATTTTCAAAGTTTCTGTTGCCATAGCAACCACAATTTTTGTCAGAATCAAAATATTTTTAGACGTGCATAATCCCCTTATTGCACCCTATCCACATCAGGGGCGTAACTTCCTATAGGCCAAATAGGCCGCAGCCTACACTTTTTCACAGAAAGTCGAAAAAATAACAAGAGGGCCCAAAGGGCCCTAGGTCGCTCACCTGTCGTACTAGTGCATGCACACCCCTATGGTGATCCTACACATTTTCTGAATAAAATTTAAGGAAATTCAGCCTCTATTGCAAGTTTTTGTATGATTTGACCATGTGACCTAGCGTTTGACCCCAGATGACTTAATTAATATCAAACTTAATCTAGATTGTGTTGAGATGATTATTAGGACCAAATTTCATAAAGATTAAGTCGAAATTGTAACCTCTGGCGACTACACAGGGTTTTTCTATGATCTGACCTATAATTTAAACAAAATATTTCCTCAATATAACTGTACAAAAACATGCTATAAAGACAGAACAATACCTAAACACTTAAAAAAAAATTATGGTTCCAGTGGGGTTTGAACCCATGACCCTCAGGAAAATGTCAATTGACATTGTGACCTTGTTTTTGACGCCAGATGACCCAAAATCGAACTTGGCCTAGATTTTGTTGACAGGATCATTGTGACAAAGTTTCATAAAGATTAAGTTGAAATTGTAACCTCTGGTGACTGACTACACAAGGTTTTTCTATGATTTGACCTATATTTTAAACAAAATATTTTGGAATATTTTTCCTCCATATAACTGTACAAATACATGCTATAAAGACAAAACAATACCAAACACTCAAAAAAATAAAAATTAAAAAATAAAAATTATGGTTCCAGTGGGGGTTGAACCCACGACCATCAGGAAAATGTACAAATACATGCTATAAAGACAAAACAATACCTAAACACTCAAAAAAAAAAAAAAAAAAAAAAAAACATTATGGTTCCAGTGGGGATTGAACCCACGACCATCAGGAAAATGTACAAATAAATGCCTTACAGACAAAACAATACCTAAACACTCAAAAAAAAAAAAAAAAAAAATTATGGTTCCAGTGGGGATTGAACCCACGACCATCAGGAAAATGTACAAATAAATGCCTTACAGACAAAACAATACCTAAACACTCAAAAAAAAAAAAAAAAAAAAAAAATTATGGTTCCAGTGGGGGTTGAACCCACGACCATCAGGAAAATGTACAAATAAATGCCTTACAGACAAAACAATACCTAAACACTCAAAAAAAATAAAAATAAAAAAATAACAATTATGGTTCCAGTGGGGGTTGAACCCACGACCATCAGGAAAATGTACAAATACATGCTATAAAGACAAATCAATACCTAAACACTCAAAAAAAAAAAAAAAAAAAAAAAAAAATTATGGTTCCAGTGGGGTTTGAACCCACGACCCTCAGGAAAATGTCTATGCTCCCTACAGCGCTTTGATTTCCACTTAACCATTACAATTCACACCCTCTAGAATATTTTGATATTTGACCTTTACAAAACTGCTGTGAACCCTGATACACATTTTCATTGGTTGATGAAAGTTTACTTGTATGTATAGAGAGTGTAGAGAGTTACAGCAGAGAGTTAAGTGACCATGAAGACTACATGTTGAAAGGTTTAAAACAAGGTTTTTTCTATAATTTGACCTAGTGAGCTAGTTTTTGACCTCAGATGACCCAATATCGAACTTGACCTAGATTTTGTTGAGATGATCATTGTGACCAAGTTTCATAAAGATTAGGCCAAAATTGTGACCTCTAGAGAGGACACAACCCAATTGTTGACGGACGGACGGACGGACGGACGGACGACGGACGAAGTGTGATCACAAAAGCTCACTCTGTCACTTTGTGACAGGTGAGCTAAAAATGCCAAAAAAGCAATAAAAATCAATGGGGTATAGGAGTGTCAAACTGATCAGAATTGCTATTAATATATGTCTAAAAACAGCCTAGAGAACACAAATGAAAGAATATAATTTTTTTAAAAATCGGGGGAGCATATCCCCGGATTCCCTACAATAACGAAATCTATGTTTATATGAAATCTAGACAATACCGTAGAGTCCTACTTGTGTGTCTGTCATTCATGTTAATGATTTAGATATTTTGATGAATTCCATTTTACCCTATCACAATAATATTGAGAGTCGTAGTTTTTCTTGTTTTTTAGTCTGAAAACGGCTAATAATGCACCTGTGACAATATAGAAATTTTAAAAAATCCGGGGGAGCATGCCCCCGAAGCCCCCTAAAATAACGTGGCCTACACATTGATTTTGACTAAGCTAAGCCCCTGCACTTGAAGTTTCATAAACCTAGCTTGGAAACTGTTTGAGTTATGGCAGGATCCAGATTTGGGCATATTTTCACTCTTTCTGTCGCCATAGCAACCACAATTTTTGTCAAAATCAAACTATTTTTAGACATGCATTATCCCCTTATTGCCCCCTATCCACATACCAAGTTTCTTAAACCTAGCTTGGAAACTGTTTGAGTTATGTCAGGATCCAGATTTTTTGACGGACGGACTGACTAACAGACGGAGGGCAAACCTATAGTCCCCTCCGGTCAAAAACCGGTAGGGGACTAATACTGGTACAAACTCAATGTGATACATCTTAATGACTGTATACACTGAAAAGGTTGCCCAACACAAACATATCAAATAAATGTCTTTGCTGCTTACACGGCTGTTACAAACCACATAACCACATTCGTCAACATATATACAGGACAAAAACAAGCTTACCAAGTACTAGGTGATACGTTAATTGTCAACTAATCCGAAAAAGCGTACGAAGAATAACACATCAGTGTACTAGATGTTGTAGGTAAACACATACATCAATACATTAACGATAAGTTTATATCTATATATAGTCGTTTCATGACTGTAGCTCTATAATGTCTGATAATACCAGTGACCTAAATTAACCCAACATGCCATAACAAACAGCTAATATATCCAATATCAATTAGGCAAAAATCCAAATATACAAAATATTATTTAATGCTAACCTCTTATTTGAAAAGGTTTAGTTATAATTTTAAATGTTTACCTCTTTATTTGAAGTTTTTTTTATTCAATATGAAGATTGTAAAAATAAAGTATAAACTGTCCATTCCAATAATTTGTGAATGCTTATATCCTTCACAATACAGTTATAACGATCAAGTTCACTTCCTGCTGAAATTGATACAATTAGTCTACGTTATATACATGTCTACTGCAATATATACGACTCCGGGGAAAACTGTTCAATGTCATATGAGGAGATTTATGATTGATATTGTATTCAATATAGATAATTCAGTAAAATCAAAAGACATTTTTCATATAAACAGAAAGTTCAAACAGGACTTAAAGAAGTTAATGTAAACAGGGCACCGAGGCAAATATGTTCTCCAGTCTATTTGAGGCATTTTTCCATCAAAAAACAAGCTTATTTTGGTAACTTCTAAATTTTTTCTCTGAGGCAAGCACCTTGGTGTGCCTCAGTGTGGCTCTGGGCCTGGTAAAGAACTCTTATTTGAGGGAGCGGTTGCATAAAAAGGTAGGACGCACACTTTGGGGTCGAGAGGTCCCAGGTTTGGTCCCTGTATGCGCCACTGCTAAATATTGATATATAACTTCATTTTTTGGACCATTTTCTCATTTTATACAAAAACTATTTTTCTTTAAATTTAATCGAGGAAAGGTTACGATGGAAGGCTTATTTAATTGATTTCCTTTAATCCAGTATTAAATTCGGAATCAGCTGGATTACATTTTGACAACTTTTTGAGATTGGGTCTAAATCCCCCAATCTAGAGTCATGCTGATGCTAGCAGACATCCTGAAAGTTGGCAAAAATGGTCGGACAATTGGTTCAGTAAGGTCTTACAAACTGCTCAAGATTAATTGATTGCTCTTTTGATTCATAATTTCATAATTTACCAAAGTTTGCATTCTTAATTGAAAGAAGAAAAGTTGAATTTAAAAGTGTAACAGTAATAAAACTTGGATGTGTATAATATAATAGAGGAAATGAAGACTACTGTCAATGAGAGGTAAATTATCACCCAGACATGACATATTAACATTGTGTGTATGACAGCTTGCCTGTATAGATATATGCTAGAATAGGGTCAAGGCAGACGACATCATAGTCATATGTTTATCTTGACTTTCATGAAGTCGCTGGCCCAGATAATGTCAAACTTAAGCTATAAAATTAACTGGCAACACTTCAACCCTGCATAGATGAGTTATTATCAGGGTTAAATAAATTACTTTCAAAAATGAGACAAATGTATCACACATGTGTAGTTAATTACAGTAATAATGTAATGAGAAGGATAGATAATAACTTGCAGAATATTACATATATCTATAACAGCTCATCATATTTATAAAGCAGTCTTTGAAATGAAGTTTCAAATCCACTACAGATTCCAAAGTTATATAAAATCTATTATTTCTATCAATAGGGTGTTTGAAATACTGACTCCCATACCAATTGTCATGGAAATTTGTTTACTTCAATACACTGTCACATGATTAAAAAAATTGTTTCAAAATGATATAGGAAATAGAAATCCATCTTGCTGTTCCACTTCGGGGCATACTTCATACATCAGTGCTTAGTCAAGTTCCCAGACTACCCCCTGATTCAATTCCCTTCATTTCGAGCATAAACCTAAAAATAGCTTAGTTCGTGAACATCAGGTGATTCCGTCTATCGTCCAATCAGAACGCTGGTTACGCTTCGCAAGTAATTTTATAAACAAACTCACGAGAAAATGTAAACATGGATCAAGTTATGGGATTTAAATATTAACAAACTTAATTGGATGAAGTACATCTTTAATTAAATATAGTTTATAAAGCAGCCGTTAATAATTACAGAGAGTACTGTACGAGCGGTTAGATATATTATGATATGAAATCAGTCAAAGGTCTTTCACGATGAATGTCCGGACGTGAAGTCGTGATTCGAAATGGATCTAAAGCTTTGTCAGAAATACAAACGGCAATTACAATAAGCCGTAGACATTAGATCTAACTGAATAATAAAAGTAAAACTGAGACTGTGTGTCGGTGAACACCTCATACGGAATTAAACCAATTTGGAAACAATCCTCCGTTTTGCCAACAGGTGCCCTCGGAACTTATTCGCCCACGAAGAAAAAAAAGTGAAATTGTTCCGTTCCTGCTGATTCTGATGTTAAGGTAATAAATAAATCATTTTCACGTTTTACTGTTCTGAATATTATCTCATAATCGATGCGAAATCATTGCAAATATTTTTTTCTTCGTTTGATATTCCGAATGATAATTTGAATATTTTGTTTGTTAAAGCTCGATTTTGACTGGACGATGACAGGAAAACACCCGTAACAAATATTAGCTTATCTGTAGCTCTGAATTCTACATAGTGTATAATTAAGCACCTCAAGCAGAACTTTTATAGCTCACACTGAGATTTTGCTTAAATCAGAGTCTGAATTTAATGTGAGTTTAATATAAGTTGGTAGGAAATTTTTTTTTTTTCATTTAGTTGGAAAAACAATCTGTGTCAACATTATAAAGGATTTAAGGTAGAAATCGAGTCAATGTAAACCATTGCTTTCAATGCGCTGTCCCACGCAAAACATAACAGTAGCACTAGTCTTAATTAATCTACATTACCCAATAAAACTAATCCATTTTTCAGTAGACAATATAGTATTGTCTATACCAAATAGTCAATGAGGTAACAGCGAGACTTGTCGTGTATGTTACAATCATGACAGTAACGTAGGAAGAAACGACACGACCGTGTCGCGCAATCAACATGACATCTACAGCACGACATCCCATTATCATACCTATACATATATTAATATTATCATTTTCCAACATGTACATAATCATTGACTTCAGAACAAAGTGACCTGTACACTTAATACAATATACGCTACATTATATGAATAGTAAGTGATAAACTACCACACACTGCTTTGCCATGTAATTCTCATCACTTCACCACTTCAAATGTTAAGCAAAGGACAACGAATGCAATAAAAGTTAAATCTGCCTATCAAGCAAAACTACCTCAGCCGTTCTAATTAATGTCCATATGTTATTTTGCATGAAGTGTCAACAGCATGTTTAAATGTTTAAAAACTTTTGAAATTAGAAGAATCACAATTTACACGAACATAAACTACAAGGTACCTACTGGTAGTCTCGCTGAAATATTCCGTAGATCTAGCTAACCACATAAGTCACAACTTAAAGTTCTCCATATGGTTAAAATAGACACAACACTACATGTCCGCAATAACCAACTAAAAACCCTCAGGGCAAAAATATGTTCATTCAAGAGAGATAATCCAAGAATACTTATCTTCTAGAGCTAAACTTCCCAGAAGAGTTACTTACCATAACAGTGCAAAATACAAATACTACCAAACTGTTTCTTGTTCAATGACATATTTGCATAGTTTTGTTCTAATATAACGTCATACCATTTTCAAGAATTTTGACAATGTGTGAAAATCTTTTTTTTGTTTTTTATTGCCAATATAAATTGTCCTACTTTTGTACCCACAGGTAACTGCATCATTAATAAAGAGTAAACAAAACAAAAAATTGTGGTCAGATTTTCATGGTATTAAAAACAAGATTTGGCTTTCGATATCGTTATAAAGTAATTTCAATCATAGACAACATCGTAAGAACTACCTCCATGCGAAATCCCATCGCAATTGATCAACTAGTTAAAAAGTTATACCATGAAACGTATACCACGGTGTCCATTCAGTCACTGAGGTGCATTCAATAGAAACGACAATGCTATTCTAAACAAGTAACAAGTCATTAAGAATTGCAGGCAATACAGAAGTCCCCTACCGGTTTTAAGCCATTTTCAATGTTTCTGTTGCCATAGCAACCACAATTTTGGTCAGAATTAAAATATGTTTGGACGTGCATTATCCCCTTATTGCCCCCTATCCACATACCAAGTTTCATAAACCTAGCTAGGAAACTGTTTGAGTTATGTCAGGATCCAGATTTTTTGACGGACGGACTGACTGACGGACGGACGGAGGGCAAACCTATAGTCCCCTCCGGTCAAAAACCGGTAGGGGACTAAAAAGGAAGTGATTTCATGCCCTATGCGTTTATTTTCCTATTTATGGACGGGGTTTTAAAATGTTGATATCAAATTAAAGATGAAGATTTCTAGTTTCTGATTGTGCAAATATATTTAAAATAACACCAGTATTAACAAGTAATAAAGAATTGCAAGCAATACAGAAGTCCCCTACCGGTTTTAAGCCATTTTCAATGTTTCTGTTGCCATAGCAACCGCAATTTTTGTGACGTAATATATTTAGACGTGCATAATCCCCTCATTGCCCCCTATCCACATATCAAGTTTCATAAACCTAGCTTAAAAACAGAAGTCCCCTACTGGTTTGAGGCCATTTTCAATGTTTCTGTTGCCATAGCAACCACAATTTTTGTCAGAATCAAAATATTTTTAGAAGTGCATAATCTCCTTATTGCCCCCTATCCACATATCAAGTTTCATAAACCTAGCTTAGAAACTGTTCTGAGTTATGGCAGGATCCAGATTTGGGCACATTTTCACTCTTTCTGTCGCCATAGCAACCACAATTTTTGTCAGAAACAAAATATTTTTAGATGTGCATAATGCCCTTATTGCCCCCTATACACATACCAAGTTTCATAAACCTAGCTTGAAAACTGTTTGAGTTATGTCAGGATCCAGATTTTTTGACGGACGGACTGACTGACGTACTGACGGCAAACCTATAGTCCCCTCCGGTCAAAAACTAATAAAATGATTATTAAAACCAAACTGCACCTCAGTGACTGCGTGGTTAATTTCCCTTGTTATGAACATTTCTGAGATATTATAAATTTTATAAAAAAAAATTTTTTACTCTATCAATGATACAGTTACCTGTGCTTGTACCTGATTTTTTATAAAATAACATTATTTTTTTCAGAGGGTCAAAAAAATATTTTGGGCAGGGGACTTTTTGCTCGGGTAGGTAGGGGAAAAGAAACTAAAAATATTTTATTTTTATCCGACATAATAAGCATTTTCATACATAAATTTAGGTCTAACAATGCAAATCTATCTTATTTAACTACTATGAAAAACAGCATTCATTATTACAATAAATGCTGACTAGCTGAACATATTCATGTATTTGTTACATAACTTGGCTTGATACATTAATAGCAAGGTTGCATTTATAATTACAGCCACCATTTTGTTATGATGTATTAGGATAAAGAAATAAAAATGTATCAATTAAGCCAAGTGCGCATTTTGCAGTGCTACAAAATTTTAAAACAACAGGGGTAGATAAATTGCTTGGTTAGGCAGTGAAGTAACACTCCATCCAAATCATTGTGTCTGACACAAAAACATACATCTACAAAGGGCCACAACTCCAGCAAAAGGTGTTCTACTGAAAAATTCTAACACTATGCACAACTAGACTCGGTTCCAAGTATTCAAGAGGAGTTTGATGAAATCCGAACAATGATCAAGGAAAACAAGCATGGACAAACTTAAGAGTGGCTATCCCTCCAGACAGATGTTCAGCACCAAATCAATATTTGTCCCCCCACTATATGTAATTGTGAGAGACATAGTTCAGGTATACCAAATTCAGATACACTCAAGTAGTCCTGTAAAAAACTTTGGTTTGACATTACATTCGCGAGAAAGAATATTTTGGTTCACACGAGCATTGTGTATCTGGCGCACATAAACTTTTGCAAACATTTTCTAGCGCATGACTATGTTTGAAAGCAGTTACTTGCACTTGACGTTTGCCAGCATTGTAGTTATTTTCTACTATTAGCACATGTGAACTTTTGTCAACAGAGATAAGCGTTTATCACATAACCCGCGGTCCAGCAGTGCCGTAAAGCCGTGCCGTAAATATCGTTCGGCACTCCCAGAGTGTGCAATAAATATGCAAATTAGCCTGACGCCACGTAAGCCAATCCATGCATTGATTGACCCATGACGTCAGGATAATACCAACGTCATCATGACGTCGCGTTCGTTGTACCGCTAAATTTTTGCTGAAACCTATGCAGCGTACATCATCATTTTGAACGAATAGGGGCGTTCTCTAATGTTATGTGATAAACAAAATCTTAAATTCGTGCTCATTACATACGAGTTTTATTAAACTCGTCGACAAAAACGATATAACACTCGGCAAAGCCTCGTGTCATATCATTTTGTCCACTCGTTTAATAAAACTCGTATGTAATGAGCACTCATGCAAGATCCTCTATATGTGCAGCTGTCCCTAACTTAGTCCGCCTTAGACTACAGAGTTGACTATAGTCAGGATCCATTGAACAAAGTTAACCAAGTTATGGGAACGTTGTGGTATGTTCCCCTGCGCAAACCCCTTGCCTTTGTTGCGTCCGAGACCTTGCTGGCCTACGTTGGACAAGCGGTCAGTTAAGCTAGAGAAAGTTTGCCTTCGCTAGCCCTTGCGCTACCATCAGGTTCATTGGATCGAATAGCCGTTGGCCTCTCAGAGCTACAGATAAGCTGCGTATTGGGGTAATTACCCAATTAATTTTCTTAAAAACCCAATAGATTTTGAGAGGAGGGAGTAAGGAAAAGACAATTTGAAATACCCAAATAGAAAAGGATGTTATAGTGAAAAATAGTACATTAAAGCTTATTTACCCTTTAAGTTTTATTAAATACCCAATTAAAATTTGTCAAAACCAAATCAAAATTGAAACTTGGGGGTAAAATACCCAATTGACTAAAACCTGATCTGTAGCTCTGGCGCCCTCTGTTAGATAAACGTTTGGCTAAATTCACCTACACCATCAGCTTTTCAGAAGACGTTTGCCAACCTTAAGCAAACTTAGTATAACTTTATTCAGCGTTCAGGAACGTTTATAAACGGAGTACAGCTTTTACCAACGTTTATTTCCGAATGTCCACAATCTTTTTGCATGTTAAAAAATATCAATGGACCAGACGTCTGTCAGCGTTCACCAGGGAATATCAACTTTTCTGAACTTTTACTAGAGTAGTTCAACGTTTGTCCAAACCTTTGTCTAAATGTCGGTCCAAACGCTGTAGTATGAACCCAGTTTTAGTAATAGCGATGATCGATTATGGTCTGGTGAAATCAATGATCGACAATGCCAGGGTCATTCGATCAATCATCAATATAGTTGATCATCGTTGAATCCATGTTTTAACCAGCCAGGCTATATGAATTAATTATACTACAACAGCTACTTAAGCCCAAGTCAAGTTTACAAGCCAGGAGCTAATAGGTTAGAACGAACACTGCTCAAATACTCACCAATCACTATCTATCATGAGACGAGATGATTATAAATTATACACAAGATGGTAATTATGGTTAAAATGCGCTCAACATTAGATATTAAACATACAGTAGAATGACAGATGAAAACCATTTGTCGCCAGGTTTACAACCGGAAGAGGGAAGCAATGCTTGAATTCATACAATCAGCATATGTACTAGCAAGGCTTTTCTGGCTCTTTTTTGGAAAAGGACTCCTCATCTTTAGTTTGAGTCCTTTGCAGTAAAAACAAAACTGCCTTCAATAAACGCTTATGCCCCTATGGAAGCCTTCTCCATAAAAAGAGCTAAGTCAATCAGAGGCCATAATTCTGTAAAAATGTTGGATAGTGCTACATGGCTTTGATAATGTAAGGGGCTTATGATGGTAAACAAGTATGTTAAGTGTGAAGGCAACACCTTGATGTAAGACCGAACGGTCAATTTGGGTTAACCAAGAATTGGACGCTTAACAAATCTTATTTCGAAATTAGGTCAATATGAAGGTCAAAATGAGGTTAGGTTATATAGGTGTTTGGAGAATGTTCAAATACAAGATCTATGCAAGTATAAAAGCTTTGTAGCAATCCATATCAATAATAGAGGAAACGGTCAATTTGGGTTAACCAAGAATTTGGCCCTTCAATAAGTCTAAGTCCAAAATTAGGTCAAGATGAAGTCAAAATGAGGTTAGGTGATACAGGTGTGTAGAGAGTGTTCATATCCAACTTCCATGCAAGTATGGAAGCTTTTTAGCAAGCCATATCAATGCTAGAAGAAACAGTCAATTTGGGTTAACTAGGACGGACAGGTGAATCACGATAATTATGCCTCCCGATCTATCGATACGGGGGCATAAAAAAAGATAATACTATTACATTCCATTGGGTTACCTTGCCTTGGGAATGTTGAGATTTAGCACCGGGCCTCCAGACAGTATAGGAAAAATCTAGGCAATCGTTCCATTAACACTACCAGTATATAAGGATACCGGCTACAAATGTCACTAGCCACTTCAGGGGTTCTACTGAGACTCAGGCTTAATGCCCAATCCTGAAAACTGATCGAAAGTCTGTTTCAGATGCCATTAGCAAACACCCCTATACCAAATATCAGTTCAAACATTGTTCTTCTGCTTATGAAATTTCAAATGACCATAACTTTGTCAAAACTTTTTTTCATAACTTTTAATCTCTGCAGAAAAATGGGTTCTTTCTAATGCAGTAAATCAGGATTATCCCAGAACTGTACCCTACTCCTTGCCTCAAACAGGCATGGTGAACTTTAAATTTCACTGAAAATTTACATTTCAAGAGGAACTGTTGTTAGAAGCAGAATGTGGACAAATAGACAACAGATATTCAATTGATCACAACAACTACAAACTTTCGCTCAGGAAATAAATAGTAAAATTTACAACAAATGTATATATACAGGGCTCACAGACCTAACAAATAGTAACATTATTTCATAGGACAAAACGTTACTCCAAAAGGTCAACCGTCAGGACAAGATAAGACATTAACTTTGATTACTCTTTTATCCCTTTCCCCTATCCACAGTCCATAAAACAGTCAGTTCTAAATGTTGCAATACAATTTCAACCCAACAAATGAAAATGTCAAGAATAAGACACATCTCAAAATCTAACTTTCCAGAACTCATTACAATGTCTGCAGTCCAACCATTACACTCAAGTTTATTAGGGAAACTTGAGAATTGTATGTCAAACATTGTCTGGGAGCAAGAAAATGTTTCATTGCAATAGGAATTGGCTATCGGTGTCCAATAATCAAGCTGCCAAGGACAAATCAATGAAGTCACTCTAATGATAAATTCAGATTTTAAACAATCCTATTTTAAAGTAAAGTACTCAGTTAAGTACTCGGTATAGTACTCAGTTATGCACTCGATAAAGTACTCAACTCAGTTAAGTACTCGGTTAAGTACTCAGTTAAGTACTCGGTAAAGTACTCAGTTAAGTACTCAGTTATGCACTCGATAAAGTACTCAGTTAAGTACTCGGTTAAGTACTCAGTTAAGTACTCGGTAAAGTACTCAGTTAAGTACTCGGTAAAGTACTCAGTTATGCACTTGATAAAGTACTCAGTTAAGTACTCGGTTAAGTACTCAGTTAAGTGATGAGTCTATTTTCAGACATGAGTGCATTCAACCAACTGTACACCACTTCCCATTATTGAGTCATAAGTAAACCTATTAAAACGACAGTTACAGAACATTGGCTTTGACTCTCTCAGGTACCCTTGAGGTGAAAAGGAGCAGTGTGGGTTATTCAGTTGCTCATAGAAATTTACCAGTGACTCAGAAGGGGATCAAACCTGGGACCTCTCGATCCCAAAATGTGTGACCTACCTCTAGGCCACCACTCCCCACAATTACTCCCCACATAATAACTTTTTAAACATATTTTATAAACTTTTACTTTTCATAAATTAGATACAATTTTATTTTCAAATAATCCTCATTCCTATTTCAATAACTAATATTTTTTTTCAGTCTTCCACACAGGTTTATTCTGGGGGAGTAACTAAAGTAGAGGGTATGGCCAATTTTGTAATTGGTTTTAAGCTTCAAGAGAGGCGCATAATCATCCTGAAATTCAATGGTCCGACGGACAACCGCAAGATATTGATTCGGTCCACCGTTTTTCAATCCAGAATTGGTCCGACTGACCGGCCTTTATCGGTGACTGTCAAAAAAGCGTTGCTAAACAACTTTGACGATGCACAAGCACCTAACAAGACTGCTTCAATAAACGCTTATGCCCCCATGGAAGCCTTTCCATAAACAAGAGGGCCCAAAGGGCCCTAGGTCGCTCACCTTTCGAATTTAACCTAGATTTTGTTAAGATGATCATTGTGACCAAGTTTTATACAGATTAGGCAAATAGTGTGACCTCTAGTGACTACAAAAGGTTTTTATATGATTTGACCTAATGACCTAGTTTTTGACCCCAGATAAACCAATATCGGACTTGACCTAGATTTTGTTGAGATGATCATTGTGACCAAGTTTCGTAAAGATCAGGCCAAAACTGTGACCTCTAGTGACTACACAAGGTTTTTCTATTATTTGACCTTGTGACCTAGTTTTTGACCCCGGATGACCCAATATCGAACTTGATCTAGATTTTTTTGAGATGATCATTGTGACCGCGTTTCATAAAGATTAGACAAAAATTGTGACCTCTAGTGACTACGCAAGGTATTTCTATGATTTGACCTTGTGACCTAGTTTTTGACCCCAGATGACCCATTATCGAACTCGACCTAGATTTTGTTGTTATGATCATTGTGACTAAGTTTCGTAAAGATCAGGCCAAAACTGGGACCTCTAGTGACTACACAAGGTTTTTCTATGATTTGATCTTGT
This sequence comes from Spisula solida, assembly GCA_947247005.1. NCBI lineage: Eukaryota > Metazoa > Mollusca > Bivalvia > Venerida > Mactridae > Spisula > Spisula solida. The sequence continues at coordinate 33,167,942 of OX365950.1, read as the reverse complement.
GACCTAGTTTTTGACCCCGGATGACCCAATATCAAACTTAACCTAGATTTGGTTGTGTAGATCATTGTGACCAAGTTTCGTAAAGATTATGCTAAAACTGTGACCTCTAGTGACTACGCAAGGTTTTTCTATTATTTGACCTTGTGACCTAGTTTTTGACCCCAGATGACCCATTATCGAACTTGACCTAGATTTTATTGCGATGATCATTGTGACCAAGTCTCATAAAGATTAGACCAAAATTGTGACCTCTAGTGACTACACAAGGTTTATCTATGATTTGACCTTGTGACCTAGTTTTTGACCCCAGATGACCCAATATCGAACTTGACCTAGATTTCGTTGAGATGATCATTGTGACCAAGTTTCATAAAGACTAGGTCAAAATTGTGACCTCTAGTGACTACACAAGGTTTTTCTATGATTTGACCTTGTGACCTAGTTTTTGACCCCTGATGACCCAATATCGAACTTGACCTAGATTCTGTTGAGATGATCATTGTGACCAAGTTTCATAAATATTAGACCAAAATTGTGACCTCTAGTGACTACACAAGGTTTATCTATGATTTGACCTTGTGACCTAGTTTATGACCCCGGATGACCCAATATCGAACTTGACCTAGATTTTATAGAGATGATCATTGTGATCAAGTTTCATAAAGATTAAGTCAAAATTGTGACCTCTAATGTGTTCACAAGGTTTTTCTATGATTTGACCTAGTGACCTAGTTTTTGACCCCAGATGACCCAATATCGAACTTGACCTAGATTTTATAGAGATGATCATTGTGATCAAGTTTCATAAAGATTAAGTCAAAATTGTGACCTCTAATGTGTTCACAAGGTTTTTCTATGATTTGACCTAGTGACCTAGTTTTTGACCCTAGATGACCCAATATCGAACTTGGCCTAGATTTTGTTGAGATGATCATTGTGACCAAGTTTCATAAAGATTAGGCTAAATTTGTGACCTCTAGTGTGTTCACAAGCAATTGTGGACGGACGGACGGACGACGGACGAAGAGCGATCACAAAAGCTCACCTTGTCACTTTGTGACAGGTGAGCTAAAAACTAAGTCAATCAGGGGCCATAATTCTGTTACAATGTTGGATGGTGTAACATGGCTATGATAATGTAAGGGGCTTATGATGGTAAACAAGTATGCCAAGTTTGAAGGCAATGCCTAGATGGACATGATTAATGGGTTAACCAGGACGGACGGAGAGGTGAATCACTATATGCCTCCTGATCTATTGATACGGGGGCATAAAAAAATAATTCAACTGCAGTCGAATGCACAGAGTATAAAGAAACAGTAAAACACATCCTTTCCTCGGAACTTAGCTAGAAATTCGTTCATCTAATCAGAAACCATTCCTTTTTGGCCATATTTACCGACCACCTTTATCCAATAATAGCTGGAATGAGGAACTAGAACAAATTCTTGAAAAAATATATACTCTGAAAACAAAGAATTATCTTGACTGGCGATTTTAACTTCAACATTGTAAACTCTAAAATAGTAAACACTTCTTGGAGTTATATAACTAATGCTTTTAATCTAAAACAATTGATAGACAAACCCACTAGAGTAACGGCAACTTCTTCAACTATTATAGATCATATTTACATGGGTGAAAGTTTGAAATTCTGAAAAACCTGAAATCTTCACAAATTGTCAATTTATATAGGGAAAATAAAGAAAAACAGGCTTTTTGGCACTCTAAAAAACCTGAAGTTCAGGCATGTGCCTGAAAACTTTCACCCATGTATTTACACCAATACGCCATGAAACATAGTTGATATCCAGATACCCAAGCTAGCTTTAAGTCACCATTACCCTGTCTGTTTCACACAAAAAATGTCATCTGACAGCAACAGCGGTGGACCAAAACATAGTATTTTATCATACAGGAATACTAAACATTTCATTGAAAATGACTTCCTTCAACCGGAATCCTTCAATCACTTTAAACCCAGCCATGGTCAGTTTTAAAAATTTATGTTGATCCAAATGATTTCCTGGACAATTTTATGGACCTTTTTAAAACAAGTCTTGATTTCCATGCTACAATAAAACAAGAACGGGTAAAAACATACTTATCTACCTGATCAGGCCTAGACACTAACTATTTTGGCCACTGGTCAGACAGGGTAAAAGCGCCAAATTTGTAAAAAGGACAGTTACTGGTCCTCAAGAATTTTCACTGGTCCTTCTGGATTTTCACTGGTCACGGACCAGCGGACCAGTGTTAGTGTCGAGCCCTGCTGATTGGTTTAACCCTTAAGTTGTAGAAGCAATCAAAAAATTAGATAGTGCAAAAGTGATAAATGACAACCAAAATTACAAATACTGCGCAATCAATTAAAAAGCCTGATGCATGTACATAGTGCTAAAAGGTCATTTTATAATTATACAATAAATGAAAATAAATATAACCCAAAAACAATTATGGAAAAACTTGAAAGATATCTGGTAAAAACATTCAATCATCAAACCAATGTTATCACTGACCAGTCTTAATAGACTAAAAAAACTGCTGAAACCTTTAACATGTTTTTTCCAACATATTCAAAATGGCTCCAACAGAACGTTCGAAGCAACTAGGACAGATTGGCTTGCCACAGTGTCTTGAAAGTTAAATATACAATCAGCAGAAAAAGCAAAATATTAGCAAAGAAATGTATGTTTGTAAAACAAGTGTGCCCCAATAGCAGCCCATTGGTCAGTAATGTTAACATAGCTGTCAACGGTCTGAAAAGGGCAAGAGTGTGATCAGGGGTGTCATACAGGCGGCTGCCCCTCATGGGGGCTAGGGAGGGGGGCTATTCACCTTTCCAACCTTAAATAGGTCTACCAACCTGGAATAAATACTGATTCATAAAATAAACCAAACACCTTTATAAGAGATTGTAAGACAAAGTTTCCATACTGCTGACCTAGCTATCAATGATTCTAAGTTTTCTTGGTTCTTTTTAAAATTGTGTGTGACTTAAAATACTTCTACATTCATTAATAATCAACTGGTGTACTGTATTCCTAATTTATCTGTAACATGATTTTCACCCATGGTTTCACAGCCTGTTTATTTGCAGTTAAGTGGACTTCAATTCAAGCTGCATGATTCACCTAAAAATGGTTTTAATTTGTATAAGGATTTCGGACATCTTAATCGGATTAATTTTGATTTAATTAATCTATGTTCTCTTCTGTTGCTGAATTTTATACATCAGATTGCTTATCTACCAGAGAACAAGTACTGCAGAATGCAGATGTGCTATTATATAATTATGTTGCAGAATTCATCATGTTATAAATTTAAGATGCATTTCAGCCATTTTCCTGAAATAAACAGAATCCTGAGAAAAAAACACAGCAGATTGTTTAATACTAGCTCATGATTAATGTTTAATTACGGCCTTTCACTTTAAGTTTGGGCCATTGTTTGAGAAAGTGAATCATACTGGATCTGACAGACATAAAATATGAAATGAAATCATTATATGTGCGAACCGTTGTAGCTCCATTTCCCATGAATCATGGACTTTCCTGAGGGCTATAACAGCATGGGTCACACAGGGCTCGACACTAACACTGGTCCGCTGGTCCGAGACCAGTGAAAATCCAGAAGGACCAGTGAAAATTCTGGAGGACCAGTAACTGTCCTATTTACAAATTTGGCGCTTTTGCCCTGTCGGACCAGTGGCCAAAATAGTTAGTGTCTAGGCCTGTCACATGGATATGAAACACCAGTACTAGTTGGGAAATTTATACCCGGACATTGATCCCATGTCATTTCTATTTCTCATCAATTCTTAAGAAAACACTACTAAATGTTGCTTTGGAGTCAATAACATTAACATAGGATACCACTACCAGGTCCCTAGATGTCTATCAAACAGAAAAAACTTTTAAATATATTAAAATTGATAATATAGCCTACTTTATAACATTAAAACATTATACAATTAGTCACATTAGAAAGAGTGAAGTATACAAACCTTGCTCAGTAATTTGAACACTTGATTTATTTACTGCCCACGGATTTGTCTTCGGTAATGGAGCTTCTACATAATTTACATTGTCAAACTTTTTCACAATCTCCTCTTTCTTTTCCTTCTCATCTTTCTCAACTTTTTCTACTTTCTTACTGTCTTTAGTTTTATCAGTAGAATCTTTCTTTTCTAAGTCTCTTTTCTCCACTTTACGAGGTTTTTCCTCTTTTATATCTTTACGTTCGTCTTTTTTCTCCTTTCTATTTTTCACTTCCTGAAAATCTTCATCTTCCTTTGGTTCTGATGTAGGTTTGACGTCATCATTTGGCGCCACCGTTGACTCACTAGCAGGTTTACTGACGACAGAATTAGCCGACAGCTGTTTCTCTAATGTTCTCTTCGTCCACACATTCTCCACTGGCGTCGCTTCCGTCATATTTGACGTACACGATTTAGCTTGAAACTTTTCAGTTTCGTCCTGTTGCACAGAAGTCATAGCAGTTGACATGTTTCAAATTTATGCAGCAGCTAATAGCTTTTTGTCTAAAAATATCTCTAGGAATTTGTCTGAACCCCAAGAGGTCAAGGATTACAGCATCACAACAGAATATTAGAAGCTTTATCTTAAATATTTACACAATGTCAGTGTTACACCAGGTGTATGATAAATACTAAAGCATCAACAAAGCATATTGCATTAAATAACAAGCTTACTAAGCAGACATATTTTAGATTTCTGGGAACTTGCGCAACCTTTTCTGGCTCCAGCCACGTTGCTACAATGTAAATGGTGTTTACCCGTCCATTATTGATGGTGACAACTGCTGATATCAATAACAGAAGTCGTTATCACTTTCATTATTGTTTGCGACTATTATTTAGGGTCGAGGTGTGTGTCAACGAGAAGAAATATAGCACAACATTTTATCAACAAATATTTAGAAGCACATGTCGCCATTACTGATCTTTCGATGAAGTGCGCATGCGCAAAGACAGTGGAACCAGTCGTTGGTACCCAAGGAATAACTTTAGGAATTACGTCCCTTTGATTTTGGAAAATTGCAGTGGTTGTCTCCCGTATTTCGACAGAAAATGAATTTTCATAACGGATTTAGACTTGCTCGTATTCTTTGTTTCATCACCACCAAATTTTGTTTGAGTCATTTCTCACTGGAAGTGCTAGTGGAGGGACACTCATGTTATTTATATTTATCAAAGAATACGATAGATGTGTGTATGATCTTTGTATTTCTATACTTGTCTTCCATGTAATGTAGGCCTACCCATTTGAATACATATGCGCCGTTCTCTAGGAAAACCGGGCTTAGTGACATTATTATGGCAATAATGTAATTAGATTTAGAAAAGTTTCGAAAATGAGAAAAAAATAATGTCCTTTGATTTAAGTTTAAGTAATTGGGCAATATAGTAATATATCTTAGTTTTTATTTTTCTCTGAAATTATGTTGAAATCACTTTTGTCGTTGCTATGGTGACCAATTTTTAAAAAGTACCCATATTTAGAAAAACAAGGGCTTGGTGGTTAGAAACAGTAGCTACGTTTGTCTATTAGCGAACGCTTACACTTTTGACATGTTTCATTGAAGTAAGAGTATAATTCTAAAATGTGACACCATTTCGAAAAGGTTACGTCAAGATTTCATCAAATACTGGATTTGTGAAATGCTCGTAACGTTATGTCAAATAACGTTTCGATGACGTGTGTGACGTCACTCAAAATGTAGACGGGGCTGTAAGTTTTAAAAGTCTATAACTTTGTAAATATAAATTATGTTATATTGTGTTCAAATTTTCAGAAACTGTTCATTAGAGTCTTGTCTTTCTAACGATATATTATTATGATTTTCGTAATTTCTACATCTACATCTACATCTACATCAATACGTTATGCTGTCATAAATTTGACAATTCTATAACGGTGCGCAAAGAAAAAGAAAAAGGGAAGTAAAGATAGGAAAGACAGAAGGATAGACACGGGCAAATATGATTGCAGGTAAAGTTTAAAAGATATGAAGTAATAGAAAGTGCATTCTCGTTCACCAGAGTATTCTTCGTCCGAAACATAGTCTGGGAACTTGACTAACCACTGATGTATGAGGATGTAGAAAGTGTTGCACAGTTACTTTCGGCCATCAGGGCAAGACCAATCCAGCTTCCGTGGTGGTGCCAGGGTGCTAGACCCCGCTGACATAGCTCCGGCCCTTCGTTTGGCTGTACTTTGTAACCGTGTGCATGAGGATCCCCTTTAGAAGGTCAGGTTGGAGAGCTCATTCTTGAAGGATGCCAAAGAATGAGCCTCAGCAATAGATGCTGGAAGGTTGTTCCACAGGGGGATACAACGAGGAAAGAAGCTGAATTTGAAGACGTCAGAAGATGTAGAATAGGGCAGAAATCTGCTGTTATGAGATGATCTTGCTCTGCTTTTGATTGGTGTTAGATAGGGGCCTGGATCAATCTCGACATGGTTGTGGATGATCTTGTAGAGCATGGTCAGTTGTATCTTTTTCCGGCGAGATTCAAGGGTTTCCCATTTCAGGTCAGAAAGCATATCAGAGACACTGCTGATGTTGTGGTACCTGTTGGTAGCGAATCGTGCTGCTCTTCTCTGGACCATTTCGACTTTATTGATGAGGTTTCTATGATGAGGGTTCCAAATAGTGCTGCAATATTCCAAATTTGAGCGGACGAGAGATGTGTAGGCGTTGGTTTTTGTTTCTTTTCTTGTATTTCTTAGGTTGCGTTTCAGGAAGCCTAGCATGTTTATTGCCTTTTTTGTTGTTCTGTCTATATGAGTTTTCCAGCCAAGGTCTGATTGCAGGTCCACTCCTAAGTATTTTGATGATTTTTCATCCGCCAATGGTACACCTTTCAGGATGTAGTTTGAGCGAAGAGGAGTATTGGATCGAGTTACTCGGAGGACACTACATTTCTGAGGGTGAAAGTCCATCCCCCACAGTTTCTCACACTTGGCTAGAGAGTCTAGGTCTTGTTGAAGTATCTGCTGGTCTTGTTCGGTCTTTATCTGGCGGTAGAGAATGCAGTCATCTGCGAATAGGCGTGTCTTTGAGCGGAGTCCCTCTGGAAGGTCGTTAATGAATAACAGGAATAAGAGTGGTCCCAATACTGAGCCTTGAGGGACACCACTCACAACCGGGGCTTCTTCAGATGACTCGCCTTGAACAAGAACTCTCTGGGTTCGACCATGCAGGAAGGATGAAATCCACTGGAGCGTCTGGCCTCGGATACCATAATGATGGCATTTCTTCAGGAGTCTTTGGTGAGGAACTCGGTCGAAGGCTTTACTGAAATCCAGTATTATCATGTCTGTCTGCGTCCTCTTGTCTAGTGACGCTGCAAGCTCATGCTGTAATGTTAGGAGCTGAGTCTCGCAGCTTCTCTTCGCCCTGAATCCATGTTGACAGTCATGAAGTATGCTGTGTTTGTCCAGGTGTTTCATTGTGTGGCTAACTATGACATGCTCAAGTAGCTTGCAGCAGATGCTAGTGAGGGAGACCGGCCGATAGTTTGCGGGGTCCTGTCTTGAGCCTTTCTTGTAGATGGCAGTAACATTTGCCTGTGTCCAGTCATCAGGTACTTTTCCTTCGTCAAGTGAAGTCTGGAAAATCATGGTGATGATTGGGGCCAGAGCTGTTGCACAGTCTTTAAGTATGCGTGCTGGTATGCAATCTGGACCTGTGGCCTTCTTTGGGTTGATGTTGTGTAGCAGCTTCAAAATTCCGTCTTCGGTAATATGAATTGGTCCATATCCGGGGAAGGTGTTCCTGCTGGTGTGGGAATGTCATCATCCGCTTCTTGAGTGAAGACTGACTTATACTGCTTGTTTTAGATGTTTGCCTTGTCACTAGCGGAGTTGAAGAGTCGCCCTTTGTCTTTTAGAGGTGAAATGCCTGAGTTGTCTTTCCGTAGTGATTTGATGAAGCTCCAAAATCTTTTCTGTTTAGGCTGTTTATTATGTTCTGTGTCTTCAGGTTCTATTATGTTGTTTATATATGAGTGGTAGGCATTTCTTTCAAGTTTCTGGAATTGTGCTTTCGAGTTCTTATATTTTCTTATGTCGGATTCTTTCTTAGTTTTCTTCATTCTGGTGTACAATTTTGATCTTCTTCTCGTGGCCCTTTTCAAGCAGGTGTTTATCCATGGTTTCTTCTTGTGGTCTTCTTTGATGAGTTTTGTTGGGATGTGCTTGTTCATCAGAGATAAAAGAGAGTTTTTGAAAAGCGTCCAAAGGGTGTCAACTGAAGCGTTTTGCAGTGATGTCATCTCTGTGTAGAGATTGTGTAGCCCATTGTTGAGGTCATCGTAGTTGGCCTTATCATAGGTAAACACCTTCCGTTTTAATGGTGGTGGCTTGTGGGGATGTAGGCTGGCCTCCACATAAACTGCTTCATGGTCTGAGATTCCTGGGATTACTTCTGTCGAGTTGATAAGCGAACTGTTGTTAGTGACGAAAAGGTCCAGGATGTTACTAGAGTGTTCGGTTATACGTGTTGCATCACACACTTGTTGTTCTAGGTGTCTATCATTCATATTGTCAAGTAATTGGTGACACTGTGGACCCCTTGAAGCTGATGGATTTACACTATTACTTTCCCAGTCAATATCTCCAAGGTTGAAATCACCCCCAACCATACGTGGGCCCCATCAGGAATTTTGGACAGGCTTGTGTCAAGGTGGGCGAGATATTCTGGCTTGTCCATGTTTGGCGGACGGTAGAATGCACCTACATAGAGGTTGCTTGCTCCGGTGATAGTGATCTGTACCCACAGCATCTCGCAGTCCCTGTCTGTGTTGATTTCTTCTGGCATCATACACTCAAGTCTCTTGTCGACGAGTATAAACACACCGCCTCCTCTCCCTTTCTGTCTGTCTCTTCTGAAGACATTGTAGTTGGCAGGGAAGAACTCACTACTCTGGTGGTTTGATGTGAGCCAAGATTCTGTCCCGATTATGATGTTTGCTCCAATGTTTTCGCTGATGACCTGCAACGAGGCTTTCTTGCCAACAACTGATTGGCAGTTAATGTTCAAAACTTTCAGGGGAACATCTTTCTTTTATGTTTACAAGAGTGGATGTTTTGGAGGTTGTTTGTATTAGCAGATAGGCTTGAGTGGGTGAGGTTGGTGTCGCTGTTCATGGTGGTGCATGGTATAGACATGTCACTGTGCAGACGATAGCGTACTGGGTTGGCATCTTTGTTTGGAGATGAGGTAGCACATGGGTGGTTGAAGCTCATGTCGCACTCCGTTGACTGGGTGGTTGAATCAAGCTGAAGGGGGTCAAAGGTGTTTGTTGTTTCATAGAAAGTGAGGTCGAATAGGCACGAGGAGAAGTTTGGAAGTCCGCAACTTACACAATCCCATGATATGTTTCTTAGAGCTAGGTAGACTTGGTCGCTCATTGCCATGCAGTCCTTGTGGTACCATAGCTTGCACGAGTCACACTGCACTCCTGGTGTGGTCCATTTCACAGCCTTTTGACAAACTCCGCAGGGGAATTTGGGTGGTCTAGGACCGGGATTTGGTTCCGCTGCATAGGACTCTTGGAGTAGAAGCATGCAGAGATAGAGTAAAACGAGTCTCTCTCGACAAACCGGGCCTTTTTGCTTAGACATTGACGTATGTAGTGTCAGTACTAGCTGCAACGAAGGCGATAATTTTATATTACTGGTCACTAAGACCGGTTTTCCTGGAGAACGGCTCATATGTATGTATATATATTGAGGCCTACATATTTTTATATATACGTTCTGGGGACGGACATCATTCCTTTCTTGTATATTGAGGCCTATATATGTGAACGATTGCATTATTGTAAATATGTTAGCATCGTAAAATAAAGATTTTACTTATCATCAGATACAGTACTCGTGGTGAGTGGCGTACCCCAGGGTTTAGTCCTCATATTCATAATTGACCTACGTGTACCCGAGAGAGTCAAATACTGCACCAGACTGTTCGCTGATGATTGTATCCTCTACAGACAGATCAGGACTGAAGATGGTCAAATCCAGCTACAACAAGACTTGGACTCACTGGCAGCATGGGAGCTAGAATGGGACAGTTCTAGTGTAGTGTTCTACGGGCAACAATTGTGATCCAAGAAGATCCCAAAGTATATTGCTACTAGCTGAAATGTGTTTGATTGACAGAGGATGAGAGCACCAAGTACTTGGATGTGACCAAACAGTCCAACCTCCCATAGAGACAAGACATCAACACGACAATTAACACAGAAAGCCTGAACAACATGCTGGGATTCCTGCCAACGAAGACACTAAAACCAACTGTACTTCCCATGCACAATTCCAACATGGAATAAACTGCGAGCATCTGTAGCTGATCAGGCCTTCAAAAGGAGCTTTCAATCCGACCCTTCTAGGGGACCTATCCACCAACTGCTTCACTCTGATGAGAGCGAGCTGTGCTGGTGGAATCTGGAATCCTGGAAGCGCCACGCAAGCCGGATTGGTCGCAACAACCCTCTGGGGAGTGCAGCAGTTAAACCTACAATACATCTTCTATCTTTTTCTCTATTGCAACACCACTCATTTTACTGGACCGCTCAGACTACTTGTACTCCGGGACGAATATATATTCGTTCCAAATGTACTATCTTACACTTTTATGCTTTTCTACAATTCTTTACCTGTTTTCTTGGGAACCGTTTTTTAGTGGTCAAGTCTGACAGTACGATATAGAGTGATAGAGTGACCAATATCCGTCTTAAAATGTCAACTTTTTGTCCATTGGTACCTCACAAAATCTATTAATCAATAGAAATAGCTTTCATGGCTGCAGCTGACAAGAAATTAAAAACAAACAGGAGGGCATGTACTTAAGTACTGGTATTAGTTTTGTAACAGCAGTGGTCTGTTAATATACTTATTACAAAAATCATGTTAATAACTAATGATGATTTAAATCTGACCAGTTATGTAGATCTAAATTAGTTCATTATTATAAATCTAAGACTTTGTAAACAGGTAAAAAATCACATACATGTACATAATACGAGTACATGTAAAATACTGGTTCTTATATATAATAAGTTCATGGATAAGCATACATATAATATGTATGATATATGACGTACAATGTGTGGTGTGGTCGGTGGCGTGGTGTGGTGTGGTCGGTGGCGTGGTGTGGTGTGGTCGGTGGTGTGGTGTGGTCGGTGGCGTGGTGTGGTGTGGTCGGTGGCGTGGTGTGGTGTGGTCGGTGGTGTGGTGTGGTCGGTGGCGTGGTGTGGTCGGTGGCGTGGTGTGGTGTGGTGTGGTCGGTGGTGTGGTGTGGTCGGTGGTGTGGTGTGGTCGGTGGTGTGGTGTGGTGTGGTCGGTGGCGTGGTGTGGTGTGGTCGGTGGTGTGGTGTGGTCGGTGGTGTGGTGTGGTCGGTGGCGTGGTGTGGTGTGGTCGGTGGTGTGGTGTGGTCGGTGGTGTGGTGTGGTCGGTGGTGTGGTGTGGTCGGTGGTGTGGTGTGATCGGTGGTGTGGTGTGGTCGGTGGCGTGGTGTGGTGTGGTCGGTGGTGTGGTGTGGTCGGTGGTGTGGTGTGGTCGGTGGTGTGGTGTGGTCGGTGGTGTGGTGCGCTGTGATGCGCTTTGGTGCGCTTTGGTGCGATGTGGTGCGCTGCGCTGCGCTTCGCTGCGCTGCGCTGTGGAGGTGATGCATAAGAAGCTTGCCAATAGACACTCAAATTTGACATGTTTTCAATAATCATGTCTGGCATATGTTTGTGAGGCGTGCGATGATATTTGCACGTATGTGTCTCTCCTCGTAGACGACAGTTTTATTTATGAGCCATTTTGCATAACGCCGTACATCATTTCAGTCTCAGTTTCTAGTTTTGGTTCGACATCATAAATTATGTCGTTTGACCTTCTATATTGTATTCTACCAAAAAGACAATAATAAATCGGTTCATCAGACAGGGACAGCAGCATCCAGCAGAGAAACAGGCACAACAAAACATACAAAAAAGAACTAGAGCATGAAAGGCATGGGCCACAGACTACTTGTAAGTGCAAAACAATGTATAGTAACAGACACATATTATACGTCTAATCGTTGAAACTATTGTTTCCTGAAGTGTTAAATGTAATTGTACATCTTAGAATATAACCTACAATATGAGCCAATGAAAGCGCCGAATTTCGGCGGCTAAATGAAATTTTTCTCTTCACAGACTTGACGTCATGCGCTGGTGCTAATTTCTATCGGCCAACCAGAATGTCGAATGTTATATTCTAAGCCAGTTAGAACATATTAAGTAAATTTTAATGACTAAAAAGGACTCGCTTCGCTCGCTCCGCCCTTTTTAATAATTAAAATTTACTTAATATGTTTTAACTATAACTTATTACAAAGTGGTCATTTCCGGTTTGGCGAACCTTGTCAGCTCTCTTTATTTCATTCTCTATTTGTTCTCGAGTTCGCATTTGTTATAGTACGGAAATGATGAATACGCCATCATAATTCGGACTCTGTCTGTGATCAGTACACCAAATTAGGAATATCTGTAATAAGCATGTCATAAATTATAGCTCTCCAAACAGTCACCACCGCGGACCCGGGGCAACGATTATAGCGTCAGTGACGTCGCCATATTTTGGTATCGATGAAATGACCCCAACGATCACCTCACTTAGTCGTGAATATATCACTTGATACCCAATATACTTCAAAAAGATGTCTTTAAACTAATTGTGATCTTCATGTGCCATAATTTTTGTGGTAGCCTGTTGAATATCACATAAGTAAAAATATCTTCTATTTCTGGTAGGTAATGCTAAGGTCACATTTGCCCTACGAGCTCCTTACGAGCTCCGTACGAGTTGATTTTGGTAAACTCCGTACGGACACCGAAGACTCGTACGAGCATCGTACGGATTTTCTTAACTCGTACGGATATCTTTCCAGTGCATCTCTATAGATCGTTCGTGGTCCGTACGAGTTGTGACCAGACACTACGAACATTAAAAAACCGTTAGGATTTCAAAAATTATGAACTCGTGCGAGTTGATAAATTCGTACGGATATCGTACGAGCTTTGTGACCCTAGCATTAGTGGTGGTGCAAGATGGCCTTCAAACATTTCTGTCACACATATCCTTACCAAAACGTGTTTGTTCTTCTATTAATACGCAGATACTACATGACAAATACATATACATGGTTGAATAAAGAAGGTATTCAGGAAATAATGACGTACAACTTTATATTGTGTCACCATAGTGATAAAGATAATGTATTTATATAAGCACTGACCCACTTCTGATATAGCCGCCTATTATCTGCAGTGACGTTAACAGAGGGTGTTTTCACGAATGGGACCCATAAATACTCTCATTTTTAATAACAAAACAAACATCTGGTGCTGAATGTCTAAGTTTGAGTTCCTGATATTTTTCAAGTCACGTATCGATGTTAGAAAAAATGCCAGACTTACTTACATGCCTAAATACCTTGACGATTTGCATGGTTAATTAAGATGTAGTGGCCTACGACGGCTTGTGTGGGTGTAAGAAAGGTAGTGGCCTATGACGGCTTGTGTGGATGTAAGAAAGGTAGTGGCCTATGACGGCTTGTGTGGGTGTAAGAAAGGTAGTGACAATTCGGGCAGTGAAATCCGGACATAAACGTATAAACAGTAGGCACTGTATGATGATGCATCATAGTTCAATCATAGACATGTAGCATTTGAATTGTTCATTCTTTCTCTCTCTGTTTTTGGCGTCACCTTGTAACTGTGGTATGTGATGTGTGTTGTGCTTTCTGTGCTCGGTTGGTTAAGTTGAGTGCTGCCTTCCCTGTCCGACTTTCTATTATCTTTTCTCAGTGACAATGAGTCACCTTATTTTATACGCAAACATAAAGGCTTGCAAAACTACCTTTATGGGTGCGGTGTACTAAAGGCCCTACCAGTATGCATGGTACTGGGTACATGGCTACATGCGCGTACAATTCCGAACACTCGTTATAGACGTTTTTCAAGACAATCGTTATTCATAGTCTATTATAGCACTTATGCCATTGAATATAATATTAAATAAGTCATTAGTTCGAGACGGTCCATTTCTCCGACAAACCATTCACACATACTCAAATTCCACGACACAATATTGCTAGAACGTGTACGAACGCGTGAAGATGACTGGTCACTAGACAATGTTCATTGACACATTTGCCAACAGTTAGAGCTTTCTCCGTATTGTCACATACAGCGAAATACCACAAATATCTACATATGCTGTATACATACTTTTCTACGAAACTTCTACATGTAGAATAAAATAGAATAAACTTTATTTCCAATCATGGGCCCTTTCGGGCATATAAATCACACAATAACAGATGCAAAATGTACAAGAACATAAGATATATAAAGTAACATAGGCTTGATTCTGATTATATATACTCTGTATTTCCACTTTTCAGTGATTTACAATTGCATATAAATATCATACATACATTACAATGATTTATAAGGAAAGTGAAATAGTACAATTATGTTCATGACATGCATAAGAAGCCTTGTAAGAGCTGGTCAATTTCAACCAAATAAATAAATAAACTTACCGAAGCAGGAAAGCATCCAAGTCATTAGCAGATGCAACTTTTTATGTGCAACTAAATACCTTTATTTCAATTGTCTTAACCGAAATTCGAAAATGTTAAGATCAAATTTAAGGTATGATTACATTATGTACCGTGATGCTTGTCCCATGCAAAGATTCACTCTTGTTACAGTATGTCACAAATACTTTGTGGATGAATTTGCAACTTAGGTTGAAAAAGTGCTTGTAATTTAATGAGCATGGCTGTTCTTGGAAGACGCCTACAATGTTTTGATCAAACAGTGACTGAAGGAAAATTTCAGCACTTGAGTGTCGCAGGAAGTCTGCTATGGAAGAGTTTATCTGGCTGTTTATATTGTCTATAAGTTTTGATCTATCCTGAGCAAACATGATGCATTCGGCAAGTAGATATCTATATATATCATCTGTTTCAGAGTTGCACATTTTGCATATTAAATGGCTCTTGAAAGACCTATACAACAGAACACGAACTGATGTGATGACATGGATTATTTCACTGTTTGTACATGGATATAACCATAAATGTATTGGTTTCACTGTATTATGTATGGATACAAATCTGTTAAATTCACAGTCACTTATTACTCTATCTTTCCATTTATTCAATTGAATATTGTGAATTGCTTTAGATACTATTTTTTCCATGAATATTTATTCGGAAAGACCGCGCTTTGAAGATACACCGTTAAATAATTGAAAAGTCCGTACAAAACTAGTAATTTACATACATCTGGAACAAAACCTAGTTGGTTACGGAAGCCTTTAGTTGTGTACAAATTAATATTTGTCGCGAAGTTGTATATGTGGGCATGGTACAAACTCTTTGCATGAAGGATAGTTTTCTCTTCGCTATATCTGCGTCGATTGTATACCAGCCAAGGGTGCTCATTGCCATGTCGGTTCTTGTGGATTCGGGCAGGTGTTGGATTTTTTTGCCGCCATCTTTTGAAATCTTTGTACTTTGCGAAGGTCCGCCGTCGACATACACATTTGAATTGAAATGCACATCACACAGGACTATTAAGCTGGTTAACCTTGAGTTGTAGCAGGACCAAATATATTCAGCTGTTCTTTTAATAATTTCATGATTTTCATTACTTAACAAGTATTAGCATTGCCATTCATTCATAACTTTTTTGCAACTACATTTGTATACGCCAAAACTTACCGTGTAGATGCATCTTAATACAAATTACGTACAGAAATAACACTCGTATATCGCCCTCGACTCAATACGATAACCTCGCATTTCAGTTCATCTATTACATATTTACTAAAAATGAAAAAGGGAAGCAACTCAATCAGTCTTGTCTGTGTTTCTATTTTTAAAAGATGTAATGTTTCTACACTGAAAGAATGCGTTCTAACTAGACATTTTTCAATATGCGACAATTTTCTAGTTGTTTAAACTTTGAAGAAAATACAAGGACTGTCTAAACAGTTGTTAAAGAGTCAGCGCATAAGGTCATTGCCAAGAAACGTAATTTATCAAGACTTAGGTGTTCGTTAGAAGGTAGATGTACATGAACTTTATTCTCGGAAGGCAGATTTACATGAACTTTATTCTCGGAAGGTAGATCTACTTGAACTTTATTCTCGGAAGGTAGATCTACATGAACTTTATTCTCGGAAGGTAGATCTACTAGAACGTTATTTTCTGAAGGTAGATCTACAGGAACTTTATTTTCTGAAGATAGATCTAACATAGTAAGTCATACCGTATTGAAGTTGACGCTACATTATCTTATTTATAGCAAAGATCTACAAACAAAATGTTTTTTTTATATCTTTGTTTATAGTGTTGTTTCTATTATAAGTATATGTTTCTGTTCATCCAGCCCTGGTCACCGTCTAATCCGTCTTATTAGATTAACTTACTTAGTTAGTCAAAAAAAAATTATCAACAAACAATTTGAATCTGCATTTTCTAAACAAAAACCAATGACCCGAAAACAACTATGTGAACTTAATCTCTACAAAAATAGTAAAGTCCAGCAAGGAAAAGAACTGAATGACATAAATATAACTGTTGGCGGCGTGGAAAAACTACTAAAGGATCTTAATCGAAACAAAGCCTCAGGGCCAGATCAACTGTCACCAAGACTATTAAAAGAACTTTTTTCGAAATAGCTCCTTTCCTCACTAAAATCTCTTAGGCCTCCTTACAAACTGGTATAGTTCCAGATGACTGGAAAACTGCTATTGTTGCACCTGTCTACAAAAAAGGTCCGAAATATAAAGCCAGTAATTACCGACCAATATCCTTAACTTGTATAGCATCCAAGCTAATGGAACATATCTAAGTTTCCAATATCATAAGTCATCTTGACAGTAAAAACCTCCTCACACCTTTCCAACATGGTTTCCGTTCCCAAACATAGTTGCGAGACTCAACTCCTATCTTTCACACACGAAATATTTGATAAAATACAATCTGGTATACAAACAGATCTTATCGTAATGTACTTCTCAAAAGCTTTTGACAAGGTCGATCACCAACTTCTTCTGTACAAACTAATGAAATTAGGTATAAATAAATTAACTCTATCCTGGATACAATCATGGCTTAGCCAGCATACGCAATCTGTTGTAGTTGAAGGTTCAAATTCAGGCTCTCTATCATATCTGTCAGGGGTCCCACAAGGTTCTGTCTTGGGTACCTGTCTCTTCCTTTGTTTCATTAATGATATGCCAGACTCAATAAAAAGCAGAATACGGTTATTCGCAGATGACACAATTGTCTATCTTACTATTGATTCATCATCCAACTCTAACAAATTATACCTTGGCGTAAATATTTATATATTATTATTAGTGAAGACTTTAGTTGGAAAAAACAAATCGAAACAACAGCTTCTAAGACACATAACACACTAAGATTTATAAAAAGAAATGTCCAATGTAATAACAAAAAAAATCAAAGAAACTGCCTATAAAACCTATGTAAGACCACAATTAGAGTATTGCAATACCATCTGGCACCCATGGCAAAAAACACTTACAAATGAACTTGAAAGGGTGCAAAGAGCAGCAGCACGTTACGTCCGTGGTTACGTCATGAATGACTGACTATACTCACACTATAGGCTGCGTAACATCTATGCTCAATACAAACGCTTGAACAACGCAGAATGCATGCCTCTATCATTATGCTTTATAAAATCTCACACAACCTCGTTTATGTAGACCATATAGGCCTAATCACCAAATACCCACAAGAAAAAATCTAAATTACAACATTCAGCCTTTAATTTCTAACTATCATAAAAACTCATTTTCCCCCAGACAGTCCATAGTACAGCCTACATCCAGCGACTCAGAGTTGAGTTTCTTTGATCTCCTAGGGCATATGGTTTCAATTATCACATAACTGGTCTCAGCGATTGACTGACCAACAATCCGGTCAGTCTGGTAATAAAACTCCCATTATCAACTCCCATGGCACCAATTTATATGAGAACATTTAAGGGGTCAATGGCCCTTTTGCAAAATCACTTTTCAAGAAAATGACCAAAAATTCTGATATTTCGCAATGTATTCATTTTTGCATTAAAATCGATATTTCTTCTTGTTACAATCATTTCCATGGGTTTGTATGAACAAACACATATTAATCAAACATTCCTATACACTTTTGGTATAGATAAGAAAATTCATAAATTTTTGACAAAACAAGAATTGTCAAAATTTCAAAAAAATAACTGCTTAATAAAACAAAAAAATTACACAAAATCGGCCGTAGCTCAAAAACGACCTCGATGACCAATATAATTTTTATGTCTAATTTTGTTGATAAAAGTGTACTCATTCCAAATATTAAATAAAAAAGATAGGTCACGGACTACTTTTCGCGCTATGACGTCATTATTGTCCCCCCATATCATAAAAACCTTAGTGAATTTGCATAAAAATGACCCATTATCTCCGTGAAAAAATATTCTATTACCAATAGAGTACTTACATTTGCATATTATGTACATAAAAGTATAGTAAATATAAACTTAGAAGAATTAAATGTTACAAGAATTACTTTAGGTGCAGTTACGTCGTGATTGTGTCTCTTTGTTATGAAAAGTGCGGTAAAGTGGTGGTAAAAAGACCAAATTAGTACATTTTACATGTATGTTTTTCCCATAATTTCTAGTCTTGTCATAATTTATTTTTGGCTAATGATATTGATTAAAGTGTACTTTATCTAAAAAATAAAATAAAACATAGGTTATCACGCTACACTCTGTGTTATTATGGCTGAATTATCTCCCCTTTTTCCTAATTTGGCAGTGACGTCGCATTCCATATAGCAAGGGGGCAAATATTGGCCCTGAATCGCTCACTTAAATAATCTTCAGACTTTAAGTCAATTTATCATTAATTTATTCCCTATATATCAATAAAAGGGGATCTCTGCAGTCCCAGGCAATACAAACACTCAATATAAATGGGTACAGGTAATCCAAGTAATAAGTTCTAATTTCACAAAAAATGGAAGAAAATGTAACCGCTATTTCACGCAGAGTGTTTTCATATTATTTGCTCAGTGAATTTATTTTTTACCCCAAAGTACCCACATTTATACTAACCCTAGAAAGTATGACAACAAACATTTTGTCCCATTTTCATGACGTTCCAGTGCAAAACGCGGCCTCTATCGCTATTTAAGCTATATGCGCAGAAATGATGCGCATAAACAACTGTATCAAACATCCTTAAGTTCTTAAGAAAAACCATGTTTAAATACTTAGATTTTATTTTAACAAATACCAATAGCATACTTTTAATTGAACTTTTTTTTAAATTTTACACTTGGAACAGTGACATCAGTTATGTCGCAGTGTCATGTTATGTATAAATGTATATTTACAATAGTGTTTAAATGCTTTATTTGTTTTGCATGTTTACCACTACAATGTTTTAATACGTATTTCAAATTTGTGACGTACGAGTAATGCTTCAATTTTTATTATAATTTTTGTAGTCTTCGAAATTAAACGAGAAATGAACATGTTATTATTTTATCACAGTTATAAAAGATGCTTAAATTAAAATGCAATGAATAGTATGTTGATTATTTTTACCTAACAAAATGCATAGCTTACTCTACTGGTATCTTGAATTGTTTTATCATTTCTACAAGGGTTAACTAAGAATTCATCCACACTTTACTAACAGGTTTCCTTGTATCAGTTACATAGATCAGTGAATTCCTAGGCAGTCATAAATCAATGTTGTGTACAAAACCTTAGCTGGACTGAATTAACTGTTATCAAAATAATCTGTGGCAATAAGAGCCCCTATTAACAGGTAATTGAGAAGTCCATCCTGCTGGGAGAAGAAACAGGGATTTTCAAGCTGAATGTAGGCTGTTCCTTAGACTGCAGAACCATTAGATACTGGAACGCTCTGTCGTACATTAATATGACATCCAGGCCAGTGCGGATCTCCAAAGACCTAATTATAGGGATCCCCAACACTTTGAAACACATCTGGCCTGGATGCATACATGTTTAATAGAATCTACTATCATACTGTTTTTATCCTTTTTTTAACAAGCTGTATATAGAAATTTTAACACTGGATCAATGTAAATCACTTAATTATCATGTATTAAACTACAAGTTTATTTTTAACAACTGTGTCATGATCAGCAATTGACCAGTAGAAGTAGAAGATCGAAGGATTCTACATCCACAACAAAATCGGAGTGTGTACACAAATTTATCTCGATTTCTGATACATTTAAATGCGGCTACTAAATTTATCTAGATCTAGTAGGCCTATTGGTCTTATTACTTTTAATATCTATACTATCTTAGGCAAACAAACATTATTTAAGCGGGAAATACCGAGTGGTTTACGAAGTGATCCGCAGGGTTTTATTTTTGGCGCTCTTTTGCAAGGTGCTCGGAATAGGTGGCGCTGTGTACCTAATTAATGCAATTAGGTATTCATGTTCAGAACGAGGCAAACTGTTCTTTGTCATGGCGGGACGCTAGCACATGTCTTCCAAAGGAAAATAATTCACTGATATTTGCTCGATTTGTAAGTACTGACACTTAGCAATAATTTGTCTGCATAAATTATACAGATCTGTTTCTCAGATGCCTGTAAATTTCACCGATCGGTGGCTGTTTATTGGCGATCTGCAAAATTTTGTTGATGAACGTTCTTTCACATTCAAACGTCGATGTTTTTCTATCAAAACAAAACTAAGTTGCATGTTTAGCGATTTATTTTATGGTTGACTTTGTTTATTTCGTTATTGTGTATGACCGTGAATGGTCTTTTTATCTTGTCATCCCAAATGCAATGGCATTTCTAGCTGCGATTGCAAACAAATTGGTTACGTACTCGATTTGTCAAAATTTGCAGACATGATCAAGCACGGGCCGATTGCCGACGCCTCTTCTGATTGGTTGAAATTAAGTTCATGTCAATTTCGAGGTCCCTTTGTTTACAAGAAGAAAGAAATCTGAAAAAAGTGTTGAAACCCCTTACTCTAAGGACGTGACAGTAGCACCATATGACAAGACTGTAATAAGAATATTGTTTGAACAGTTATGTTCAAAGCTCATTAATTGACAGTTGAAGCTTATCTGACTAAACTCTGAAGGTAAGACGGCCTGATGAATCACACATTCTGAGTGTTTCATTCTGACTCACAATTTATAGTTGTAGTGCCAGTTTGGTTCATAGTTGTGTTATAGAGACAAAGAAAAACATCTCTGACAAAAACTTCATAATTGAATATTTTGAACAAACTTGGATGGAATAACGTTATAATTTTATTGTGTATTCATTGAAATGCGACATACTTGTCTACAAGGTTTGTTCTGGTTATTATTTATTGATACTCAATATTTGCTCTTTGTTAAGGACTTGTAATTGTAACTGTTGACATAGTAACAGACAAAGACACCGATGATTGTGTCTGGCATTTTGTTCATAACATTTGTCATGATTTGAAAAATGCTACATTTGTAATTGATTTAAATAGTGCGGTATTATCTGTAGTTTCATTGATCTGATTTTTTAGTGCGGATTTATTTGTTTCTTTTGATGACAGCATGTTTTTGTCTACATTTTATGTGAGCTATACTTAAACATTGGTCAGTTTTAATATCTAGACAAAGACAGTATTCTTGGTTAGTATGTATTTTTCATGAACTTCTGATGTATTCAGGTGTTTTGTTGTCATTTTAATTGAATTAGTTAACTTAACATGAGTGGTGGTACAGAAACCTGTGTGGGGATACATTTTTAATTGACATTTAGAAAAGTTGTGTTTACATTTTTTATGAGTTGACCTAAATCTGTAGGATCTTCTTAGTTGTAAAAATAGAAAATTCTGCTGATACCATTTTTAACGCAATTATAGTAGTTCTGTACTCAAGTCTTGTTATCTGATATTTTGGTGAAAATAATTCATACTTTAAATAACTATTTAGTCTGTTATATGCACCACATTTTTATACCCCCATCTAAGAAGCAATATATCCCTCATCAA
Source organism: Spisula solida (assembly GCA_947247005.1). Lineage (NCBI taxonomy): Eukaryota > Metazoa > Mollusca > Bivalvia > Venerida > Mactridae > Spisula > Spisula solida. Next base: position 33,145,807 of record OX365950.1, on the reverse strand, counting down.
TGAAGGGTGCATTGCTTTGTATGTGTCAGTCTGTTATTAAGTTGGTCCGTCTGTTGACCAAATGATTTCCGTTCATTAACGCGAGAACGCTTGACACTAGGATCATCAAACTTTACACTGGGGGCTGTCATCAACATTAGATGACCCCTGTTGATTGGTCACTGTGACCTTTATCATTTCTGACTACTGTAGTACTGGGCTGCCATGGGCCAGGGTGCATGCATGTTTTATGAATATCTCTTCAGTCTTGTACTGTTAAGTTAGGTACTGTATGTGGGCTTCAAGTCAAAGTAAGTTTTCTGTTCAATATTCCAAAGAGTGGTTACATGTATTGACCACGATTTCTGTCACTAAGAATATATATAAAAATTCTAGGGTTATATTCTCCATGTTGGTAGTATTTCTTCAAAAGTCTGATGGTCCGTCTTTTCAGTGAACATGTCATGCCAATGACATAAGATATATCCCTTGATTGACTTGGCATTCAAAATGGAAAGCTGGCTTCTCTTTTTTGTACCCTCCTGGAGGTGGATGTCAGGTCTCAAAAATGATTAATATAGTTGTAGAACTTCTTTCGTAATCAATCTATAAAAATGAAATTATAAACTGAACTGGAATTATCAAAATGTTTTACCTAGAGTCTTGTTAAGTCATTTACACCTGTAAAAATATGTAGGTTGTGTTTGCAGCGAGTCACTTTCATGCAGCTAAAAATTGGCCTGTAACACCATTAAGATTAAACTGTATAACTTATTGAAAACTTAACTTGTTATATAATCCAAAGTGGATCCATGGGATATGATTTTACTACAGTTTGAGGTTGTCTGGCTAGTGTAGTAGATCCTGTGGTTAGTGTGCTGGATTTGTAATCAGGAAATCTAGGTTCAATTCCTGGTTGAGGCACGTCATAACCTTCCAAGAAAATTTGATATCTATGTCGCTTTTCCCCCACATGTGACTTTGTTGTATAGTGCAGGTGGTAGAGTGCTACAATGTCCAGGCATATATGTGTTAGGCAGGTTATAAATGATTATGCATTAATTAGTCTATTGAAACTATGGGCCCCCACAACACCCAAATGTGGGGGATAGCAGAGGAACTGTGTTTTTACCTTTCCGATGACCTGGAAGTGTGAGTGTGGGGACCTGGAAGTGTGAGTGTGGGGCTTTAGTTTCGTGCCAAAATAGCATGGAAATATAGCTCTGATTATACCCATGAGGTATAGGTGCGGTTTTACCATCTGTTTGGCCCTGGGGACAGTGATGTGAAAAAGCAAAAGTAAAGATCTCTGCCAGTCCAAGGGGGTTGTAGGGACGTGGTTTCAATTGACGGGTGCATTGTAATCAAGTGATGGTTATAGAATAATGTCAACCCAAATGAAAATCCACTCAAAAACAAATTTTAAGTTTGAAGTGGCGAATGTTGTTATGTATGATACCCTATGTAGATATTTATGCATCTTTATTCTGTATGGTGGTCAGACAGATTTGTATAAGCTGGTTTAATCAACTTGAATCTGAGATTAAATGTTTTGTGTACCTGTAAATAGGCATTCATCTGTTGGAATCTTGTAATGACAAGCTATGCTAGAAGTACATGTTGTGGCTACTTTATGTAAAATCAAAGTTTTCAATGTTTAATGAATACAGTCAACATACTAGCTAGTCCCCTACCAGTTTTTGACCGGAGAGGACCATATGTTTGCAGTCGTCCGTCAGTCAGTTATCTGTCCGTCAAAATATTTGGATCCTGACATAATTCAAACAGTATCCATGCTAGGTTTATGAAACTTGGTATGTGGATTGGGGGCATTAAGACAAAAATTGTGGTTGCTATGGCAACAGAAACATTGAAAATGGCTTCAAACCGGAAGGGGGCTTCTGTATTGCTTGCAATTCTGAATGATTTGTTATCTTTATATTGTTGTATTGATTTTAAACCATTCATGATTCCTTGTTTCGAAATATTGTATGATGTAATGTTTTTAGTGGGTTGTCACTGTAAGTCATCAAAAAAGGCGTGTCTGTTTATATTTTGTGTGGAATTTTCATGGTGTCCAAACAATCTTGCTTTGAACACATGGCTGTTTGTTCTATATGGCTGGTATGTAGACCTTACAATTTACATGTGTACATTGTTATATATCTTTGGGTAGAAAGTCTACGAAAACGTGTGTGGTGACTTGTTGAACACTTTGTTATGTAAACAAAGTGAAAATATGCACACTTTTTATGATTCACTATTTTAATCATTTGTAATAACACCAAGTTTAACCTGATTAAAGTGAAAGGCATTTAACACAAACCAACTGTTTTAGTTTAGGTTGAGGGTAACTTTTCAGACTTTTTATGGTGATGTGTACTGTTAACTAAAATATAATGTATAGTTATATATATCGCTAGTATGTGTCCGACTGAAGTTGTCAAATTGTAATATGAATGTAGTATTAGCTAGGAATTTGAGGAATGCTATCGAAAAATCTACGGTGATTGTTATTCGTATCTAGTCACCAATATCTACTTACATTGGATTCATATTTGTTTACGAGCCGATTTATTGATGGTAGAAGATAGGTAGACCAGGTGATTATAAATTGTGGCTCTGATTTATTTGAACTGGTGCACTCGATTTCAATATTACTATTGTTATCATTTAATTATATTTAGAATAATGTTCATAAAAAGTTTCTGATTGAATAGTAAGTTTTGCAGAAGAATAATTTAGCCTAAGGCTGGCTTAGTTGTACATTTGTTCATTGTAATATAAATGTAAAACTTTCATCATGATTGAATGACTGTTTGACCTCTTGAAAAGTTAGTTGATTTCTTTAATTGAACTTGGTGTTAGTTAGCCTGTTAAAACATGGTCTTGAAGCAAGTATTAAACCTTGTCAAGCATGTTGGATTTGTTAGGATTTTTTCTAGTATTTCTTCAAATTTACTTAATGATAATCTATATGATAAATTATTTTAAAAGTTTCAAAATTATACTCAATACTTCTTAACGTTAAAATTGAATCAGATATTTCTCTCAGTTTTAGGCCTGCGGAAACAATATAGTTGTGTGTATTGTATTTTCTGTGCTGAAAGTTTGAAGGTCTTTGCTTAAGTTAACTCAATATTGTGTCTTATTTAACTCAATATTGTTTCTTTATGAGTCATGCAGGTGTAAACAATAGTCTGTTTAATGTTGGAATAAGTCACAATAGGTGATCTTCCAATGTTTAGATCACTGAAAACGTAAACAATGGTAAACTGAACAATATCGATCTATTAGTTAGGAGTTATTTTAATAGGATAATTGTATACTATTATGAAGTCAGCAAGGTTTAATGAGTGGAACATTATGGGTTAAATTGCAGGGTCTGGGTCCTGTTACAAGTTGCTTTTGTATAAAATTGTTGATGTGAAGATTTTAAACTCAGATTTTGAGATTTTACTTTGTGATAAATCCAAGCAGATTATAACAAAGAGTGGGAGCAAGTCTGAACAGACGCCTGTGTGCTGAATTACTGCTTAGCCGGGTGTATCTGATTTAAAGCTAGTGGTCAATTTGCCCCTCGAAAGTATCATATTGCACTGACTACTAGTTCTTTGTGTGTATCAAGATATTTAAAGCCAGTATACAGTGCATAGCCCAACAATTCATGAAAGAAATCGTGTAACACAGTGATAAATGATACACTTAATATTGACTAATTGCAGTTTTATTGAATTTTAATATATTGTGTATTGTTATACCATACTTGGTAAGCTATTCCAGCTGATATACCAGTATACTGTATCATCTAACTGCTGAATCAAGGTCCTTTTAAAAAAAAACAAGCAAACTAAACACATAAAATTTCATATAATGTTTTGTTGCTTATAAAAACCTGTTTAATAAGCGGTATACATTGAAGTCTTCAGATTCATTTGCATTTAGTGTTAATTTATGTATAATTAAAAGTGCAGATTCCTGCAAGAAGTCAATTTTAACAAAATGGTAACCTTTCTCTAATATATTGTAGCAACCTCAGCTGATTTTCAAATATTACATTTTAAAGTTTTTAATGTTAAAATACTGTGTTTAACATCTTCAAAACACTTTAAATTTTTAAATTATCTTTAAAAATGAAAAAGTTATGAAGAATTGAAATGTGTAACTATTCGCTTTTTCCTGGAAAATTTCCGTCTTATATTGTATAGGAAATCATTACGCGGTCGCGGACCCGAAAATATGAATTTTCAGACTAAATTCTTCATAACTTTTTTATACGCATTATGTGAACACCCTTGGCGGGCGTGCGGGCGGCGGTGTCCAGTAATTTGTCTGTATCTAACGCAAACAGTTTTCATCCGATCATCTTCAAACTTTGTGACAATGCTTATGGGCATAATATCTAGGCCAAGTTCGATTATAGGCCAAATCGGCCCAGGCCTTCTTGGGTTATGGTCCTTCATTTACCAAAAAAATGTGAAATTGGCCTTGTCTGTACTCTAACGCAAACAGTTTTCATCCGATCATTTTAAAACTTTGTGGCAATGCTTATGGGAATAATATCTAGGCCAAGTTCGATTATAGGCCAAATCAACCTAGGCCTTCTTGGGTTATGGTCCTTCATTTACCAAAAAAATGTGAAATTGGCCTTGTCTGTACTCTAACGCAAACAGTTTTCACCCGATCATCTTCAAACTTTGTGACAATGCTTATGGGCATAATATCTAGGCCAAGTTCGATTACAGGCCAAATCGGCCTAGGCCTTATTTGGTTATGGTCCTACAATTACCAAAATGAATGTGAAATTGACCTTGTCTGTTCTTTAGTGCAAACAGTTTTCATCTGATCATCTTCAAACTTTGTGACAATGCTTATGGGCATAATATCTAGGCCAAGTTTGATTATTGGCCTAGGCCTTATTTGGTTATGGTCCTACAATTACCAAAATAAATGTGAAATTGACCTTGTCTGTTCTTTAGTGCAAACAGTTTTCATCCGACCATCTTCAAACTTTGTGACAATGCTTATGGGCATAATATCTAGGCCAAGTTTGATTATCGGCCTAGGCCTTATTTGGTTTTGGTCCTACAATTACCAAAATAAATGTGAAATTGACCTTGTCTGTTCTCTAGTGCAAAGAGTATTCGTCTGAGTATCTTCAAACTTTGTGACAATGCTTATGGGCATAATATCTAGGCCAAGTTCGATTATAGGCCAAATCGGCCTAGGCCTTATTTGGTTTTGGTCCTACAATTACCAAAATAAATGTGAAATTGACCTTGTCTGTTTATTGCAATTAGTTTTCATCCGATCATCTTCAAACTTTGTGGCAATGCTTATGGGCATAATATCTAGGCCAAGTTTGATTATCGGCCTAGGCCTTATTTGGTTATGGTCCTATAATTACCAAAATAAATGTGTAATTGACCTTGTCTGTTCTCTAGTGCAAATAGTTTTCATCTGAGTATCTTCAAACTTGGTGACAATGTTTATGGGTATAATATCTAAGACAAGTTCAATTGTAGGTCAAATCAGCCTAGGCCTTTTTGGGTTATGGTCCTTTAATTAAAAACAAAAGTTGGATTGTTTTGTTTTTTTCATTCACCATGCCCTGAGACTCACCATGCCCCAAGACAGGCGTATTTTGTGACATTTTGGCACTCTTGTTATTTTTCAAGATATTTGGATGAAACTTGGTAGTCTGGTAGCAGTTTCCATGCCAAACCTTATTGTGCCATCTATTTTTGTGTATATGGTATAATATGAACACATGGAAATGTAAGAAAATGAAGTTTTTCATTGTTGAAAATAAAACAAAAAATTGTTGATTTTCATTTTTTTATCGTATCACATTTGTATATATAGTAATAATAACATATCTTCATCAGTCATCATATAGTAATAAAACAACATTGATAGTCATGCATACATACTGATTAATACAATAGGTCGCATTCAATTTAAATAAAGTATCAACACAAGATTCAAATAGATCACAATTTCAGCTTTTGTTTCCCCGGTTGTCACCAAAAATACATCAATGCAAAGAAGTGTCAACAAATATCACACAAAAGCAGATTTCTCTGCAATTAGTCTGGTACACTTTTCAACTAAACACATTTTCATTTTGAAAAACTTTGAATAAATATTGTACTATTTATTACATGGTGACCTAGAACCTTGAACTGCTCAGTACTTTCTTTACAAGTGTTTTTTCACTGTGGATTATGAAATATGTATGTATGAACATGCATTTCTTAAGCACCTGCTTCAATTTGAAGCCAATTAGCAGGGACTTGTTAATATTTGTAGGTTTTAGGAACCATTTCCTACAGTACTTGTATTTATGAGAACCAAGACTAGGCATGTTGGTGATACATACTGCAACACATGATGTTTGTATGTACATGTATATACTCAGTTTGTACAGGCTCTGACAATGCTCAGGACAGGCTCCTGGTTACTGAATGCTTTAAGTTGCATAGTATATTCATATAAGTTTGACCTCTTGGACAGGGACATGTGCTTGCGTCCACTTGAAGTTGAATACCCACATTAGGAATGATGTCTTCTAAGGTGTACGGTATAGGAATATTATATATTAAAGAAGAGAATGACATCATCCTACCATTTTAATTGAGCTTTATAGATTATTTCAACTCAGCAACATTAAACCATGTGTGTACATCGCCTTGTTCTAGTGAGATTTTCATAGTTGACTAGCCTCCTGTTATGTCAGTGACAATCAGACTTGTACCTTTAGATGTATTGATAAACAGCTTTAGTAATTAATACATGACCCAACCTGTTATGTCAGTGACAATCAGACTTGTACCTTTAGATGTATTGATAAACAGCTTTAGTAATTAATACATGACCCAATTTTCATCTTCATACTATTTCAGTCTTCCAACTATTGTTCATTGTGCCTGATCATTGGTTAAATATCAGTAACATAGCTAGTGTACAATCTAAATCAAGGTAGAGGCTAGAGCTTAAATCCTAAGTTGCCTGTAATCTGACCGATTTATGTTTACCTAACTTTTGTTTAGCAGTCCCTTCCAATCTAAAGTATCCCCTTATGTGTATTATAGTTTATATAATATGTAAGCCTATGTTGGAAGTCTAGGGATTACTGACATGGCTGTTGCGAACTCCCGGCATGTTGCAGGCAATAGTAGCAGATGTATTTTGTAGACTTTTAAGACATTCAAAGTGAGACATTCAATGTCTTTGGTTAATTTGTATGAGAATGACAGTGATGACTACCATATCCTTTGTTCCAATCTGAATGTTAGAGTGAGAGCCTTGCTATTTGGTAGAGAAATATTTCCTCCTGTCAAACTTTGTGTATTATATGTATCCTCTATGCTCTACTGTTTAATTCCTCAGGCAGCTGTGTTTATGGGTCATTGACAAAGGCCGCCAGATGTTGAACACTGGTTGAAACTTTCAGGTTTTACTGGGAATACTGCGGCTACTTATGGATTCTACTTGCTTCAAGCTGTCTGTGGTGCTGTGCTTCTATCATATACACAAACTTCAATAAAGTAAGCTTGAATCTGGGAGGTGAATTAGGGTTAAAAAGCTATCCGTAATTGCCTAGCTTTATAGTGAAGATTTGGGAGGCCTTGTTTTATTCTGCAGAACAGCTATGATATTTAATTGACAAACCTTGTGTTTATGTATAAACTACAGTGGTGTTATGTCTTGTTTTGTTGATAAATAAATCAATTAATCTTGAAAACAAAGATAAATGTGTTATGAATGACAGAAAACTTAAATAGTAATTTGAAGTATCAAGAATACAAACATGTTGACAGTTACTTGTATTCCACCCCGTTGGGATTGATTGTTTATTAAGCATGTTTTTACAGCCTGATGCAAAGTATTGGTACTGCAGTGCTATAATTATGAAGGGTCTACATCATATGTGCCAATAATTCTGCTCGTATTTGCTGTTCATGAATTGTAAAGAATATGTTCTAATTATTTCATATATAACAGGGATTTCCCCGACGCAGGTTTCTTGACGCAATATTTTGGCGTTGCACCCACATTTGCAACTGTGTGTGCATCCTCGGGACCCGCAATTACCAACGGCCGCCGAAACTGGTTCGCTGCGATTTGCAATTTACACATTATTGTATAAAATATGAATTAATTATTCTCCGCTGCAATATTCCGCGATAGGAGCCGTTCCGAAGTAAACAGACTTTATTGTTACCCGGATGTCCGAAATGACGGCCGGTCTAAAACAGCAGACGACTTATAGCAATATCGCTGTCGACGTGAAGGTTTCGTACCCAACACAATTCGTACTCTGAAAAATTTGTACCGTTCATGAAAAAAGTCGGGAACAAAATGACATTGTTAGGGTAGGCACATCGTTGTAGGTAACTCACTAGTGTATGGTACATCATGCAAATGATGAAAACGATGGTTCATGAGATTTTGCTATTTTATTTATAAAATTGATCTAGTTTGATGCAGTAAACTTGACTCAAATCCTTGAGCTGTGGTTTTATCAGTTTTTAGGTTTTCAAAATATCAACAGTCAAAATGCATAATTATCTATTTATGAGGGACCCTCAAAATTTGCCCGGGACCCCCAAAATGCAAATCCTAAGGGTCCTGGGACCCCAATATGAAAATTCCAAGGGAAAACCCTGTATATAGAAAAACTGAAGGGAAAGTTTATTATGAAGTGACATGGCCAACTCGATAGCTGGACATTGCTAAATGCTTTCCCTGCTGAAAAGGACCACAGTGCTCAAAGTGCTTGTCATGGTTTGTTCTGACTCCATAGCTGGGCATCCCTAAATGCATTCTCAACTGAAAGGAACCGCAACACACTGAGTACCTGTCAGTTATGTTCTGACTCCATAGCTTGGCATTCCTTTAATGCATTCTCTGCTAAAAGGGACCGCAATGCACCGAGCACCTGTCAGTTGTGTTCTGACTTGCATTATTTCCTATCATATTTATAATAACATTTCTCATAGTGTATACATATTGGCTATATTGTATATATATGACCTTGATACCTTTTTCCATCTAGACGTGTTGCAAGTATATATAGATGTTATGTTTATAAGTAGGTTAACAAACCGTTAATTAAAGTTGAAAAGGTGATCTTTCGTCTAAATACTGGTACCTCAATTCTGTCATTATAGTACATCATGTATATCTAGTTCCCTATCAGACTTTATGTATTTTAATATCGTGCAATAATCTTAAAACATTGCAACAGATAAAACTAGTTAGAATACAGTGTACAGAAAACTGGTCAGCTAAAATTTATGAGCACCTGTATATAAACTTAAATAAAATCAGCTCTAAGGCCTAAAATAAAATATTGTTTGTTTCCCCATCCCCTACCTACCCGATTAAAAAGGGCCCTACCCAAAATATTTTATAGCCAAAATTAAAATAATATTTTTTTTATTAAAAATTGGAAGTGAACATTTTATTTTTTTGTTTACTGGCTTCTTTCTTACGATTAAATTTAGGATTGTTGATTTCCACCTTTGAGTTAATTCTAAATTTCATTATTTTTATGCTTTAACCAATAACTATCATACTGAAACAATTAAAAAAAATATTTACCCTACCTACCTACTCATTCTAAATCTGCTAGGGTCGGGATGGGGAAACAAACAATATTTTAAGTTCGGCCTAATCTAATAGGGTTCATTGTAAAAAAAAAAATACTAATAGGGTTCATCTTGAGTAATAAGAACTACCGGTTGGTCACCAGGTCATATACTTGAAGAATATTTTGTACGAGGGGTGATCGCGAAGTTCGTGTAATTTGCTTATAAATTATTTATTTTTAGTTAAATATTGATGAAACTTCACTATTTGGATGATCAACATGATTGAAGTTGAAATATAGAACGGAAGAAATATCCGCCAAGTTATGCGACAATTAACGGTACCCTTGGCAACGTTACTACACGTGGTTGCCGCACACCAAAATTGCTACATTTTTGTGTCGCCTGAAAAGGCGACATATAGGTGTTACTGCGGCTGCGACGTCACAAATTGCTTGTCCGGAGCATAACTTTGTCACCTTAAGTTCAAATGACTCAAGAATTGGTATGCATGTTTCTTGCAATAAGCCGGAGTGCAGTGCGCAAGAACCATAACTCTACCTGTCATAGTTTTTGAATTATATAACTTTGTCACCTTAAGTTCAAATGACTCAAGAATTGGTATGCATGTTTCTTGCAATAAGCCGGAGTGCAGTGCGCAAGAACCATAACTCTACCTGTCAATAGTTTTTGAATTATTTCCCTTTGATTGATTTTATTAGAGCATTTCTTGTCCGGAGCATAACTTTGTCACCTTAAGTTCAAATGTCTCTAGTTGGTATGCATGTTTCTTGCAATAAGCTGAAGTGCAATGCGCAAGAAGCATAACTCTACCTGTCATAGTTTTTGAATTATTTCCCTTTGATTGATTTTATTAGAGTATTTCTTGTCCGGAGCATAACTTTGTCACCTTAAGTTCAAATAACTCAAGATTTTGTATGTATGTTTCTTGCAATAAGCCGTGCGCAAGAACCATAACTCTGCCTTGCATCCTTTTTTAATTATTTGCCTTAGATTGATTTAATTTGAGCATTTCTTGTCCGGAGGATAACTTTGTCACCATGAGGTTGAATGACTTGAAACTTGGTATGCATGTTTCTTACCAAAAGTCCAAGTGCAGTACACAAGAACCGTAACTCTACCTTGTGCCATTTTTCAATTTTTTCCCTTTGATTGATTTTATAAGCATTTCTTGTTCGTGGCATAACTTTGTCACCATAACTATTAATGACTCAAAAATAGGAATGCATGTTTCTTTGCTGTGACATGAAGTGCAGTGCGCAAGAATCATAACTCTAGCTTGTGTAGTGTTTGAATGATTCCCTTCAGATTGATTTTATCAGGACATTATTTTGTCCAGAGCATCGCTTTGTCGTTTTTAGTTCAGATGACTAGAGAACTCTTGTGAGTCTGATATGTAGCCCAATACTCGATAGTTTTCCATGACAAATGTGCATTTTGTCAGGCGACACATGCGACTCGCGGAGCTTTTATTCATCTTTCGTTCTCCTGAAACAAAGCCGTTTTTAAAGTATTATGTGTGACTAAAATTTACGCAAATATAACACATCATACGTCGACGTCATGGGGTCATTTCCATAAAATATAATGTTGTTTACTACATCCGCTATTTAATTAGCACTGTGTTTATCTAAACAGATAATGAAACAGAAACAACGTTATGACGTCAACGGGTGACACTGAATTGAGGCGCGTTACAGAATGTTGCGTGGAAATATAAAAAAACACTGACTGAAACAAATGAAAAGATAAAAATGTGCGATAATTTAAAACGAACAGTCCGGCAGTTACCAACAAACAACACGACGATTCAACGTGCAGAAGATCGACTGAAGTCAACAATAGAGAAATGTTGTCGTCGACAGTGATTCCGTGTGTACTAGAAAAGTGCGAGGAATCATCCAAAAAGATAGACGAAAATCCATTAGACTGATAGTCAGCGAGCTCGAGAAATCTGCTTTAACTATGAATGGGTTATGTTCGAAAGAGCTAGGTATGTCGAAAATCAGACATTCGTAGCCTTGTGTTGTGACTTCGTGGGGAATGGCTCCATACAGTGGACCTACATTGCGTTTAACGTTAGGTGACGTCGTTTTGTTTTCTGGTGTGCGGCGTCTATGCAAAGTGACTGTTTAAGAATCGTCGTTACTATGTAACTGTTTGATATATTTTTCTAATTTTTATAAGAGAGTTTGATAATGCATAGAATATTGTAATGGTATTATCTATTATTCCTTATGAGCAAAACAACTCGATTCACAACAAAATTACACGAACTTCCGATCAACCCTCGTAAGTATCAGAGACTGCACGGAAACTTGGTTTAATCAGAAAGTTTAAACGATAAATTCATGAAATCTATGTTGAGTTTGAATATGGGTCATCTGAGGGTAAAAAACTATGAACTATATTGTTCTTGTTGCTTTCATCGTCTCAGGATTCAAAAGTTGGAAAATAATGTTAATTGTTGGTAAAAGTTAAAATAATGTTAATTGTTGGTAAAAGTTAAAATAATGTTAATTGTTGGTAAAAGTTAAAACTCATACCGTAATTTATAATTCATTAACTTGGATAAATAATCGTACGATGTAAAACATATAAAAAAATTCTCACAAAATTTCTCCAACTGCATGGATCAGGACGGTGTTGAAAATAGAAGTGTTCAAATAGAATAAGTATGCCAAAGAAGTTTTTAGATCCTACTCAAAGATATCGAAATTCGGCAAACTTGCGCGTACGGCAATTGACGTCGAGAATCCCGTGGATCTTCATAGATTTCTATCTATTTTCTTCATCGATACATGATGTATATCTATGTAGTTAATATCTAGAAAGAATCTATTGTCTTTAGGAAGTATGACTTTTCACGTCAAATAATTTATAATCTAACATAATCATTGAAGGATTGAACGAGATTGAAAATTGTCCAACTTACACGGGCATCGTCAACGCTGGTGAATCTTGTCAAAATCCACAACTTTCCAATGGTTAATACACGTACTTCATCAAAGACATTTCAATGCGCGAATAATTCATTAAGACTAATTTTAACGTCATCCAAAAATATAACGTGTACGCCGTGATGTTTACAGTACTCCCAAATTCTCCTAACGCGTGAGTTTTACATAATTATGACGTCACTGTGTAACTCACGGTAATATGTATACACGTTTCCTTGGTAAATTAACGCGTTATATGGCGAGGAGTTTGTGCTCTTGGACTTTAAATTCTTTTTGGAATAACCGAATAATTTTTATTGAGGATTATTTATGCTAGTCTACAGATTACATTGGTTAATTAAGGTAAGTTAGAGCTAGCATGATTAGCGCGCGCTTAGTTCCTGCAACATCCTGGGGCAAAAATGTGCGTTTAAGAATCAATTTATAAATAACTTAGGTTAAACATTTCTGTTGAAATTGACAAGTGCCCTCTCACGCTTTTACTTGACTAGATCGAATTCTCGGACAATCTGTGATCTAATTTACTTCGATGAATGCCAATTAGCTATTCACACGTTGCTAATGCATGAACGCGAGACGCGATCTCATTGGTTGATTGCCACGTAGTAACGCCCTAAATTGTCACTCATCATAAGTTTGGCTGTGATTGACAGTCTGTAAAGGTCGATTGAGGCTGATCAATGTAAACCGACTCGATGAGCACGGGGGGTCGTAGGATTAGCGATTTAACAGCGGTATGTGTCATTATCTTGTTTATTGCGATAGCGGCCTTTTAAAAGAAGAAGGCACTCGTATGAGCGACATAAAAGGGCAAGGGGCGCTTTCAAAAAGGGCAGGGTGCTTTCAAAAAGGGCAGGGCGTTAGTAAAACGAGGCAGGGCATTGCGCCCTGCTATTCCGCCCTAGCAGGAGCACAGACACAAACATTATTAAACTTATCCGTGACAAATAAAAAATATTGGTAAATGCCTCTCTAGCTTAAATAATCGGTCAAGTACACATTACTCTTCACGATGATGATAGTGACAGAAACCGATATCCGCCCCTGCATCCACAATTTGCGAGAAAGTTGGCAATTTTCAACTCAAAACACGCCACGCACATATTCTTTTGACGATGGTTTCCTGCCTGATCAATACGAAAGTATGGCGTCGCACGTTGAACGTTGGAACCAGATATGTAAATAAACCATTCGGAATACCTCGTTTGGGTCCAATGTTCAACGTGCGACACGGTTCTTATGTATCAGGCTGGGAACCACCGTTCAAATTGTCGAAAGATGGTGTGCGCAGCGGAAAATGAGTTGACAATTGTAAATTTTTTTCGCATATTTCGAGTATTGTCAGTATAATCATTGTAAAGATTAATTTGTTATTGACTGTAGGGCACCAGAAATATACAGGAAAGTTGCAAAACAAGTTTTACACGATCCATCCAGGCGAGAAAATTCCGAGAAACATTTTTATCTTTGTGTTATTTAAGCAGTAGAGGAATTACGTACATTTTTGTATTAATATCAAAATTTTATACATTTAACAAATGTTTTTGTGATTACTGAATGGGACTGGAAAATAGATATAATATAAAAAATATTTCCAGGCGCGTAGCGGGAGGGGGGCATGGTCACAGACCCCAAGTGTCTGTGCTTATAATTAACAAAAAATATGCTAAATAAGAAAAAATCAATTGAAGAAAATAGTCTTCTGAATTTACTATAATGGCTAGATAGGGAAAAAAGTAGAGATGGCAACGAGTACTAAAATCGGTACTCGGGTACTCGGTCAGTCTTCCGATCGAGTACTCGGGTACTCGGAAAACTATAAATATGAATGATATTTGGGACACAGAAATGTTGCACTGCAAACGTGCGTGTTCAACTTCAAATAGAACATCGTATATGCCTGTCCGTTCTGTTCAGTTGATGGTCAAATCTAGATCGGTAGAAGAATGTTGAAACAATAAAAACTTACAAAAAGAACAACAACCGTGTTAATGCAGTTTAACTTATAGTCAATAACGCTAGAAAATAGAATAGTAACAAATAAACAACTAAAGGGGGAATACTCTTATCAACCGGTGACACAGTAATATTTACACAGCGTGACGCATGCGAGTTATCGTTCTTTCATATACGCTTGAGAACGATTATAGTTCAAGTAATATTTTATTAATTTCTTCATCGAATGTCATACCTAATAAACAATGACTGCCAATTAAAGATCGATGACAATTAATCGGATTGATGTCAACAAAAGAACCCCAAGCTACGTGTCATAAACAAATTAACAGACGATGATTGTCATGTCTGTGTTGGATATAACGCTTGCAATTAGCGACCGGGTAGTGGCGATTAAGAATTGGTGACACGTTGTTAATTGTAATTTTAGTAGACCAGATAACACTTGGACACGTTCTGTACAAGACAAGATTAACAATTATTATTTTTATTTTTTTCCCGAGTACTCGAATACTGATTTTGATATTCGGACCTTTGAACGAGTACCCGAGTACTCGGGTACTCGTTGCCATCCCTAGAAAAAAGCATTTTTACTGCATTGAGAATATAAATTTCCATTTTTGGGAGGTAACTAAATGGAAGAAAAAGCAGTTAGTGTATAATCTAAGTACTGAATAAGGAGTGCTGGAATTTGAAATATCATTTGGGTGTGCATGTATGTATATGCCTTGCTACCTTCCCTGTCCGTTATGGGTGGGTTTAATAATCTAAATGACACATTATGATGAGTGTTTGAGGGATGGGGAGGAGTCGTATAGTACACAAGGTATTTATAAACATACCAGTTTAAATATACAATATTGTTATTGGTATTTAATCCCCCCATTTACAAAATATGAAGTCTGTTATAACCTTGTAAAAAATCAATTATTGTGGTTGTATGTTTACAAACAGGAGAAATAAAGTTGTCCTACTTCTTTGACTATAAAAATGGCAATAAATATTTTACTCATGTTGTAAAGTATGGTATAAAGTATGGTATAAAGTATGGTAGTGTACACACTGAAGCAAGAAGTCATTGTGTCAATGTTGTTAAGTGTGCCTGCATTAAAAACAAGGTGCGTCTATGTTTGTAAAACCTCAACCTATGTTGGTATAAAAGCTTGACATTTTCTCTACTCCCTACCATTATATGGGTAGATAAAATTTGATACACTTAGCCTGGATGTCATCTTGAAAGACAAGTTTATGTGTTCCACTGATTTATTCACCAATCATCTGCAGCTTCCCATGCAGTTATATGTCGAGAAATCTTTCACAGATAGGAATTTCATCCGATCTAATTGCTTTCTTAATCGACATAGTTGCTGCTTTATTGTTGTCCGTTTAAGGTTTGTCGAGAAATCGGATCAATTTGTATTATGGTTGTACTGGGTATATATATATATATATATATATATATATATATGGGTATGTGTATATATATATATATATATATATGGGTATGTGTATATATATATATATATATATATACTTCATTTCTTTATCTGCATTATATATTACAGGCTTTCTACTTAGCCTTACTATTCCTACTTTTCCCTACTATTATGATCTGAGTCCTACTTTTTTCCAAATAGCCCTATTATCCCTACTTTTTCATCTCATAATGAAAATAAAAATTTAATTTAGTGCAAAATGATACTTCTTCTTTTTGTTGTAATTTCAGTGGAAATATAAACTATGCATGTTTTCAAGCTCGCTGCGCTCGCAAACGACAGTACATCAATTTTTTAATTGTCATGTCGCCATTTTTTTCTGTATCCGTCTCTGTAATTTATGTTTTCTATGCCCCTCTAGCACCAAATCCTGTATCTGCCTGACGTAATATTGAACTAAAAAGGTCAAAATTCCTTCTTTATCCCTACTTTTTAATGTCAGAAATTCCTACTTTGCCCTACTTTTTCAATAAAATGTGCCTTACTTTTGCCCTACTATTTTTGGAAGGGGCAGTAGAAAGCCTGTATAAACATCTAGGTGCTAAGTATGTCTGAGCACTAGATACATAAGAAAACTCTAAGTCTGTAAAAATGGAAATTTTATGATGAATTTGATAGGAAATATTTTCCAGTCTGGTGAATATGAGCTGTTTCTGGCAGACTTAATGTCGTCTGCTAATTCTGTTTGTATTCATTAACTGGCCTCATTTCTCAGTTTACCAAATAAGGCCAGCCTTAAGAAGATAAGTCTAAGAATTCTTTCTTCTTTATTTGCCCGATTGCATACATTTATTTCCTCGCACAATCAGACAGTTATATATCTATGGGGAATTTTTAGGTTATCAGTCACTGTACTAATTCCGATTCTATTAAAAATCCTGATTTCTATTAGCTAGTCCCAAGAATTCAGTGCCATATTATTTTCTCTTCTGTCATCATATAAATATCTTAATCACAATTTAAAGGTTCTTTGCATGTACAATTAAATAAACTGACTAGGAATATTGATTATATACATTGTTTTTCTGCTGTATTTCTTGTTGACTTGCTTGTATTACATGTGATATTTGGTTTGAAAAGTTGGGAAGTGGATGTTTTTGATAGGCGCAGGGAGATATATCTAATGTCAAGGGTTGCAGGCGCAGGGAGATAGATCTTATGTCAAGGGTTGCAGGCGCAGGGAGATAGATCTAATGTCAAGGGTTGCAGGCGCAGGGAGATAGATCTAATGTCAAGGGTTGCAGGCGCAGGGAGATAGATCTTATGTCAAGGGTTGCAGGCGCAGGGAGATAGATCTAATGTCAAGGGTTGCAGGCGCAGGGAGATAGATCTAATGTCAAGGGTTGCAGGCGCAGGGAGATGGATCTTATGTCAAGGGTTGCAGGCGCAGGGAGATAGATCTACTGTCAAGGGTTGCAGGCGCAGGGAGATAGATCTTATGTCAAGGGTTGCAGGCGCACGGAGATAGATCTACTGTCAAGGGTTGCAGGCGCAGGGAGATAGATCTAATGTCAAGAATTGCAGGCGCAGGGAGATAGATCTAATGTCAAGGGTTGCAGGCGCAGGGAGATAGATCTACTGTCAAGGGTTGCAGGCGCAGGGAGATAGATCTAATGTCAAGGGTTGCAGGCGCAGGGAGATAGATCTAATGTCAAGGGTTGCAGGCGCAGGGAGATAGATCTAATGTCAAGGTCGATGTTGTTGATAGGCGCAGGGAGATAGATCTAATGTCAAGGGTTGCACATGTTTACGATTATTCTGGGAGAAGCAAAATAACATTAATATCGTCTTGCATCTGTTAGCTGGAGAATCTGCTGAAGTGAGTGGAGTCTGCTGTCTCGCTTCAAGTCACACATTCTTCACTCGATGAGCATAAAACTGTTTACTCCCAGCAATGTAGCTAGCACTCTTTATAACTCACTACTACAGTACATGCTAAAACAATTAAAGACAGTGCACTTTTCCTGGATATGTGATGTCTGTCTTGATGAAAGATGGAATTTATGTAAACAAGAAGTTTAAACTGTAAAAAAACATTCTGTCGTCATTATGTTTGTGCTTAGAAAATGTATGCAATAATATGATTTTCTCTGTATTGGGCATATGGTGGTGTCTTTTACAGTATTGCCCATATTAATTACTTAATTACTAAATGTTAAATTAATAATTTCCAGCTCTCGACTTTCGTTATTGAGTATGCACATAATGAATAATTGATAATTGTAAAACAGCATAATGTACATGTATGTTATTAATCTTCTTTGATTCCTTTGTTTAGGTTTTCTAAAAAATCTAAAAATAAATATGACTAAGCTGATCACATTTGTCAGTTGGCTGAAAATCAATTAAATTGCTAACAAAGACTCGTAGCTGTCATGAATAAATGAAGACAAGGCTAAAAGAGATGGCCTGCCATCTGTTCCTAAGTTCATGTGTTTATTGAAATGATTGGTAATAACATGTGATATGTGTTAGCTTCGTTTGAACTTCTTTGTAAAGTCACTATAGTATTTTGCAGTTTTATATTTGACCAGTCAAAGTTTACTTAACAACACATTAGCTGCACACTATAGATACATATAATTCTCACCTTTGTGGAGATTTTACTTTGTTACAAGTTATGTATTTTTGACTGGACAAAAAAGTGCATGATATCTGTAGAAAAAACCCAGAAGCATGATGGTGACTTGTACTAATGGGTCATAGTCTGTTATGACAACATTACAACAAAGATGGCTAAGGCAATGTTTTCATTGCATCAAATAGTTTAATTCTGCCCTGCGTTCAGAGAAAAATAACGTGACGCACATACCTGGTACGCAAACAGTATGAAACGTTTTGTACCGTTTGCGTACCAGGTACGAAACGTGCGTCACATGATTTTTCCTTGAACGCAGGGCTGATACTACTTAGAAATTTTAAACAGATCAACGCATGGGGATTTCTTAATGTTTCAGCTACCAGTAACTGTCATGTGTAAAATATATGTTCATATTTAGATATTGAATTATATGAGGATTAAGTGTGGATAGATATAACATAATCATGATGAAGTAAGCTGCTTGTTCAACAATGGATATTATGATGTGTCCGGCTAGATGTGCACAGTTCCCATTTTGTTGTACAAAATCCTGTATGACTGCTAATGTTTGGTTTTGTGCTGGATCACTTCTTGTGTATGATCATCTACATTTGGTGTAATCTGTGACAATGACTGACCATATTATACAAGAATTGTGTGGTGGATAGAGACTGAGCAATATCTATTAGGGTCCATTGCCTTAGAAAAGCACTTTGTAACTCTTCGATTGATTAATAAAGTTTTTACATAAAAATCAGTTTGAGCAGATTTATGGCCCTTGATTTAGGGATAAAAAGATTTCTTTCAACACGCTACCAGTTTCCCTGTCAAAGCTCCCTGGACCACTCAAGTGTATGTGCAGAAAAAATTGAAACTGCCTGAATGGTACATGTATACAATCATATTGAATAATATTTGCATTTCTGAACCTGTTCTACTTTTAACTTATTACATGGAAAAATTACAACATGGAATAATTACTGTCTTCCTGTAGGGTTTGCAATGTATGACCTGCAGGGACATGTGACCTTTATACGCACTCATTTGCATTTTGTTCTTATATACGATATTACCTTTAGGGACGTGTTACATGCCCACATGGGATGTCCTAGGATATCTGTATATTTGATTGTGATTGAAACATGAGCACTTTCAGAGTTTAGTAATTTTTAACTTTTGACTGTTGTTGCTGATAATTGGTTTTTTTATTGTTATTGAAGGGAGATCAATGCAATTAAAGGGATAATTTATACAGCCTTGTCAAATATTGATCATAAAATGGTATAACATTATGTTCTTCTATTACAAATTGTTGCCTAACACTTTGGGTATTCATTCTAAAAGAAATAAAATGCATGCATAACGCTTTACTGAATTCTATGTTTAAATTTAATGGGGGAGCGGTGGCCTAGTGGAGAGATCGCCGGTTCGATGCGCCACTGCTTAATTTCTCTGAGCAAGAATAACCCATATGCTCCACTCGACCAAGGTGTGAATTGGTACCTGTGAGGGGGTTGTCTGTACATGTTCGATATTTCTTGGCGCTGCAGATCGATGTTGGCTGCACACCCACCAGGAGAGAAATAGTCTCACATAGAGACTCGAACAGAGGTTAACTTAGATAGCATAATGACAAGGGGAAGTTAAAATGTCAAAGGGTGGCTGAATTGCTGAAAGCAGCCCTCGAAAATGTGTAACTTTTTCTTAACTAATATCACTGTATAGGTGGGGATCCATGCCACTATATTGGGAATGGTTTTTGTGTCCTGCATCTTCTAATCATCTAGTCATCAATTCATCTGTAAAGAGAACCTACAAGTATGTCTAGACAATGTTTTATAGCAGTTGCTACTGTACCGTAGGAACTTGTACTAATTTCTTTTTCTGTCTCAAGGACTTTAAGAGCAATTACTGATCTTGGTAAAATGACTGCATATTATATGGTTGATCAGAATACTGGTAGTCGTACAAGCCGTCAAGGTATGTTAGTTTTACCTAAGGTTTCAATTTTTAACCTTGAGTCATATTTCCTGTAGTAGAGCAGTGACCTGGATTTATGTGTACACACATTTTGTTTGTTACTCCTTATCTGTTCTCTATTGGTCACTGACCTTTATATTGAAATAAAAAAGTATATTTGAACTAACAGTAGCCTGTCTGTGTACATTGGTTTCTCCTTTGTTTTAATCATGATGATGAATTTGATTCAGAGGATTTACGACTTAAATGTCATTCACTTCATGAAGCATGTTTGTTAAAGAGAGAGAAAAAAGAGATCAAATTTTAATGTATTAATCCAACTTTTGATGTTTGTTTTATTTTGTTGTGGAAATCACTTACTGTGTCACTGACCCTTGTAGTTACCTTGTTTGATTTTTATGATACAAAGTTTTTGTCCTGAAATTAACCTGAATTTCCATTATCTTGTGTGAGGTAAGTGTGAGAACTGGAAGTTTCTTAATTAATATTTAGTCCTGATCACTTCTTATATGTAGCTTTGTTGTCTATATGTCAATGATTGTCAGACGTTATTCATCAATCATAAGTCTCTGTAGTTGCACTGTAATTGATGTGAGCTGAATTTTATTTGACTTTGGCTTTAGTTAGGTAGCTGTGTGTAACTGCTGCTTGTTTAATTGATTGTTCTTGATTTTGTCCAAGTACATTCACTGTTTCTGTTCTCTGTCATCTCATGGTAACTTCCAACATACACTAACCTCATCTTCAACTTCTCATTGGATATTAAATTTATTGTGTCAATCTAATAGTGTTGAAACCACACTGAATTCAAGTGGAATGTACACTCATGTGTACCATACACTGGTCCATTTATGGCTGGGCATCAATTTGTACTCTTTAAATCTGAAAGCCGCACTATCCTGTGAAAAAACTGCTTCAAAATCTGTCCTCATTCTCCCAAAGCATCTCAACCACAGAAATTGAGATTTTACTCAAATCAGTATGAAAAATGAGAATAATCTTAAGTTGAAGCACAAAGTTTTATCGTACAATGTTTCTGTTTTGTAATACAAATTTTGAGTTTGCTATTGCTTAGAAATTAAGATATATGACAATATTTTAACTGAGATTTAGCGGAGATGGAGATCCTTCGGATTGTTGGTGTCTCGTCTTAAATCATTTGATTATTACTGGCATATTTTTTCTCCAAATTTCCACTGCGTTTTAAAAGTTAACTAGATTTATCCAACTGCTTAAAAGTTTAAAAAAAACTTGTGTCAAGGCAGACTGACAAAGGCTGGAAAACTGCCGGACCAACAATAATTCTGTCTGACAGTGAGACCAAAACTGGCTGGAAAATTGCCCGACCAAACCGGCTAAAAAAATTGTCAAGACTCAAAATAATTCTGTCTTGTCTGACTGTGAGACCAATCTGACAGTCGCATTAACCACACATTAAACTACCCAGAAACCATGCCTTAAACCAACCAGAAACCATGCATTGAACCAACCAGAAACCACGCATTAAACCAACCAGAAACCATGCATTAAACCAACCAGAAACCATGCATTAAACCAACCAGAAACCACACATTAAACCAACCAGAAACCAGGCATTAAACCAACCAGAAACCACAGATTAAACCAACTAGAAACTACACATTAAAACAACTAGAAACCACACATTAAACCAACCAGAAACCATGCAACCACACATTAAACCAACCAGAAACCATGCATTAAATCAACTAGAAACCATGCATTAAACCAACCAGAAACCACACATTAAACCAACCAGAAACCACACATTAAACCAACCAGAAACCACAGATTAAACCAACCAGAAACCACAGATTAAACCAACTAGAAGCTGAACTAGACCATTCACTAACTGACTAGAAACCATGCATTAAACCAACTAGAAACCATGCATTAAACCAACTAGAAACCATGCATTAAACCAACCAGAAACCATGCATTAAACCAACTAGAAGCTGAACTAGACCATTCACTAACTGACTAGAAACCATCCACTTATTATATAACTTGACCAACCAGAATCAGAAGCCATGTATTAAGCTGTAAGCTAACGGTGCAATGTAATAAGCTGTAAGCATATCGGGTCATGTAATAAGCTGCACGCAGACAGTGTCATGTTAGCTGATTGTGTCATGTAATAAGCTGTTAGCTGATTGTGTCATGTAATAAGCTGTAAACATACTGTGTCATGTAATCAGCTGTAAGCATACCGTGTCATGTAATAAGCTGTAAGCAGACAGTGTCATGTTTTAAGCTGTTAGCTGATTGTGTCATGTAATAAGCTGTAAGCATATCGTGTCATTTAAAGAGCTGTAAGATGCCTGTGTCATGTAACAAGCTGTTAGTAGACAGTGTCATGTAATGAGCTGTAAGCAGACAGTGTCATGTAATAAGCTGTAGGTAGACAGGGTCATGTAATAAGCTATTAGTAGACAATGTCATGTAATAAGCTGTAAGTAGACAGTGTCATGTAACAAGCCGTAAGCAACAGTGTCGTGTATTAAGCTATAAGCGCCAGTGTCGTGTATTAAGCTATAAGCAGACAGTGTCATGTATTAAGCTGTAAGCAGACAGTGTCTATACAATCCGAAGCTGGACTCAAATTATAACATGCATGTGTTTGTCATATTCGCCTCAATGTTTATGATCATGCACCATCAATAATATTTGCTATTTTAATAGGGTACGCTCACTCACAGGTCATTCACTCATACTTGATCAATGGAGAGAAAGTATGGAGGTGGTCAAAAATGTAAACAAGTCTAGTATAATTGCTAGCAATCAGCCATGTTTTCAGGCCTTACATTGTGGTTATTGTGCTTTGTATGTTCCATTCTTTGTGTATGATGCAGGCTGTATGTATTATAATAAAGTATTGATCGGTCTGTGTCTCACTATGTCTACCAGAGCTTTCTCACATTTCTTCCTTGTTTGTGAAGAGCATGTTCTGAATTGGAGACGAACCACTCACACTTTTTGTGGCAATGAACTTTGATGCGAGATAAAGTAATTAAATGGCTGTATGAATATGTATACAAACCTCTGGTCTTTATCATATAAAGTACATACAGTACAGTTAAGTTGAATGATTCTTAAAGTGATAATTTTATGGTCGTTATCCGATTGAATGGGAATTAAAACATGTGGCTGGGATGGATTACGAGAAAAAAAGTGGTTTGTGACTTTATTTACTGTAGTATATAAGGAGTTTGATTATGTTTGATAAGTTTATTTAATAAAATCATCGGATGATCAGGCTAGAACTTGACAATCTTGATCTGTTATTCCATTTTGTTGTACGGGTATAAACGTAGAATCACTGATGGAGTTTGAAGTTAGTGTATTGAATCTTGTCAATATACAAGAAATTAATTTAACAAATATTGACGCTAAACAGTTCGATGATTATTGGGACTTGTTCTGGACCTTGGACATCGACAATCTGTTCACAGGTTCTAACCTATTTCATAGCATTGTTCTTTGTTCTATTATGAAATACACATGACTGCAGATGTGCTGGGTTTAACATTTTCTAATTTCTAATTGTTTAGTTACAAGTTCTAGTCGTATGTTAATACTATCGTCATAAGGAAAATAGTAAATGAATATTGCATTTTGTATGCCTATTGTGTGTCTAGAATCTGTGCTACATGTACGATAAAGTTTAATGTCAACAACATTGATGTCAGATATAAGAATCGGTTAGACAGTATAATGGCAGTATAGTTATAAATCGGTCTTGATAATTTCGTTACCCTAAATATCCTAACTCGTCATCGTTTAAGAATATTTGTATGAGTAACCAAAGAATGCAATGATATGTAAATTTTGAAGTTTTTAACATTGATAAAAAACAACTGCATTTCTTCAGCTGTTGACTATGTAATGGACGTTTGACACTTCATACCCAGTTCATGGTTATTACAGTCAAACTGTATAAAAATATTAACTTTTTATGAAGGGTTGTAACTTGGGTTACTGCTTCTGTGGTTTGAATAAAAATATTCTTGCTTTTATCATTTTATTGTTAAAAGTCTACCAAGTATATTTGAATGTTTATGCTGTTGTGTGAGTAGTTACGATAAAATGTGCTGCTTCAATAATTGCTGCTGGAGCTTATCAGGTTGATTGTATAAAAATGTATCCATAATTTTTTATGTTCATAAACTTCAGAGGAAATCATATTTATGAGACCCAGCACTGGCTGAAAGATGCTAGATTTATTATGTGATGGGGAGTTTTTATTGCGATGCTGTAAAAATTTAGAAAGACCGCAGATTGATTTATTTGTATGTAGTTTTATCCGTACTGTAGAAGTGTTTTAGTATTTATCCGTACTGTAGAAGTGGTTTAGTATTTATCCGTACTGTAGAAGTGGTTTAGTATTTATCCGTACTGTAGAAGTGGTTTAGTATTTATCCGTACTGTAGAAGTGGTTTAGTATTTATCCGTACTGTAGAAGTGGTTTAGTATTTATCCGTACTGTAGAAGTGTTTTAGTATTTATCCGTACTGTTAGCGACATGGAATTATTGACGAATCTTGTGAATGTACTAAAATTGATAATATTAAAATTTACATTTTTCACTTTTTCTCCAATATTGAACTCTACTAAAAACAATTAAGATCACTTTAATGTATGAAATTCTGCACACGAAATGTCTGAATTCAGAATTCAAGATGATATCCCCTTGTACAGTATGTTGGATATAATGCAGACCGTCATTGGATGTAACAATATGATAGGAATGTCTCGCTCTATCATTGTACTATATCATTCATTGTACAGCATTATATTCTCGCTGCAATCACTGTGAAGTCTAATTAGTACCGAAATCTTGAAGGCCGATGCTTCATGGTGACTTTAACAGCAGAAATACGGATAGATTTTGTTGTGCAATTAGTTTGTTTCTTGTCTACATGAACTATATGGTCTGTGTGTTTATAATATCATGCATTCTACTTTCATTTCATCATTTACTCGTTCTAAACTACATCAAAGTTAACTTTAATTCTATCAGGGTTGTCATTTAGAGACGACTTTAGGTCAATATGCCTGTCTTAAGCTGAGACTCGCAAATGCAAATTTGGCCCCTTCAAAGCTTAGACTAAAAACTTCTTTGATAAAATAACTATTTTGGCTGCCTAAAATTTATAACCAGCCTGCTCTGCGAAATCTGTTTGACAACAATGTCTTTCTGCCCAAATTCAATTCTCCAGCGTTGGGCTTTGAGCTAGTAGGTATTTACATATCTTTAGAACTTCTAATGTTCAACATTTAGTATTGTCATCCCTTTTGTGATATATTCTGTGTGTTGCTATTTAATAATATCTCTTTTTGTTCTATTTTTAGAATCTGCTGAAAGTTATTACCCTGATTCCGAGATGGCATCTCCCACACCTTCACAGAGTGACACAGTCACCACTGCTTCAAATTCAGACTCTGAGATGGAATCGGCTGGAAATCCAAACCTACGATGTACACTATGTCATGAGACCTTCTCAATCCCGAAAGTATTAAGCTGCTTTCATACGTTCTGTCAACCATGCTTGGAAAAGACGCAAGAGTTACCGGACAAAATCTCCTGTCCTGAATGTCACCAAGATACGTTCCTTGGTGCTAATGGTTTAAGTAGCTTGCTACCTGACTATGCTGTGAGTAACCTGCTTGAGAAAACCGCGCTTGATACAAGTGCCTTACACTGCACTGGGTGTAAAAGCAAAGATACAAATGCAGTAGCTAGGTGCTTCGACTGTGCTAACTTTCTGTGCGCTAACTGTGTGATGGCTCACCAATTTATGCATTGTTTCGAAGGACATAGAGTTAGTAGCCTTACTGATTTGAAAAACAACAAGGAGAATGGTAAGCTGGAGAAACCATTGTACTGTCCTCGTCACAAAGCTGAGGAGTTGAAATTCTTCTGTAAGACATGTTCTATCCCTATATGCAAGGAATGCACAGTGTTTGACCATGGTCGTGGTCATGATTGCCAGTTTCTGTCAGACACTGGCGATAAGCAGATCTCCCAGATGCACCTGATTGAACAAGATGCGAAAATGAAAGTTTCCGAGTTGAAAACCACATCCAAGAGTATTGACCACATCGCCAGTCGCTTACAGGTTCAATACCACAAAGCACAGAATGATATAAACGACACGTACAATTTCTACCGGGCGATGCTAGAAGAACGGAAACAGGAGTCTCTAAAGGAGCTTGATCAGGCATTCAACAGCAAGCAATTGTTGATTAGCAATCTAGGTGCTAAAATTCAGGAACATATTGACAAACTGTATTGTGGCACTGAATTTGTTGATAAAATCACCAAGTTTGCCACTATGCCTGAAGCCTTGATGTTCAAGAACTTGGTGGAGCAACGATTCCAGAATCTCTTCAATTTCTCTCCCGACACAGAGAACGAAAGTTACCATGATATAGAGTTCATATCCAATTTCCAAGCAATCCAAACTGGCGTTAGGAATACATTTGGCTATGTACGAGAGGGACCCAGCGATATATCACATATCATAGCCAAACCTCAACCAATCGCTCGTCCGAATGGCGTTGTCTCATCCATGACTCCGCCTCCTGTGTCGCTTAGCAACACTCAGATGAATGGTCAGCTCAATGGTCATTTTCTTGATCCAGCCACTATTGACACAGTCAGCACCAGCAACTTTGGAACAACTTCAAACCAGTTTGATACTACCAATAATTTGCTGTTCCCATCGACTGATTCATTCACAACCAACAGCGACACCAACTTGTACGAGAAATGGTCCAGTGGGGGCTTGGACATTTTCCAGAATGGTATTGATGTGTTTTCCACGAGTAGCTATCCTATCATGGATATTACTAGCAAGCTGATCTCAACCAACTTGTACCCACCAAAATCACAGATCAAGCGCCAGAAGATGATATATCATTGCAAGTTTGGTGAGTTTGGCGTCATGGAGGGTCAGTTTACTGAACCCAGTGGCGTGGCTGTTAATGCCCAGAACGATATCGTTGTGGCCGATACTAACAATCATCGTATTCAGATTTTTGACAAAGAAGGTCGTTTCAAGTTCCAGTTCGGAGAATGTGGTAAACGTGACGGCCAGCTGCTGTATCCTAACCGTGTCGCTGCTGTGAAAACGTCCGGTGATATCATCGTTACAGAGAGAAGTCCTACACACCAAATACAGGTGTACAATCAATATGGACAGTTTGTTCGAAAGTTCGGGGCCAATATTCTTCAACACCCCAGAGGTGTTGCCATTGACAACAAGGGGCGTATTATCATTGTGGAATGCAAGGTCATGCGTGTGATTATTTTCGACCAGTATGGCAACACCTTACATAAGTTTGGATGTTCTAAGCATCTGGAATTTCCAAATGGTGTTGTTGTTAATGATAAGGAAGAAATATTCATCAGTGACAATCGTGCTCATTGTGTCAAAGTGTTCAACTACCAGGGCCAATATCTGCGTCAGATTGGTGGGGAAGGGATCACTAACTACCCGATTGGTGTCGGCATCAACAACCAAGGAGAGATTCTTGTGGCGGATAATCACAACAATTTCA
Organism: Spisula solida; assembly: GCA_947247005.1. Lineage (NCBI taxonomy): Eukaryota > Metazoa > Mollusca > Bivalvia > Venerida > Mactridae > Spisula > Spisula solida. The sequence continues at coordinate 33,117,657 of OX365950.1, read as the reverse complement.
ACTTGACCATCTTCACCCAAGATGGCCAGCTGATAAATGCCTTAGAAAGCAAAGTAAAGCATGCACAATGTTTTGATGTGGCTCTGATGGATGATGGCTCGGTTGTATTAGCCAGTAAGGACTACAGGCTCTATATCTACAGATATGCACAGATTCCTAGCCTTGGTATGTAGGTGAATACTGGGTAGTGGGTCTAGATATGTGACTTCATTGATCCGTTGCCAAAGTAACAGTTGCTAAGTGATGTGTAGGGTGTTGGACATAGTAATGCCATTTGAGTATTGAGAGAAATGATTTTCGGGAGCAAAGTTGGACCTATTGGTCAAATTATGTTATGAGATATATAAAGTTTAGAACATACATGTGCTAGTGTTATTGGAAGTTGATTTTTTGTAAGGCAATTTTTCAAAATGTTAACTTAACTGATATTTTGTTGTTATCGGAAGAGGCATTATAGTGTTGTCTCTAATCCTTGTGGTTTCCATGTTGGGCCAAGTGCCATTTACTAGTCATGGTTTTGAAACCGCAAATCAAGCATTGTAATACATTGGTTGCCATAGAAACACACCTTGTAACTAGGTGGCTAAATTACAGATACTTGACCATTTGTCAGAGGTGTAATACACTATGGTAATTGGATGTGCAGATACTGTTGGTCAGTAATTAGCTGAATGCTTATGCATTTTATTTGATACTCTGTATTTTTGTACCGGGTATGATTTGTCATAATTTTGTACAAGTCCACCATCATACTGTTGTAATGTTGTGTATATTTATGAACAAAATGTTGACTATTTTATGATTATTTTTGTATTGTGATAGATCTTGTTTGCTGTTGTTGTGTATTTGCACAGCTTATTATTTAAATGCCATTGTAGCTTTCTTTATTTTTGTTTTTTGTTACGTAATGTTATATATAATTTAATTTAGTTGTGAACTGTGTTAGAATTCTCAACTGGTTATGGCCCTTGTTTATTTCTCTAGTTGACTACAATCAGTATACTTAGACAAATATTTTCAACGTTTTTTGCAGTTATTTGTTTTTATTTAGTCTTTGTTTTTTGTTGTTTTTTTCTTCAAATTTAATCATACTTTTTGTGTAGTGTGTCGGGTTTGTTTATAATACTGGACCATAATACTTAAAATAATTCTCCTACCTCAGCCTACATTAGTCTACATTAGAGATGAATAAAAAAAACCCATAAAATTACAAAGTCACAACATTGCGTGATTGTAACATTGTTAGACGTGGTTAACAAACCTCTGTGCTGGAAAAAGCTGAGAGGTTGCTGTAATTTATCAGTATGTTATGAGACAAAGTCGACACTCTTTTCCATGTAGTATTTATGCTTCATAGTCATAATATAAGAGATTAATGTGTTATGTTATTGCCATATTCGAAATCAGGACTTTTTTGTTTCCATTGTTTAATACTCTATTTATTATAACCCCCATGTTGATTCAATAACCGTAACTATGATTGTCACTACAGGGTAGTATGTTCAGGCTTATCTTTCCCTTGCATTATTTCTATTTATAGACAGCGTTTTCTTTGTTCTAAAAATAGATATGTCACTTGGTACAGAGGTCACAAAAGTTCATGTCTCTACATGTCTTTGTGTCTGCTTTCAGTGGAAACAATGTGTGTAACAATGATTATCTTAATCCAAAAATGTTGAATGTGCCATAGAGTTATTGTGATGTTCATCTGATGTGTTGATACATACTGGGAAATCCTTGTGATATCATATTTATACTCATAGTTCATTGAATGATTGTTGAGAATAGTATAGCTGATAGGCTTGTTTGGTGAATCACTCGAAACATCTCTTATCTGGCTTGTATTGATTGAACTTACTAATGCTAGCCACAATCACAACAAACAGAAAGATTAGTCAAGTCAGCTGCGTAAATCAATTTTATAAATATACCAACAGTTTATCAAATAATCAAATTCAATCATTGCTTTATATTTACTGAATAAAATATTATTTGTATTGTTTCTGAATGTGAATGTTATTTGTTTCGATATAATTAATTAAATTTTAATTAATAAAGAGAGAATTAAGTGAATAATACACAGTGAATCAATATATCTTTTATCTGAACATTATTGTATGATGGGGGTGAATGATTAATGGCTTTATTATCTATTGACTTCAATCACTTGTTTCATGAATATTCAGATTTTATGAACAAAAAACATTGGAAGTCATTAAGAGTGTAAGAGGAAGAGGTGTGAAGATGTTCCAAGTAGGGAAAGTAACTTGATGAACATCTCAGAATTATAGCATTTTTGTCTGAACAATATGAAAACATAGAAGTTGGCCTAACTTAATTGCTGATTGTATTTTGAATAATTGAGTCACCAGTTCATCTGTTCATTTACTTGCACCTTGTTACCTTTGTTTACTAAATCAGGGATTTTATCATTGAGTAAGTTAAGATATCGGTGCTACAGGGAGGTGTTGATATTGATGTTTCCTACATATACCCACATATAGTGAAGGAGACATTTTGATTTTGTGCTTTAGTCTTGTCTGGATGGATGTCATAAAGTTTGTCTGTGCTTGTTCTTCATAACCACTGGATGTCTGATTTCAATTAAACTTCACATAATTAATTGGTACCAAGCCTAGTTGTGCATATTGTCAGGAATATTTGGTTAGATAGATGCTGTCTAGAGTTATGGCCCTTTGTGGGAGACACACAAGTTTATGTGTCAAAAACCTTTCTTTTATTAATGACATGTATTATCCGTGAAAATGTTCTCTGTATAGCGGGATCGTGGAGCCTATTAACATAAATCTACCATACTTAATTATAGCTGAGTCAAGTGTTTGAACAGCCATGGCTTACACATGTACTTATTTTATTTACATGTTTTATGGAATATAATTATGAAGTCCTTATAGTAAGTTAGATGTCATAACCTCTAGATCATGAACAGAAATAACTTACTTAGAAAGCATCTTATAAACAAAAACTGAACATATTTCAGCTGTTGACAGGTTTATAGTTGTATAATGTCTTCATGCAGATAGTTAAGTCTTCATTTCTTACTGCTCTTTTATGTATAACAATAAATTTCATTACAAAAACAAGAGAAAATAGTATGTGGTCGAAAATCCATTGATATTGTGAATTGCAACTGCCAGTTAATGTGTGTTCGTGTGTGAATTTTTACACTGTGTTCATGTGACCTCACGTACCAAGTTGTCAACATCATTACATGTTCCCATGGTCATTGCTATTATTCAAGGAACCTTATAATTTTATAAATACATGTCAAATAGATGATCAACTTGTCTTTTCAAAAATTTTCAATTACAGGTCATCATTGTTATTTGTTATATACTTAGACAATTATTGCCATGGAAACCGTTCATTTAATCGTTAATTCTAAAAGCTTTACCAAATAATCTTTGTTTTGTAATGACAATTTGCATGTTTAAAGCATTGAAAGCATTTTGATTACAAGATTTCATTGAAATATAGTGCAATTTTTTTTACTGGTATTAGGTTATTGTACAAGTTATTTTATATGTTTTGTTTTGGTTCGGTCCATATATATATATCTCACTCTAGCCGTGCCTAATGTTTTACATGACAAACGTCATTCTGTTATTTCTATGTAATTTTGTATTCAAACTAGCAAGTAAGAAAAGCGTTGATTTTTTGTATGCCTTGTTTGCAAAATATTTTTGTGAATTTTTTTATATCTTAACTTTGTAGTACCACATCAATATTCAACTTTTCTTATTGTATTTTCATAGAACCGTCACAGTCAAGTGAAAGCAATTCTAATTTGTTAAAATTTGCATTTATATTTTGTTGCCATTCTTGCTCGGCATAGGCTTGCTAAATGGAAAGGATTAAATTGTTTGCTAAGATCGCCTCATCATGAAAAGATTGAATTTCTTGTACCCGCTCATTTATATTGTTATACATCTAAGTCATCGCCATTCACTTTGTTGATTTAAACTTAGATATATATTACATATATTGTTATAATTATGACCATATGTGAATATTTTTGTATATTTCATGCATAGCAGTTTGTGCAAACGATATGATTGATTCTGATGTATGATTTGTGTATTCATATATGGTTCAACCGTGTAAGATAGGATTTTGTTCTATATTTGCTGTAGTATATATGCATTTTTATTTAAGTTATTTCTTGATTAAATGCAAAGAGTGGACAGCTCTTTTTAATCAAATTTTTACCAAGTATTGGATGTGGAGTTCACTAGTGTACATATATTAATTGGTTTGTATGTGTTGATGATATTTTTTTTCGTTATGTGTAAAGGGAGGTAATTAGGAGAGGCATTGTTATGTTTTGTGTTCAGTACTTCATGGTTGTGTCCCTTCTTTCTCTACTTCTCTATCAAGATGACTATAAACAAAGGCTAGCTTCTATGCTGTGTTCTGAATGCATTTTTTTATCTAAACATTTTAAATGATTGAAAAATGCTATTATATATTCATCATCAGTTCCTTGTGCATTGAAAATGCCATATTACCATAGTTGTTAAATAGATTTAACTGCGTATTTAGTAAATCGTTTGCTTACAAACTTAATCCAACGGCCTTATTGTTTCTATAGTAACGGTTTACCAGATGTGTCTTCCTGTGTAAGAATTATGTCTGTTGTCGATATGTCAATAAATTTTATTGAAATTTTAGAGAAAAAAGAAAATATAACTATTGAATTTGTTGATTTCTGATTAGAATTAATTGGATAAAATAAGGCAGTTGGTACATATTGTTGATTAATGTTTTTCCCATATTTGTGCACATATCGATTTGACACCTTTTGAGATAAAGATTGTATTTAAGTTTTTTTTAAATAGAAAATAGGCTTGCTGGACATAAAATTGTCACAAAAAAATGTGTCACTATGGTTACAAACTGCTTAAATGTTGTTGAAAGCACGGAATCTATCTTCCATTTGTTACTATGTACTGTTGTTATATTGTTGTTACGGAGATCTTGAATACTCAATCAAAACATCATCAATCCATTCATATACTTCTCAAATCCTCATAGCAGCCATTTGTTTACTGTAGAAACTTCTAACAATCACTGGTCAGGTGCTTTTTTAGGCTTTATATAGCCATTTGTTTATATTTCGTTTTGCAAGATTGAGGTTATTTTTTACTGTTATACATCTGCATTTTTTATACAAAAATCCATTAAATTGATAAAAAAAATATCAATCAGCCATAACAATTGTCTGAATTACTTTGCATGTATTTGGTTATTTTATGCTTGTTATTTCCTTTCAGTACCTTTCTTTCTTTAACGATAATTGAAATGCCTTGAAGATGTTTGTTCATTCTTAAGTGAAATATTATGCAAAATCTCAGTGTAAGATATCAATACTTGTTTACTTGTATGTAGTCAATGTAGTACAGAATTATGGTGTTGTATGTTTTTAGTCTGTTTCTATAGTAACACTTAATCTAAACTATGCTGTCAAATCAGACATTTTTGTGAGGTCAATATTTGTTGTGAATCAGGTTGATTTTAAATGTTCAATTTTAAAGTTTCAGTTAAAGAATTAAACCAAACAAAGAATAAAATTATTTTCCAGAAAAATATGCCACCCACAAAGTGGAAAAAACTGAATTCCTCATTAAAGTTTCTGATTTGATGGTAATGTGTGCTGTGGGTTTGGGAGCGTTGAAGACGTTAGGTTGTATGTATGTTAATTGAATATACGTTCTTCGTCTTGTTAATGCTCTGTACTACTGATAGTATTCGGATTATTTCAATGAAATATTACTCCACAAATCTGAAGCAGATTTTGTTGGATGTTTTATTTGCCTAATGTGGACCAAACGACAGATTTTTCATAAGTTGCTCAATGTTGTAGTCAGTTCAAGCACACATGCTAAGTATGAATGCATTTTTGCTATAAAATTATGTGTGAGCGACTGTGTTTGCATGTATCAGATACATGGAAAATAATGTATTACATTTATGTATTGATAAATAGTTATAAGAGCTCAATTCTTACTTAAGCGATTTGATAGATACCCAGTGTGAGTTATGGATGAGCAAATCTGGCTTGTCGCTTATTGGCAATTCACTGTTTGTGAAAACTGTTGAGGTAATGATTTTTGTTGTAAATTTGAAAAAAAAGTTAAGAAAAATGATGAAAAAAGGTTGTCATACACTTTGTTGAATTATTTAATTTTTTGGTGCATAATGTTAAACTTGTATAAGTTGTTGTTAGTTTGTTGAGAAGTTAAAACAGACTTTATTCTGTTCTCACCACCTATCCACTGTCTGCTCACGTAATGGATGTGTGTAAATAGAATGTAACTTTATTTTATCTGAGGGTGAAATCTATTCATTGGGAGTCATTGATTGTAGTAAGGTCAAACTGCATGTACATACTGGAAGAAAATGGAGATGTATAATAACATTGTATAAATATACAAGGAAATCTGGTACATATACTTCATTTTACTATTTTGATGACATCATGATTGGTATTACTCCTAGATGTGTTTTAAGAACTTGCACAGTTTTATTTTATTCATCCAGAATTTGCTGCCAATATTGTAGAACAGGAAAGTCTTTGTTAAAGTGGCCCAGGTGGACCTGGGAAAGGGCATGTGTTTTTACTAGTTGAAAGTTTTGATTCAATGTAATGATGTGTCTGTTAATAGTTATGTTTGAGTATTATATTTACTAGTATTTGTGTGATGTATTGTGAAATGTTACGTGCAAATGGTCGCACCACTAATGTAAAATTTAAAAGAATCAAATCTGTTTATAACTTGAATAAGAATGTCTAGCATTGAATGGCATTAATTCTATAAAACTAAATTTGTTTTATTTTTATTGACACGAGCTTGCTGCTAACACTCCTAAGTTTCTTGGATACATTGTGATTAACTGGCATTTAATCAGTATTATATGAGCCCTAATTGTGAAGGTGGTGTATATGTTGTGGTACTTCTATGAACTGGAAACACCATGCTGGTATTCTTTTACTCAAGTGTATTAAATATATATATGATATGTAAAGGTATTCCTTTGAAATACTGTTTTAAGTCAGTGAATACTAAAACAGGTGTAACTGAATACTGTTGACCAGTAGGACTTAAAAACACATTTAAAATATTGAATGTAAGAAGGGTGTTAGCAGCTTGATACATGGGGTATGTTCGTAACGTCTGTTCAGCACACTGTGTGGGATGTTCTAATAACTGTCCTGGACAGTGTGCCGAATGTTCTACTCCAAACACCTTACGAACAAAACAGAACAGAAAGTAAAATGTTTAAGATGACCCAACATTGTAGTTGCAGCCGTAATATTGGAGGAAGAAATATGCATGTGGATATATTTAAATGTGACTGTTTGCCAGCAATGGCCCATAATTGGAAAATGAATTTTTCATATTCTATTTTATGACACAAGCGACCATTGTTCTTGCTGTAATCACTTGACTGTTCTGGCTGCACCACCTCTGTGGCGGGCACAGAAAGAACCTGTTCCAAACAGTGTTCCGGTTTGTTCGTGTGTTCCACTGTCCGGGATGTGCGGAACAGCGTTACGAACGTGCCCATGGTACCAATCTAATCATTTACTTTAAACTTTGACTGTTAATCAGCTGTGTAGCATTAATGGTGTGACTATGAATATATCCATATTATATACGTAATATATATAATTCTGTATGTCTCTGTGTGTATCCATGCTTTTAGTGTTGTGGTTATTCTTTGGGGGCCTTCTCATGATGTAAAAGTATTTTGCCAAAAAAAGAGGACAGTTTTTGGGAAGATTATATATATTTATGATATAGTTACAGGTTATAGAAATTTCTATCTTACCTTAGGTGTTAAAAACGACCACTTTTATTAACATGTTTTTTCATATTCGTTGAAACTATGTTGACTTTTTGCCATATATATTGAATGTTGTTTTTTTGTCAGTCGCTGCTTCATTCCATATGTTGAAACTTCTTTTTGTATTCTTTTGTTTTTCGCAACAAAATGAGAGATGGCTTAGCTTAAGGAACGTTGTAAACTATAAATAAATAGTAGATTATTTTTGCGTTTTGTCTGTGTGTGGACATTTTTTTGTTATTCATAGAATTTTTATACAGTTCTTGGTGTTGTGCACATTAACTACCCTTAGTTATTCAATTAATATGATTACCTTGTTATAATGTTGAAATTTTTTATTGTGTCTTGCCGATGTAATCATGTTAAAAAGTTTAGTTAATTATACTGCAGCATGCTTGAAATTCTGAAAGTTTACGTAATCTTGTTATAAAATATTTCTAGATATAAAATGTTGCTTCAAGTCAACGTAACCATCCTAATAGTTCTAATAGTTACCATCAATTTATTTGACCAATCTGTGTCAAATATTATTTTCTTCAAATCTTTTTCAAAATTGACATAAATTTTTAGTATTTTACTCTGCTGTTTGTGTTTTTCTGATCTTGTGTCAATGATTGTGTAACTACGTTCTGGCACAAGTCAGTTATAGAGTAAATATTTGTTGTGTGGTCGGCTCGTAGAGGTTTAGTTCTGTTAGAAGTTTATTTTGTTCTGTTCATTGTTCCTTTTTGATGCCCTTTATTGTTTACCGATTGCTTGCATGGAAGATTATGTTGTAAGATTATGCTGATTAAGGCTAAAACTATAGTCTAAAGTGATCTGGATTTGTCTAAACATATTTTTTATAAATCATTTTGTTGACCACCGTTTAGTAGATATATACAATATGTTAGGAGATATTTGTCTTTTTTTGTAGAAAATAAAACCAGAGATTTTGGGTTAATTGGGAAATAGTATGTAGTTTCTTTTATAGTGGGTACTAGCCTGTAGATGTTATGTGCATTCATGTACCTTAGATTTACCCTGGACAATTCAAGCAAGTGCTTGTTCCAAAACATGAATGCATGTTGTTAATTGATAAAGAACTTTCCGAGTTCTATTATTTCAGTCCGAAAGAAATATTTATCTGTTTTATGGCCACAAGAAAGTAACGTTCTAGAATTCCTGTTCCAAAAATATCAATATAGAGTGCTATCACTTCCTGTTTGTTAAATGCAGCCATATATTTCCTTGTTAGTGGTTGAGTTGTTAATTGCGCAAGATTATTCCAATATTATTTTGTTTTGTTACTAAGACTAAATAATTGTTATTCCTGTTTATTTTGTTATTTTTCTCATTATTTCATTACAAAAATACTAACATTTTCATTAAAAATTCAACACAATGGTATTATTATGTCTACTACATATAGTGGGGGAGACATATTGATTCTGAGCCAGATGTCTGTCTGGATACTTGGATGGCGCAAAGTTTTTCCACTCTAACCATTGGTCAGATTTCAATGAAACTTCTTATGAATACTTTGTACCAAATCTAGTTGTGCATATTTTCTAAAATTATCGGATGAATTTTGCCAGTGTTAGGGCCTTTGTGGGAAACATGTTTTGTGTCAAAAACCCTTCTAGTTTTACTTTGTGTAAGCTGCATAACATTTTCATATCTTGAAAATTAATTAATTTCAAAGACTATCGTATATATTTATTTTATGAACTTAAATGGCTTTTTGTTCTTTCTATACGTGTCCCGCTGTCTGTTACTGCTGCTGACGTTACCTGCCCTAATTGATTAAAGTATGTCTCCTGAATAATCGTATGGAAACATTTTGAACAATGTGTTTTAATCTGTGCTAATGGTGTTGTAATGCTGTTGTGTTTTGCTGTTACTTGACATAATTGAGTTAAATGTCCATAAAAGTTACTATCATACCATATTTGGAAATAAATGCATAAATGTGACAAGTTATAGCCAAAATGTTCCAGTTATACTTTTATACAGAAATGATGTTGTATTGTGCTCACAGATTTTTGCCTTTATGTAGCACATTCCAGGTAGAAACTAGGTTCATTTTACGACTTTTGTGAATTCTCATATTTTTGAAATGCTACTTTTTTCTAAAGAAAGCTTGAAGTTTTTATATCCGTTGGTTGCATGGCATTGTTATATTGTTAACTATTACATAACTGCAAGTTGTTTCATATCATGTTAACATTACAACCGAAATCCTTTGTTTTTTCTTTTTTATAAAATTGTTATATTTTCATGGTGATCGTGTTCAAGGATTGCTGGTACATTGATAGATCTGTTACAAATATGTCTCTTGTCACTTTTTTGAAGGTTTTAAATGTTTCATGGAAGTAATTGTCCTAAACCTGGAAGTACGCTAGTTAGTGGACGTAGGTTAGTTTCGGATAAAAATCTACATTTGATTGGATGAATGTTGTGTCATTTAGTATCGATAATTCAAAACTTTTCTTCATAAATTAAGTTTGTTCATCACAAATCTCCATAACGATAATTCATATCAGGTTTGATGATTTTATGTGAGGAAGGTTTTTGTTGATATTAGATAGTACGCCAGACAATCTGCACGATTCTTGTTTACGAACTTATCGTCATAGTAACGTACATTAATTCATAATGTATGTGTACATTATGTGCCATTTTAGAGTGTACTTGCAAGTTTACAGTTAATGTCTATGAACGAACAATGCCTTATTAAAGTTTACAATTTTTAAGTATAAAACATGCATTATATATCACTTTAATATATATAGTTATTAGTTCAATGTGTCTTGTGTTGTTATATTATTTATTAGAATTTTTAGGCTTAAAAAGATCAAACTATAAAACTGATGCAATAATGGTTTTAATTTTTCATTCAATTTATTGTGACTTGATCTGTATTGCGTATAACAGGATTTTTTACGAGAATTTCGTTGGTTTTGAAGTGATTGGCTTTACATGTTAAGTACGAAAACAAAATACAGATTATTTCACAATGATAAGATCTCAATGTTTTTTAACAGTTTTGATAAATTGATGTCTTGAATGAGAGAAAATAATTTTGTTTTGACTATCGTTAACGTGTTAGGTATTACATGTGTTACAGTCAATATTGGGTATCCATGGTTACTGAAAAATTGTTTGTGATGTGCATAAATGGGGTTCTTGATATTGTAGCCATCTTGTTTGTATCTAGTGGAGATTAGTCTACAAAACATTCTTAGAATAAACTTCTTTTCAAGGGATCATGAAATTAAATATGAGACACATAATTGAGATTTTTGTTCAAACACACCCCGGTATTTAACAAATCAGTCTAGACATGCATCATTAGTTCAATACAGAGGGAAAGCTAACATCTACTCAGTGATCCTCCTTTACAGAGGTTTTAATGATCATATTTCAACCAGTTACATCAGAAATGGATATGCAGTTGGTGATTAAATGAGAATGTTGTGGAGTATTTTTATTTTCCCTGTCAAAGTTGACATGATTACTCAGTAGCTGTAAACTATAGATTCCACACCTTTCTATAGAGTTCATATACTGTGATGTTGTCGATTTTTGACTGGTCATTAAAACTGCACAACACAGTATTATAGAATAAGTTAAAGTTTTGGCTTCATGATGTAACAATAATTATACAAGCATCCATCAGTATCAGTTTTAAAGACATGGGGGGTTAATCACTGATTTGGAGAATGCATCCCAGCTAGGCAATATAGCTGTACTCTGTATTGAACATCCATCTGTCATCTCAAACTATGGTCTAGTGGTTTTGTTATATCATTTATTTTGCCAGTTATAGATAATGTTTTATTTCGTGTTCAATGCACACACTGTATGTGTTACTATGTATCATTAACCATTAATCGTTATTGTCATCAGTTTTCATTGGTTCTGTTATACGAGTGTACATGATTGGTATTAATAAAGTATTTTGTTTGCTTCAATAAATTCCTGTTGTTGTTTCTTACATGATTTGCTGACACTGTGAACTTAACACACCTAATGTCCTGGGTTTGCATTCACAAAACGTCACAGATTTTTTTCTAAAGAAATTATCTTGGACGAAAACTGCATTAAGAAATAAAAAAATACCTAATATGTTCATCTTGGACACAAAAAGAGTTGCAGAGTATAACAGAAATACATCTATCTTAAAATAAAATCATCAAACACAAAAAATATGAACTTCGTCTACAATGATATGATCAACTTTAACATAACAGCAAAGTGAAGGTAGCCACGAGTGCACATGCACAAATTGTATGCAGAAGAAATGGAGAGTTTTTCCATTGAAAGTCACATACAAGTATAGAGCTTTGCATACGTCGGTCAGATGGTCGTACTCCAGAACGGTTGAGCCTTGAAACTAATTAGATCTAGGGAGGACGATTATCAGTAGACAAACCCTTATTGATTGATTTTGAGGTGGAAAGGGCATCAGGAACTTTAATCATCTTTTTCCACAAATTTTCTTGAAAATGAAAATTGATCAGCATATGAAATCAGCGTGCTTGGCATATCACACGTTTGAGCTTTGGACTACCTTGTACCAGTATAAGATTATTAATAGTCATAGATCTAGTCATACACACACATAGTATTATCCCTTATTAATTTACATGTTTACTGATATAAAGGCAAACATGAACATACAATGTATATACTACTCAAAATTTGCTAAGGGCCCTTTTTAATATGGAAATATGAAACATAAAATATTATTCCATTTTGATTATTTATGCACTAAAATATATCCTATACTATTGAAGTTATTTCTCAATGTTGAAATTATTTGTTTTATACGTATAGTGCGCACGGGTAGCATGCAATGTCGGCAATACCCAAAAACCAAGGTTTCTAAGGGTATGCATAAAAAAATTGTGATTTCTTGTAATCTAGAAGACACACTCCATTTTCTGTAACTTACATTAGTAATTATGGTAAATCAAGACTTCCGAATGCGTGTTTCGCCAAATGAAGTGAACAGGGAGGTTGGTAGGTTGCAGACAGATGTGTCCACGAGACATGTTGCCTTGACGTTAAACGTGTCACTTGGCGATATCGTACGAATACGGAACCTGTTTCAAGTTAATGGAAATGAGTGCATACTGCATGGCAACCACAATCTAGGTAGAAAACACATGACATATACCGGTGTATTGGCATGCAAACTGGGCGCAATGGTGTCCAGAATGCTTTGTCGTTGCCGTAACAACTTTGAAAATGCGACTGTATTACGGATTTCCACTCAAACAGTAAGAAATCGGTTGTACAATACTGGAATCAAGGCCAGATATCTTGTACATTTTGTAATTTATGTTACCTTGATGGAAAACTACGTCAGAGAACGCTTATGCTGGACCTTTGGCCATCCTGAATGGACACTGCAAGATTAGACTCGTGTATTATTTACAATGAGTCGAGATTTGTTGTGACGTCTTTGATAGACGGTTAGAGTGTGAATAAGTCATAATGAACGATATCCTAACGTCTGTATGGCTGAACACGATCGGAATGCTGGTATGTATGTTATGATATGGACATGGAAAAGTATGCAATACAGAACACATCTCCATATCATTAAAAATGGAACTTAACTGCCAAAGGGTACTATTGAGAGATTCCTAAAGTCAATGTCAGTCTCTACACAGGTCCAATTTGTCCAGAGTGTATGTAGATGAACAATATTTCGCGTCCTCATAGAGCAAATCGTACCAAACAATACATGGATCAACAGATTGGATTGGCTTGCCACATCCCCGGACCTTAATCCGATTAAATGTGCCTGACATATGCTTCAATGTGCAATATCTAGCCATCAGGTTCATTTAAACAAAATGAATGAGCTTCGTGTAGCCTTGCAAGAAGAATGGGCCGGAGTATCTCTAAACATAATGAATATCCTTAATTGTACCATGCACTTGCGTTTACAGGCTAATCATGATATCATCCAGATACAGATACACGCTATTAAAAAGGACTTCAAATAAAAAATCCAAAGAAAACACATTTTTGTAACACTAGAGTTCATTCAAGTTTTTCCGCCTTACCAACTTCAAACTTACTTACCGGTACAATGATTGAACCCACAATCTATAATCAATATGTATAAGTAGCGGTATCTGTACCAGTCATTTACAACCAGAACTTTATTGAATTCATGCATCAAAGAAAAGATATGACACGAGGACAAAGTGGCCCTTAGCAAATTTTGAGTAGTATATTTATATGCGTCAATACCATGTGCATACACGCATACATACAATAAAATGTTTATGTTTTTTTTGTCAGACTGAATTGTGCCAAAAACATAAATGTATGTTTAGGTCTTTGATTGTGCTAATACACAGATATGCCAGAGTATAGTGTTTCACACGTTCGTGTAAATCTTACAGAACACCGGCTACTTTCACAATCGTTTCATCACTACAATCCCTACCCACATTGTCGCTATACATCCACTGCCTGACTTCACACCAGTTATTGTAACTGTCTATCATCATAGTAAGAAACTTCACCAGTCTTTTAGATTTCTGATCGTGACCACAGTCTACAAGATGCTGCAACCAATCTTACACCAACTTAACAGTAAAAAGTTAGTGTTAGCGAGTTCTTCTCCACGGAGGAAAATGTTGATGGAACAAATAGTGAGTATCATGATATGTTTGTTCTTTCATTTTCTGATTATTCAATAGGCGCCGTAGGGTACTTGTCTAATGGTTACAATCTGGTGTCAATGAATGCACACTTCAGATGTATCTACAGAACCGAGGATCAATGCCATCAGATTATATAACTCATTCATCTCTTCATGTACTAGTTAGCTGACAGCTCACCCCCTGAACATATCAGAACAAACTCCTATCAGGATTCCAACCTTCAACCACTCTGATACCTCAAGCACTTGGCCACAGATATGGGTGTATCAAGTTTTTGAGCACATTTTCTTCCTAACCTTTCTTTATCGTTTACTGCATGAACAATTATATATTGTAACGTTTTATACACAAATAAATCACCAATTATGTTTTTTAACGCTCAAATCGAAAAAAAAGAAACAAAAATAACTTTCAACTTACCTGTCCGCCATTGTTGCTCGATTAGCGAACTTAAAGCGAAGTACCTCGGATAGTAGTTCGGTCTAATGGCCAAGCGCTCGGACAGAGCGCTCCGTACAGTAAAGAAAACTTGCAAAACGTTCCGAACGGTTCGGGGATTTATGTCTTACTGAACGCACGGCAGGTAACCATACTACCTCAATACATTATTTAACTATACGTATAGTTGATCGCTCACCAGGTGACAGGTCCTGTCAGCTATATCAGAATAGACTCATCCCAGGTATCTTTAACAATTTTTCAGCATAGATTGTTCTACGAGACTACATTCCATAAACTAGTACTGCCCATCTTCTAGTACTAAATTCACTCTCCATTCTCTCGTAAAGACTTCTAAAGATTGATACGTTCAAAAAATTTAAATGCCAACTTATGACTTAATGAAACTGCAGTGTTTCCATTTCTAGGGTTTGAAAGTTGAAATAATTCACTCCAACTTTGAAGAAAATCTAAAGAAGGAAAGTTTTAGTACGCCCCTGGAATATGTGACAGAGACAGCAAGACTGAAAACATTGGATGTAGTCAACAGATTATACACTGACAAGGTCTGGTTTTATTTAAATACACATCATTTATGAATGCTTTTCTTAATACAGTAGCTTTCAGTAGTGACAGGTCATACCCTTACATGAAAATTTGACATCAATGTCTTATTTTCCTCCACATGTGGAGGGGTTGCTGGTTCTTGTGGATGAGTAAGACAGCTAGTACTGGTTAGAATACAGTCCAGGTCTGGTTAGGTGAATTGGCTGCCATATTTATATGTAAAATAGAGAAACTGTGTTAAACATTAATAAACAAATAATAATAAATTATTTTGAATGCATACACTCAAAGACAATAAATCTTTTATATTATGACCAGTCAGATTGCTTGGTGTGTGTGACATTATGACCAGTCAGATTGCTTGGTGTGTGTGCCATTATGACCATTCAGATTGCTCGGTGTGTGTGACATTATGACCATTCAGATTGCTTGTTGTGTGTGACATTATGACCATTCAGATTGCTTGGTGTGTGTGACATTATGACCATTCAGATTGCTTGGTGTGTGTAGCATTATGACCAGTCAGATTGCTTGGTGTGTGTGACATTATGACCATTCAGATTGCTTGGTGTGTGTGACATTATGACCATTCAGATTGCTTGGTGTGTGTGACATTATGACCAGTCAGATTGCTTGGTGTGTGTGACATTATGACCATTCAGATTGCTTGGTGTGTGTGACATTATGACCATTCAGATTGCTTGGTGTGTGTGACATTATGACCATTCAGATTGCTTGGTGTGTGTGACATTATGACCATTCAGATTGCTTGGTGTGTGTGACATTATGACCATTCAGATTGCTCGGTGTGTGTGACATTATGACCATTCAGATTGCTTGGTGTGTGTGCCATTATGACCATTCAGATTGCTTGGTGTGTGTGACATTATGACCATTCCGATTGCTTGGTGTGTGTGACATTATGACTTCAGAATACTTGGTACTCAGTCATGTATATTGTCAGGAATTTTAAGTTGGATAATTTTAGTCTGAGTTATGACCCATTTGTGTGAGATGTAAGTTTTTGTATCAGAAGTGAAAACTATTATTATTAATTATGGTTTATTGTTTTAGAATTCCAGACCAGATCTGATTATTGGAGCTGATACAGTAGTGACATTAGATGGACAAATATTTGAAAAACCAACATCAAGGGATCATGCTATCAGTGTACTGTCAAGGTGAGCTGCTTTATTCGTAAATAGAGTACACCCAGTATAAACATGAATCAGTTTGGTCAACTGTTGAAAAATTGGTTTTACGAGTTACTAAAGTTAACAGATATGGTTAGTTTTGTACTAAAAACATCACTGATAAATCATGCACATCTTATTGATCTACTTTTGGGGAATACACAAAATGATTATGCCCCCCCCATCTTTGTTGAGAAGGTATATTGCTTTGCATAGTAGGTCAGTCGGTCTGTCCCTCGATAGACCAAATGGGTTCCGTTCAATAACTCAAGAACCCTTTGGCCTAAGATCTTCAATCTTTTCATGGTCATCAACGATATATGGCCCCTATTGATTTTGAGGTCAGTAGGACAAGGTCACTGTGACCTTAACCATTGACTATTCAAATTGTTTCCGTTCAATAACTCAAGAACACTTTTCCCTAGGATCTTTACCATTTCTGACTATTGGGCTGCCATGGGGGCATATATGGTTTACAAACAACTCTCGTTGAATTTAATATTAAACAGAAAAACTGAAAGGGTTTGATTTTGTGCGACGAGTTCATCCATGAAATCCAGGACAATTAAGTGATGGACGTGTTCTTGAAGTTATCCATTCTCCCAATTACCGTAAGTTGGAAGTTTACAGTGCATCTTACAATGTAGTATGTTTGTGTTTGTTTCAGGTTGAGTGGATCTACACATAATGTACTAACATCTGTCGTCTTGGTTACACCAAACTCAGGTATCAACAATCTCTTTTCTCTCATATCATGAGCAGTGGTTCGTAAGTCTTCCACATGTGTCCTGTTAGTTGTCCGCTTGTGTCCTGTAAGTTGTCCACTGTATCCTGTAAGTTGTCCGCTTGTGTCCTGTAGGTTGTCCACTGTATCCGGTTAGTTGTCCACTGTATCCTGTAAGTTGTCCACGTGTGTCTTGTAAATTGTCCACGTGTGTCTCTATAGTTATCCACTTGTGTCCTGTTAGTTGTCTGCTGTATCCTGTTAGTTGTCCGCTTGTATCCTGTTAGTTGTCTGCTGTATCCAGTTAGTTGTCTGCTGTGTCCTTTTAGTTGTCTGCTGTATCCTGTTAGTTGTCTGCTGTATCCTGTTAGTTGTCCACTTGTGTCCTGTTAGTTGTCCACTTGTGTCCTGTTAGTTGTCTGCTGTGTCCTGTTAGTTGTCCACTGTATCCTGTAAGTTGTCCACGTGTGTCTTGTAAATTGTCCACGTGTGTCTCTATAGTTATCCACTTGTGTCCTGTTAGTTGTCTGCTGTATCCTGTTAGTTGTCCGCTTGTATCCTGTTAGTTGTCTGCTGTATCCAGTTAGTTGTCTGCTGTGTCCTTTTAGTTGTCTGCTGTATCCTGTTAGTTGTCTGCTGTATCCTGTTAGTTGTCCACTTGTGTCCTGTTAGTTGTTAACTTGTGTCCTGTTAGTTGTCTGCTGTGTCCTGTTAGTTGTCCACTGTATCCTGTAAGTTTAACACAGTATCATGTAAGTTGTCCGCTGTATCCTGTTAGTTGTCCACTGTGTCCTGTTAGTTGTCCCCTGTCCTGTAAGTTGTCTACTGTGTCCTGTTAGTTGTCCATGTGTATCCTGTAAGTTGTCCGCTTGTATCCTGTAAGTTGTCCGCTGTATCCTGTTAGTTGTCCACTGTGTCCTGTTAGTTGTCCACTGTATCCTGTAAATTGTCCACTGTGTCCTGTAAGTTGTCTACTGTGTCCTGTTAGTTGTCCATGTGTATCCTGTAAGTTGTACACAGTATCCTGTAAGTTGTCCGCTGTGTCCTGTTAGTTGTCCACTGTGTCCTGTTAGTTGTCCACTGTATCCTGTAAATTGTCCACTGTGTCCTGTAAGTTGTCTACTGTGTCCTGTTAGTTGTCCATGTGTATCCTGTAAGTTGTACACAGTATCCTGTAAGTTGTCCGCTGTATCCTGTTAGTTGTCCACTGTATCCTGTAAGTTGTCCACTGTGTCCTGTTAGTTGTCCACTGTATCCTGTAAGTTGTCCACTGTCCTGTAAGTTGTCTACTGTGTCCTGTTAGTTGTCCATGTGTATCCTGTAAGTTGCCCGCTGTATCCTGTTAGTTGTCCACTGTGTCCTGTTAGTTGTCCACTGTATCCTGTAAGTTGTCCACTGTGTCCTGTAAGTTGTCTACTGTGTCCTGTTAGTTGTCCATGTGTATCCTGTGAGTTGTCCGCTTGTATCCTGTAAGTTGTCCACTGTGTCCTGTAAGTTGTCCACTGTGTCCTGTAAGTTGTCCACTGTGTCCTGTTAGTTGTCCACTGTATCCTGTAAGTTGTCCACTGTGTCCTGTAAGTTGTCCACTGTGTCATGTTAGTTGGCTGCTGTGTCCTGTTAGTTGTCTGCTGTGTCCTTTTAGTTGTCCACTGTGTCCTGTAAGTTGTCCACTGTGTCCTGTAAGTTGTCCACTGTATCCTGTAAGTTGTCCACTGTGTCCTGTAAGTTGTACACAGTATCCTGTAAGTTGTCCGCTGTATCCTGTTAGTTGTCTGCTGTATCCTGTTAGTTGTCTGCTGTGTCCTGTTAGTTGTCTACTGTGTCCTGTTAGTTGTCCATGTGTATCCTGTAAGTTGTCCGCTTGTATCCTGTAAGTTGTCCACTGTGTCCTGTTAGTTGTCTGCTGTGTCCTGTTAGTTGTCTGCTGTGTCCTGTTAGTTGTCTGCTGTGTCCTTTTAGTTGTCACTGTGTCCTGTAAGTTGTACACAGTATCCTGTAAGTTGTCCACTCTGTCCTGTTAGTTGTCTACTGTGTCCTGTTAGTTGTCCATGTGTATCCTGTAAGTTGTCCGCTTGTATCCTGTAAGTTGTCCACTGTGTCCTGTTAGTTGTCTGCTGTGTCCTGTTAGTTGTCTGCTGTGTCCTGTTAGTTGTCTGCTGTGTCCTTTTAGTTGTCACTGTGTCCTGTAAGTTGTCCACAGTATCCTGTAAGAGCCACTCTGTCCTGTTAGTTGTCCACTGTGTCCTGTTATTTGTCCGCTTGTGATCTGTTATTTGTCCATGTGTGTCCTGTAAGTTGTCCACTGTATCCTGTAAGTTGTCCACTGTGTCCTGTAAGTTGTCCACTGTGTCCTGTTAGTTGTCCACTGTATCCTGTAAGTTGTCCACTGTGTCCTTAGGTTGTCCACTGTATCCTGTAAGTTGTCCACTGTGTCCTGTTAGTTGTCCACTGTGTCCTGTAAGTTGTCCACTGTGTCCTGTAAGTTGTCTACTGTGTCCTGTTAGTTGTCCATGTGTATCCTGTAAGTTGTCCGCTTGTATCCTGTAAGTTGTCCACTGTGTCCTGTAAGTTGTCCACTGTGTCCTGTTAGTTGTCCACTGTGTCCTGTAAGTTGTCCACTGTGTCCTGTTAGTTGTCCGCTGTATCCTGTAAGTTGTCCACTGTGTCCTGTAAGTTGTCCACTGTGTCCTGTTAGTTGTCCACTGTGTCCTGTAAGTTGTCCACTGTGTCCTGTTAGTTGTCCGCTGTATCCTGTTAGTTGTCCACTGTGTCCTGTAAGTTGTCCACTGTGTCCTGTAAGTTGTCTACTGTGTCCTGTTAGTTGTCCATGTGTATCCTGTAAGTTGTCCGCTTGTATCCTGTAAGTTGTCCGCTTGTATCCTGTAAGTTGTCCACTGTGTCCTGTAAGTTGTCCACTGTGTCCTGTTAGTTGTCCACTGTATCCTGTTAGTTGTCCACTGTGTCCTGTAAGTTGTCCACTGTGTCCTGTAAGTTGTCTACTGTGTCCTGTTAGTTGTCCATGTGTATCCTGTAAGTTGTCCGCTTGTATCCTGTAAGTTGTCCACTGTGTCCTGTAAGTTGTCCACTGTGTCCTGTAAGTTGTCCACTGTGTCCTGTTAGTTGTCCACTGTATCCTGTAAGTTGTCCACTGTGTCCTGTTAGTCGTCCATGTGTATCCTGTAAGTTGTCCGCTTGTATCCTGTAAGTTGTCCACTGTGTCCTGTAAGTTGTCCACTGTATCCTGTAAGTTGTCCATTGTGTCCTGTAAGTTGTCCACTGTGTCCTGCTAGTTGTCCACTGTGTCCTGTAAGTTGTCCACGAGTGTCCTGTAAGTTGTCCACTGTGTCCTGTAAGTTGTCCATTGTGTCCTGTAAGTTGTCCACATGTGTCCTGTTAATTGTCCACTGTGTCCCGTAAAGTGTCCACATGTGTCCCATAAGTTGTCCCATGAGTTGTCCACATGTGCCCCATAAGTTGTCCACATGTGTCCCATAAGTTGTCCCATAAGTTGTCCATGTTTGTCCCATAAGTTGTCCATGTTTGTCCCATAAGTTGTCCACATGTGCCCCATAAGTTGTCCACATGTGTCCCATAAGTTGTCCACATGTGTCCCATAAGTTGTCCACATGTATCCCATAAGATGTCCATGTGTGTCCCATAAGTTATCCACATGTGTCCCATAAGTTATCCACATATGTCCCATAAGTTATCCACATGTGTCCCATAAGTTATCCACATGTGTCCCATAAGTTGTCTACATGTGTCCTATAAGTTGTCCACATGTGTCCCATAAGTTGTCCACATGTGTCCCATAAGTTGTCCACATGTGTCCCATAAGTTGTCCATGTGTGTTCCATAAGTTATCCACATTTGTCCTGTAAGTTGTCTGCATGTGTCCCATAAGTTATCCACATGTGACCCATAAGTTGTCCATGTGTGTCCCATAAGTTGTCCACATGTGTCCCATAAGATGTCCATGTGTGTCTCATAAGTTATCCACATATGTCCCATAAGTTGTCTACATGTGTCCTATAAGTTGTCCACATGTGTCCCATAAGTTGTCCACATGTGTCCCATAAGATGTCCATGTGTGTCCCATAAGTTATCCACATATGTCCCATAAGTTGTCTACATATGTCCTATAAGTTGTCCACATGTGTCCCATAAGTTGTCCACATGTGTCCCATAAGTTGTCCACATATGTCCCATTAGTTGTCCACATGTGTCCCATTAGTTGTCCACATTTGTCCCATAAGTTGTCCACATGTGTCTCCCTATAGTTTTGATCAATTTTTATCTGATCATTTTGACGCTTGGCTATAACTCTTATTACCAAAATATGTAGGTGCCAGATTGCTGTTAGTCTTTTAAACTGATGAGAGATGCCCCACTTACCATTAATAGGATCCTACCTGTCTATATGTCTGATGTCATTGTTTATATATGACAAAACTGAATGAACATGACGTTATGCACAGGTTAATGAAACAGTAACGATAGGGAGTGATCCCTTTACGAAGCAGATTAAGTGACTGGATAAATAGAATAATAGATTAGTGACGTGGATGGAGTAAAAGTTTATACGGCTCCATTATGGAAATTATCCTTAAATCAGATTTGACTTGAATATCTCCACATTGCCAGATAAACTTACTCAACCATCTCACTAACCTATTATTAACTATATAATATACATGTATTAAGGTATTCATTTTGTGTAAATTTGTGTCATTGTTAAAATTTATTAACCATAGTAATTTTATCTATATAGTGTTGCACTTCAATGCCGTGAACTGTCTACAACTGGGAAAATAGTTTAAGCCATCTACTATATACCAGTACATCATTATTTTGCCGGTCTTAGGAACCACTGTAAGGTTCCTAGGGTGTTCAAGTCAAAACTGTAAGAGGCATCCAAGTTCTACTGTATATTTAATTAATAATATATATAATGATGTATGTTTGTAAATGGGTTTTTCCAGGAGACCCTCCATATAAGCTTACCCAGTTTGATGCCAACACTGAGGTTTACATGGGAGAATTGTCTCAGCGTTGTATAGAATCTTATGTTGATACAAAGGAACCAATGTAAGTTTATAACTTTACCTGTTGTTCCCAAACCCTTTAAAAAGATTACGGTACATTGCTTTGCACATGTCCGTTAGTTGATTGACAAAACCATGGATGATCGACAAATAAAGAATCCTTAAGTCAGGAAGGTTGGTCATTTGCCTGCTGATAAACTCCTTTGTTTTTAGCTCACCTGTCACAAAGTGACAGAGTGAGCTTTTGTGATCACTCTTTGTCCGTCGTCCGTCCGTCAACAATTGGGTTGCATCCTCTCTAGAGGTCACAATTTTGGCCTAATCTGTATGAAACTTGGTCACATTGATCATCTCAACAAAATCTAGGTTAAGATCGATATTGGGTCATCCGGGGTCAAAAACTAGGTCACTAGGTCAAATTATAGAAAAACCCCTTTGTAGTAACTAGAGGTAATAATTTTGACCTAATCTTTATGAAATTTGGTCACAATGATCATCTCAGCAAGATCTAGCTCAAGATTTCTATTGGGTCATCCATGGTCAAAAACTAGGTCACTAGGTCAAATCATAGAAAAACCTTGTGTAGTCACTAGAGGTCACCATTTTAGCCTCATCTTTATGAAACTTTGTCACAATGACTATTTTAACGCAATGTAGGTCAAGTTTGATATGGGTCATCCTGGGTAAAAAACTAGGTCACTAGATCAAAGCATAGGAAATCCTTGTGTAGTCACTAGTGGTCACCATTTTAGCATCTTTATGAAAATTGGTCTCAATAGTCATCTCAACAAAATGTAGGTCAAGTGTGAGGTCCCTAGGTCAAATCACAGGGCTTGTATGCACCTAGGGCCCATTGGGCCCTCTTGGTAAAGTTTTCAGGTCAAGGTCACAGGGACCATTGATGCAAAATGTCTAAGTGACTGCTGATTGAGTGCTTGAAGGATTTTGGTCTTCTGTACATTCAGACCTTATTCAGATATGAACTTTGTTAATGAAATAAATCTGTTGTACAGAGTCATGAATATATCATCCTTACCACATGGCAGCCAAATAGTCTTCAATGTTAAAGATCAAAAATGGGGGGGGCATACAAACATCGTTCTTGTATGAGCTTGATGTAAACTTCCAATACAAATTGGGTCTAGAACACTGATTTCGCAGTTTTACCGTGTTCAAGTTGTCAAAACCAATAGCTCATATTTCCCTTTTTTAGCAGGGACACAAATACGGTTATTTGTGACTAAAATGTGTCATTTCAAATGCTGGAAATTGACCGAAATTGTTTTCTAAAATGAAAATTTAAAGTAAAATGCTCCCACACCATAACCTAGGAATTTATATATTATGGCCTAAGATGCTAAAGTATGTTTTAGGTACAGTGTTGTGTGATACTTGTTTCGTTGCAGGGATAAAGCAGGGGGTTATGGTATACAAGCACTAGGAAGTACGCTGATCAGTGGAATTAAGGGAGATTACTTCAACGTTATAGGATTTCCTCTTCATCCGTTTGCTGTAGAAGTGTGTAAACTTTTCCCTGAATCTTCATCATAGTCGTTTTCCTTCATTTGTGTATAATTTATATCTTGTAGATCTATGTATGTAGAAATAAAATCTCAGGATTATTTGAAAATGTTTCTCGTCTTTCGATGCACGTAATTTGAAGTTTGAAGGTGTTACATGAAAGGTCGGGCAGTCAATGTGTTATAGTACAGAGAATTTGACGTGATTCTCAACCTTCTATTAGCATAATTTAACAGCTGATATATTGTCTATATTTATAACCCCAGTTGTATGTTTATATAAGCGGGGAGTACTGTCGGTTCAATAAGTAATACTAATGAGGGAACTGTCCCATTCAAAAAAATAGGGGGACTTATGTTTTATATAATAACAAGAGGATCATAGATCCTGGGGCGCTCACCTGCTAAACATGGCCAAACTTTGAACTTGACCTTAAGGTCATCAAGATGAACATTTTGACTAAACTTGATGAAGGTTAAAGCAACACGGAGGCCTCCAGAGTATTAACAAGGTTTTCCTATTATTTGACCTATTGACCTAGTTTTTTAGCCACATGACCTAACTTCAAACGTGACCTTAAGGTCATCAAGATAAACATTTGGACCAAACTTAATGAAGATTAAAGCAAAAATGTGACATCCAGAGTGTTAACAAGGTTTTCCTATTATTTGACCTATTGACCTAGTTTTTGACCCCACATGACCCAACTTCGAACTTGACCTATGTTTCATTGAGGTACAACTACTGACCAAGTTTGATGAAGATCAAAGCAAAATTGCTAGAGTGTTAACGGTGAAAAGTTTAACGGACAGACGGACAAAAAACATTCACAAATGCTCACCTTGCCACTTTGTGGCAGGTGAGCTAAAAAAGATACCTTCAATCAATAGTATAATACTAGAAAACCAGTTTTTATATCGTCTCGATAGTCGAGTGGATAAGCATGCCGCTATTATACACGTAATTTTGTACAATGTCGCCGCTAGTTCGGCGCCCATCCAAGTTACATAAATTAATTCTTTTTTATCTTTTTACTAGTACAGTAAACTCCCTCAAAACCGGACCCTGTTCGGACCGGACCAAAAGTCCGGTTTTATGGGAGTTCCGGTTTTCTGGAAGATGTGAACACTTTGATATGTTTTAATAGGGACACGGAAATAGATACATGGGAACTGTGTTGTGTGGCATTGTTTCAAATTGCAATTATTATATTAGTTGTTGACGGTGTAATGTAAAGTCAGTTTAAGAATGATTTGAATCACATTTCTTATTTTCATGATTACTCGAATTACTCATTTTTTCCTCGATTATTTCAAATTTTTCAATGACATAGACTGTGCAAGCCTACACACCCCGAATTGCAATTCTGAAATATGAACTAGTGCAGTGTATGTTGTAATTAAAACTAGTTGATATGTGAAGCTCTTCTTTGTTTAAATAAAGTTTGTTACATTACCCACCTCAACAACAAAATTTAAAATGAAAGGATCGCTGTTCTATTATGTATATATTAAGTAATTATTTAACATCATCGATGGTACTTGGCAAATTCTTACTATTTTTTGTTCACATAGTATTTCTCATGTCTGTGCTTTTGGCATGTAACACCTTTAAAATAGTAAACAATAGAAATCAAAACTTGTTGATAACACCTTTTATTATGAACCCATCTTTTAACTAACAATTCACAATGTGACATGTGTCACTTTCATTATATTATATGTACATGTCCAGTATTTCGGAAGTAATTATAGTTGAATATTTTGTCAGCGGACCCAAAATGCCGTCCGGTATCCGGAATTCTGGGAGTCCGGTATTGTGGAAGCTTTTTTAGTTGACTTAATAAGGAGAAAATTTGGGACCTAAGAACTCGTCCGGTTTTATGGGGATTTTGGTTTTCAGGGAGTCCAGTTTTCAGGGAGTTTACTGTACAGTACCATATTTTTTATTTGTAACTAATATAATACCTGACATACACGAAGTAAGGTATGTACGTTGATTAATTTTGTGTTATGTTTTCATTCTTTATGAAATTGTATCGTTTCAATTATTTAATTTTTATATACAGTACAATAATCATAATATCGCTTTTAATATATTCACTATGTACAACATGAAACTTTGATCACTTTGCAGTATCGATTCATTAGAGCAGCAGTATAATATAAGACTTTATAACATGGATACATGCAAGAAAAAAGTTGACCGAAGTGGGGAGCGAACTTACAACTCAGAATAAAATAGAAACTTGAAGGAAGTGAGGGTTTATCCACAACACTACCGTGCCTTTGATATATGGAATGAGATTTGCACACTATTTGATATCGAACCCATTTAAAGTTTACCTGACGGGCGAGTTTATGTTTCTAACGATTCTCACTTGACTTTGAATGCACTATATCATGAAGACGCTCAGGTGGAATACATACGCAGGTCTAAACAACCGATATTCAACAATTTACTCGTGGAAATTTATATTCAACGCAAGAACCATGTTATATAGCATGCATGAGATCATGCCAAATTCTTCATACTAAACCTCAGAATTTCAAGTGATCACTATGAAGTCTCATTCTTTAGACAACTGTGAGGTTCTTTGACCTTTAGGGATCACCAAGCATTTTCACACTTAGTACTGCATTGTACATATTTATTTTCTTGAAGGCAAGTTATTTAAGTCAGACTTGAGTGAGAAAAGAAGCAACAATATAACCAATAATATAACCACTAGACCATTTATTGACTATAACAATGTTGAAGCATATTATATATACCCTAACAAAACAGCATCTGCATCAATCAGCATGTTACATGCAACGTACATTTTTGGCTATGTAAATATCAATTAGACCATACATTATACATCACTACTATGCAATTAATGTATTCTGGAATGTAAGCAATCTACTACACACAGTTTAAACTCTGTTATAATGAAGTTTTCTTTACCTGTCAAAAATAAGATAATTACACAGTAGCTGCACACTAGATAAATATTTCTCATCTTGCTGGAGATAACTTGCCTGTAGTGTGCATCTACTGTGTCATTGTGTATTTTATGACAGGTTAATCAAACTCCACAATACAACATAAGACAACACCTCTATGGGATGTTACAACATGAGCTACGTCTCGACAACACCTCTATGGAATGTTACAACATGAGCTATGTCTCGACAACACCTCTATGGGATGTTACGACATGAGCTATGTCTCTACAACACCTCTATGGGATGTTACAACATGAGCTACGTCTCGACAACACCTCTATGGGATGTTACGACATGAGCTACGTCTCGACAACACCTCTATGGGATGTTACGACATGAGCTATGTCTCGACAACACCTCTATGGGATGTTTCGACATGAGCTATGTCTCTACAACACCTCTATGGGATGTTACAACATGAGCTATGTCTCTACAACACCTCTATGGAATGTTACAACATGAGCTATGTCTCTACAACACCTCTATGGGATGTTACGACATGAGCTATGTCTCGACAACACCTCTATGGGATGTTACGACATGAGCTATGTCTCGACAACACCTCTATGGGATGTTTCGAATATTCCTGATTTATCCAGAATTCCAAATTTTCCTATCCCAAGAGCTATGGTTTCTGACCAAAACTCAAGAAATGGCAAAGTTATGATCAATCTAATCTGCTCTGAAGGATTTTCTTAAATACAAATTGAGATGTATCTGGAAACAATAAGGATTGTTTGACAAAAATCGTCGTCCACGTAAGATTTTCAGGATTTTCTATTAGGCTCTATTGAGATCCCTGCTATAGTGGTAGCCTATTTACTAACATAGAGATAGGTTATATTGTGTTAACTATCTCAATATTGCAGTAACTGTCCAGTTCTCAGTTCTCCATCCAGTCAGTTTTCCTCCCATTTTTTCTCCAGGAAACAAATTGACTGTTAAACTGGTTTGATAATACACTATAGTGATCAACACCCGACATATCTCTGCATTGAAATTACATACATGTATTGAAATGCACCTGCATAGAAATACAGAATAGATCAGAGAATTTGACAAGACTCTCTACCTTCTATTACCATAATTCAACAGCTGATATACAAAAAAATGTATTGTCTATATTTTCAATCCTCACACATGAACCTTGTAATACATTAAGGCCAGGGTCAGGTCAAATTCTCTGCGCTATAGATGCGCCTAAGTGCATCTGTATGGGGTAAAAGATTTAAGTACATGAAGTTATCATTTTAAAAAGGTTTATATGTCATGGTGCAAATGCACCACTATATGAAATACCACAAACTTACAATATCAACTATTCAATGATTGTGTTATATTTCGTTGAGCAGATTAAACTGTAATAGTATTTTACAGTAATGGATTTAATGTAAGTGAGCACATTCAGTGAAAAAACTACACAAATATAAAATCCTATCGTTTTATACACAAAAACTTCCATGAATTTCAAATCCAGAATGTGAAACAATACATAAATATGAAGAAAGTCAACAAATTTTTTAAACAATTAAAGATCTTTGGATAATTTTTTTAAAAATACATTATTAAATTAGTTTACAAATATAATGTGTGTTTTGAAATGTTTTTTTTATACCATGGAATACATGTATATTCCAATAATACCACAAGTTTCCACAATTTTTTGCCATCAAACAATCTAACAAACCGAAAACAATAGCAACACTAAACATGGCACAAAACTTGCAGTACAAAACGTATATAATAAAGTGTTGAACACATCACAGATTTATATAATATAAAGGTAATACTATCAAACCTGTGCTTATAGCCATCTTCAAGCACAGACAAAGTATAGATCACATAGATAAGCAGTCTTATGTCTTGTAGGGTGGTCTTAAAAACACAGGTTTGACAGTAGATAAAAACAGCCTTCAATCAATAGTTGCAAAAATATTATATGTTACACACAAATTAGAGTAAAAGTTAGTCTCAACCACAGAGGAAAGTGATGCAGGACAATGTTGCTACAGTGTAATAAGAACAACAAAACCACCCTATGAAGTTTTAAAATCCTACCATTCACATTAAAGGTCATGGCGACATTATAGATCATCAACTGTTGTTGACCCACCACATGGTTAAGTTTGTGAATCCCAGATTCAAGCATTCGCAACTTCACAAGTTATTCCTCAGAAACTCAGTTGGTCTACAGATAGACTGACTTACTGACAGACAGGTGCAAAGCAATGTACCCTCAACAAAGATGGGGTGTACGATCATCACAGCATAATAAAATGCCTATAACAATAAACAGTATCAACAACAAATATCTTCTTCATATTCTAACTTTATAAAACGTTATAGAATAAACACAAAACTATGCAAAACATGAGAGCTACATGTCCTCAGATCAATTTTGAAATATCATACTGTATGGTGAGAATAGTGTAAATTGAAGAGATTCAAATTGTTTCTGTCCGTTAATGTTTTACAAAAATAAGTACAAGTAGTGAGTCATTAAGCAATTTACACATCGGATGAAATTACAATCAATTGTGTTAAAATCCTAAATGACTAGGCAAAATATTTTCTCATTAGGCCCAACTTGTTTACCAGTAATTAAGACAAAATGTCTAATACATGTATCATATTCCTGTAGCAGACAATATTGCATTTCACACACAATTTGTAATCATTTATATTGACAATACTTGTAATTTAATGTCAATTATGTTCACATACAGCCCTAATTGTTCCAAGAATAACTTTTGAAAAACATTGCACACTTCTTATGTAATTGTGACCTCCAACTAAAACTTGTTTAATCAGGTTATCTGTTTACATAACATTGTGTATATACCGGTAAACATTGTGTATATACCGGTAAACATTGTGTATATACCGGTAAACATTGTGTATACCGGTAAACATTGTGTATATACCGGTAAACATTGCAAATTCTCTTGTCAATGTATTATTTTAATTTAAAACAATAAAAATACAATGCTATGATACTGCAATGTTTGTATACAAGTGACAGACCTGATTATACATATATCTTCTCTAGAAACATACAGCTAATATCTAGGTCACAAATACATTCCTATTACAAATTCACTAAAAGACAAAGATTCATAACAGCTGGCAACAAAAGTTACATACATGTAAAACCACAATAAGTAACACTTTGACAGATCATAATCTGGATACACAATATATAGCAAACATGTACCAAAGCAGACTTCTGGAAAACCGTCGGTTCCACAGTCCTGACCGGCAAATTTTGACCAGGTCCAACATAATCTTTCGAAAATAGGTCGGACTGTCTGACGCTCATCTCAAACTTAACCTGTAATTTGTGTACAAGTCAGCAAACTTTACATAAGTTTACTACCCTCGCTTAATATGTAAAGAGCATATTCATTGGTCTGTGATTACAATTCAACCAATCAACGCGCGTGTAACATAAGTGGAAAACAAACATGGCGTTACAACAAATAATTCCAACATGAAACTGATTGTAAAACGTTTGTTCTTGACAGAAACGAACTATTGCTGTTAGTTTAAACTTGATTTCAACTTGTTTTATATTTCTTCATATTATAATTAGTGGTATATTATAGACTGTCATGTCAAATCATGACGAGTTTAGTATGTAAACTGCATACATTGTCCGAAGGTTTGTTCATAGGATCGACAGAACTAAACGGCTTGTCGAACCGAGTGCCTGATAAATTTTTCAACTTTCCAGAAGTCTACCATAGCTAGACAAAGGATATACTACTGTATCAATAATAAGCACTTTATATATCACAATAGCTTAACATCAATCCATATACCACATAAATATCTTTTTAAATAACAAGAGGGCCCACAGGGCCCTAGGTCGCTCACCTGTACACGTTGATCAAGTAGAACCATATTTTTGTGTTGTTTTTTCCAATCAGTTGTCATGGCAACCAGTTCTGCATGGATTATAATTTTTTTAGCTATTTCCAGAAAGGATAACCCAAGGAACATTGTTACCCATTTAACATGAAATCCAACCAGTACTTTTAAAATTAAATGAGAAGATTTTACTATGTATATATATAGGGAAAAACAGTGCCCCACCCACTGGCAGCCATGTTTTTCCAAGAATCACGACAAAATAGTCATTTTTGTAAGAGGGTCACCCAACAACTATTTCTGTAAAATTATTTTGAAATCTGGCCAGCAGTTGAGTTTTTATGATTTTTAAAAAGATTTTCCTATCGGTTGCCATGGCAACCAGAGTTTTGCATGGAATGCAATACTTTTAGCTATTTTAAGAAAGGACCACCCAAGGAACAATTTATAATGAAATCCAACCAGTACTTTTAGGAGAAGAATTTTAAAGATTTTACTATAGATATATAGGGAAAAACAGCGCCCCACCCACTGGCAGCCATGCTTTTTGACGAATCAAGACAAAAATGACAATTTTGTAAGAGGGTCACCAAACAACAATTTCCGTAAAATTATTTTGAAATATGGCCAGTGGTTGATTTTTTATGATTTTTTAAAAGATTTTATCAATTGCCATGGCAACCAGAGTTCTGCATGGATTATAATTCTTTTAGCTATTTTAATTGAGGACCACACACGGAACAATTTTACCAATCTATAGAGAAATCCAACTAGTACTTTAAGAGGAGAAGATTTTTAAAGATTTTACCATAAACACATACTTAGTACATCTAGAAACGCAACGTTTTTATCCCTGATTTTTTCTTACTTTCATTGTACATGTATATTTGAATTTTGTGAAGTAGTGTCGAATAATCTTGTAGAAACTTGCCCATCATCCAAATTTTATCGCTCGTGTTACGTAAATCCCGTGCACCACTATAATCACAAAAAGCATGATTTCCACGTGCATCATTTACGCATGATAAATTTTGGTATAAATTGCATCGAACTTTTCGTAAAGTTTGCTAATAAAAAGAAAATCACAAAAGAAATGGCATATGTTCCGGAATAAAAATGCCATGACTGTCCGAATATGAGATAAAATCAGGCCATCTGGATGCTTATGGCAGAGATGTCAAACAGGAGTTTGCATGACGGTTAAATTGTCATGCACCGAAACTTTCTCGTCTAGAGACACGCTACCAACACACTGGCACCATTTGCGACCGCCCAAGTTCAGGTCATACATGCGTAACAAGTCTCCAACAGGACCTGTAAGATAGTGTGAAACAGCTCCAGATCAGGCTCACAACTGCTGCTAACAGTGTTCAACAACCTGTTGGACATCATGATTAAGTAATCAATCAATATTTTTACCTATTCACCTAAAAAGACGATTTCGAAAAAATAGCTATTTTATCACTTTTTGTTCCGTTATTTTTCGGCCGCACTATACACCAAAATACTGCTCTGCACCTAAATGTAGCTCTTTGTTATAAAATGTTTTGATGTATTGATAATGGAAAACAACAGCATCAAGTAAATTTAGTTTGATTGTCTACCATCAGGTTGAAAAAATAGTGACAGTAGACCCAGTGTTGCGTTTCTAGATGTATTCAGTATATAAGGAAAAACAAGCCTCGTCCACTGGCGGCCATGTTTTTTGACGAATCAGGAGAAAAAAGTCAATTTTGTAAATGGGCCACCCACGAACTATTTCTGTAAAATTATTTTTAAATCTGACCAGTGGTTGATTTTTAATGATTTTTTTAAGATTTTCCTAACGGTTGCCATGGCAACAAGAGTTATTTATAGATTACAATTCTTTTAGCTATTTTTAGAAGGGACCACCCAAGGAACATTCCTGTGGAGTTTGGTTGAAATTGGCCTAGTGGTTTAGGAGGAGAAGTCGTTTGAATGAATTGTTGACGCACGCACTGACGACGGACGAAGAGCGATCACAATAGCTCACCTTGTCACTATGTGACAGGTGAGCTAAAAATAAAAACCACAATAATAGCAATAGAACATTTGTACTTCAATTACAGAACAGAAAGAATAGTTGAAAACAAGAAACACAGAACTTCTATGATAACCAGGAATTCAATCAAGGATCATACTCCACTGAAAACTGGATTCCAGCAAAAACAAACTGCCAGACTAAACCCCCAGATCATGAAACAAACTAAGACAAATTATTATCATACTCAAGGTATTTTTCTAAAGTCAAGGTCAATTTTGCGATTGATATCAAACGTCAGTTGTTTCATAATCCCGTGGCCAGATAATCAATTTTACATTCTGATCAACATTCAGCAAAAAATCAAGATCAAAGCTACAATACTCTGGTATAGTAGGGAGATTTTAACCTGATCCTTGACCTTCTATTAGCATATTTGTAACAGCTGACATCTTGTCTATATTTATAACTCGAGTTTATGTTTTCATATTATTAAAGACAGGGAGTATAACAAAGACACTTGAGGTGTAATACAAAAGCGATATTGCATGATTTGCTCACAGAAATTGATATATTCAACGCATGAAACTTGTAATATATTCATGCATAAAGGTTAGGATCACGTCAATATCTTCATACTATACATGTGTTTCTGTTTAAACCCACAGTCCAAACAATAACAATGCGTAGAACATTTCCAATGAAGCAGCAACTAAAATATCAATCACTTTGACCAGCAATAATATATAACCATTAACATTGCAAGCATAAATATATCACATAGAAATAGAGTTAACATAAATGCCCTATAATAGGTATGTGTTTTAACTGAATTTATTTGTTCAGTTTCTACCCCAAATGCTATAAAATCAAATAATAGTAAAACCATCACATGAAAGTGAAAAAAATCTAAACTACCTCTAGTAAGCAAGTCTACAATAAACTAAATCGGTAGCTGACCATACATAAACTTGTGGTGGTGAGAATTATACATGAATGAGACTACATTTATGACTAGGATGAAGCAGTCAATAAGAATATCTGAGTGTATATGAAATCCTCTGTCAACACATTCACCATTTAATGAACAAGATGTTTGTAAAACATGTATGCCCCCATAGCAGCCCAATAGTCAGAAATGGTGAAGGTCACAAAGACCTAGACCTTTGGCCTGAAACTCTATAAGGGGTTGTCTACTGTTGATGACCAATCTTCATGTATAGTTTGAGGATCCTAGGGCAAAGTGTTCTTGAGTTATTGAATGGAAACCATTTGGTCCACCGACCGACCAACCAACAGACAGACGACATGTGCAAAGCAATATACCCTACATCAAAGATGGGGCATAAAAATATCAAGAATATATGCATGCATATATACTGAAATACAACTAAAGGGGTTTTTGCCACAAAAAATGTATGTCTCCCACAAAGGGCCGTAACTCTGGTAATATTCATCAGATCTAAAATTGTTGACAATAAGCACAACCAGGCGTAGAATCAACTATTCATGTGAAGTTTCATTGAAATCGGTTAAGGAGAAAAAGCGTAGACAAACTTTGTGACATCAATCCAAACAGATGTGGAGCACAAAATCCACATGTTTTCCCAACAATACGTGGGAAACCTATAAGTGAGACTGTATTTACTACTAGGCATTAGCACATAAGTCAAAGATGTATCTGATTGAATCTGAATTCCTCTGTTAATACATTCACCATTTAAAGAAAAATATATTCAGAATGTATAAATTGACATGCAAGCAGGATGAGTCCCTTTGGGGCAACAAGCTTGGATCTCACTATATAGAATGATACAACCTTGTTGCGCCAAAGGAACAAGGTATGATTGGCACAATGTTATCTGATGTCAAACAGTTTTATAGAATAGTTTAACTATTATTGTATCAAAATATATTCAAGCTTCTTTTAATAGCTTATACAATATACATAATTATACAGATTTAAAACTTCCCCAAACATGTAAATATACAACGGTTAGGACAGATAAGAGATCCATAAGTCTCTTATTAGTCTAACTGACTAGATGAATTTTTATCAAAAGGCGGACCTTCAAAAAACATTTTGTTTGGAGTAACACGACCCAGAAATGGTAGGTAGGGATTTAAAAATATTTTTTTTTACATAATTATGATTGTGTGGAAAATAGATCTCCCCTAAAAAGTCAAGTCGCTGAAATGTTTGTGAATAGGTAGGGTGACTCTAAACAAATATTATATTAAGGTCAGCCAGCAATACATAACATTTTAATATGTGTATCAATGTGGTGATTGACCTAGAAATAATATTGTGTGGGTTTTTCAGCTCCACAGCAAAGGGAGAGAATTTCACAATATGAGAAAAGCTTTAGGAGTGGTCTCCCTTACAAATCTGTTTGCTTTGTTTCAATGATAAAAGTTGTATTTGATACATTTAGATAATAAATATAATAACACTACCTGTAGGACATAATCTTTTCAAAAGATTTTAATTGTAGATGTCCTGCAGGTCATGTGTAATATCATAGAGGATCAGAAGGTGTTGTTTTGCGGCACATTTTGTAGAACTTTGCCATGGTCAAAGGGCACGGACCCAGCCCTGCCCCAGCGCTCGATTCTGGCATCTCACTCACAGTTTTCCAGCTGAAATAAAATAAGTGGTAAATGAAATCATACACAAAAGATCCACAGACCTTACAAAGATTCTTAAACTTGATTTTATGAAAGTAGAAAATTATACACAAAGACATCCAATGAGAAACTATTAATACTAAATACTTGACTCACCATATGGACAGTTTATGTGAAATTTACAATACAAACAAGTAAGTATAAACCAACTATATACAAAATAGGATCCTATCAAGATGTTTTCAAGACATTTTATCCTGTATCTGAAGACTTTCTACCTGACCTGTATCCTGTATCTGAAGACTTTCTACCTGACCTGTATCCTGTATCTGAAGACTTTCTACCTGACCTGTATCGTGTATCTGAAGACTTTCTACCTGACCTGTATCGTGTATCTGAAGACTTTCTACCTGACCTGTATCGTGTATCTGATGACTTTCTACCTGACCTGTATCCTGTATCTGAAGACTTTCTACCTGACCTGTATCCTGTATCTGAAGACTTTCTACATGACCTGTATCCTGTATCTGAAGACTTACTACCTGACCTGTATCTAGGGTATTCAGCACAGAGAAGGATATTTCTAGATGTGCTTGTTTCAGGATTGGTATATTTAAGAACTTTCAATGGCTATTTATACTTCTGATACTTGTTTCAAACAGACACATACATGAAATTATCGAAATAATGTTTCTTTAACAAGTAGTTTTAACTATGAAAAGCAATGATGAACTGAACAAGCCAAAATCGAACAAAGTGAATAGTAAGCCATGGTAAAGCATCAGTGCACATATATGTATGTAGCTTCACGTAGGTTTGTCTATTATATAGACAACATTACCATTTTTCATTACTCATTGAAATGAAGTGGACAATTTTCAAGACTCATTCCAATGATGTGGACAATTTTCAAGACTCATTCCAATGATGTGGACAATTTTCATGAACCATTGAAATGAAGTGGATGGTTTTCAAATTGGACCATTGAAATGAAGTGGGTACTAGATAAGCTGAGAAGCAGTCACTGTGGCTTGTTTACAATTCGTTATTTCCTCAACACACCAATTGTAGGTGGTATTTCATTTTCTTTCATGGTGTTTTCAACCTTTGGGACTCAACTTAAAAGGCTCAAAATGTATCATTCTTCAGATAGGTTACCAAGTTATTGCTTTTTGAAAATAGCTGTTAAGGGCTTAATGGGGCTTTTAAATCTATATGATATCCACAACATTTCAGCAAAGAAATTAAGTGTATGGTGTATGTCTAAGTTTCAGTCTTGTAGTATTGATGAATAAGGTTCTCTATGAAGTGATCTATATATGTTGACATTTGATACATGTAGTTTGTTAACACAGACGACAACAAGCTGCTTGCACTTCACAGTTTACCAGGCAAAGTAACAAAACAAAAATGTTTCACAAAAAAATGCAAATAAAATCAATGTTTTTAAAATTACCATTTACTCTGAAAAAGTTAAAACAGTTAAATTATGAAAATAATCACAGTAAAACACATGTACATAAATGTTCATTTTTAATATCATCATGCAGTCAATGTCATTAAAATCAGACCCTTTATTATAAAGCCTCACTACTTTACCCTGCTATATGCTCTCTAACAACATAAAGACACAGGGAAATGTTAGGATCTGATTTTAATGAGATTGCATATACAGTAAGATTACAAGAGCAAACGTATACAAACCCAAAATGAATATGCAAACTTTTTAGATAACATGAAATAATATTTATCTTTTGAGAAAATAAGATGTTTAAATGCATTAATCAACTACTAATACTGACTACTGTATGTCGATATATACATGTACATGATCCGAGTATAGTCCGTTTGCGGCAAAAAAATCGTCTAAAATGAAGATTTCTCAGTATTTTTATGCACCTACAAGTATGATATTTTGCACGAGTAAATGAAATGTATCTACCTAATATACAATTAAATCTAAGCAACATCGGACATGTGTGAAAAAAGTTTTGTTCATAAGTTCTATGTAAAATATTTGTAGTTTACAATGAAACTTCATGTTACATGTAGAAGACTCGATACACACAACAGCCAATTTTATGGTCATGTGACACGTCTAACGGTAGATTTACGTATTTGTAACCTATTTAATATAGCATATAAGAGGCCCGTCTGTACATCTGTACTGTCTATGTGTATCATATTTTCGGGTCTAAACGTAAAAATGGCTTGCGTCTAGCAGCCTCCTTCTCGAACTATAAAAACACGGATTTTACAGCATCTTTAACAATTTTGACTGCTTAATATTAGGCATTCTTCAAACGTGCTTAAGAATGTCGATTTCAGACATATCCTAAAGGTTTGGGTAGATGTATATTACTCAATTATTTAGGACTGGTTCAGTCATAAGACTACATGTCATTGCGCACATAAACATTACAATGCTTTTATTAAGTTCTTAATTTAACATTATTATATACGTGTATGTCCATGTATAAGTATATACATAGCTTTTGTAGCTTAGTAAATAAGGGTTTGGTTTTCACTGCTTTTCCGTGATATTACATGTTTTATACATAATCTGTACACACACAAGCGACATACCTAAATAAATCGACTTATATGAGCCTCATAAATTTCGCTTTCATCACAGCAATGTTAATCTCGCTGATCACGGATTATAACAGTTAATAAAAAGACAGTTAATCATCAATGGAATACCAGATATCCTCCCTGCGTGAAAGTGTTCAAATGCAAGTAAAATCAATATACAATAAAGAATAAACTTGTTTATATAAGTAATTAAAAATTATGAAATTTAAAATGGGAGTAGGTAGAATGTAATTATGATTCTACGTAAATTTTTATCAACATCTGATCAATAGATTTTTAACCATTCAAGATTTAGACGATTTTTTTCGCTGCAAACGGGCTATACACATGTACACTATTACTACATTTAAAATGTTCTATACAAACTGAATATTGTAAGTAGAAGGTTACTAGATACAAAAATGAATATCTCCCACATGAGGCATAACACACCCGACAATTCCTGACAATATGAACAACTAGGCTTGGTACTAAGCATTCATGTGAAGTTTCCTTGAAATTTAAACAGGGTTAAGGAGAACACAGACAAACTTTGTGATCTCTATCTGGACAGACATCCAGCACAGAACAATACATCTCCCCATGTATATCACATACACAAGTGAACATCATTCTAGATTAGGCTAATACAACACTGACATGTGATAAGAAAGTGTACAGAAATAATAGAAACAAACAAAACAACTGTCAGACATTTATAACTCTTTACTTAATAGTCATCCAGTCTGTTCCCTCAATTCTTATAACAGGTAAGATTGCCCACATTATCTCCATGCAGGATTTACATGTTTGAGAAATTCAGAAATTGATTTTTGAAACGTTTTTTGTGTTCCACTGAGACAGTCGTAGTGTCTGGCCATTTTGTCGAAAGATTTTTCAGTTATAAATTCAGAAGATACATATATTTCATACAAGTATAACCTATTTGAAATCATAGATACTGAACCAAAACAAGAAATAAAGACAGACAACAATGAATACTTTCAGTATCTACATGCTAGCTAATATCCTAAACACACTATAAGTTATTAAGTAAATAAATGCAAAAGAAAAGTAAACAAAACATAAATAAGCAAAACTAAAACCACACATGCAAAATGCTAATGAAGTAAAAACAATATGAAAAGCAATGGTGAAGGGAACAGGATAGAACATGACAGCAGCATACCTGCTCCACCTCCGTTAGTGAAGTAATTGATCTCTGAACTGTCAGGTATAAGGGACACAGGGCCAGGTAACAATACCACACCTGCACCAGCACGAGATATCTCAATACTGGCTTCTTGATTCCAACTATAATAATTATATTATCACATATAAAATGTCACATGTTTACCACAAACAACCAATACCTTCATTTTTCAAAAAGTTACTCTCCGACACAAGAACTGGCAATCAATTCAAATATCTACCAGATAGAAACTCTATGACCTGTATTTGAACCCAGGACCACCGACACAATTCCCCATTGTAACATGATACAGTAAAACGTTTGATGCCTCAAACACTCCAGAATCAGAAACCTTAAACAGGTTCTTCAGTTCCGGTATGATGATGATGTATGCAGTAGATGCCTAGAACTACATTGTCTGAAGGCAGTTCCTGGCATCAAATTCTACTGTAAAGATTTGCAATAGATTATGATTCAATAATGTTTGTTAAATGAGATTGATTGATTGATTGATTGATTGATTGATTGATTGATTGATTATAACAGCAATATTTCACTGTATCATATATTTTGTGAATTACTGCCAAGTTCTCATAGAGAGATATGGATACATTATAAACCTGTAAGAATACCTATACCTTGATGAACTGTATAAAGTCCAGTTTACTGTTACTACAAGTAATAAACGCCAATATGAAAGCTACATTGATATTAAAACAAAATTAGATGATAACAATGCTAAGCATGGTACTGGCTGCAGTGCACTGTCAATTAGTAAAGTACAGTGCACTGTCAATTAGTAAAGTGCACTGCACTGTCAATTAGTAAAGTGCATTGCACTGTCAATTAGTAAAGTGCAGTGCCCTGTCAATTAGTAAAGTGCAGTGCGCTGTCAATTAGTAAAGTACAGTGCACTGTCAATTAGTTAAGTGCAGTGCATACATGTTCATTTCATCATCTGAGAATAAAAAGGGCATACACATATTTGCAATAAAACAAAGGGGGAGATTTGCCGTTTCATTCTAAGGGAACAACATTGCAATGTTTCTTGTTTAAAACAAACTTTGTCTCAACATGTAACACAATATGACTCCTATCTTATCTATTAGGATAACAATTCAATGCTCTGAAGTAATGAGAGTCAAGTGATACCGTGCCAACAGTGCAACCAGATAATCAAATGTAAATATACCAAACAATGGCTTATTTTTACGACTGTTTACTGTTGTTTGTATGCTGGATGTATTAATTGAATGTGCTAAACATGCAGGATTCATTGTGTTGTGTAATTGCGGTATATGATGTTTTTATGTTTTCTGTGCTCCACTATTTCAGTTGAGTGCTACCTTTCCTGTGCGTTTTTCTTTTATCTTTTTGCTCGGTGAAATTATTGTAGAACCTTGTATTATATTCCTGCATCAAAGTCATGATAAGTTTTATGTTCATGTATATTTCCCCA
Organism: Spisula solida; assembly: GCA_947247005.1. Lineage (NCBI taxonomy): Eukaryota > Metazoa > Mollusca > Bivalvia > Venerida > Mactridae > Spisula > Spisula solida. Next base: position 33,076,914 of record OX365950.1, on the reverse strand, counting down.
ACGTTAGTGTCAATGATGTCTCTAGCCTAACTAGAGTATAAACTTTCCTGTGACCAAACTTGACAAGGCATAAAATTCCGCCTTGAGCACATAAAAATAAACCATTCTATGGTATGACATGGTTAGAATATCACTCTTGCAAACATATTTGTGTATACAGATTGTTTGACTGTTTGAATTGTTAGATTATGTAACATTGTACAAACCTGTCAGTAAGTGGATCATATGATTCGACAGAGTTGAGATAGTTACATCCATCATGGCCGCCAACTGCATACAATCTTCCACCCAGTGAGGCCACACCTACCCCACCCCGGGGACATGATAGACTGGCTACAGGTGCCCACTTGCCAGAGACAGGATCATATCTCTCACACGTGTCAAGAGAGGCATTATCATCAAATCCACCTATATACATCAATGTACTGTGAGTGATAACATTCATATGGTACACAAATATACAAGTGCAGTAACAAGGCATACATTATCATCAAACTTGAAGCCACCAAAGTTTTGACACCAAAATGTATACCTCCAACAAAGGCCATATCTCCCACAAAAAGCATATGACCCAAAATTCAAACCACTCTACACAATTAGGTTTGGTAACAAGTGTTCATGTGATGTTTCATTGAAATCTGACCAAAGGTTTAAGTGAGCAAGCACAGACAAACTTTGCGACATCCATCCAGACAGATGTCCAGCACAAAATCAGTAAGTCTTACCCCCCCCCCCCCCCCCCCCCTATATGAGGCAAGAATAATATTCCACACAGTACATTACCATCAATGAATGCTCTGTATAACCTATGTGGTGAAAAGCGTATGAACAGTAATGAGAATGGCTACACGGAGACAGGGGTCCTACTAAGCCTAATGCCCAATCCTGAAAATCCTGTTTCGGGTGGCATTAGTACACATCCTTACACCAAATTTCAGTTCAAAATTGTTTGATCATTGTTAAAACTTGTCCACACTTTGATTTTTTTTCTGCAGAAAAAAATAATTCTTTCTTATGCAGTAAATCCGAATTTCAGGATTATTCCAAAATCGTAGGACCCCCTGAAAGAAAGATTGCTGTGAAATTTTTTTTTATTAAAAGCAATTAAGTCCTGACTGTCTACTTTGAGGAAATCACACATACAGTAGTAGAGTATAGCCCTTTCCCGAAACTAGGTTACCTCCCTTGGTAAATTCTCGATAACTTCCCCTGTTTTCAATAATTCCACTTCCGGGGTGTCCTGATAAGATCGGTATATAGTAACATAGAACAAATTGCAGTTATTTTAAGTATTTAGCTTACAAAAGTGTTCATTTTTGTTATGTTTTTGTATTATCTGTTAGAAAAAATAATTTTGTATCACATACTGCTGTATTACATTAGAATATTGCGAAATTAATTAAATCTATAAGGAACAAAGTATAGAATCGAATCTACGGCGGTAAACAAAAGAAAAATATTTGAAATTAAAGAAACCTTACAAAGGATATTGTTTGTTCGCTTATCACGATAGTAATCTTTGAAAGTATCAGGTAAAATTAAGCAAACTGTTTTATTTTTCGTGTGCTCCATAGTTTTTTTAATTATTAAAAGTGAAGTAATTAAATTCAACATCAATCTCTCTAGCGTACTTCTACTTTGATATAATATGTTAAGTTTTATATTATGGTATTTGTGAAATTGTACAATATAGATTGTGAATGTGGTTGTAAGATGTTGGCATATTCGTATAAGATACCCGCGATTTGTAAAAAAATAGTGTGATAGGGTTTTGGCATAGTACCCCCAATCACGCAAATGAGCCGCACAATGCATGTATTAATGTATGCGCGGTTCAAGAGGGTCGTTCAGACCAACTTGAATTTGGTTGTCGTGTAAATATAAATACATGAGTTGTGCAGGGCTTGGACTTTGATCGTGATATCCCACTGAGATCACAAAACTGGTTTGATCCTTCGCAAATAGTGGCCCGACTCGATCTTTCTTGAGAATAAATTATTAGGATGCCCCCCACCTCCCTTCCCCTGAGAAAATGTGCTGCAAATGCGCATGTTAAAAGTTAATTTAATTTCACTGAACGAAAAAATCAACTGTCAATACTACAAACGGGAAGTACAAAACATGAATTTCAACGAACTCAACGGACCAGAAACTATACATGTTTACAAGTGTCTGCACGGACGTATATATTCATCCAAAGAATACTTGGATTTTTATAAGATCTTTGCTCCCTCATTTTAAATTACAGTCATCGGGATAAGAGCTGTTTAATTACCCTAATATTAATCTCCCGCTGATATTATACAGATCTTACATCAGGAGGGATGCATCTATATGTCCAATTAAATAGCCACCGCAGTGACATATGTTGCATTATACAATGTGTCAGACACGTAGTTGACCACTTACATAGCAGGGGGTCTTTTCCACTGATTACTTATTCAGATTGTGGGTTTTATGACACTTGATTAGTTTTGAAAATATGTTATAATATATGTATTTATAGGGGAACTTTAAACGAATGCCCGACTGTCATTTAATTTTCTTTATATACATGAATGTAGGCATTTTAATATTTTCAGAACGCAAACACCAGTGCGTTCAATTTCGCAACAAATTTCCCTCATTATAGCCTTTTAATTAAATTACTTATTGTTTAAATCTAACATAATTAGTTTAATATTAATTTTTGTATTTAATACCATGAACACTATTGTGAATAAGCATGTCATGATATGCATCTGCGTGGTGGTGGATTTATTTAGTTTATGCGTGTCAAAATAATTTAATTGGTGAGTATCTTCATAAAAATATTGTAGATTAATACGTATTTTATAAGGTTACCGTAAATAATATTTGAACCAATATTTAATAATATTGCTGTATATTTACAAAGACCTAAATATGTGTATTAAGGTCTTTGATATTTATAATTATTATTAAATAGTCTTCTCAACTTATAAATATTGAAAGCGCTCGTGAATAAGATATTTTACTGAGAAATATATTTAAATCTTAATGAAATTTCATTATCCCAATAAGAATTTTAGGCCATGTAATCACTTCCCTACATTTTCGTTCAACTGACGACAAAAGAAAAGCAAAACCATCGTCAACACAGTACTTTTATCTCAAGTACAATGGCTGAATAACGATTGAATCGATATACAGACACCCAAGAAGTTGAGATATTAATCTAGCGCATGCGCATAGGCGTCAAGGGAAGACAATTTCCAAGGGAGGTAACCTAGTTTCGGGAAAGGCCTATAGTGATACATGGAAATGTGGTCAAGACTTTGATATGACTTGAACCAATCACCTCCTGGTTAAGAGATTACTATTATATTCACACTATCACTTTGCTACTCAGGATCCTGTCAATAGTCTAGTCAGTAGTCAATAAAAAATATTCTTTGTTTCAAAAACCCAAGTTAAAACACACTTTTAAATAAATGATGTTTTCTATCGGCAATTAGAAAACCCTGCTCCTGTTGTTCTCAGTACTGTACTACAGGAAATGAAGCATTGTGACTTACCTACAGCATAGATATAGCCATCTAGTACACCCACACCGGCTCCAGCACGTTTGTTACCCATACAAGTTACATGTGTCCATTTATTGATGATAGGATCGTAGCACTCACATTTGTTGAGAGATGATGTACCATCATTACCACCAATAGCGTACAGAAACCCCTGAAATAAGAACAAAAATCATACATAAGACCTGCATACATATTCTGTAAAGTTATTAATATTTGAGGTGGATTAATTTTCATTCATTTGGCAGATGTACTTGATCGCAAAATTAAATCCCCTCGAATAAATCATCGTAACAGTATGCAACAAGAAATTCCACAAATTTAAGAAATCACCAAATTACCATAATCCGTGAAATTTAATACCTTAAAAAATGAATGATTTTGCCGCAGTATGAACAAACTAACCAGGTCCTCCGACCTTCTTTAATCGCAATTTAATACTTGATTTATTTCTATAATTTAATTTCAGCCTATTTTACCATAATGGTAAAGGTGTACTTTAAACAATAATTTAAATCACCGACAAGGCACGACTTTCTTGATGAAATTCTGCACAAGAAGCTTGCAATATATTTGTGCATAAAGGTTGAGGATCAAGTTAATTTGTTGGGCTATACGACGTTCAGAAACTAACATTTGTACAGTGACAGGTAAAATGTTGATGTTTTATCAGTGCAACTCAATGATTGTAGGACACATCCATCTGGAAATTGTATTCAGTATTTGAGCTGTAAAACTGAGTAGAACCAGTAAGAGTATACCTTCAAAGCTGCCACTCCCACACCACCACGTGGTAGGTTCATAGAGGCAACTTGTGTCCAAACATTCACTGTAGGATCATACCGTTCCACAGTATCAAAACATGCCTTGTCATCGAGACCACCAACAGCATAGATAGCTCCACCAAGACAGGCCAATCCTAATCCACGACTACAACATACAAACATACATACATCAATATAACAATGCTACCTTAAACACGGGTCTTACACTGTCATAATGTCCAATCCTGAAAAATCGATATCAAAATTTTCAGTATTTATATTCTGATTAACATGAAACGTGCTGCATTATTTGATTATCAGAATTTAATTATATAAACATCCAAAATATACCAATGACGTCATGTCCCTGCTCATGAAAATACCGGTACCTTTTTCATAATCATAGCAATGTTCGTTCATACCTTATGATACGACATAAAACGACAAATCAGACATTGATTCTCTGACGTAACTTTACAATTGGCTGTTGTCTGCAGCTGAAATTTCAGTGGTCTCACTCAATTATGAAATGCAAAATAAACGAGCCATGATCACATGGCCATCCCCCGCTGTATATGATTGCCACTAATGGTTGTTAAATAGAAACAGGAAAGAGATGTTAAAGAAAATAAATAAAGAGTACATTAATGAAATGGAACCAGGCAGAGTTCAAGGGAAAATGTTTTGGTTGATCACCCCCATAATTGCAATTGTTGCAAAAATGTGAGGACTATACTGACAAAATCATCAAATTTATTTTAATTTTTAAAATGAAATGATTTCCCATGTGCCTAATAGTTATATCAAAAACAAAATCAATAACAAGCAGAAGATGCGAGTTAAGATAGTTCTGTTCATATATATTACCAACATAGTTGTATTTTTTTGTGATTTTTTGTTCATTCTACAAAATAAATAATGTCTAAATTTCTAAATAAAACTCCAATCAATGGGCATATAGCACTATCAATTACCCAAATATTTCTTTATACTGTTATGCACATACTTAGACTGAATAAAATACAGGTTCACCCTGAAATTATCAAGATATAACATTTTGTATGACCCCCCACCCACCATATTTCATGCTTTAACAATGTATAAATTGCTATAATGTAAACAAAATATTTTTGAATATTTTCCACCATAATTTTTATTATAACAGTATAAATGCATGATTTAGGTACAAAATATTACATAAACACTTAAAAAAATAAATAAAAAAGTTATGCTCCCAGTGGGTTTTGAACCCACGACCCTAAGGAATATGTCAAAATTATTTCAAATTTAAACAAAGGGAGATAATTTCAAAACTGGACCAAATAGAGTTATGGTTCTTGGTCACTGCACTTCTCCTAGATGCTGTCTATTCACCTACCAAGTTTCATGTCAATACCTCAAATAGTTTAAGAGTAATGCTTCAGACAAGATATGGGACGGACGGACGGAAGGATGGACGCATACTATTACTATATTCCTTCGCCTTTGGCGGGGGACAAAAAAACACTGTGGGAAGTAATGTATTTTTCCTACAAGTTATAAAAGTCAACTTAGAAACATTATGATACACACGGTAACGACATAAGCTAGTGTATATGTAGTATAAGCTTATAAGGGAGGGTGGTGATCGAATCAATGTCAACAAACTGAACAGAGGGTCAGAAGACTAGTTTGTAGTAGCTCCGACAAGAACACCAAGTGTGTTTCTGGCCCCATAAATGCAGTTCGACATTTCAATAACACGACCGTTGGTTGTAGAGTTAGATTTTACTTGTTGGACTATCCAGATGCCACTTAGAAATAATTTTTACATGCAGATACCGAGTGTCGGGTTGCACATTTTTAAAGGACGATGGATTCAGGAGTCTAAGAAGAGTACCAGGGATGAAATTTTTAGGAGGAGTTAGTGCTACAGAAGTAATGTCATAATGACGTTGTTAACGTCTGGCTTGCGGGCGATGTCTATGCTAATATCTCAATAACTGTTCACAGGGGTATCAACAGAAAATCCTTCAGAGCAGATATAATTGACCATAACTTTGCCATTTCTTGAGATATTTTCATCAAATTACTTTTATTTTGGTCAGAAAGCATAGCTCTTTAAGGATAGACAAATCCGGAATTCCAGATAAATCCGGAAAATTGACACCCCTGTGTTCAGTGCATTTTCATGAAATTAGGCTATCACATTTAAAATAGATTCCTGTAACATTGTATAAAATTTGGTTGTTGTTCATGCATTGTGGACGATTTATAGCATCAGTCACATTACCTTTGGATCACCCCCTCATAATTGGTAATAATGATACCAAACAATAACTATATAACACATACTGCAATCCGAAAATTCTTCTGACAGAATACATATTAAATGTACTGGAAATAGCCGCATTTACTCTTTGATTTCATAAGATTTTCTCGTAAAATGGACGGGACACCCCTCTCTTACCCTTCCCCGCCTCTAAAATGTTCGGGACATCCTGGGACGTGCCTGATTTATATTCAGGTAACAGAAATAGTAATATCCCTTTAACATTATCTACACAGCCAAACTCAATTTTGTTTTTTTAAAGCTCCATTATTACTCCCAAAAAAAAATTCTGATCATCAAGTAAATAGACTAAATACAAGGAATAAGAATGATTTTCACAAATTTTAGTAAAATGTATGGAAGACAAAATACTAATTTTGCAAGAGTTGCTTCCTTTGGACTATGAACTATGCATTTATTGTTCACATGTGACATTTCATTTAATTTTGTTTACAAACTGAATTGAGGCTGCGCTTCTCTTTCTTCCATCCTATGCTGTTTTCCACCTTTGCAGATAGGTTCCCAAATTATTGTTTATGGAAAATAGTATACCAAGGCCCATAATCACAAACCTTCCAATGATACATGTAGTTGTTGTGTAAGAAAGTCATTTTCTAAATGAACACAATTAGAGTTATCTAATATAAAAATAGAGATTTTAGTGTACCAGTATTTCTAAATATTTTCAATATCGTCAAAGATCATTTCTTTAGAAAATATCTATGAAGCTTTTGTGAATGCCGGCCCTAACAATGCTGTTTTGACAAGAAAAATATAATTACACGCCAGTTTTCTGAGTAACCATAGATGCAATCTTTCTCCATTTTGCAGTATTCGGATCAAACACTTCACCACTACCCAGATGTTTACTGCCATTATGTCCACCAACTGCATAAATCTGACCTGAAAATATCAAAACAGTCAAGTTCAAACCTACTGTTTTATTTACAGAGAAGAAATCATGCAGTTTCTCCCTTTTTTTTTAATTAGTTCCCCATGTTACCAAAATATCCAATGTTTGGTTTTCCCCTAATTGAAGGTCTATATATAAGGCCCATCCCCAAAATACAAAAAAGTTCTGAAAACAATTCATATTAAGTTCAGGTACAATTTCATCAATTGACATCTCTCTAATTATTACCTTTCTACCTCGCATGAGCGATGTCTATTTATACTGTGAATTAGACCATGGGAGAATCAAGCCTACATGTATGATGTATAGTTCGCCGGAGATAATACTGGCCTTTGTTTACAAATAAAAATTAAATACATTTTCGATATTCATTTTTGTTCGATCTTGTGCGTATACAGTTTTAATGATATACTCTTTAAATCTACACTGATAACTGGTGGCCATTCGACTGTGCAGTGTTTATAATTTGCTTTGTTTGTTTATTGATAAGGCTAGAGTTATCCCCGGCGAACTATACAGTCTGTCACTTGTATACAAACATTGCAATATCAAAACATTGTAATTTTATTGTTTTAAACATAGGAATTGGAGACAGGGCAGTAAAAACCAAAACATGTTGTACCTCATTACCTAAGCCATATACTAATGCATATAATAAAGATCTATCAAATTAAGGCATTATTAAGAGAAATGGCAATGTTTATGCACACAAATGATATGTAAACAATTGACTGACTTGAATAATAGAGTTATAGATACAACAAAACATGCATTAAGACAATCTATTAACTTACCATCGAGACAACAAACTCCAACATGGCGGCGTCTAGTATGCATTTCCGTTACCTGATACCATTTATCCTTCATTGGATGATAGCATTCTATTGTTTTATACGGATCACCCGATGCTCCACGCCCACCCACACAAAACAACACTCCTACAATGATTTTGAAAAACATTCTATTTACAGACAATAACTTATAACTTGTATCAGAACACAAAATATATAAAAAAATCATCCTTTAAACATTACATACAATTGCTGACAGACAGTAAGTCTGATACTCCATTCAGGTCTCGATACAATGGTACTGTTTACTCCTATAATGTCATAAAGTAGCCAATATGTGATGTTTGCTCCTATAATGTCATAAAGTAGCCAATATGTGATGTTTGCTCCTATAATGTCATAAAGTAGCCAATATGTGATGTTTGCTCCTATAATGTCATAAAGTAGCCAATATGTGATGTTTACTCCTATAATGTCATAAAGTAGCCAATATGTGATGTTTACTCCTATAATGTCATAAAGTAGCCAATATGTGATGTTTACTCCTATAATGTCATAAAGTAGCCAATATGTGATGTTTACTCCTATAATGTCATAAAGTAGCCAATATGTGATGTTTGCTCCTATAATGTCATAAAGTAGCCAATATGTGATGTTTACTCCTATAATGTCATAAAGTAGCCAATATGTGATGTTTGCTCCTATAATGTCATAAAGTAGCCAATATGTGATGTTTACTCCTATAATGTCATAAAGTAGCCAATGTGATGTTTGCTCCTATAATGTCATAAAGTAGCCAATATGTGATGTTTGCTCCTATAATGTCATAAAGTAGCCAATATGTGATGTTTGCTCCTATAATGTCATAAAATAGCCAATATGTGATGTTTGCTCCTATAATGTCATAAAGTAGCCAATATGTGATGTTTGCTCCTATAACGTCATAAAGTAGCCAATATGTGATGTTTGCTCCTATAATGTCATAAAGTAGCCAATATGTGATGTTTACTCCTATAATGTCATAAAGTAGCCAATATGTGATGTTTACTCCTATAATGTCATTAAGTAGCCAATATGTGATGATAATATGTCAGAATACTGAATTGATACAAAGAATATTTAGAAACTTTTGTCCCCATAAAATGATGTCAGTATATGAAATTGTCAGTATATCAGGTGTCGTTTAAAGGTTATATCGAGGCCTGACCGTAAAATCAGAAAGGAGACTTTAACATTAACTGACACAAAAAGCTATAAATTTTTCACAAGCAGCTAATATAAACAAATTAAATAATTTTTAAAAAACTTAAAAAAGCTTTTATTAATTTTCAAATGAACTACCGGTATGTTACATATACACATGTACAGACTTTTACTCTGAAATTACCACTAATTTATACTTCAAAATAATAAACATACTTAAGATTACATAATATATATACACGTATAAAAATTATATTGCTTTTCAAATTAACTACGTTACATAAATGAACTGTCAACAGCCTTTTTACATTGAAATAACCGCTCTAATGAAAATTTTATATAAATTTAACAGACACTAAATTCCAACCAGAATGTTTAGAATACACATATACATGTACCTGCATAACTATTACGAGGCCGAGTCCTCTCTGTTATTTTGATTTCAGACACCAGATTACCAATGTACATCTGATAGTACTTGGCTTCGTCCAGGAAATCTCGACATTCAAGATCATTTCGTATAAGCTGATTAGAAGCTACTTTCTCCATTAAGTAACAAGGATTGATCAGAGGTAGCTTGACCTTTCCCACAAGCTTGGATAGATGTTGTTTCCTGTTGTCTTTATCGTGGTTAATCCACTGGAGAACGGCTTCAAACACTTCTATTTCACCGGAAACGTTTAATTTGTCCGAGCTGACAATACTATCGATGTCAGTAGCCGACATAGACATGAATTCCGGAGTCTTGGAAACGGCGATAAAATTATCTGTAATAAAATCTTGAGTGTATTTGATTAACTGCTTGCGATTATGCTGCATGGCGAAAGTATGGACCTGAACACAGTTGTCCGGATGAAGATGTTCTTTCATGAAATTTGAGCAGGCATTGGCGACATTTTCAATCTGTAATATGGATGCCACATACAGTATGCTTTGAACATTGTCCACAGTTATAGTAACCTTTCCAGTGTAAGCATATTTGATCATGTTTTCTAGCACATTTTCGTCAATATCTTGGATCTTTACGACACTTTGCTTACTCTCGGCCATCTTTCCCACGAACATCACACGAAAGTATTCGCTGATACTTGCCAATATCAAGCGATGACATTTGAATGTTTTACTTCCACATTGTATTTCAATATCACAAAGCTCTTCCTTATCCTGAAAGTTTTTGAGAGTTAGATACGAATCTTGAAAAAAATCCGGAGTTTGAAATTCGATAACATTTGGCTGAGCATTTGTCGGGGAATCATCTGACACACTATCCGGTTGACAGGAATTCAGTTCATCGGCAGCTAGATTGGACTGTGAAGCGATACTGAGGCTGTCTACACGTTCAGGTATTGGTGGATTTTCTGCCATGCTGCAGGCTAGCGTATATGTTATTGCATGTTTGAAATATGTATCGTAGAATTTACACCTGTATCCCCATTTAATTCTGAAAATAGACAGTACAATCACAATATTTTAACATAAGTTATGTGAATGTACGGTTTAAATCTTAAGATCAATGTTTGAGTTACACACAAGATTTTTCTATATAAGCAGAAAGTACATTAAACAAGATGCCCCAAAGGGCACTAGGTCGCTAACCTGTCATAGTACACGAACATGCCCCTATGATGACTTACGATAAGTAATCATTTACAATTTCTGACTAAGCTTCAAGAAAATGCAGCATATATTGTCTTAATTAGTGACCTTGTTATTTACATGAATGATATTGAAACTTGCCATAGATTCCATTTAGACAAACATTTTGACCAACTTGCATGAAAATCCAGTGAAAAATACAGCCTCCAGAGCACAGGCCATGATTTGACCTAGTATCCTAGTTTTTGTCACCGGATGATCCCAAATCAAAGTTAAGATTTTGTAGAATATCATAGTGTCAGTTTTATAAGATTAGGTCAACAATAATTGTGACCTCTAGTGACTACACAAGATTTTTCTATGAATTGACCTTGTGTCCTAGTTCTAGAACCCAGATGACCCAAAATCAAACTTAGATTTTGTCGAGATTATCATTATGACAAAGTTTCATAAAGATCAGACCAAGAATGTGACCTCTAGTGTCTAGACAAGCAAATTATTGATGGACGAGGGACGGAGAGTGATCACAAAAGTTCACTCTGTCACTGACTGATTATACAAAAAAAACTGAGTTTATTCTGTACCATTAATTAAACAACTTAAATGTTTGATTGCAGGAAGTGGCTAGGTAACTGGACCTCTGGACAATTCATGTAGGACAGGCTAGAGGTCCGGTAATTGATTTCATATGTATAAACCATATATTTTATTTCGTGTCAAGAATTTAAATGACATAAACAAGTGTTTACCATGTTGTATTTGACAGAAATGTAAAACATTGACTGGGAATAACGGTGATCTCGAGTGTTTCGATAGTTTCGTCTGTGTTGAACAACAATTGATACACATTGATAACGACTTGAAGTCTAGAGGGGTACCACACATTGTATATATTTGGGTCAATTTTTCACACACACGCCCGTCAGTACAACAAACTCTGCAAACGCCTCAATAAGGTTGTATGCAAGATCCACCCTCATAAATGTTGGTACCACGGGAAACAGCGCATGAACAACGATGACATTGATCCTAGGGACAAAACCCATCTGCGACGTTCTCGAGAGCCTTAGAAATTATCTTAAAATGAGTTTGTACAAACATGGTTTTTTGATACAACAGCACACGTACATTTTGTGTTTAATAACATATGATGACATAAGTAAATAAATAATAATAAACAATTTACCCCATCTTTAATATAATATTCCATAAAAAGTAGATCTACATTCCAACACGCACGTTTTGAAAAAACTTCGCGATCCCAATATACCAACGTTTAATTGAAACATAATTATTATGATAATGAAGATCTGATTAAAACTTATTTGTTTGTTTGCAGTTTCAAAACTGATGTGTGAGCAAACAAATATTAGAGCAAATACCATCGAACAAACAAAAATAAATTCAGCAATTACCGGCACACTTCTAATCAACTTGATTGCTAATCAATTAACTAATTTTTACAAGATTCCTGTCAAATACTTACCTGTATAGCAAGGTAAATGCATTGGAAGTCTCGACAGGATAAAATAGATATTGTTTATACACATGAAATAAATTACCGGACCTCTAGCCTGTCCTACAAGCATTGTCAAGAGGTCCGGTAACCGGACCTCTAGACTCCAGGTAACCGGACCTCTAGTCACTTCCTTGATTGTAATGGACTGTTTTGCTGCAATATTTATTAAGTAGGTAAAAATGTTGATACTGAGTTAATAATAATTACCGTCATATTTCGAAAAAAGTTATTTCACAAATAATTGAAATTGATGATTTTTCGCGCTTAGTTTATATGAAAAGTTTCTGCGCCTACTTTTTCACAATTTTGAGTATTTTAAGGCTAAATTTTCACAAAACAAAAGGGCCTTCTCCTCTTCACAATTCAGCGGAAAAAAGCCCTGGTCCAGTTATATATTGTGAAGATCTAAGTCAAATAAAATAACGCCACGAAAATTAAAAAACTTTGAAACTTGTCCACAACTAAACAGCTAAAGTCAAAGACTCAAACCAAAATGGTGCTCAGACAACCAGTGTGTCTCAACTCAAGCTTAAAATATTGTGTTACACAAATGATAGGAGTATACAGTATATAAAGACACTTCAAATTATTTAAATAAAGTTTAATTAATAATTATATGTTCTGTTTCTTATTGATAATTGAAATTGAACAGTTGAAGTTATCCGGCTACTCTTCCCAGCCAAATATCAGCGTACAGAACGCTGATCACATTTTTCAGCCAATAATCACTCGTTAGCATATAAAAACATTACACGTTATTGTCTAACTTTTTGTTTTAAAAATAAACTGTAATGCTTGCAAAATGATAAAGAAAATATCGCAAAATCGCATTTTGTTTACCTTGTTGTTGAAAAAATTAAAGTACTCAAAGTGTACAAAAAGCGCAAAGAAGGGCAAAGCAGCATAACGAAGCGTTTATATAAGGAGCGTCTCGAAGCTAAATTATTTCATTATTTTTAAAAGTTGGCAAAACACCACTAAAAGTAATCAATTAAAGGTAGTTAAATGCAAAATATATTACATTTGATTGTCGATGTACTTGTACATGTAGTCCGGCCCGAAATCCCCGAAATTTGACTGAACCTTGCATTGGAGTAGCCTCTATTCCTATACTATGATTAATTTTCTTAAATAGTATTGTAAAATCCGAGTTATTTAAATGTAACAGTATAACTTCGTGCAATCCTACAAGTTCGTGCATTTTAGTAAAACGTGGATTGCTTTGCTAATAATCTCATTTCCGAGCATGAAATAATTTTAAATTACCGACAAGACATTATCCAGCCGAATAATGCAAAAAAAATTCGAATGGAATTTCTATCTTTTCCATAAATGCGGGGCACTAAAATATTGCAGTCTTCAACTGCAACTTAATAACTACATATTATTCGAGGGTCAGTCAAGAAAAACTGAGAGTTGCTAAATAATTCTTAGAGAAATAAGTGTTCGTATATTTTCTATACGTTATCATGAAAAATGGTATCTCACTGATGTTATGGCGAATACCACTCGAGTCTATGACAATTTGATTCTTGTTGCTAGGCAACCAAAGAAGACAACTCGAGCGCATGCGTTCACGCTGTTAATTATAGAACAAAAGTGTGCGTCGCTATGGAAACATAAAGATATATCTGACATTTTCAATCATATTATTTATTTGGTAATACATTAATCTATCAAATAAACTTAATTCTAGTTGTTTTATTCCACCAACATAGAAAACATACTTGACGAAAATGTAAATTGTCATTTTATTTGATGGTATCAGGTAGTTGTATTAGAAGAATTATGTCCATAATTAATAAAACAATATCCGTTTAAATAACAGACGTCGAATAATCTCCTACTATGCTACGGTACTTCACTGCTAAGACAATGGAATATCGATTAATTATTGATTATCTATACGCCAGCTAAGCGACGACACCTTATTTTAATACGTATACGATTATCGAGGAAGTTGCATCTACCTCTAATACAACAACCTCACGACCACAAGACACCCGCTTTTCCTCCAAATTGTGAACAGCGTAATCGAAGCGGTCGAGTTTTCCGATGCAAAGCGCGCGATGAAAATTTTGTAAACAAGAGGTGAGTGTTGTGGTTTATTTTGTTTTTCTATTTAAACTTGTCCATTATATCAAAAATCGGGGAATGCTATTACACGTTGATATGTTCGATCTAACAGAAGACGAAGTCTCCTTTCATTAGGTGATTCCTTGGTACCGCTAGAACTTTTGTAAGTTTCTCCGACCGGTGCAAAAATCAACACGATGTCACATTTGACTCCTTATTTTTTGATATCCACTAAATTGAAGTAACTATGCAATGCCATAACTAAACTTAGGTCTGTTAGGTACAATTTCATTCAATTGTGTACTGAAATGTCATCCGAGCCCAAAAGGGTGACATCCTGGTTCGAGGATTAACATATCAATGTCATGCACGCTGACGTATGGTATTCATACATGACTGTGTGTATTTTGGCAAGGTGCGACCTTTGTAGCAAGTGCGTATAAGTCAATTAGGTACACGTTAAATTTCAGCTTTATTTATTGATAATTTATAACTTTTAAAAGTGTCATTTCTTGGCATTGAAACTAGCTATTTTCTGTGTTTTCAGAACTACGTATTTGCGTTGATGGATTTCGAAAGTGCACGTGACCGGTCATATTAACATTGAAGTACTGGACATTGCAGTCATCATCTTAAGAAAACCGTCGTTAATGTTGTTGTTTTATTTGTGTCAAAAGACAAAACATATTATCGTACAAATTGCAGCCTCTGCACGAAAGTGGCCCTATCAAACTGACGAAAACCAGACGGAGGCATTAGATATGAAATACATGAAAGGTTGTGGACTTTACTATGGAATAGACAGGGAAGCATGAAGCCGACCGACAGCATAAACAATGGCGTAAAAGATGTATCGCAAAACAGGAACTGATATCTTGTATATATACATGTACATTTGTTTAATTGGATATGCATGAGATTGAAATTTGGTAGATCGATTACATGACCTGACAGTCACTTTCGGTTGATTACATGTCAAATAGTTAAGTTAGGATATGTCTTTGACAGTAAAAAATATCTTTCTCGGGTAACGGGAATGTAACGTTGTTTTTTTAAGACAGAATAATACCGATCGCTCTCCTGATGCTTACAGGTTGCTCTTGTAGCATGGACGGTTGTTAGATTAAATTGTGTACAACCAGGAAATTGGAAAAAAACTTCTGAAGTATGTAATATTGATGAGCTGTTTTGTTAAATATATTGTTTTATACATGAATTTTACCAATTTTTGCAATTGTCTTTTAATGAAACCATAGACATTTGAATTCTAGCTCGTGATGTACATTATATCATCACTTGTTATACAATGTACATACATATTATGTAGTGACAAGACAAAGAAATCATGAATGCCTTATTTTATTTCATTTTATTGAACTGCACTGCAACACAATTATTCAAAGGAACATATACATATACAAAAACCATGTTTAAAACGTGAATCTTAAATCAGTTCACTGGTTTTGACAATGAGTAAATCTTGCCGCAGATTTTAAAGTTTAATTTGAGTGGTGCACATAACATCAGGACACTCAAAAGCTCATCTAAACAAACTTATATAATACACAGGTGCTAGGTTTGTGGATATGAGCACATGGTACCCTCTATTAAACACCAAACAACATGTACGTGTACATAGCATTTGCAACAAATAAGACTGAACAAAACAGATGTCTTATTAGTAATCTGAGTTTTGTTATATCTGACCATAGGGTGTCATGTCCATATGTCGAGCACCTGTGATATTATTGAGTGAATTTAAAAACATAACAATAAATTGTTCAAATGTTCGTTCAAAAATGTATGACGAAACAACGGTTTTCTTTAAGATTCATAGATGCTGACTGCAACAGTATAGATGTCCCAATATACCGAATAGAATGTAGATATGGCGATCACCCGCACTTCCTAAATCCACCAAAGCAAAGACGTAGTTCTGAAAACACAGAAAATAGGTTGTTTCAATGCCAAGAATTAAAAGCACTTGCTAGATCGCACCTTGCCATAATACACACAGTCATGTATGAATATGATTCGTCAGCGTGCATGACATTAATATGTTAACCCTCGAACCAGAATGGCACCCTTAGTTTAGACCTCGTGTTGACAATACCTTCACATGTCACAAACGCAGGTATATGTATGTAATATTTATAAAAATTAAACGATTAAAACAACGTCACATCTTCCCAAGTAGATATTACAGATCTTAAAATTCGAAATAAAAGTTCAAAATTCCCAAAGAATAGTTTATTAATCGCCCGCTGCACCTCTTATCGTCCGCTTGTTCTCCTACACTCGCGCTTTTTCACATTAACACTTTTGACCAAAACTTGTTTATTTTACCGAGCCAAGAACACAATTGAATGAAATTGTACCTAACAGACCTAAGTTTAGTTATATGCATTGCATAGTTACTTCAATTTAGTGGATATCAAAAAATAAGGAGTCAAATGTGACATCGTGTTGATTTTTGAACCTGATGGTATTAAAACCACAATTGTAGATCTATCCCACCCAAAAGAACGAATCATTTTTTTAGAAAGCGAAGTTATACATTTTATTTCTATTACGGTTACTGGACTCCTTGAGATGTATTCATAATCCTATTGAAAAGAAATGCTGAAATCAGTGATCAGTTTTAGACCACCATGGCAACGAAAAGAACACATGCCGGGAAAATTGATAAAATGTGGGTAAAATTGTTGCTAGGCAACTAAATAACACAGCATTAGTGACCATTCTGAAATGATTGCTCATTATTATTTGAGATATGCTATTCTACAATATACACATGTTAGTTGTAATAAATCACGGTATATAAGGTTGAACTAAACTATTGAATTTACAACATATTCAACCTACATAACGCGGGCGCGAACGCATACCACTTAGTGATGTTTTGTGGTTACTTGGTAACTATATTTATAAGCCTATATCTGATGACGGAATTCATCAGAAGATCTACAGGGGATAATATTTGACGATGAATAATAGAAAGTACAACTGCAAACATATTTTGAGGGCTTAAATTACCAACTCTCAGTTTTTCTTGACTGACCCTCGTAGATCTAAATGTGATTTATTATAAAATATGATTATAAATAACAATGTAGTACACCGATTCCAAAAATTCGCAGTTTCGTTTATATTTTGTAACTTTTATCACAATTTTCTCAAAATGCTCATGGCTGACACAATGTCACCCGTAAGAAATTCCATTCGAAAGGTCTTGTCTACTGAAATCAGCAAAGAAAAAACTTTATACTCCAATGCAAGGTATCTTGGGTTTTGGCCCGGACTAGTGTGTGTGTGTGTGTGAGGGTGTGTGTGTGTGTGACGCGTGCGTGCGTGCGTGCGTGCGTGCAGTGGTACCCACGTCAGTGTATGATTATGTGCGTTCAATTGCATGAGGGTGGTTAATAAGTTGTAACCATTAAACCTATTTTTCCATTATGGAATTGTTATATCTACAAGAAAGTGAATTAAGATATTGTATTTATTACATTGTGCAATGTGTCATTATGAAATTATGTAACATTAGGAATTTAGGTTTTCAACTGTTTACCATTCCTTCCTTCTTCCTTCTGTTCTTGTACTTTCCCTCGTCATCAAGCGGCACACCCTCTCGGGATACAAGAATTATTTCCTAATAACACCATCACCTCCAACGTAGAATAACGTATATACTGTTTCTATTGGTTTATTTACAGTTTTATGCTCTTGAAGTCTTAATGAATGTACCGTACTTTTAAAACAGTTTCTGCATGCACTATATTCATGTTTAAAAAAGATTACAGGCAATTTTCAGCTTGTGTTATCAGTTATTCTTAAGCACGCTTTCTGCTCGACGATACTTGTACGCATCTGATGGAGTTTGTAGATCATCTGCTGTGAAATCCTCTCGACGTAGGATGTAAGTAGCGGCTACAGGGAGAGTGTACTGGTGACATTTGGGTGGGTAGGCCTACAGTCCATGATTGTTTGGAAAGAAGGTTTTGATTGAGGAGTTTGGACAATTACTTGCAGATATTTCGTTGCAGAGCTGGTAAAGGTTCTTAAGAGAGTGTTCTCTGGTTTGCTGAGTAGCAGGACACAGAAGGACAAAGTGCTGAGTAGCAGGACACAGAAGGACAAAGTGCTTCGTATCTTCGTCACCCTGACCACAGAGCTGGCACATGGGAGATGTGTAATTCTTGTTGTATTTGGCAGCATTGTATTGAAGAGAGTACGTCTGCGTGACAACTCTCGCCTTCACCTCCGCTTTCCTGGCATCGTATGGCCTTGTGTTTGCTACTTTCCATATATTGTTGGGTTGCCGATGGGTGTATTTTGAATGTGAAGGTATGTAAGGGAAGATTTAGTGACTTTATCTGTGTCCCAAATGTACGTCCGATGTGCTTCATACATGTATATCCATGTATCTACTGAATTCTCTTTTATCACAAACTGAAAAGTACACACCCATGATAAAACGGAATTAAGCTAGTATGTTTGCATGGACATTTTATAGTAAAAAGGAAACTACTGTACCTATACCACACCGTACAACCCGCTGTGTGTAAGGCAGTTATGTATGTTGAAGGCAGAGACACACGCGTTTTACGCCACTAGAGTGGGGTAAGTATTTGTTATTTTATATGTGTTTTGCGTTGCTTTTGAAAGTGATCACTTACATATATCGTTGACGCGATGAGTGAACAATAATTATATACAATTTATGTGCCCACAAATGCCATATTATTCGAGTAAACAGGGTTTATGTATGCGATGTTTGCCAAAAGTTCGAAACTTTCGCCTTTGACATTGAATTCTCAACTGAATTCGTGGTTTGAAACAATTCTAAAACATTGAATACAAAATTCAATCCTTCCTCAATATATCTGTCGTGTCCGTTTTGGAAAATGTGCATTTTCTGTGAAGATACAGAGGTTTAAATTGAACGAGGTACGAAAAAAATGCTAACGAAATAGGCAGTTCTGTTTTTCGAATGATAACGACAAAGGCAGAGCGTTAAATATTAATGCTAACGCAGAGGCAGAGATAAGAGACTTATGCTAACGACAAAGGCAGAAATTCTAATGACTTGACGGGGTCATAAAACCCCTTTGTACGATTTGTATGTTATAAATATAACCCTGATTCATCCAAAGTCCATTTCACCAAGAATCACGAGTGTTCAGTGGTTATTTTCATCAAGTTGATAAACGGAATATATTACAAACCTGGTGATCGCTGACGCTGGCAATTGTCGGTTGTGAGTGGCCTTTTATACCTGTTAATGATGAGTGCATGGCTTTTTTGGGGCGTAAGCTCTTCAGGCACTGTCTTAGAGTTTAGAAACGAATGGTTCTCGTAGTATTCCATCGATAATATAAGTTAAATGTTAACAAAATGACGGGGAAATTTGCAGTTTTTGGGAGGCGCAATAAGTCATACAAGTTGAATTTTATAGTCTCCTAATCATTGAAGTCATACAATGACCGAAAATCAAAGGTTGTTGCTCTGTCGAGGAGGTTGTACTTTACATCTTATTCGTGCTGGAGCTTTAATTCTCTAATTAAGTACATGTCCATGCACGTCTGCATATTTAATAAATGTAGATCTATGACAGTTAGATATAAATACAGCACTTGTTTGTCAGCAGTTTACATGAACTGTAAGTCATCGACACTGGAATTTTTACGTGACACTCTATTAAACTGCTTTATGTAATATAGATACTTTTTATTTGTTCCAGAATCGACCAACTATAGTTATATACACACGTTTCTACAATCGACTATACTTTAGTTGATGAAACTACTTTTCTTCCTACACCGCCGCTAGGCAGCGCCACCTTTGCAATAGTAAACCGGTCAGCCGGTATTGCATAACTACCGACACAGATGTAAACCGTAGTGCAAAATACGAGGGTCGTTCATTTAATACCCGGACTATCTCCACAGCGCTTGATTGAAATATGCAATGGTAATGAATTTTCGTTTAATAAGACTTACACACCAACTTGATTATTTGACAAAACTTGGTATAATTTCATCCAACCGAATACAAACTGTGGTTACTATAGTAACCCAACAAAGGGCTACCCGGCCCAACCAAAGTTTATTGTGAACTTTATAGTGTTGATGTGGCAGTGTTCGTGGTATATTTGCCTATTTTCAACTGAAAATATGTGATAACGTTATGTCTACATCTACGTAACGTTTTTATAACGTTTGTTGTAATTTATGTACTATTACTGTGTTTGAAACGTTGTTTAGTGACATCGGGTGTATTTCCGTAAATAACGCAATGTAATCGAATTTATTAGAAAAAAAGGATTATGATACAATTTCGTAAAAGTATTGGTCATACACCTATAAAACTAAAGAATCTATCTTAGAGAAGCCTTATGGGAATATTTGTATCGCTGGATTACTGCTTTTAAACGGTTCCGTGATGACAAGAACCATCCCGCGATGATCAGAGGCCCGGCCAATCTTACGTCAGAAACGGGAGTGTTGTCGCTTAAACACATGTTGGATGATAAACACTGCTTGAAGAAAAACTCATATTATAAATACGAGATCATGCGAAATTATCGTGGATATAGCATTTGACATCACTACCGAACATCTTAAAATGTTTGATTGGTGTGCTCGCATGACTTTATTGCTCCAAAACGATGATCAAATGGAGAAACAGTGTCGCGTTTTATGAGCGAAAATGGCGTAACGTCAGCGACTTGGGCCGACTCGCGTTACTCGTACTTATTAAAACACTAATAGTATGTAAACCGTTCGTCGCAACAAGTTTCAGTTTGTATGCGAATAAAGGACTGGTGTGAATGTATTCCTGTAAGTTTTCATCAATAGGCCTATCAGTCCAATAGTTTTCCAGCAATAACGATCGTCCGGGTATTAAATGAACGGCCCTCGTAGTTCCATTAATTGCAGCATATATATATAACATTTTATGGACACATAAAAGTCTTTATGTCATTGGAAAGCAGTTTACTACATTCATGACCAAGTACGGTCAGGTTCGACCAGTACGGGATTTTAGCGCTACGCTATTTTTTGAGACCGCTATGTCACATGACCTAGCCTGACCAATCAATGAGCTTTATAATCATTGCTTCCATTATTTTTCGCATGGGTAAAACCCCAGCGAATTCACATTTTTATCGACCTCCTCCAACGCCTCCTCCTCAAGTTAAATTGTACTTTTTCATTGCTAGATTTTTTAATTTTAAACTATGTGTAACAGGTATCTGTCATTTATGAATTCACAATTACCAACACTTTGTCATACATTGTTGTTAATGTATATGCTTTTGTTAGATATATCGATATGTATATGTTTGTTGGCGTTTATTCATACCCAACTTTCATTATTGTACTGATAATCCGCGCGTCGATAAAATTTACATTAAAAGTAGAAGGGGAAATTTAGTTTAACGCTTATAATTCCTTAACGAATTAAAATATCAAATTTGTATTTAGCACAAAAGTTTATTTCATCTTTACACATTACTATCGTTATTTTTAATTATTCTTAAATCTAAAACATTATGGGCGAATTTAACTTTAAAAATTATCATTCTTGAATTATTCTATATTCTTTGTAAAATTAGCGACTTTGGCAGAAATTGTCCGTTAAACTTGGTGTTTAATACTCTATATCAAGTTTATCACACACAATATCTAAAATGTATTTACCACATTAGATAGTAAATTTATTTTACTTTCGAAACATGTAAAAATAAATAAAAGATTTTGAAAATTTTATAGGCGTTTGTAACATTGAAATTAATCATTACTTAAATTTGTTTAGCGCTTATTAATTCGGTAAAGTTCGTTAGCTGCCGGAATTTACCGAGCTAATTATCTGCGCACAGCATGGCGTCCAATTTAACTGATCGGATTATATAGCCTGCAATAAAACATAACTTATCTTATCTTTATTTGTACCCTTAGGCAATGATGCTTTTCTGTTGTTACATACAGGGATTTGTTTTTATAACAATTTAAATTTGAAGTGTGAAGTTAATTTACACAACATAAACATACATTTATGAAGAATTTCCTTCATAACTAACTGAAATAATTGTTATAATTTTAACCCGGGATGTTAAATCCACGCAATTTGATTAACAATTCTTTTTTTAACATGCATCTATATAGCGTTCCTGATTTAAAGCGGCTGTTTCATTATTGTATATGCCTCATCTATATAACATCATCATAAAATTAAAACAGATACACCTGAGGTCATTCTCACTAGAAATTGAAACTAGAAACTTTTAATACAGCCTTTAGAACAACTAGATATAATTAAATTGACTATAATTTGAGCTTAATATATTTAGATCTTTGTTAAATACTAGTATAATAGAGATCAGGGTTATTCATACACAAATGTGCCCACCAATTGTTGAATGAAAGGTATTTATTGTTCATTCACCCAATAGACTGCCGGTGGGCACATTATGAGAGATCATGCTTGTATACAGTGTTAGTCATACACACGTATGCCCACCAGCGAGCAATTGGTGAATGAAAAGTTTTTATTGTTAATTCATCCAATAGACTGTCGGCACTATGTATATCACATAACACTGATTGCGAATCCATGCTGGTTGCGGTATGTTTTAATAAGGGAATGTTGAACAGTATATGTTGGATATACCGGGCTTGATTTCTATCTGCAATTGATGAATTTAACTTGATAGAAATAAGTCTACGTTATGTTTAAACTCTATTCCTGAGTTTACTGTTTCTATTATAAAAATGCTATTTAATTATATATCATTATGTAAAATAAGTTGACAATTTGCACACATTTATTTTGTCTCACCATCTGTATTATAATGATTATGAGTAAAGACAATACAATAATATTCGTAATTTTAGTGAGTCGTACATCTTAAACCGGTTTGAATACTTTCCCGATGCTGATAGCAAAAACAGAAAACGTATATAAAAAGGAGACTTTTACAACTGAGACAAATTCTAAACTCAGAATCACGTTGCAGTTTTTTTATTGATTTGGACTGAACAACCACCTGTTTTAAACAGCCATTATCATACAATGAAAGATTTTCCTCATATTAAAATCGCTGGAAAGTCAGTTAAATGTCAAAATGCCTATTTGTGTGACATTTCGGCTTACACCTATTATACCACGGATATACACTATACACTCCCGTATTCTTTGATTATACATAACATAACATTTATACAGTTAATTTCATAACCCACGGAACATAGACGATACACATGTCATCATACAAATGCATAATCAAGTATATTTCCCCCCATGTACATAGTAACAACACACACAATCAACGAAGTCTTAATCATGCATGTTCTAAAAACTAAATTATTTCATATAGACAGAGACAAGTACCCTTTGCATGTACAAAATGTCAAAAATATAAAATGTATAATAATTATTGCTGTGAGGGCAAAAACCCCTTAGGCAAATGATAGGCATTACTTATATTCCGACTTCCCGTGGAGTTTGCACAGCGTGATTACGCAATCAAGATAAGAGCGATCAGATTAAAACTGGTATAGCCCCAAATAAGGAAGATAACTGTTGTTACTTGTTAGTTAAAGAAAATGGGAATATTGCCGTGAAACAAATTGTTGGACATGGTTCGCCCAGTTATGTCATTTTAGAACATAAACAAATAGTTTGCTTTATCTTATGGTTTTATGGCATTTTCCAAATAAATGCCCATTTTCAATTCAACACTTGTGTTCTGTTGTTCCTCATTCCATTCAAGTTCGACCCAGCTTGGGATTGCACACCCCAGATCTTGAACAATACATAAATACTACAAAGCTACTTCATATTTCTAAATCTATAAGACAGTTGGATATCCCAATAAATAATTTAAACATATTTCCAGTATTTCTTTGTATTTACAAAGCAATTACCACTTCTGTTAACTGCCTTCCGTACCTTTTTTCGTCGGCATAAGCTGTTACGTAATCATATATTGCGGTACTGACCAATTATTTCTAATTATATTGAGGTCATTTTAATCAAAATTGGCTGCTTAGAAGATTAATACCAAGATCATATGTTCGACTGCACATGTATAGCAATGTATCGGGGCATTACGATGTTTTACGACATTATGTCTTATGTTCTTCGTGTGAGTTATTCACGAAATATAGTCAAATAAAATTTGTAACACACAAATAACATACTTTTCTGTACAAACAAAACAGTGCATTAAGTTCCCTGTCAAGTAATTTGAATTGCTGCATTTCGAACTTACGTATTCTATAGAATGCTAAAAAGTAATAGTTTCTTAACTTCATGATAACAAATGGGGGCATTAACCCCCCCCCCCCCCCAAAAAACCAGTTCGTCATTTACAGATATAAAGGGCCACTCACAACCGATAATTGCCAGCGTCAGCGATCACCAGGTATGTAATATATTCCGTTTATCAACTTGATGAAAAGAACCACTAAACACTCGTGATTCTTGGTGAAATGGACTTTGGAATACAGCCTAACATGAATCTGGGTTATATTTATTACATACAAATCGTACAAAGGGGTTTTATGGCCCCGTCAAGTCATTAGAATTTCTGCCTTTGTTGTTAGCATATGTATCTTATCTCTGCCTCAGCGTTAGCATTAATATTTAACGCTCTGCCTTTGTCGTTATCGTTCGAAAAACAGAACTGCCTATTTCGTTAGCATTTTTTTCGTACCTCGTTCAATTTAAACCTCTGTATCTTCACAGAAAATGCACATTTTTCAAAACGGAAACGGCAGATATATTGAGGAAGGATTGAAGTTTGTATTTAATGTTTTAGAATTGTTCCAAACCACGAATTCAGTTGAGAATTTAATGTCAAAGGCGAAAGTTTCGAACTTTTGGCAAACATCGCATACCTAAACCCTGTTTACTCGAATAATATGGCATTTGTGGTCACATAAATTGTATATAATTATTGTTCATTCATCCCGTCAACGATATATGTAAGTGATCACTTTCAAAAGCAACGCAAAACACATATAAAATAACAAATACTTACCCCACTCTAGTGGCGTAAAACGCGTGTCTCTCTGCCTTCAACATACATAACTGCCTTACACACAGCGGGTTGTACGGTGTGTATACCAAAGATCTGTATTTAGTCCTTTGCCTATACGCAGAATATTTTAAAAATCGTATGTTAAAATATGGTTTAATTAATAGGTTATGTGACAGCAACGAACGAGAGTCGCACCAACTTAACCCTGTTATTTGTAGCTGGCCACCGGTTTACAACGCAGGCACTCGATGCGATTTCATGCGAACACAATATTAATTACTCTAAAACACCTAAAGGTCTTTTATTTGAACCGAAGGCAGGGAATACAATCATTTCCATAAATCTATCATTTATTCACTGATCTTATCAACCTTGGTGTCAAAAAGACTAAACTATTAAGAGTAATTTTTCCGGACCATAAAATCGCATCGAGGGCCTGTGGTCTATGTACAACGGAAAACAGTTATAATTAGAAACCGTTATCTCGGCGGTTTTCTGAAAATGCACCCGGTTTATCCATGATGCTATTAATAGCTGTTTTAGCACATTTATAAAACAGATACTCAGATTCTAAAGCGAATACAAGTAATAAGTGAACAAAATGCAGTTAAAGCCCTCGGACATATACTTCTGCCAGGATTCTATCAACAATGTGTTTGATCAACGTTGTGCACACAGTTACGCGCCAATTGGACATACCCTCGATGCCTTGTGCACAGGAAGGTAGGTGTAACATAATACATAACACAATATAACTTCGATGTCATGGTCGAACATCATAGGAGCCTCGGACTGGTTCTTCATTCCCGGCAAAATGATGATGTAGTACATAGGTAAACGGCTCGAAATGTTTTCCCGGTCCGAAGTAGAGGCCGATAATAAGACTACACGTGGTTAATGAAAATATCACAAGGTTCAAACAAGACTTCTTTAAATATCATCAAGTGTTTGTTTTTCTAAGTATTGTTTTGAAATGAAAATGACGAAATTTTGTAGGATACAACGTATAATTGTATTTATCTAGCTTAACTGGTTTGGCAAGTTCATAAAGTCATGTCATTCTAACCTTGCATTATATTTACCAGAGATAAACGGAAATGGCCGACGTTTCACGACTGAGTCATGTAATGAGATTAAGCATTGATCTATTACAAAAGTTTTAATTTCTCGTGCCTGCCTCTGTTATTATCTTAGGGATGTATAACATTCAGCATTAAATAATTTTATTTCGTTTTATTTACGTAATTAGTCCATTAAAATTTATAATGGATTCAGTTTTCGGAAAATTAGTGGATTATACACACATTCTGTATTTACGCATCAAGAATGAGAAACTATGTATTAGGAAGAGATAAGCTTTTAAGGAGTCGGTGTAATATAAATTAAAGTTATAATAACAATCACTTCTACACAACAAATTATTCGCTGGACTGCCGGAACCTATCCAGATTTCGGTACTAAAAGTCGGCCTCACGTCACATGAGGTCGACTTCGCATATACACACCCGGCTCAACACCCAGACATCGGTTCGCTCAAACTTTCTCTTCAGCTTTGAAATTGCCACGGGTTGCTTTCTAAAATCGGTATCAATCGGAATGGAAAGCTTATACATTCCCTTCTATATGAAGATTTTACATAATTAGAAACAACAAGTGTCCACTTTTAAAGTCATACTTATTGACCTTTTATTTAAATTTCCGATATGAAAAGCAAGTTTGGATTCTGTGAATTTCCCTCGGTGTCTTTCACCAAATGCCATTTTACGGATTATCCGTAACAACATCCCTGTCATTGATAGGTTTATTCTGATAAAGCCTAAAATGACCATAAGTACGAAATGCACGTGCACCATGTTGCTCGGTAACTACACAATCACAATGTGTTCTCGATTATAAAAGAGACTTGGCGTGTTGACAACATTTCATAGAAAAGTTGTTGAGTGTATATAACTAGTATTTGCATATAGCAATGAGTCATCATGAATCACACATACATGCATATAAAAGAATCGAAGGACACGCTTTGGTCTCTCTTGACTAGTTTTATCGTGACCTATTTTGGTTTGGTAACACTGAAGTGACCGCGACCATACCGACTGCGCCAGCGAAACAACCCCGAAACAGTTGCTCAAATAACGCTGCTATGATCGTTGTCACCATAGTACATGAGATATGAGGGTTCATATATGTTTTTGTTTTAAATATTTCATGGATTTCTAGGCAAATAAATAGTTAAAATTATCAGAGATAATTCAATAAGTTACGTTTGCCAATAGTAAGAAGGCCTAATGCAACCGCACGGAATGCATTCATGCAAACAATATCAATACCAACAACGCATGCGATTGTTATGTAAACTTTAAATGAATATGAATCGAAACAGGCATTCATTTTCAAAGACGATCAATGACATAAGATATAATAGTATAAATCGAGTTTTCGTCAGTACAAACATAAAACACAAATTGTTGAGCTCTTCGTCGGTGAAATTTGCAGTTATTGATATTTTACTGACAGAAAGGCTTTGTAGATATTTCATTTGATCAAAACGCTGTCTATACATTCAGTGAATATGCATGTGTTGCTAAGTGGGGGTTTAGGTTACTGTACATTTGTAGTTATATAGTTTGTTCTATTTTTTTAGATGCCGAGTGTCTGATATTCCAACTATAACAGTTGTTGAGAAAGATGGGAAATGGGTGACAGCTGACAACAGGAGACTGTGGGTCTTCCGAGAGATGGAACGACTTGGCAAGTGCGATAAGATACCAGTTTATGAAGGTTATTCCATTCCTTCAGCAAAGATGACGTCATATAATGGTGGGACGTCTGTACGAGTTCGTGGATCTCCAGGAGGAACCTGGCACAATAAACCGAGTGCAAGAAAACCGTCTGCTTCAAATGTTAACATACGAAGCAAAGCCACTCCTTCAACGTATAACTTCTCTAACATCGGTATTCTCACAGACCAGAGTCACAGGTTTAACCTGCCCACCACGACAACCAGTAAATACAACATACCAGTTTTATCCAACAGCCATAGTAATGCTATAAATAGACCTGTCTCATCAAACAGCTCGTCTTCAAGTGACTACAGTCGGGCTAAACACACGAGTCCCGTAACAGCAACACGTGTAGCTGATACCAAACCAGCGCCAAGTTCGCACACGTTAGGCCATCCGGTGCCAGTCCATCAGACACATCATCATACACCAGCCCGACAGACGACCTCTACAAACCAGTCCTGGACAGATAAATGTAACAGCGAACGTAGAGAAGATACAATAACCACCGCACCAACTGTAACCAGGTCAGATTGGCATAGTAACTCAGGTTACAGGGTTAGCCATGAGAGTTTACCTAGATATGTATCAGCACCTTCACCGAGAAGTAGCCATGAAGATAAAGCATGCTGCATTATAATATAAAAAAGTAACCCTTATACAATATATTAATTAGTTTCTGATGAACAGTTTGCCACAATAGATCTATAAATCAATTATTCTGGTCAGGCAGTCTTACGTAACAATATTAATAATGTTATGATATTGCAATGTTTGTATACAAGTGACATACCTGAATAAACGGACATTGTAAAACATCAATTAGATTGTATTTGTTTACATTGTATTTGTATTGTGAACTTTTAAAACATTGTATTTGTTAACGTGAATCACACTTGACCGTGATGTTGGTGGATTTTTCAACCAGAAGGTAATCAATATGATGGTGATCTTAAAGATATATTTATGACTGATTGGCTGTAATGTGAGAACGCCTGTTTCTCAATCACCGTCGATCTTAATGTTGGTACTGTTAGAGCTAACTGTGATAGTAGTTAATTGTGTACTTCTTATATGTTGATCTACTTATGTTCTACACATACATGTATCTCATACTCCATGTTGTTTATTATTTATAAATACATTTCTGTTATAACTTGTAGCATGTGCTCATATAACAGTATGAACAACTACAGCTCTCTCCGCTCAATATGTTTTATTTTTTTAGCTATTTTAAGGGAAAATGACGCAACACACTAGCTCCTGAAAACCCATCCATCTCGTTTATTAACGTATGCACAACCTTCAAAATTACACCACTAACGTATTCACGTTCTAAGACAACGCATGCAAAATTTGTCGAGTTTTCAGTTCCGCTCGATAGAATAATTTAATACAAGGTACTGCGTCTTTAAAATAAATGTTACATAATTATGACGCACGCTTTTTCGGCATGTTTCACACGTAATTGGTGTGTTTTTACATATTAATGTTATTAAATATTACACTTTTAATAATTTATTAAAGCCTTAATATTTCTGTTATTTTGATACTTTTGTGAAGAAAATAGGATGAATACTAATTAAATACTTCAAATTTTTAATTATCACACCAACGAATTTTAGCGTGGGTCGCAGCTTTTGACGTTACGTCTAAAGACTCCACATGAAGCAAAAAGCTTGGTATGCCGATTAGAGGTATTCTAGAAAGATACCCATAATGAAAGCATGTCTCACATTTTCAGAAGTATCTATCAGTCCGTGTTTGGATTACCAAAGTTAAAAATATACCTAATTGCAAGTCACGCCCCGTTACGCTGCATTAACATGATTAAGTGCTGTAAGATTGGGTATACACATGCACCATAGACAAAGGTATGCTCACTAACTAGGTGAACATTTTCTGAATATGAATTCAGAAACTGAATACATTTGGATCTCGATCTAGATGAATTTTATTGTCACTGTGATCTCTAGATTCTTAGAACGGTGGTTGGTGTATTTTTGCATTCTGAAAAAATCTACATGTAAGATCGGTACAGTATAGTTACTATACTTAATTAGATCTATGTTAATAAATATCTATAAACATTTACTAAAGTATGTTACACGTTATACCACCGTTTTTACCACGTAGCCGCGGAATAAACGCCTCAGATACATAGGCGGATCCAAGGGGGGCGGAACCCTAAAATCGCCAAAGTAAAGTCAATTCATTTGTTGTATGACACTAAATCACATATTTAAAGTCATTTTTGTTCTCCTTTCTGCGCGCACAGCGCGCAATTAACATTTTCCACTAACCACAGAAACTTTTGGGCATTATAAGAAGGTACTTTGATGCAAGCACATAAGGCGCGACATGCTCGAGGAGTGCTTGTCTAAGCATTAAAAATCACTAAAATCGAGGAGCTACCGGAGTGATTCGCCCTCTGGATTCCCTAGCAGGGCTTTGCCCTGCACCCACCAGGGGCACTTGCGGCCCCTGGACCCCCAGCTCATTTTTCATTTCACGCCCCCCCCCTAACACTAAATCCTGGATCCGCCCCTGAGATATACCTTAGAAAGTATTTACCTCGATGCTTTTTGTTTCTGGGTACGGGCCTGGTTATGCCCTAGGTGTGTCTTTGGTAGGCTACCCCACAGGTAACTGTATCATTGATAAAGAGTAAAAAGAAATTTATTTTAATTTTTTTATTTTATCTAAGATATTATAATTTTTATAAAAAGATTTTGTTTACTCTATTAATGATACAGTTACCAGTCCTGTGTGATTCCCCATGATATTTCCTACGACTCATGCATTCCAATTTTCGGAAATTTCCATTTCTGAATTTCCGAAAATCTAAAAATAGCAACGTTCGTTCATTATAACGGCAGTGACTGGAAGCGATGTATTTAAAACCGTCGGAAATATATTATTCCCAGGATTCGATTAATGCTTATTTCGACAAAAGATGTGAACACAGTCTTGAGCGGATTGGTGAAACGTTAGATGATATATGTGAAGGCAGGTGAGTGGACATTAAAATACTCGATATCGATTTGCATGTTGACCTAGATCTAGACCGACAAGAACATTTTCCGAAAATACTCTTTGTGTTCACTCTTAAGTCTGTCGTCAGTCGTCCGTGCATCAACTTCACCGTGCTTGTGTATCTACTGAATGTTACGGCGTTGACCTAATATTTACGAAACTTGGTCACAATGACATATATCAACAATCAAACTACTCAGGTTTACAACTACAGTCAGGTGACATTATAAGTGAGTTCCAGGTTTACAACTACAGTCAGGTGACATTATAAGTGAGTTCCCATAAAAATGCATTCAATTACTATTTGGTACATTTATTCATCTTAAATGACATATCTGAGGTAAATGAACCTTTACCAGAGTGTGTTAACTTTCATTCAGTTACAGAATAACCATCAAATAGATCTATATTACTGCCTATTTACATTACACATTTGTGGTTGCTAAGCAATTGCAGAAAATCCATGGATAGTTTACTTAATAATGTTTATGGAACGCCAAATCTACATAAACTCAAATAATTTTAGAGGTCTTTAAATATTTGGAGAGCTCTCTAATTCAATTAATGATATCAAAAATTGATTTAAAGCGCGCAGTAATGATTTGAAGACCTCTACTGGTACAATTCAATTGAAGATATCAAAAATTGAGGCCGTATTTAAGAGCTCTATAATTGAATTTAAAAGGTCTCTAATTGAATTGAAGACACCTCCAATTGTTTTATAGCTCAGTCTCTACAATTGATTTAGAGAGCTCTATAATTCAAATAGAGAGGTCTTTAAATCAATTTGACCGCGGTGAAGTTCATTTTTTGATATCTTGAATTAATGCAAAATCCACATATAGAGCACTCTATTATTTGAAGAGGTCTTTAAATATTTGGAGAGCTCTGTAAAACATTTGGAGAGCTCTGTAAAACATTTGGAGAGATCAATAATTCAATTTATGATACCAGAAATTCGTTTGTAGCGCGATTAAATCCCCATTTGAATTGGAGACCTCAGTAATTGTTTTACAGCGCGCAAGAAATGAATTAATGAGATCATGAATTGATTTTTGAGAGGTCTATAATTCAATTGTACCGCGACAATTGTTTTATTTGAATGCATCATACAAATAATAATTACTCCCTCGCCAGAAAATCCATCGTCCAATCAAATTTACCAAGAATTTATAATTCAAATAAAGTACACTTGATATTATCCTTTAAGACACTTACCCTGTTGTCAGTTATTGGTGTCTGTCTGTTGTGAGTCAACGTCATCCATATTTTCTCTTCTTACGCGCGCAAGTGTAGGGAGCAGTTATTTTCTTCAAAGTTGTTGATGAATTGCGATTACAATAAAACAATAATTGAGGTCTCCAATTCAAATGGAATGATGTATGATTACAGATGTTCCATTAACGATATTCCGACGATTTCTGTCTTCAAGTATAACTACAGATGGATCACAGCCGACAACAGACGACTCTGGGTATTTCGGCATTTGGAAAGGTTGGGGAAATGCAGTGGTATCACTGTGCGACAAACCTACTTCATACCGGATCATAAGATGACAGCAACTGGTGATGGCGATTCCGTTAGAGTTCGAGGCCCGCCTGGGGGTCATTGGCACAATCGATCGAGCAGCTACCGTGAACCAGCTTACTCATCGCCATACAGGGTGAGTCCGCAACCATATTGGTCATACAATGTCAGTCCAAGTAGAAGTTTCGACACTATCCAGCCGGTTTCTTCCAGGAGAGAACCGAGTTACGGTTACACTGGCTATGGACACACACAGTCTCAAAACTACAACATGTATCAAGACAGTAACACAAGGAATGATAGTGGGTGGGGGTCGTGGTGTGTTATACTGTGACGTCAAATGGTGTGATGTCACATGTAATTGTCAATCGCATGGATATATCTCAGACGTTTATCGAATTGTATGTAGGCCTATACATTCCTATGGAGATTTTCAACATTGACAAAAAAGTGTGTGATCGTTTAGTCTTAACACTGTGAACACGTAAATGTGAATGTTAATGCGCACATTTTCCTCTTTACTGGTACCGGTAAATTCTATATCCAAATGTGTTTCATGGATCTCATAAATGAAGCAAGCATCCGTCTAAAACTACCTTTAAATCCACGTTCAAACTTGGTCGTTTTTTATGATACATGTATTGGGTCATAAGCAAAGATTTTAAGAAGGCGCAATTGACCCTACGCCAGTCCATTCAAAATAAAATTTGACCTAGACAAAATTGCAAAAGATTTTTTTTCAATACTGGACGATAGTATATGTTTATATATACATACCATTAAAACCCGCACCTTGAAATATGAGGGGAAAGTTGTTTAAAACAAGTTTTGATTATCGTTTTTTAACATCAGCGACGATGTCGTAAACGGTTTTCCATACTCGGTATTTTTCGATGACGTCACGGATGACATCATAATAAAATGGAAGGTATAGTTATAAACAATCGATATCCGGGTTAAAAATCGACGTATTTTTATCATAAATAAAGCTGAAAGGGTTCATTTGAAGTAAATATGATGTATTTACACAAGGCATGGCATTATGGGATATGTACATGCACACACATAGCAAATTAGTTTGAAATTGCATGATTTTGCGGAAAGTAGAGGAATCTAAATATTCTTTTGTTTGAGGTTGTTCTTTTTGGTTGAATGATATTTGTCTATATTTATCTATTTAATAGTCACGGTAATATAAAAATAGCGATTAGACGCTTTAAATAACAAAAAATGGAAATTAATAAAGATGACCTGCTGAACAAAAAAAATAAGTACGGAAGCGTGTTCGTGCCATCAATTTAACGAATTTTTCACAAGTGCCGTTATGTTTTGGAAGTTATCACTTAAACAAGCGGTAAAAATTGTGTATTTTTTCACGTCATTCTATTCCTAGCATGATATTGTGTATATATACAAATTGTGAGCAAATTCTATCGATAGGAACACTTAATATGACAAGAAACTGCAGATTGAATATCCGCCTAGAACATGATATAGTCCATGGGCCAGTAGGGTAAACCCTCCCCCCCCCCTAGGGAATTTCGGACACTATATTTTTCTGAAAGCGTATGACCAGTAGAGTATTTTTCCAAAGTCTGCACTTTGGCCGTTGGGGCGTTAAGATTTTTTGGGGTAAAACGTTAAAAATATGAACGAAAGTGTGAATTTCTGGAAATGGTTAATTACTATCACATTTAGTAAGTTATTTTGTAATTAAACACTTTCATGGGTTGATATTAACTCATAGTTTAAGTCTGCAAAATTCTAGTCCCGTGTAATTATGCAAAATGGGATATTTTTGGGGTAAAACATTAAAAATACATAAAAAAGCGCAAATTTTGAGAATCGGTACACTTTAATGGCAGAATACAATGTCATTGATCTTTTTTTTTGGTAATTATGTAAGGCTTTGACCTACCAATACTTTTCCCGAAGTCTGCACTTCAGACATTGGGGCGTTAAGATTTTTTTGGGTAAAACGTTAAAAATATGAACGAAAGTGTTAATTTCTGGAATTGGTCTATTACTATCACATTTAGTAAGTTATTTTGTAATTTAACACTTTCATGGGTTGATATTAATTCATAGTTTAAGTCTGCAAAATTTTAGTCCCGTGTTATTATGCAAATGGGATATTTTTGGGGTAAAACATTAAAAAATACATGAAAAAGTGCAAATTTTGAGAATCGGTACACTTTAATGGCAGAATACAGTGTCATTGATCTTTTTTTGGTAATTATGAAAGGCTTTGACCTACCAATACTTTTCCCAAAGTCTGCACTTCAGACATTGGGGCGTTCAGCAGGAAAAGCAAAAATAAGATTATCTCCCCTGCTTTTAAATGGTGTACAAATTGTAACGATGTATTCACTTAACTGATAATGCTATAACACATTGTGCCTTACTGTATTTTAATTGCAATTGTGATTACCAATAAAGGCATATTCCCAAAATGTATTTTAAAATTTAAATGCACAAAAGGTGGATCTATTATGGAAAATGGCCATCAAAATGGCCATCAAAATGGCCGCCAAAATGACTAAAGTATTGAAAACAGCCGTTCTACTTATTTACAAGTACTCACAATATGATTTTGCAATCTATTTCCATTTTTCACTTTGTTTGCAATGTATGTTATAGTTGGCATCAGTAAAATTTGTATGGATTGTGTTAAATTATACTTACATGTATTTTACAAGAGTGGGTGGGGTAAATATACATTCATTTTTTTTCAAATGTTATTGTACAGCTATTCCTTGTGACACAATGGCTGTGCATCATGGTTGTGTCAGGAATGGCTGTTCTGGGTGGTTGTGAGTATCCAAGAGGACCAGGAATCTCTCGACCTTGTAGTTGCCAGTACACATAGTGCAATAAATGAGATAACACATGATAGTGCACATCCTATAAGACCATGGATGTGTGTATCCAGTAGTACTGTCTGCTCATGGTGTGTGTCAGTACCCTAAAGCACCATAAATACCTGTACCTAGTGGTATTGGGTACCCTCTAATTGATGCACCTAGTGGTTATGAGTACCAAATACAACCAAGTATGCATGAACACGGTGGTTGTGGGTACCCATTAGGACTAGGATGGATGTACCTAATGGTTATGAGTACCTAATACGACTAGGAGTTTATGTGCAAGGTGGTCGTGAATACATACATGGACTAGGACTCATTTACCCACTGGCAGTGTTTATGATTGCCTAACAAGACCAGGAATGTTCTACTTAGGCACTAAGTCGTCAATAGGACGAGGAATGGGTGCTCCTAATGGTTGTCTGTACCCAACAAGACCAGTAATGTATGTACATAGCAGGATCCGGAATAGTGGCTATGCATACCAAATGATACCATGAATGTATGTACATGTACTAGTAAATGATGGTAGTGGGTACCCAATAGGACCTATAATGGTTGTGTATTGTAGCTGCAAGTACTTTATCACACTTCTTATGCATGTACATGGTGGTTATGGGTACCCACTTAGTCTAGGAATGCATGTATCCAGTGGTTATGAGTACCTAATAAAGTCAGGACTGTCTGTACATCGTGGTAATCATGACCCAATCAGACAAAAAATGACCACTCCTTGTGGTTGTTAGTACATAATCCGTCTGAAATCGTCTGTACATTGTGGTTTGGAGTATCCAATAGGACAAGGAATGCATGGGACATGATAGTTGTGGGTACCCACTAGGACTTGAACTGTATGTACCTAGTCGATATGAGTATCTAATTAGACCATGCTTGATGTACATGGGGTTAGTGATTACCCAATTCGATGAAAAAAATGGTCACAGCTGAGGGTTAGGCATGCTCACTGCTGAATTTTAAAGACCAGGAATGTCTCTACATGGTGTCAATAGGACAAGGAATGGGTGATCCCAATAGTTGTCTGTACTCAATAAGACCAATAATGTATGTAACTAGTGATTGAGAGATGTCTTAACATGATGATGTTCAGTATCTATCCTAAACAGGAATGTCTGTTAATCATGGTTATTGGCACCCTATACGACCAGGAATGTATGTATATGCATGGTAGTCAGTACCCACAGGGACCAATAATGGCTGAGTATAGTGGCTGTGAGGACTCGATTATACCACTTATGCATGAACATAGTGGTTTTGAGTACCGACTAGGACTATGAATGTATGCATCTAGTGGTTATGTATCCCTGATAGGGCCAGGACTGCATGTAGATGGTGGTAGCAGTGACCAAATAGAACAACATATGACTGCACCTAGTGGTTGTTAGTGCCCAACCCAGTCACAAATGTCTGTACATTGTGGTTTTGTGTATTCAATAGGACCAGGCATGCATGTACATGGTAGTTGGGGTACCCACTATGACTAGGAATGTATGTATGAGTATCAAATAGGAACATCACAGTCTGTACACGGGGTAGTGATTACCCAATATGACAACAAATGGTCGCACCTAGTAGTTGGTAGTTCCCAATCGGACAACTGATTTTGTACATGAAGGTTTCGAGTAGTACATATGTTATGAGTGGTCAATAAGGTCAAGCATGTAGCCACATGGCGCGCCTGAGTTGTCAATTGATGATCGGCCGTATCCAACGAGAATGTCTGAACCTAATGGTTATGAGTATTCTTTACGACCAGCAATATATGTACATGGTGGAAATGAGTACCCATTTGCACCTATAATGCCTGTACATGGTGGTTTAGGGTACCAAATAGGACCAGGAATGTCTGTATATGGATATGTAAGTCACCACTATGACTGGGCATGTATGTACTTCAATAAGCAGTTACGAGTACCCAATTAGAACATGGTAAGTGTGACTACCCATTGAGACGAGGAATGAATGTACCTACCAGTGGTTATGGGTACCCAGCCTGACCAGCAATATCTGTATAAGTATGGTGGTTTTGAATATCAAATAGAACTAGGAATGGTATTGGCTATGCTATCAAATTAGACTAGGACTGTCTGTGCATGGTGGTAGTTAATACCCGATAGGACAACTGATGTCTGTATAGGGTTGTTTAGTGCTAAATAGAACCAATATTGCATGTAATGGTTATTCGTATGTACCAATTAGGACTAGGTATGGATGTACTTAGTGGATTAATAATAATTTACCCAACAGTACCAGAACTGCCTATATATGGTTAGAATGTAATTTTGAATACCCATTAGGACTAGGAATGTCCGTACCCGATGGTCGTAAGTTACAACTAGGACACCAATTCCCAAAAATCACACTTTCCATTTATTATTTTTGTAATTTTCCCCCAAAGTATCTCATCTGGCAATATACAATGGGGATAACGTATAGAACGGAAGTGATACCCCTGACGGTTTTTCGAGTGTAAATTTCGTCGCTTCGGTATGTAAATCTTGATTTTTCTTTGTTTTGTAAGACGCTTTCAATGAAATCACCTAGCCCACCGTACCCGGCCCTATGGATACTTGCAGACCCAAGCCCATTTTCCCTTCAAATACCTGTGATTAAGGAGAACATTCGATTCTAGTGCGGTTTTGGTTACTGCACCCC
Organism: Spisula solida; assembly: GCA_947247005.1. Classification (NCBI taxonomy): domain Eukaryota; kingdom Metazoa; phylum Mollusca; class Bivalvia; order Venerida; family Mactridae; genus Spisula; species Spisula solida. The sequence goes on along the minus strand of OX365950.1, from coordinate 33,038,269 downwards.
TGACGACCCGTCTACATTTTTTCCAATTTCTGCCGATTTGCATGGTGTGTTGCTGTTTTATAGGGCCAACTTCATTGTTTACCTTATTCTATGTATGTATTTTGCAAAATTAGTTCGATGCAGTCAGGTTATGAGGCAGAATAGACGAAAGAACCACTATGATACCCCTGACGGTTGCTGTCCCTCACTGATACCCCTGACGCCTCAAAATACTATAATGTTGTAATACGAGACGGTCGGCTCTGTACATGTTCAACCACTAAAAAATCAAGATTCTAATCAATTGCGTAAATACATGAAGAACTCATAGTTCTGGCACTTCTCTACCAATGTAGAACAAACCGTTAAATGAAGTTCCTACGCATTGTTTTATTGATAAAATAGACGTTATAATATAACCAGACACAGGCAAAACAAAGACTGGCAATATAAAATATCAACAGAAGTCTTAAGCGACCCATTTTGATAGGCTTTGTGGTGAGAAGAAGTATAAACTGAATTTATTTTTTAATGTTAACATTATTTTTGAAAGCCGATTTACTATTTAGAACTATAAGTACGCAAGGAACTAGTTTACGGATTTATTTATATTTTCTTCTATACTTAAGTAAGGACTAAGGTAGTGAGCTACTGCCAGGAGTTTGGTGGTATTCTACACATGTACATTACGTTCACAACTACATCGGTTTATAGCAAACACAGCGTTGATCGTTCAAATCAAACGCACATGTAAATAAGCATACTTCAGACATAGAAAGGTCTGTCAATTTAAAGAGTTTGTTGACATGCATCGATACCTGCAACGTCTGAATTGCTTGTTTCTGGATCGATGGCTATTGAGTGAACTGTCACAAGTTTCCGCGACCTGGAAATGATACCGAGTAGTGCCTGCGAGTTTCCGCTTATATAATTACACGAACGATAAGCAAACATTAAATAATGTTATTAACTTGTGTAATTCACTTGAACAAGCATAACAAAACATCCCTGCGTTCAAGGAATGTTACCTGCAAACATGTTAAAAAAAGAGGGTTTTGTCGTTACAATCCTTGGTTGTACGATTCGTTTGCGACAAACACATTGAAAGTATAAATCCCCGTTTTTTCCCTTCTCGACCACCCTGCGTTCAACGAAGAATAACGTGTCGAAACGTGCGTCACGTAATTCTTCGTTGAACGCAGGGCATTTCGATATATGTACGGATGCATGGGTTGCATTATTGCTATTGTTTTGTTTGCCTCTGTCCGCCATTTTGTTAAAATTTACCAATTTAGGTATACCACCTCCGGATATGGTTAGCCAAACTTCGCTCACGTGACGAACAGGTTTTTTTAACATAACGTTCAATGAATAACAGCCCTGTGTTCAAGGAAAATATAAAGTGACGCACGTTTTTACCTGGTACGTACCTGTTATTCGTTGAACAATAACTATAGCCTGAGGTGGTGTGCGTGTATTGGTGTAATTAAACAAAATGGCGGACAGAGGCAAACAAAAAAATATGAATAGCAAAACCCGTGCATGCGTACATATTTCAAAACTGAGAACGAAAAAAACGGGGACTTATACTTTCAAACTGTTTGCCGCAAACGAAGCGTACAGCGAAGGATTATAGCGACAAAAAACCCTGATTTTTAACATGTTTACAGGTAACTTTCCTTGAACGCAGGGCAGGTACGACATAGGTACGTAACACACCTCACATAATGCTTCGTTGAATGCAGGGCAGTACAAGGTACCTCAGATCACAATATATTAATCTGCTGTATAAGTTAAACTACATCATTCTATAATTTACATCATGTCAGTCACACTTGACTTTAATTTGATGGGTGGTTACTGGTCAAAGTAAACAAGAACTGGATGTAAATAAATAGAAATGTAAGTAATAAGTAAAGCGTTCAAAGAAAGAAGAATAAGAAATGTAATACAAGTACATGTCATGAAGTAATACAATGTCATATTTGAATTGAAACGAACGCGTGTATAAAATAATGTCCGCGTCACATCGTGAGGTGATCTGAATTATTAAGTCTGAATATTCACATAAGTTATATTTCCTAAACACAATTCGATGCGAAACAGCGATATATCACAATTAATTTATAAAAATGCTTGTCAAATATTGCCTATTATGAACAAGCATTTCGTTTAGATTGGTGGAGCTTCCTAAGTAGTACTTACTGGAGTATCAAGGCACCCGCTAGGCAAACAGCAGCTTAATAACAACCTATTTACGATGGTTCCAATATTCAACAACGAGTCGGCGAAATGTAAGATTAATAAATAAATTAATACGGACTCCTTTATAATAATTTGTGATATGAATTGTTATAGCTCAAACAACTTGTCTTGCTGTACGATTCCAAATCTATGTATGCAACTGTTTTTGTCTATTGGAATTGTTTATCAAGATCTTCATGTATTTACGCAATAACTGTATTGATTAGAATCTTGATTTTTTAATTGGTTGAACGTGTACAGAGCCGACCGACATCGTATTACAACATTATAGTATTTTGAGGCGTCAGGGGTATCAGTGAGGGACAGCAACCGTCAGGGGTATCATAGTGGTTATTTCGTCTATTCTGCCTCATAACCTGACTGCATCGAACTAATTTTGCAAAATGCATACATAGAATAAGGTAAACAATGAAGTTGGCCCCATAAAACAGCAACACACCATGCAAATCGGCAGAAATTGGAAAAAATGTAGACGGGTCGTCAGGGGTGCAGTAACCAAAACCGCACTAGAATCGAATGTTCTCCTTAATCACAGATATTTGAAGGGAAAATGGGCTTGGGTCTGCAAGAATCCATAGGGCCGGGTACGGTGGGCTAGGTGATTTCATTGAAAGCGTCTTACAAAACAAAGAAAAATCAAGATTTACATACCGAAGCGACGAAATTTACACTCGAAAAACCGTCAGGGGTATCACTTCCGTTCTATACGTTATCCCCATTGAATATATATTTGAAATCTTAAACTGCATGTTACTACAAATTTATCACATTAATATTATTTAGTTACAAAAAAATTATCATAGGAATGGTTTTATTGTAATCTACAGATTCCTAATATTCACACTTTTCGGTTTATTTTTTTTGATGTTTTACCCCAAAAATATCACACTTTGCGTAATAACATCGCTTTAATTTTTTGCAGTATGAAACTGCACTATAATATCTTTCAATTAGAGTATTTTTTATAAAAAATATAAATAAATGCCAATGCAGTCCACAGATTCCAAAAATTCGCACTTTTCTCTTATAATTTTTAGCGTTTTACCCCAAAAAAGCCATTTTGCACAATAGCAGCACTCTGATTTTTTTAGTCTAGATAGGACAGGTTAATATCTACCTGTTACAGAGATTTATTTTAAAATAACATTATAAATAAGATTGTAGTTAACCGATTCCAAAAATTTGTACTTTTCGTTTATATTTTTTGACGTTTTACCCCAAAAAATCTTAACGCCCCAATGGCCAAAGTGCAGACTTCAGGAAAATACTCCGGGGACCATATGCTTTCAGAAAAATATAGTGACCAAAATTCCCTAGGGGGGGGAGGGTCTTCTATTGGTGGCTCATGGACTAATAGATCTAATAAATGTACTTCACAAAGTTTCTCTCCCATTAGGTCTTATTATAAATTTGTTTATACACTGTATACTTATACAGGAACCCAGTATGAATTCAATTAGTGATAGAATTGGAATAGATCTATAGAATCTACGTAGCTGTCTTAAAATTTAAGTTAATTGTTTTTTCATATTACGAATATTTCTTATCAGATAAAATGTTTAAGTTTTAACTAAGTATTATTAAATAAACAATAATCTTCATTTTGTAGGAGTGAAACACATTGAAGAACGATTATAGTTATACATGTACATGTATTCGTTATTCTATATACTTATTACGTTTTGCTTGAAGAATAACCATAATAAAGGGTGTGAGGTCAGCATCATGAATATTACCACGGAGATTATCGATGTATAACATCGCAGTCACCTGAATAGATTTATTTAAAGCAAATCGGCATATATACATACCTTTAGCCATTTACATAACTCATAAAAAGGTGAAGTGAAATTCATCTATATATATAATAACACTAACTACAACTTAAGACACAAACGGGTGTTTAATGAATAAATTAAACATGCTAGTAATTTGCTTTTTCATGATGTTTGCAAATAAGCTACTCATATTTCCAAAGTAAGCATGATTTTCGGTTTGAATACAAACCATTTAATGTAGTAACTATGTAAACTTGAAATTCCAAAGTCAGATTAACATACATCGTAACATGCTTACTGAATGTAATAGTCCCATTTCTATTTTACATGGATGAATTATGTGTGATTTGTAAGAAGACACTCTCTGAACAGACAGTTGTAAAGTTGAGGAAGAAGGGGAGGGACAGTGTGAACAGGGCAAGTGAGATCAGATACTAAAACATATGAGGGACAGATGATACATACAGAGTGTTTCAAAACCTATACACACGAACTCAATTTAACATGTAAAACAGATTGAAATAATGTACAGAACACCTGCACATAATACATATTTTCCACTCCTATTTCAGGAAAGCTACAAAGTGTGCCTTTTAAAAGCACTATACATTGAATGTGCAATAAATTTCCAACTGCATGCCGCATGTACGAGGGTGTTCAATATAATACAAGACAAATTTTTGATGCAATGCATCAAAGTAGCCGCAATTTTGTGGTTTACATGGCATGAATACTGTTATATCAAGCATAAACTATAATGCTGTTATAAATTATTCTAAACAACTGAAATCTCTAAAGTTTCATTCAGATAGAATCAAATTGAGCGGGAAATATTCCAATATACACAGGTATTTGACATTATATACTGGGAGTCACTGAAAAGTTACCACTTATATAATTATATCTCTGTATAATTTTGTATACAATATGACCTATTGGTACAAAAGTTTTATAGTATGTGCATCTGAATATTGTTAAATAGGATAGCTGTGACTACTCAGTAAGGTCAAAACATAGTTGTGTACGGCTTTTAACACATTGTAACGTGAATTTTAAATATAAGAGTCAATTGATAGGATGGTACCTAACTTTTCATTGAAGCTGAGAATAAGTAACGGTATTGTATAATAGATCTAGATCTTTTAATTTCTACTTATTGTTTAATAACAGCAATTTCGTTTACAAATGCATTTCTATATGGATGCACAAAACGTTCTAATATACTAGTGCTGCACGATATGAAGTAAAAAACGTAAGTACATGTAGCATGCAACCCTCGCATATATACAATTACAAGCACAATATAAATCACTAAAACATTATTATGTGACCATTTTAAATAGCTTACTGGCATTGGAAACTAGTCATCATTCCTTTGACCAATTGAAGGTGCAGTGTTGCAATGTCACCAGATTATTAACATAATTCAAAATGAATTTAAAGTACTTGATAGTTCCGTTCCACATATTTATTGGATTTAAGTAAAAGTAGAATACAATGAATCGGTAAAACCGAATTATGCTTCCCGAAGCAAGTGCTTGTCCAAAAATTGGAAATAACATATTATAGATACAGGTAAAAAAAAGAACATAATGTAGAATTATGGTTCTTTGACACCGCACTTCCTCTACCATTATGTGAAGTTTCAATCGAATGCCATCAATACTTTTCAAGTTAGGGACCTGCCAAGCATTAATTTATATGAAAAAGGGAGATAATTAAAAAACAATAAAGGTCAAGTTATGTTTTTGAGGCACTGCACTTCTCCTCAATGAGATTTATTCACCTATTAAGTTTCAAATCAATACCTCCCATAACGAAGGAGTTATGACTTGGACAAGAAGTAAGTATAAAAGTACAAAAGGCCATAACTCCAAAAATTAACAATAAAGAGCTATGTTTTTTGTGCACCTCACTTCCTCTCAATGTGATCTATTCACATATGAAGTTTCAAATTGATATCTCTAATACTGTATGAGTTATGGCCCAGACAAGAATTAAGTATAAAAAATTACAAAGGGAAATAACTAAAAATATATATAATGTAGGGTTATGGTTCTTTCACACTGCACTTCCCATCAATGAGGTCTATTCACCTATGAAGTTTCAAATTGATATCTCTAATACTGTATGAGTTATGGCCCGGACAAGAATTGAGTATGAAAAAATAGAAAGGGGAGTAACTAAAAAAATATGCAATCAAGAGTTATGGTTCCTGGGCACTGCACTTCCCCTCAATGAAGTTTAGTCACCAATGAAGTTTCAAATTGATATCTCTAATACTGTTCAAGTTATGGCCCGGACAAGAATTAAGTATGAAAAATTACAAAGGGGAATAACTAAAAATATATGCAATCAAGTGTTATGGTTCTTGTACACTGCACTTCCACTCAATGAGGTCTATTTACCTAAGAAGTTTCAAATTGATATCTCTAATACTCTTCAAGTTATGGCCCGGACAAAAGTGTGACGGACGGACAGACGGATGGACAAAGCAGCGACTATATGCTCACCCTTCGAGGAGCATAAAAAATACACAATTAGGCCCTCCTGCATTTTAAATGAGGACTTGGGATTCGATGACGGTGCAGTTACATTGTACCTAGGGTTTTTTCTACTTCACTCTGGGAGCTGAAAATATTGGCTGTCATTTTGAGGTATTTCAAGTCTACAGAGGTTAAATTTATAGCTATGCTCATTCAGGTTATTGTTAAAAGTTTAAACGACAAATTAGGTCCTTTGGCAATCACTTATTAAATGATGTTAAAAGCTAAACATGCATTTCTAAATTATTTAGCTCTCAATAAAGCAATTAAAAAAGGTACAAAGGTCTTTTTTCATTTTAATATTTTTTTCGAACTGACAAATATTCATTCATACTGACAAATATTCATTCGGACTGACAACATTTTGTCTACAGAGGTTAAATTTATAGCTATGCTCATTCAGGTTATTGTTAAAAGGTTAAACAACAAATTAGGTCCTTTGGCAATCACTTATTAAATGATGTTAAAAGCTAAACATGCATTTCTAAATTATTTAGCTCTCAATAAAGCAATTAAAAAAGGTACAAAGGTCTATTTTCATTTTAATATTTTTTTCGAACTGACAAATATACATTCATACTGACAAATATTCATTCGGACTGACAACATTTTGACTGTCATGCGGATAAGGAAAATAATCGGTACAACCGATGTGCGGATAAGAAAATTAATTGGTATAATCATCATGCAAATAAGGAAAATAATTTACAAGACTGTCGTGCGAATAAGGAAAACAATTCAATTATTGGCACAACCGTCTTGCGCATCAGGGTACTGTTTTATCAAAGCGCTTACGGAATTCGTAAACTTACGTTCAAATTTTAATTCTTTTTAATTCTTTGACGACTGCAAATTCGGGACGGACATGATTTGTAGAGGTTCCTTAATTGAATCAATAATTGTATTGCAGCTCCATTCACCACACTCAATAGTTGCAAAAGTTTTTATAAAGTCGATTGATATAATAGTACCCGGGAAAATAAAGGGCACAACCGTCGAGCGGATGAAAATAATTTGCATGACTGTCATGCCCATAAGGAAAATAATTGGCACGACCATCTTGCGCATAAGGAAAATAATTGGTATGACTGTCGTTCGGATAACCAAAGTAATCGGGACGACCGTCAGACGCATAAGGAAAATAATAGACACAATAATAATTGGCACGACTGTTATGCGGGTAAGGAAAAAAATTGGCACGACCGTGACACAGGTGCAAGACACAAAATCAAATTTGGCTATATAGGCCTATTAGTATGTATAAGAGAGAAAAGGTACACAATGAACAGCAAAACATCATGCTGAACTAACATAACACTGCTGCAAGAAACGACCAGGTCACAATTATCTCTTTGTGGTCGCCTCACGGAAGCATTAATCTAACAGAAAACACTTTTTATTTCATGGAAATCGATCAAATAGCAAAATAAATACGAAAAGTTTCCCCCAAAACACCTCCCAAATGGTCTATGTCGATTTCGACGTCCTCACACATTTGAATAATAAACGGGTACCCTGGCCGATTCCTACGAAATAAACGAAAAACGGCTAGAACGTTCACATACTTTCGATAAACGAACTGTATTCCTGTCAATCTGTGAAGTAGTCCGCTACAATCACACACCATCTGAAAGAGAATGAAATATTATCCTTTTGTGATTCAACGTTCGCCATGTATATACGGCGTTCCGCACTGAATAGCATGCTAGCATTTGATTGGTTTAGACGAGAATCGGAAAGCTCGCATTTTATTATTGACCAATCGTACGTCTCCATTTTCTTCTCATCATTTAGCTGTCAAAATGGCGAAACGTTGTTTGAGTTGCGTTTCTACGGCTGATATTTTCAGATGGTGTGTGATTGTAGCGGGCTGTCAGTGAGATTTTACTTCACAGATTGACAGGAATACAGTTCGTTTATCGAAAGTATGTGAACGTTCTAGCCGTTTTTCGTTTATTTCGTAAGAATCGGCCAGGGTACCCGTTTATTAATCAAATGTGTGAGGACGTCTAAATCGACATAGACCATTTGGGAGGTGTTTTGGGGGAAACTTTTCGTATTTATTTTGCTATTTGATCGATTTCCATGAAATAAAAAGTGTTTTCTGTTAGATTAATGCTTCCGTGAGGCGACCACAAAGAGATAATTGTGACCTGGTCGTTTCTTGCAGCAGTGTTATGTTAGTTCAGCATGATGTTTTGCTCTTCATTCTGTACCTTTTCTCTCTTATACATACTAATAGGCCTATATAGCCAAATTTGATTTTGTGTCTGGCACCTGTGGACCGTAATGCAGATAAGGAAGATAATCAACAACATACTGTTAAAAAGGATTTCACGAGCATCTGTCGATTAACGATGCACATCCAAGACTGCCCAGGTCGACTGAATAAATGTATTGTCATAAGTCTGTGTTATTTCTTCATTTTGGTTACTAAACATTTAAAAAATTTCAGATTTATTTAACAGTTTTCAATAGTGTTAAACTCGTACAGTCACAGTGTAACACACGATGCCGTGTACTGATGTAAACAATTGACGTGCAAAGCACAATAGATGCATAATATTGTTCAAAAGTTATTTACATTTTTTAACATTTTGAATCGGTACAGTACGAGTACGACAGTGACTTACTTTCACACTCGATGTGTAAACTCTGCATCGGATGTTGATTAAATTGCATTTCTACGTTCGTTGTGAGTATTAAAGAAGATGTTCCTTGTTCAACAAGTACTTTGCGGCTATTTTTGATAGGATTTTATCAAAACAATGCTATATCTACTTCCGCCGTCATGTTCAAAACCACGCACTTTAACGTGCGTGTTAAAACGCGGCCAAACTGCGGGCAAGTGCGGCCAAATCAAGCATCTTTAAAATCATCAATAAATTTGTTTATAACATTAGAAAATTACCTATATAACCAAAATAAACAACACAACAACCCAATAATTTCTAAAATACTGATATATTACCATTAAACTTTTGAAAGCAAGTACCCGGGCCAACCCATTGTGTGGCCGCAGATTTGGCTGCACCCGTAGTTTGACCGCGTTTTAAACAAGTCTACGATGAAAGGGATCAGTAATTATTTTTAAAACAGAAATATTGTTTTGGTCTTAATTACGAACATTATTAATCCAAAAAAAATGTTAATAGGGTTGGATCAATATGCATTAAAATATGTCTATATTGTCATCAATTAATAGCTGCAATATTCACGCAAACAAATTTATTCATTGTATTAAATAGCAGTAACTTGCCCTTTCACGTCCAGGGGAGAAATTAGATTTGTATTCCATCAACAAGTCAAATAGTTCCTGCGAGCAAATGATGTACCGACTTCATTTGACAGAGAATTGACAGGATCCTCGACCTTTTATCTGCATAAAATTAAGCATCAAATCTCAAAATTGTGAGAGAAAAATAAGCGCGATAGACCGGTAGCTTTCAAATTGGGAAAACTATATGCACGATAATTTGACATACAAAATTTATTAACAAATTGTTAAATAATTTCATGTGTAACAAACCAATTTTCAAGACACTTAATTGCATATATTGTGACTCCCTTGTTCCATATAATATGTATATGCTTATAAATAAAACCTCGTATCAGTTCATTAAAAGGTATTATCATAAGACATGTTTTCAGTGTTCAACAATATCAAAGAGCATAAACTAATGCAGCTGCAGTCACCTGCTGTTTAGATCCATGGTCTCAATATTGCCTGGCGCTCACTGAAATTTCGGACAGTTCTGATTTCTTCGGTAAATAAACTATTGCAATGCGACAAAGACCGATGTTATCCGCATGGACTAATGGAATTAGTCTGGTTCACGACATTCTTACGAAATGCATCTTTTTTGGATTTATTTTTTGAAATCGTAAACCATCGAGAACAGGTCACGTGCCCCTCCATGGACTTTTTACTTAAGGCAATCCAATATACCTGCTCGCTCAAGGCTCGCAGGTAATAATGTATTTCGGTCACAAAATTCGTTGATTTCTAGATTTCGTTTTATGTTTATGGCACCATCAACCATTCAACCACGCATATTAATTAAAGGCACACGTACGAATTCAGTGTCGTATGTTGCAGTTCAATGAATGATGACGTTTATTTTTCTTAACAACTACAACAAATTCTGCTCAAAATGAAAATAAGGGCAGTATACTCGAGTATACCTTATCAATACATAATTACTTAATTTTTTGCGTAAGCCATGCAATTTCCATGCATAGAGAAGAAATATCCACATTTTAAACATTAGTCGTAGAATAATTCTAAATATTGTCTTAGAACAATTCAAAGGACATGAACAATACATTTTGAACGCCCATCGTATATATTGTTAAAAGTATTTGCTATATTTAAAACCACGTCGTTCGACAATTATTTTGCAATATGATACCAATGCGTGCACAAAACGTATCCAGTTATAATGATGTCACAATTCTGTTGGTACAAATCGACTTAAAACCTCGTAACTCGACATAATAAACAAGGTCGATACGCTGATAGTATCTGAAAATAATTTTGCACAAAATCCAAATGCATACAAAACTTAACAAAAAAAAGTTATAGCCGAACCTGTCTTTGTTTTATTTGAATGGAACACTCCGGCCCAAATTTGCAGTATAAACCATATACGGTAGTACATAAATGAATATAAAGCACTGTTTTTTTGTTGGCGACTTAAATACTGAAACAGGATAATCTACTACCGCGTACACAAAAAGCCAATGAAGATATTTCGCAATTTAGATCTTGACTTTAACCTAAATATAACGTTGCACAAAATATCAATGCATACAAAACTTAACAAAAAATCTAAAACCGAAACCGTCATTGTTTAATTTGAATGTAACTTTCCGGCAGTATAAAGCATATAGTAAATAAATGAATACAAGTCAAATAGTTTCCTGCGGGTGATTACCTGCGGCCTTGTAATTTAGTTGTATTGTTTAGGATGTGTTTTTTGCAGTTTGGATGCAATTCGAATTTATTCCGGTGTAAGTTTAAATTAATGTTTCTGTCAAAATAATTCCAATACATGTAAAATCGGACAACACCGATTATCCTCCAATTATTTGGTTGTGTTAAATGTATGTGCCGAACGAATGAACAAATTCAAAAGAATTAGAATTTTTTTTATCATGTATCAATACCATGCTTCTGTTAATCTAGCGATGTGTTCTCTACGGGATGTAGTGCATTCATTACCTACTATATTTATTACTGACTGGGAATCTTATGCAGCTGCAGACACCTGCTGTTTAGATTCGTGTCTCGCGTTCAAAGTGAAATTTCGGAATAGTTCTGCTTTCTTTGGTAAATTAACTATTGTAATGCGATAAATACCGATGTTATCCGCATGGAATAATGGAATTAGTCTGGTTCACGACATTCTTACAAAATGCTTCTTTTTTTGGATATTTTTTTTGAAATCGTAAACCATCGAGAACATGTCACGTGCCCCTCCATGGTCATTTTACTTTTGGCAATCAAATATAACCTGCGGCCGCAGGTTAATAACAACAATGATTGTGCAATATTTGTTAAGCTTATACAGCCATTACTCGCTCTGTGGGATTTCTAACATTGCCTGGAATAGCCAATTCATACGGTATTGTGTATCTTACAGTGATCGGAAAAGTCATGATTTGCTTCTAGTGGTCTCTAACATCATTTGCTTGGCATTATACTCCATTCATTGCACAGTACAGTACCTAACACTCCTTGTGTCGGCTGTGACCTTTTTGTGGATTACTTAAAACGCCATGCTTAGTGATTACTTAATACTCCTCCTCGATAAACCCCGACCGGGCTCCATTGGGCACCTAGCACTTATTGACACACACATTCCTGTCTATGTAGGGTACCTATACTAGTATTCATTGGAACAACCATTCATTATTTCATGTGGCAGAGCTACATATAAGGTTTTGGTGCATTAGGTATTTTACCCCCTACTTTCAATTTTAATTGGGTTTTGGCAAATTTTAATTGGGTGTTTGATAAAACTCATAGGGTAAATGATCTTTGTATACTATTTTTAACTAAAAAATCAATTTAAATTTGAGTATTTCAGATTGTCTTTGCTTTTTCTTACTCTCTCCTCTCAAAATCGATTGGGTTGTTATGAAAATTAATTGGGTAATTATCCCAATACGCAGCTCATCTGTAGCTCTGTGTGGTATATGTCACTCCTTGGCACAGCGGTCGGGCTTTATTTGGTTAATGCAACTGCATAATTCAGCCAGTGTCCTAGATCTATTGGTACCTAGTATTGGACCATGTGATAGTTAACACTGTCGAATACAGATAGTCCTGGCAATATGGGGGATATCTTACACTGTTCAACATAGCCATCTATGTGTCCTTGTAGTACCTAATGCAGTCAGGTGCACTCATTGGGGAACCTACCACTACCTACTTAAAATGCCATTTCTGACTCGTGAGAGTTACCTTACCATGTATTCCTGGCTCCATTAGTTTAGTTTATACTAATTTATTTAAGGTCGATTGTGAAACAAGTTTTTCCAACTTATATTAATCACTCTCGACACCTCATTCCTGATGTTATCCATCGCCACGAGGGTATGAGAGAAGAGAAGCCAGTTTCCCTTTTATGCTGAGCGTCTAGCAAGGGAATTTCTGGTACCATTTTTATTTCGTCTTTGGTATGACGCGGCCAAGGGTCGAACCCGAGACCTCCCGCACTCGAAGCGAACGCTCAACCATTGAGTACCTATCAAGGTTGGGTACTTCCATTATACGCTCTGTATCATAGGCTTTTGTCAAGAAGAGCCATTCTGCGCTTTTATGATACAAGACACAACTATTCATTGTGCCGTACCGACCTCCAGCACACAAAATCTTCCACCAGGGCATTGGATAGCATACACATTAATACAAAATGAACACATGCCCCTTTCAGAATAAAAGAGGGGAATGCGGACTCGATGCATTTCATTGATCTTTTACATGCTTTACTTAAATAATACAATGTAAACTAAGGATAATCATTATGGTGTTTTGAGTATGCTTAGATCAATTGCAAGTATGTTGTATTCATTGTTGTACTCTAAATATCTTCACATGTAATACAAACTTTAGTCGTGGTTAATATTGAAACACATACAATATTTTTATTTAAATTTACTTTAAATTATGTATTTACTACATTTGCCTAGCAATGTACTTCATGTGTTGTTTAAGTACCTCAAGCGGGGCCTCGTGTACATATTAACTATTAAAATGTGAAATAGCTCAAATGCCAATATTTAACACAGTATGAACTTGGGTTACCGAGTTCCTTCGATTAAAACTTTAAGAAAATATATTTTAACAATACTTCTCTACTAATGGATTTCATTTTATTTTTCCCTTTTTAGATACCCCTATTACGGCCTCAATTTTAATAAATTCGACCAAGCATTAGGATATTTGATGTATATTCGTGCTACTCAGATCACTTTTTATTAAAGTTACATGTATATAACTATTTATTGTTATCGTGTATTACATTAATTATTTAGCTATTTTCTATTGTACCTTATAACGGGAATAAGCTTTGGTTTTACGCCTATTTGGGCCTCAATTTCACATTGAACACTTACTTAAGTATCTATCTGTTGAATTTGCACATTAAACAAATATAAATCACAGCTACAGGTCGTTTGTTCTACATTTCAGATACCATTTATATGTCTAACCGATAAAACCGTGATAACGCTAACTTTATCTACTTTTTCATGATTGAGTATATCCAAATTAGGGCCTCAATTGACTGATAAATAGTTCTTTTAAATGATTAAATTATGTAAAAAACATTGTTATATCATCTGAAATGCATTTTATAAGTGTCTTGTTCAGCCATATGGAATACTGGAATAAGTATACAAACCTGTTTTTATTTTATGATACATTTTTCTCAAAATACCCCTTTCGGGCCTCCTTTTGGTAACAATACGTCTATAATAGTGAAATGTATTATGTAATTTGTTGGACATATAATTTGTAAAACATTCTAGTACAAAAATTACATATTATCTTGAGCTCTTTACGCTCAATAATTGCCTAGATTTTGCCAATACAAAGCAATATATTGAAACGGCGGCCATCTTGGCGGCCATCTTGATTTTGTCACTTTCCCCCCCCCCCCCATTTACATGATTGCGGGTTTTAACACGTATTAATACATACATGTCTGGTACTTTTGCCACCAGTAACAAAACTTTTGCAATTTTGTCTACCTTACCCCATATTTGTATCTAGATACAATGGCCTAAGTACAGAGATCGCTCCACCTACTAGGTTTCAAGTCAATTCACCAACAGGCCTAAAATTATATCGCAAATGATAGAGTTTTGACATTCCCATTTTTTCACTCTTTTCACTATAAAACAATTTTAATTGGGGATGTCAAAATTTTGTGACATAATTTCTTAGGCCTGTGATCATTTTCTACAATTTAGGCTACCGTATTTATAAGCTAATACAATGTCACTTGGTTTATCCTTTGAAATGCGTCTAAATTAATACGTATGTTAGAACAGTCAGACTCAGTTCATAGTGCTATTTTACACACGCTTTTTGTTACCCCCCCCCCCCCCGAACTTTATTAAATACGATATTTTTGATAACCACGATGGTACATTTTCGTGATACATTGATAAGGATTATTGTTTTAAGATGTGTCATAATAGTATCATATTCAGACATAACTTAAGTTTATTTATCGTATTGCATTGATTGTTTATTAGTTGTTCTTGTTTTACAATAGATGTTCATGTATTAATTTATACACTTAACAAATCTTATAAGTGTGCACGTGTTTTTACCGTATAACTTTTTGATTTTTGAATATTTTTGCATAAAATTGTGTGTATCATTGAAACATGACACATCAAAGCACGTAAAATGCACGAGAAATTTACACGTAGGTGCAAATTCTTTTTATTTATGATCAATTAGAATCTAAATTGGGCTTTATTATCATTGGTTTCTTTATTTTTGTCTCGGTGATAAGTACACTTGAACACCAACTTGATCAGCAAAGAGGATACATTATACATAGCTGCATTAACAACCTGATAAACACCCAATGAACACACGGCAAAAACGTGTGACATTAGCTTTTGCTGATGTCATCATTTGTGTATTCTGTTTGTTAAAATTGGAATCAGATTGTTATAAAATCAATTGAATTGTAATTTCACATATTCAAGCTGCATATGTTGAAATTTCAACACAATCGGACACATTTTGGCCAAGTTATGAGTAAATATGCATGCACACTTATAAGATTTGTTCATTCTTTGTTTCTTGTTTGACAATAAATGTATTAAGTTTATACATGTAGTTCATTTTGTATTAAAGAGGCTGTATGTATATATGTGTAATGTAAACTTTATGTTGAAAATACTGAAGTACACGTAGTTACATGATGTGGCGGGAGCAATTTAAGGATGCTGGATCGGTTTAGTGCGCATGCGTCATTTGTCATAGAACGTTATGTGCCTTATAAATGTAAAATGTGTCAAAATAATCACAAATAAATTAAATTGAACAGTTTTGATTAGTATTATGCAACAAAATTAGAAAATACTAATCGAAATGTTGGTTAACATTCGGAAAAAAACCATTACAATATAGGTGGGTGGGGTAAACCTTTCCAACTTTTGGTCCCATGATGCCGCGCTGAGCCCTTTGCTACTCATGTACATACTGTTGTTGTCAATAAGTATAGTAAATTCCATTTTCAATTCTTGAACGGCTTCTGAACTATGGCCAATAATAAAGTTTTTAAGTCGCAAAAGGGCCTTGTAAGTCAAAATGTATAAAAGCTAGAGTCGTTGCCCTTTGTTACACTTGTCATCACTGTTACTCAAGTGCAATTATATTGGTACATAAAGGCTTAAGTTGCACCTAGTGTCAAACTAGCAATCCTTAAAATGCGTTACAATCCTGGTAATACAGACGCAGATGATCAACCCACACTGGGTCCTGGATACCGTTTTATCAAAACGCGTACGGATATCGTAAACTTGCGTTCAAATTAAATTCTGCATGATTATTTGATGACTACAATGTACGGTCAATGGATTTGCAATACTAACAATGGTCCAGTTATTGAGCTTCTACAAACTGCATAGCTGTCCCACATTAGTTGTTGTTAAAACCCCTTTCACAATTGTCGAACGAAGGACGCACGACGGGTCTACGATGCAAATTTGGGGACTAGCTTGCGTCCTTACGAAATTTCTGCACCGTACGTCTGATATGCGACGTGAAATAACATCATGGATCATATCCGCAGAGTTTTGGACATGTTAAAAGATTTCTACGTCCAGTGACTATCGTATGTGTGTCGCACGATGTCATACGACAGAACATTTTGACGTGGTATCGTATGACGACGGTTTCCTACGACAATTGTGAAAGGGGTTAACCCACTGAGATCGAGAAGTCACAATATATATTATTAGAGACTTTTCCGGACAATGCATAATGGGAGTCCGTAGACAGTTTATCAAGGGCATAACATATTATAGCTAGCTGATACCATACAGTCGAAGTATTCGCAAGTTAATGAATTGATGTGTTGCCGGTGCATAACCGTGATATGGCGGGACGATGTCGGCGTTCATCGGAACACCACCGACGACGACCTGGGCCACACCGGGATCTATCATGACTCCACCGCCACACTGAAACATAAATTCACCGCGGTAAGGCTGGGAATAAACATAGATACTCCGGTGTCAATCTGACATATCATTCTTTCAGACCGGGAATACACCGGAGTATGTTGGCTGATTTATGCTTTGTCGTAGTTTCGCTTTTTCGCCACAACAAAGCGAAAATCTGAAAATGTGACAATGCGAAAAAGTCGAATTGGTCTAGTTGTCACATAGTTACACCTTCGCCACCAAGATAGCAAAGATACAACAGATATAAGGCGAAAACACGACACATATTTTTGTGTCGTATTGTTGCCTTTCGTCTGTTTCAAATTCGCTTTTTCGCCACAACAAACCTAAACTTTAACAATGTCGACTATTTCGCATTGTTACATTTTCTCTTTGTTGTGGCGAAAATACGACATGACATAAATCAGCCACCATACCGGAGTAACGTCGGTATTGTGAGAATCCCGGATCATCACGGTATACCGGCTTTCCTCCACCGGGATGTACCGGCACTGGGACAATGAGAAATTGGAAAGACATATGTCCGCACTTGTGTTCTTGTATCGTACCTCGGACGTTAACATACTCCTTTGTCCAGTACAGCTATAGCATTACTAAATGACAAAATTGTATTGTTTACACAAGTTTATTTGTTAAAATAAAACATAAAGGAACATATCAACTCTTATACGTGCATGATTTCTACGTACATAAACATATAAAACAAACAACAACAACAGTTAAATAACCTAACAACCAGGCATAAATAAATGGAAAATAAAATTGTCCATCAAAATAATAAAAGTATAAGAGAAAACGAATAAAAGTAAAACAATGATCACAGGTTATTGCAAGCTCCAGTAGGCCTACATACACTGTACATGTACATACTATCACAGGTTATTGCAAGCTCCAGTAGGTCTACATACACTGTACATGTACATACTATCACAGGTTATTGCAAGCTCCAGTAGGTCTACATACACTGTACATGTACATACTATCACAGGTTATTGCAAGCTCCAGTAGGTCTACATAGACTGTACATGTACATACTATCACAGGTTATTGCAAGCTCCAGTAGGTCTACATAGACTGTACATGTACATACTATCACAGGTTATTGCAAGCTCCATTAGGTCTACATACACTGTACATGTACATACTATCACAGGTTATTGCAAGCTCCAGTAGGTCTACATAGACTGTACATGTACATACTATCACAGGTTATTGCAAGCTCCAGTAGGTCTACATAGACTGTACATGTACATACTATCACAGGTTATTGCAAGCTCCAGTAGGTCTACATAGACTGTACATGTACATACTATCACAGGTTATTGCAAGCTCCAGTAGGTCTACATAGACTGTACATGTACATACTATCACAGGTTATTGCAAGCTCCATTAGGTCTACATACACTGTACATGTACATACTATCACAGGTTATTGCAAGCTCCAGTAGGTCTACATAGACTGTACATGTACATACTATCACAGGTTATTGCAAGCTCCAGTAGGTCTACATAGACTGTACATGTACATACTATCACAGGTTATTGCAAGCTCCAGTAGGTCTACATAGACTGTACATGTACATACTATCACAGGTTATTGCAAGCTCCAGTAGGTCTACATACACTGTACATGTACATACTATCACAGGTTATTGCAAGCTCCAGTAGGCCTACATAGACTGTACATGTACATACTATCACAGGTTATTGCAAGCTCCAGTAGGCCTACATACACTGTACATGTACATACTATCACAGGTTATTGCAAGCTCCAGTAGGTCTACATACACTGTACATGTACATACTATCACAGGTTATTGCAAGCTCCAGTAGGCCTACATACACTGTACATGTACATACTATCACAGGTTATTGCAAGCTCCAGTAGGTCTACATAGACTGTACATGTACATACTATCACAGGTTATTGCAAGCTCCAGTAGGTCTACATAGACTGTACATGTACATACTATCACAGGTTATTGCAAGCTCCAGTAGGCCTACATAGACTGTACATGTACATACTATCACAGGTTATTGCAAGCTCCAGTAGGCCTACATAGACTGTACATGTACATACTATCACAGGTTATTGCAAGCTCCAGTAGGTCTACATAGACTGTACATGTACATACTATCACAGGTTATTGCAAGCTCCAGTAGGTCTACATAGACTGTACATGTACATACTATCACAGGTTATTGCAAGCTCCAGTAGGTCTACATAGACTGTACATGTACATACTATCACAGGTTATTGCAAGCTCCAGTAGGCCTACATAGACTGTACATGTACATACTATCACAGGTTATTGCAAGCTCCAGTAGGCCTACATACACTGTACATGTACATACTATCACAGGTTATTGCAAGCTCCAGTAGGCCTACATACACTGTACATGTACATACTATCACAGGTTATTGCAAGCTCCAGTAGGCCTACATAGACTGTACATGTACATACTATCACAGGTTATTGCAAGCTCCAGTAGGTCTACATACACTGTACATGTACATACTATCACAGGTTATTGCAAGCTCCAGTAGGTCTACATACACTGTACATGTACATACTATCACAGGTTATTGCAAGCTCCAGTAGGTCTACATACACTGTACATGTACATACTATCACAGGTTATTGCAAGCTCCAGTAGGTCTACATACACTGTACATGTACATACTATCACAGGTTATTGCAAGCTCCAGTAGGTCTACATACACTGTACATGTACATACTATCACAGGTTATTGCAAGCTCCAGTTAGTCTACATACACTGTACATGTACATACTATCACAGGTTATTGCAAGCTCCAGTAGGCCTACATAGACTGTACATGTACATACTATCACAGGTTATTGCAAGCTCCAGTAGGCCTACATAGACTGTACATGTACATACTATCACAGGTTATTGCAAGCTCCAGTAGGCCTACATAGACTGTACATGTACATACTATCACAGGTTATTGCAAGCTCCAGTAGGCCTACATAGACTGTACATGTACATACTATCACAGGTTATTGCAAGCTCCAGTAGGCCTACATTGACTGTACATGTACATACTATCACAGGTTATTGCAAGCTCCAGTAGGTCTACATAGACTGTACATGTACATACTATCACAGGTTATTGCAAGCTCCAGTAGGCCTACATAGACTGTACATGTACATACTATCACAGGTTATTGCAAGCTCCAGTAGGTCTACATACACTGTACATGTACATACTATCACAGGTTATTGCAAGCTCCAGTAGGCCTACATACACTGTACATGTACATACTATCACAGGTTATTGCAAGCTCCAGTAGGTCTACATACACTGTACATGTACATACTATCACAGGTTATTGCAAGCTCCAGTAGGTCTACATAGACTGTACATGTACATACTATCACAGGTTATTGCAAGCTCCAGTAGGTCTACATAGACTGTACATGTACATACTATCACAGGTTATTGCAAGCTCCAGTAGGTCTACATACACTGTACATGTACATACTATCACAGGTTATTGCAAGCTCCAGTAGGCCTACATAGACTGTACATGTACATACTATCACAGGTTATTGCAAGCTCCAGTAGGCCTACATACACTGTACATGTACATACTATCACAGGTTATTGCAAGCTCCAGTAGGTCTACATACACTTTACATGTACATACTATCACAGGTTATTGCAAGCTCCAGTAGGCCTACATACACTGTACATGTACATACTATCACAGGTTATTGCAAGCTCCAGTAGGTCTACATAGACTGTACATGTACATACTATCACAGGTTATTGCAAGCTCCAGTAGGTCTACATAGACTGTACATGTACATACTATCACAGGTTATTGCAAGCTCCAGTAGGCCTACATAGACTGTACATGTACATACTATCACAGGTTATTGCAAGCTCCAGTAGGCCTACATAGACTGTACATGTACATACTATCACAGGTTATTGCAAGCTCCAGTAGGTCTACATAGACTGTACATGTACATACTATCACAGGTTATTGCAAGCTCCAGTAGGTCTACATAGACTGTACATGTACATACTATCACAGGTTATTGCAAGCTCCAGTAGGTCTACATAGACTGTACATGTACATACTATCACAGGTTATTGCAAGCTCCAGTAGGCCTACATAGACTGTACATGTACATACTATCACAGGTTATTGCAAGCTCCAGTAGGCCTACATACACTGTACATGTACATACTATCACAGGTTATTGCAAGCTCCAGTAGGCCTACATACACTGTACATGTACATACTATCACAGGTTATTGCAAGCTCCAGTAGGCCTACATAGACTGTACATGTACATACTATCACAGGTTATTGCAAGCTCCAGTAGGTCTACATACACTGTACATGTACATACTATCACAGGTTATTGCAAGCTCCAGTAGGTCTACATACACTGTACATGTACATACTATCACAGGTTATTGCAAGCTCCAGTAGGTCTACATACACTGTACATGTACATACTATCACAGGTTATTGCAAGCTCCAGTAGGTCTACATACACTGTACATGTACATACTATCACAGGTTATTGCAAGCTCCAGTAGGTCTACATACACTGTACATGTACATACTATCACAGGTTATTGCAAGCTCCAGTTAGTCTACATACACTGTACATGTACATACTATCACAGGTTATTGCAAGCTCCAGTAGGCCTACATAGACTGTACATGTACATACTATCACAGGTTATTGCAAGCTCCAGTAGGCCTACATAGACTGTACATGTACATACTATCACAGGTTATTGCAAGCTCCAGTAGGCCTACATAGACTGTACATGTACATACTATCACAGGTTATTGCAAGCTCCAGTAGGCCTACATAGACTGTACATGTACATACTATCACAGGTTATTGCAAGCTCCAGTAGGCCTACATTGACTGTACATGTACATACTATCACAGGTTATTGCAAGCTCCAGTAGGTCTACATAGACTGTACATGTACATACTATCACAGGTTATTGCAAGCTCCAGTAGGCCTACATAGACTGTACATGTACATACTATCACAGGTTATTGCAAGCTCCAGTAGGTCTACATACACTGTACATGTACATACTATCACAGGTTATTGCAAGCTCCAGTAGGCCTACATACACTGTACATGTACATACTATCACAGGTTATTGCAAGCTCCAGTAGGTCTACATACACTGTACATGTACATACTATCACAGGTTATTGCAAGCTCCAGTAGGCCTACATAGACTGTACATGTACATACTATCACAGGTTATTGCAAGCTCCAGTAGGTCTACATACACTGTACATGTACATACTATCACAGGTTATTGCAAGCTCCAGTAGGCCTACATACACTGTACATGTACATACTATCACAGGTTATTGCAAGCTCCAGTAGGCCTACATACACTGTACATGTACATACTATCACAGGTTATTGCAAGCTCCAGTAGGCCTACATACACTGTACATGTACATACTATCACAGGTTATTGCAAGCTCCAGTAGGCCTACATAGACTGTACATGTACATACTATCACAGGTTATTGCAAGCTCCAGTAGGTCTACATAGACTGTACATGTACATACTATCACAGGTTATTGCAAGCTCCAGTAGGTCTACATTGACTGTACATGTACATACTATCACAGGTTATTGCAAGCTCCAGTAGGCCTACATAGACTGTACATGTACATACTATCACAGGTTATTGCATAATCTCAATATCAAGCTCCAGTAGGCCTACATAGACTGTACATGTACATACTATCACAGGTTATTGTATAATCTCAATATCAAGCTCCAGTAGGCCTACATACACTGTACATGTACATACTATCACAGGTTATTGCATAATCTCAATATCAAGCTCCAGTAGGCCTACATACACTGTACATGTACATACTAAGGACACAATAGTTAACGAGACGACACAGTTTTGTTGTATTTTCGAGAAAATTAAAAATAGAAGTAAAATGGGTATTTTGGCGTGAATTGTACATAACTTCCTTGGTATCCCAAAGTTATTTTAGTTTAGTTCATGTAAACATGTACAATTTTCTATGATTGCTGCACATGACAAGTTACAGCCCATTCATATTACATACAACTATACATGTCAATAGGACCAAGTTACATTATTTTGCTTAGGAAAGGACAATGGTGTAGTTATACATGTATAACTGGTGTACTATTTTCAAATTACAAAACACATAATGCTGCATACTGAGTTACAATGGTATCCTGTGATTATTGTTTAAGACATATAAAGTATGCTATAGATTATTTGTATTTGAATACAATGTATACATTCGCACAAAAACATATTAAACAATTAGCACATGAACATGCTGTGTATATTGTAACCGTATGGCAGCCTTCAATATTTGTCACGTTGTCATTCAATCAGTGTTATCCTTGTCAATATTGTACATTTGGAATATTGTACATGCACACACACTTTGTATCTATACACACTTTGACCAGCTACCAATAATCGTTCTCGTCACTACAAGAACCATCATCGTAATGTTCAAAATCATCCGAGTCGTCGGAATCACGGTAACGAGGAGCTCTGGAAACTCTGGGGTTTCCTCGCACCTTCACGGATACTCCTCCGTTCTTTGTCGTCATCTTACTTTCTGGTATGCTGTGGATCTCTTTCACCTGTATCGTGTGACATCTTCCACGTCTTTCTAACTCTTTAAAGACCCATAGTCTCCTATTGTCACATGTGAACCATTTACCGTTCACCTTGGCAACAGATATAATATCTATGTCGCTTATGCTCACGCTAAAAAAAAGGTTTCAGAATGTGAAAGTCAGTGAAAAGACAGGAACCATTATTGGTCCTTGTGTTATCGTTTAATGATTAGAATTGAACCGCTCTTCAATAATGCAGAGCATGCATAGCCTTTATTTGCCAGTTAGGTTTCTGTTAAAATATCATATGTGTGTCTCCACCCGTTTTTGATCCCGGTCGCCAGATTAGACGGCAATCACCCTAACCGTTGATCTACTGACGCACACATAGGAACAATATCATCAGTTTTACGCAAATCTTCCATTTTCCAGCCGACTCGATCTATAAACATGTATTACTGAACTTACATTAGAACAGGTAACAAACCTATATAGATACTTCCACACATTATATTACATAGTTATTTTTGGATATACCGACAGTTCGTTTTTAAATTTTTAAAAACAAATAATGAAATTTCATTGACCTCCTTGACGTCAAAATGTAAGTTACAAATAATGACAACCCTCGATAAACTCACCTTCCATCACACACATCATCGACAAGCAATCCTATACCTCTGCAAGTATTGAACGAGCTGCAGATAGAATCTTGAGAATAATATATCTCACTCGGACGTAGATTCATCTTTCTTCTGATAATTTAACTGGATTATATTCACTGCAGCCTTTCCAAGATCACGATTACACACAACTGACAACTGGTTTGCGCATATGAATGCAATATGAATGAAACTTTCTATATATAGATATTTTTTCGAAAATCAACCTATTTATAAACCAGTGTAGCAATACCACGTGACAAAATACTACAGTCCAAAGAAGAATTTTGTAAACAAAACCTCCACTTGGAGAAGAAAAATAGGCGTAAGTATTTTATTTCTTCACCAATTTCTATGAAATATAGAGCACGCTAAGGGAAAAAATATAAGGTTTCCGCGATATATTGTATATCTCTCCGTAGTTTGGCCGTTTTTTCGATTACCCTGTGATATTTTTTCCCTTAGCGTGCTCTATATTTCATAGAAATTGGTGAAGAAATAAAATACTTACGCCTATTTTTCTTCTCAAAGTGGAGGTTTTGTTTACAAAATTCTTCTTTGGACTGTAGTATTTTGTCACGTGGTATTGCTACACTGTAAACGATACTAAAATCGAAATTAAAATACGACGCAAATTACCTAAAGATAATGAAACATCGCATAATAATGAACAGGGTGACGAATCAACGGGGTTTACGCACGGATACTGAAAGGAGCTAAGTCATCGGTAAGACCTGTTTTTTGCCAATATCTCTAATTGTTCGTACACGATTCTTAATATTTTGCAGTGCATAAAAGACAGATAAGCATTCTGCTTCTAACCATGTTCAAACTTAAAAGATTATCTTCCTAATTTGGACGCAATCGTTGGCCAAAATTGACGAGTAAAGAAACTGATGTAAACAATCGTGCTGCATGCGACGTGAAATTGCATTTCCCATTTCAGTTTACCGTAAAATGTTGTATTTAGTAGGTTGACTGTGTATCAAACCATTCAAATACGTTCATGTATTATATGGCTATCTTTATCATAAATTGACGTTTCTGCATGATTAAAGTGACATTTGGAGAAATGCTGTCGTAAACGTGAATTTAGAGATTGCTGTTGTAAACGTGATAATTTTTCTTTGGATACCTTCAAAACACAAAAGATTAACACAAGCTGTTATACTAGTAAGTAATCCATAATAATGAATTTACTTACTAACATATCAATTATTTTGCAGATAGTATGTCATGGAAAAGCGACGAAAATAATGGTTGTCTTTGTGTCGGATGTGGAGGATGTTTACAGTCACGTCCCCAATTCTAATTAAGAACGTATGGTTGACACCATGGATGAAGTCACGAGCCGGTTAAATGGAAGTAATAATCTACACCCGTTATGACGATTTTGAAATCACCAATAAAACTTACTTTAATATATCCACCAGTGTGGAGTTATTTCACTTAATTAAACTGCACAAAGTGTGAACACCCAGAAACAGAAGGTGCTTATGAAAATATTCGATATGGAATTGAACAAATCTTAGACCACAACAATCAACATGACACTGTCGACAGCTGTTTCAGTCATCTCACTTAGTGTTCTGTGTTGGTTCTTCTCATGTATTGACAGGAACCCTGAGAAATGTGTACAAGGAAGGAATAGAAGGAAAGCACAATGACGCTAGGAAAGAACTAGCAAAATCAAACATGACAAATGTGTCTATTGATATGATAGAGACTATACTTGAACCGATGCCAGTTCCTGTAGCAGTTGCACACTTCATTGAGACAGTTGAAAACCAGATGAGAGTTCATGGCGATGTACTCGTATGTGAGGCTAACTTTTGTAGATAGTGATAAGCGGATGACAATGATGTTATTACGTGCAAAAGAAAGGGTAATAATGAGATTGCCCCTTAGAAATCGGTTCACAGCCGGATTGCCGGGATACAAATCCAGCGCACTAACCACTGCAGCAGCTAATAGATTACAGACTGCTGTTTTGTATATGCCAGGTGTCACAGTAAAACCTCACTAATAAGACCGCCATTGGTACTTTGAAAATGCACTTATTATAGATTTGGTCTTAATATTAGAAGTATACAACTGTGAAATCGTGAAAAGTAACATACACAATTATGGTTTAGGTTCTGAAATGGCCTTTAAGTGAAGCTTAACTGTTCATCTTTGTTTAAGAGATATATAAATATGATACTTGTTTATGTATTTGAATAAGCTTTTTAATGACAAACATATTATTTATACAGTAAAAGTTACATATACATAATCAGTATTTGCGATACATGTAATAAATAAAATTAATAGCAATACAGTTTTACTGTTTTTTCGCCATAGAGCTTTAAATTCACAAATGCCATTTGTGAGCGGTCTCCTTCAGTGGAGTATGCACATTGACTAGACTGTTAAAAGCTGTTGGAATACAACATAATGTAAAGGGTACATGTTGTAAACTTTCAAACATATTAATTCCAAGAAATTCCCTCTGAGCCATAATATTTCTGTTGATTGGATTTTACAACAGTTTTTATATTTCTTCAAATAAACGTTCATGCAGCACAGAGATGTATTAATCCTGTTAAATTTAACCTATCACGTAAGTCCAGTGCTTGTAATATTCAGTCGCAGCTTCATCAATTGATTAACATGTTACTGTCCAGCCAGCTAGAATAGTAGTCAAATGGTAGCATCCATTTTCACTAACAGGTGCCTGCTAGGAATGCTCTTTACAACAGCATCTGTAATAATAATTAATATTATATAATATGCCTGTCCATATATCATGATTTAATGATCAAAATGTAACAACATGGTGAATGGTTGATAGTTTTGGTTATCTGGGATTTACATTTACTGCTAATGAGTGATTATGTCCTGTGCCCTAGCCCTCAAATAATATCAAAACCGTCATTTTATAAATAAACAAGAGCCAACGTGTCATAAAATACGCTCGCCTGGGGAAAAGTGAATGAAAATATAATAATCCAACTTGGCCTATTTCACAAAATAATCCAACTTGGCCTGTTTCACATTGTTTTGGTAATTAATAGACTATCCTACAAGAAGGCCTTGGATGATTTGGAATATACTTGAACTTGGTCTAGATATTATGCTCATAAACAATGTCAACACGTTTGAAGATGACCAGTTGAGAACTGTTTGAATGAGAGTACAGACAAGGGAATTTTCACATTTTGTGGTAATTAAAGGACCACAACCCAAGAAGGCATGGGCTGATTCGACCTTCAATTAAACTTGGCCTAGATATTATGCCCATATACATTGTCACCAACGTTGAAGATAAGCAGATGAAAACTCTTTGAACTAGAGAACAATGTCAATTATTTTGGTAATTATTGGACCATAACCCACGAAGGCCTTAGCAATCGCCCTATAACTGCACTTAGCCTAGATATCATGCCCATAAATAATGTCAACAAGTTTGAAGACGATCCTATGAAAACTGTTTGAACTAGAGTGCAGACAAGGCCAATTTCACATTTTTTAGTTATTGAAAAAAATTACCCAAGAAGGACTGGGCTGATTTGTCCTGTACTTGACATTGACCTAGATATTATGCCCATAAACATTGTCACTAAGTTTGAAGACGATCGGGTGAAAAATGTTTTGTTAGGAGTACAGACAAATAACAGGAACTAAAAAATATCTCACTAAAATTTTATAATCATGAAACTGTTATATCTTGAAATTAATCAATACAATGTATATGAATTGGCTTGAACACACATAAAGGATATGTTACATTGACTTTATAACTGCAAACAGAATAATTAGTTGAACCGTAATGGTTTACACGTTGCAAGCAGCATCTTACTTTAATCACGTTTACGACAGCAAAACTTGGAATGTTCACAAAGTTTCCATTTTATAACATACATGCATTTAATGCTATTCAAACACTTTTGGCATACAAAATATACTTTGGACTTCACTATCTGCTTACAAAATCAACTCAATTGCGATGAAATGTTTAAAAATCATAAATGCACGTTGCGTGCAGCATACAGTTTACAGCGAATTCTCAACATGTCATATTTTGGCCAAGGATAGCGTGTTTATTAAGTAGAGTTTTGTGGAATATTTAATATTGGCATGACGAGCAGCGTAAGCTGTCTTTTATGCGCTACGAGAAAATGAAAAACAAGTTCATTTAGAACGTTTATTTGCAAAAAAACGTCACTTACCGAGCTTGTTGACATCTATGAATTTGCACCGGTAAACCCCAAAAAGTCACGTGATTCGTCACCCTGTGAAGGCAGCATTGAAACAGACGAGCACAGAAAACAGAAATAACACAGACCACAAATAGTAAAAAATACTCTATTTAATAATAATTTAGTTTTGAAGGTACATTTGTATCTCATTACAGTGTATAACATAATTATACATGTAAACTAAACAAATATCACAATTTTCAATAAAAGCACAATTAAATCGATCATCATTTTGAACAAACAGAAGCCGGAGTTGGTTGTGGGTTGCGTATAGGCAACACTATTAATTTATATGGTTTTAGTGCCGTATTAAATTGTTAGTTTTTTGTTACACATTTACGACCGCATAAATTTATATTGTAAAATACATGCTCTATTAATACATCACATTGTATACATGTGCATACAATGATAACAAGATGGATGTACAACTTTTCTGCCATTCGCACGGTTAATTATATATGCATATTTAAGATGTATTGCAGTTAATTGAATGGAAAGTTTGAAATTGTAAAAGTAAAACGTCAATTATAATGATAACAATAATCGTCAGAATCACAGTAATAACTACATGCGCACTCATCACTGTCAGTCCACTCATCACTGTCAGTCTCATCCCATTCAGCCTCAGCAAACATACTCTCATCCTCTTCTACCGCTTCTACATAGTCTACATAATCTTTATCAGCATCATCACCATCGTCCAGACCATAGAAATTAGTGTCGTCATTATTAAAGTAATCATATATTTCACAGTAAAACTCGTACAAGCATCGATGGCGAGGTCTTCTGGATACTGAACAATACTCGAGCACTCCGTCAGATACGTCAAACCATGCAGCCATCTCGGTGTACAGGAACACTGACGATCCTTGGTATCACATTGAATTCTCTCTGAAGAATCTTTGTGAATATGCCTCCGGTGGTTTCCTTTATACACTATCAACTAACCATCTGAAGTCAACCTCAGTGTATTGGAACGTTTATGTTAACTGAAAACATAAACATGCAAGTTTTATCGTTGCCAGTGATAGAAACTTCAAATACTAAGATATGTTTGTAAAACATGTATGCTCCAATGACAGCCTAAAGGAGTCAGTAGTTAAAGGTTTGACAGACTGACTTCAAAATAGATAGAGGTCAACTACTGATGGTAACCAACTAAGCTTATGTCTAATTATATTAGTCACATAACTATTACCGTTCATTCCGTTGAAAAAGGCGCATAAAACTGTTTAGTTAGAATGCCCGTTCGTTCGTTCGTGCGTTCGTGCGTGCGTTCGTTCGTGCGTGCGTGCGTGCGTGCGTGCGTACGTGCGTGCGTGCGCGTTCGTGCGTCCGTCCGTCCAATAAATCAATCCGATCGATAGGCCTACATGTCCGTGACATTAATTCTACATCATTAACGATATCTCTATGGGCATGTATGTTCTAAGTCGTCATTAAATACGATGATTAAATAATAAATATAAGAACAAGACACAAACCTTAATAATGAATCAAATAAATATACATGCATATATTTTCACTCATTCAAACTACCCAACCGTATACAAATATCCAATCGATTAATAACTTTAGAATCAAGCAAATATAATACAAGTACATGATATACATTTCGTGATTGTGTTTTTTAGAAAATCAGGTTATATAATCAGACGGTATTTCGTGCATACATGTATATCTAATCACTAGTTTATAAATGTCTATATTTAACGTGATAGCTGATAAAATTTAATATTTATGTAGGGTTGTGATTACTTTGGACGGTCGCCCGCTTTGAACACTGATCACAATAGTTTAACATAATATATATTAACAAAGATTGCTAATAAAAACACAGTTAGGGGTAAATTTAGCTACATCGGTAAGTTAACGCGTTAAGCGCTGCAACTTGGAAGGTTTTGGATTCGAGGCATGTTGGAACCTAACCGTTTAACTGCGTTAAAATGCATAATCAGGAATAGTCTCTATTTATTTATGAATCGATTAATCAAGTCGGTCATTTGTTTACATAAACATTGCAAGTATTATTTTAATAATTCTAATAGTATATTAGTATGTAGCTTTGTGAATAAGGTATACGTTTTCACTGCCTTTTTCTCCTATTGAAATGTTTAAAACAATAAAAATACAAAGTTATGATATTGCAATGTTTGTATACAAGTGACAGACCTGATTAAACGGACTATACGTATTATATCGATATGTATAGTCCTGTGTTTACAAATAAAATTTAATGCATTTTCAACGTCCCCAAGTTGGCCTCGAAGTGACCATTTTATACTTCTCAAAAATGTTAAAATTCCTTAAATATTAACCATCGATCTGGCTATGTATTGATAGTTTGTGATAACAGTCTCTGTATATTACATATGGCGGAAACGAGTGTCATAAAATGTGCCTATCAACATATCTATGTATCAAGGCCCTTATTTCACCGATCTGTATCAGTAAGACCCTTTTTAAAGCGCCTGAATGATCATGATTAAGGTGATCACTGGTGTTTGATTCATTTGTCTATGTTACAATAGTTATATTTTATATCATGGCTACGGCAATTTACATTGATGTTAACTGAGGCGGTGTGGCTAAATCCGATGGTAATTGATGGGGTGTGTCTTAATTTTCAAAGGAATGAGTGCAATTACTACAGTGCAGGATACACTTCCATTGTACTTTACTTCGGTCAACGTGACCTCTATCGATTTTCGTGGTCGAGTTATATTGGAGTCCACAACTTTAAAATCACAACACCGTGCTATTGATTTTCATTGGACATGTTAATCGGTCAGCATTGTAAAAATTTGGACACGCCTTATGTTTACAAAGTGACAGCCAATGATATAAGTCAGAAAGAAAACGCTTAACGCTTGGTTGTTTATTTTGTCTCGGGCTACGCCCTCGACAAAATAAGACAACCTCGCGTCTGCGTTCTCTTTCTATAACATAACGTGTGAACTGATCGATTTAAAAATAGTGACACGATAAAATTTAAATTTGTTGATAGATATATTACTGATTGTGTTACAGTGCAACTTTAATAATTACAAGTGCTATTTTAAAACATTTTAATTCAAAATTGACAAAATTGAAAAGGGCACATTTTTGGAAGTTTATGTGTCTAACACTGAATTTTAATATCTTTTAAAACGTTAGGGTGCAAGAAATTTCAACGGGGTAAACATTTGTTGAAATAAGTGCATAAAAATTGCATGTTGTCTGATTATGTTGTGAACAGTGAATTTTAATAATTTAACGTCTGATTTAAAAAGCTTAAAGTGCAGGAAATTGCATGATTTTAATTCAAATATTGAAAAAAGCTTACCCCTCCCGCACGCACGCACCCATAACATAAAAAAACAAGCTGTGCCACCTACTCTAAAATGTGTGGATCCGGGCCTGTATATTGATATGGCTCGTGGGGTAGTATCTTTAGCATGATCAATAAACAAACATGGATAATAAAATATATACATTCGATATGATATGAGTACATGTAGATTATTTGCATTTAATTTTTCAATAACAGCATTCGAACATTTTGAACTGCTCGTTAACAATACACATGCTTTTTATCAATTCATGAATAAGGTGGCAATCAGCTTGGCGGGTGCTTATGAATGCTTACCTTTTGGCAACGTAAACCCATGTTTGTTTTTTCTGCACACACCAACTGTGACACCAAACGTGGTTTATTCATACTATATGATGTTTCTAAAGGATGTTGCTCTATGTATACGATTTATTGTCCATAAACATTAATAGTCCTAATTACGAATAACTAGTAAATGGTATATTATTACCGTTTATAAACTATGCCGTTAAGCAGAGGTACTAAGAATTTCAGTAACGCTTTTAGGAAACTTGTTTTCCACAAAACTTGAGATGAACTGGTTGGCAATCAAGAGAAGTCGTTTATTTGCTTTTATTTATCCTCGCCACCGGATAATCCATATGGGCGAGGCCCCCAGAAGAGGCTAGTCACTTTAGTGTTTGGGGGATAGTGCATGATACAGAAGATGCTCCAGTTCCAGAAGCATCCCTGGTTCTTTTACGTGCCGATGTTAAGCATCATACACGTGACCTCGCTTAACGTCTCGTCCGAAAGACTGTTAGTAAGTTTAGTTATGTTAGGTGGGAAACACTGAAAAGCATCTCTAGTTTTGACCGTCTGGAGTAGGGAACGAACCCACAACCTTCAGATCAGCAGTCAGTAACCCTTACCACTAGACCACTTGTCCACAGAAGTCTCGCGTGTATCGATGCTATATACACCGGGAACGTTAAATAACCAACCGGAGTCCACGTAAAGGGCTAGGCGTCTGGATTCCTTGTATCACGCACTTATTTTGTCTCTTCCCTCGAAGTCGATGATCATTGGCCAATTATGGAGTGATAAAACCGTCTCAGTCGAAAACAAAAAAAAAACAATAAAATCAACTGTGGTAAATACCGGTAGTTATTTTCATTGAAAATGAGACAAAATTAATGATGCAAGATTTTATTCAGATTAATAGCTGGGCGCTCTGTGATATTGAGTGATAATATTCCCGGCAGATCGATAATAGTTCGAGAGCTACACTCAATATAAAATAACTACACAATATAGTTATTCCGGAAAAGAGTGCAATAACTGCAATACTACACTGGGTGTGCCGTTTTACCAGCACATATCCTCCACGCCCTCAGCTGAATTATGATACAAAACATATAGAAAACAAACACTCGGATATTCAAGTTATATAATCATGGCCACCGCCCTCGCCATATTTCAGTTCTCTGTCGATAACAAATAGAGAAAATAGAGAATATTATTTAAATCAACCAAGTGATGTCGGAAAATCTATTTTTAGACATGTATATACATTATATTCTATAATTATACTCATTGAACAGTATTTTCGTATTGCGACGGCAACATCATTCAATCATTTCATGTAGTACACATTCCTTTCT
The DNA here is from genome assembly GCA_947247005.1 of Spisula solida. Taxonomy (NCBI): domain Eukaryota; kingdom Metazoa; phylum Mollusca; class Bivalvia; order Venerida; family Mactridae; genus Spisula; species Spisula solida. The sequence continues at coordinate 33,004,466 of OX365950.1, read as the reverse complement.
TGTCGTATGTTTTTGATATTTTCGGAAAACATGTTTTCAAAAACACATAAATTAGATTTGGCAATTTTGCGTACATATTTAGAGACTATCTAAATGAAAGAAGTAGGACATTAGACATTTGACAACACTGCTCTATATATGTTTTAACGTTAAAAATGACTAAACTCAACTAAAAGTCCAATATAGTAATAAAACAGAATTCATAAATACAAAAAGAAGAACTAAAAAAGAATAAATGCACATAAGATAAATGCCTATGTCACAGCTATATAAGAGTTATTGGGAAAGAAAAACAACAAATACGCATACAGATTAAAATAAATAACATAATACTATTTGCCTAGATTTCTACTTATATGCTTCATAATTGTATTATATCTATAAAGCAATAATCTAAATCATGCGGATAGTTGATATAAAATAAATGCAAGTGACATTTGTCTGATAAATCAACAAATATAACTCTTTATAGATCTAGCACTTTTGATAGATATTAGATGCACTTGCGTTTGGTGCCATCATAAGCTCCTATCTCTGAGAAAGTGACGTAAACTGTTTGTCACCAGTTAAATCATGAACTTTCTTTTCTGAATCGACAACAAATGAATTTGCAGCATAAGAACCTGCAACAAAAGAGTCTGCGGCAAAAGGCTCCGTCACTGTTGTCGTCATCCGCTCTTGGTGGCGGTGGCATCACTGTTGTGTACACACCGCCACGTACCCTGACAGTTCTCCCTTCAGTTGTTGTTGTCATTTTGTGTGGAGGTATTTCATCAATTACTCGCACTGGGATATTGTCACACATCCCTCGGTTTTCTAATTGTTTAAACACCCAGAGACGTCTGTTATCAGAGGTGTACCATCGCTTTCCAACTTTTGCAACTTCCATAGTCGGAATGTCTTCAACGGAAATACTGAAAATGGAAAGGGTGTATCTCTCAAATTTGAACACGTCAGTGCCATTGAGCGAGTTATAAATTCGTGATAACTTAAAGCGCTATATCCTTTCCATTTTGGGAGGATATGAGAAATTCATATGGTCCCTATACCCCGTCCCTGAGACACTATTGACTAGCGGCATCGATACATCCTGATGCTACACACCTGCCGCCAAAGTGAAAGTAGAATTTTTTTAGCTTGGTAGGCCTATTTTTGGGCCCCTTTATAGGACTGCGTATTGGTTAGAATGATTGATACGATATTTGTATTGATACAACATGATCGATATTCGATACATCATATGATATTTTCTTTAAGCAATAAAACGTCTAAATAGGAAGGTATTAGCTTGCAATATCTATTTAACTTGCAGAACACAATTAAAACAAGACATGTAACACAATGGTTTGTGGTTTACTCTGTTTACACATGTTTTATAGTATTTGGTATCAATTGCTTAGACCCGAGCGGTTAATTTCACAGCAGTTTTTGTTTGAATATTGTGACGAAACACTGAGTCAGTGGACATCGAAAAAACTCGACTTGAATGGGGATATTATTGGTTTTCATGTGTTTTTGTTGTTGACCGATTATTTCATCGATACGGAAACGTTCGATTCGATGTATCGATCGAACGCAAAATACCGGTATTCGATTTATATTGTAAACCGGTACGCAGCCCTACCCCTTTAGGACAATGATCCTGACCCCTTTGTCTAGCCTTATATTCCTTTTATAGAAAAATAAAAACTTTTTGGCGATAAATGTTAATGCAGTTCCACAGGGAATCGTACCACAATGGCGGGTAGGACCAGTAATTTCAGTTTTGGAAAATCTATGTTCAAATATTCTTTAGTATGGGATGCCTGTGTACCCATGACAGCAACATTCCCGAATTTGGGCATTTAGGTTGAACACTAAATTAAATGAAGGCCGAAATTTCCATCCCGGCCAGTCTGCATTAGTACGCTATGGCAGCGGAAAGGATATATAAATGAGCTAAAATAAACAAGAAATATCTTTTAAAAAGATAAACAGCGTTAAGATAGCAGATAAGTGTACTTGTTTTCAATAAAGATGCGGACGTTATTTCATATCGTTGAAATTGAAAACACTAATCAGACTAGAATTTATATATTTATCCATGTAAATTGTTTGTCAGTAAATAAAAAAAGAAAAGTAATATAGGTATATGTATTTATTAGTCTAGATTCTGCGGTCCGTTATATCCGACTTTAATATTTAGCGCGCATTATGTCTGAAAAAATGTAGACGGGACTTAAATTACCTCAAATTAACGTCGAAATTATAGACAAAAACAAAATGGGGAAAAAATCAGAAAAAAATAGACTGAAGTAGGATTTGAACTCGATGCCCTCTGCTCACAAAATGATATATCACAGACGAACGCGCTACCAATGTAGCTAATTATGATACTAAATTTTCGAGCGCTGTATTACTCTTACAAGATAACCATTGATGCAAAGCATCAAAGGGCGCCATAAAAGAAGTTCTGAAAACTGTAAAGACATATATGATTGATCTTTATAAGAAACAGCAGGTGTTGTATTTTTCAAAATATAATGGCAAAAGTGAAATACAAAAAATATATTTTCATCTTGAATATTAAGGATCTTAGTTTGTACCTTAATCCTCTTGTACAAGCATGTTTTATAAATATACGCATGCTATTCATTTAATATTATCAAATGGCAAACAATGCAGATGCACATCATTTACAACTCATTTCAGTGTGATGTGATGTGTAGTAACTTCATAATGCTAATTTCAGTTTATTGGCAATTAGTATAATGTAATAGTCAAATGGTGTATTGTGTGTAAAGTTTGTATAGCTATATATCCGATAGCAATTCAGTATGTGCAAATTCCATATTTGGTGCATACTATTTCATTGGTTGTATAAATTTAACAAACAAAGCTGAGTGTAAAGGCAAAAGTTTCTATATGATAAGTTCAAAAAAACAAGAATAAAATACAACAGGTATATGAACTTTGTTTTATTTATAAACAGAAAATTATTAACAATACAAGACATATGTGTTGCATAACCATGACACATAGAACGTGCCAAATCTGTATAGACAACCAAATGTATTAGTTTAGAAGCAACATTATTTAAATCTTTATAGACTCTAGAATCAATTGCTTTCTAGACACTAAATCTATACAGATGTCAAGTTCATTCATGAGTCTATACGCTTAGATGTATTCAAATACGTATAGCAAGAATCGAGAACAATTGATGTAGAAGATGAGTCGACCAAGACTCAAAAACTCTACCGAGAACCAGTGAGTTACCAGCTAATTCAAATCTGTATAGAAACCATTTTAAGTGTCTAGATACCTGTAAAAGCAAATGCGTTCAAATCTGTATAGACACATCTCTCCATTGGCAGAACGACTGAAATCTATATCTAAGACAAGTAGTTTCCAGGGCATATCCATTTACCATGAAATGTTTTAAGATATAGCATTTCAATGTAGACTGCAGGGTCGGTCAAAGTTGTGCATTAAAAAGCTGGATAGCTATAATGTCGCTGATATGCAGTACGTACGGGTCATTCAATTTATATCGCATTGTATATTGAATGACCCTCAATTAAACAAATAGTCGGTATCAATTTTTCATTTGTTACTTTGTACGTGGTTTTCAAAATTGGTACCGACTATTTTGTTTCATTGAAGAATCTTTTCAGAGAAACCTGAACGTGGCACATCTTAATCCATATGCTGCACTTCTTGGGTTTTATAGATTACAATGTGGTAGATACATGTATTTATAGAAACTCTAATATTTACCTCGTCGAACGCGATTCAAGAGCCGTGCCGAGTAACGGTTTTTCCTGTTCTAAAAATAGACGGTGTACCCAGTGTATTTACTGGTGTCAGACCGGTGAAAGTACTTCCGGGTCGTAGTATGCTAAAATAGTTCCTATGAAAACTTTAATTCTGTTCTGTTCTTGTACTGTTTGACTGTGGTAACTGTGAATTGTTGACCAAAATTCCTATATATATTTCAAATATGGACTTTCTGTCAACAGCTAACAGCCTTTAATTTATCTTTTTCTAGATTACTACACCCTGACTGAGGGCTGAAAATGTGTGGGTGCTTCGGCCGAATCAGCTGTTGTGTATTGGAAAATAGCATAGTCTACCTGGGAGACTAGAAATAGCAGGAAAACAACACACTCAACCTGGCATTTTCTGTGACTCATTTATGAGGACAGTGTATGTATTCTATGGAAAAGGCCACAGGAAATCATTTGGGAAATCAGTGTGACTCAGGGAGAGACATGAAATTGGGTCATTTTGCATAGAAATGATAGTAGAAAATTTTACCGGTGTGACACCTACTGATATGAAGCCGCATTTCGTAAGCGATACGCTGATTGGTTGTTTATTTCCTGTGGGCACTGGGTGTAATGCAGAGCAATGAATTGTGGGGAGTAGGATATGTAAGATTACGTAAGGTCTGTTGGTCAGACCGGTACCTTCATGTTAATGAGATATTTGGCCGGGGCGACACAATTAGCTTTATGCAAATAAGTAATTTCGCCGGCCGGATCAGCGAGGTTCGTAAGGGGAATTTATGTATGTTAATCAAATAAAGTTATATTATATAGTTAAATTGAGGCTCCAGGCGGGAAATTATTTATGAACTTCTTACAAATTGAGGCTCAACACGGGGAAGTGTTCATAAACTTCATACAAGTTGAGGCTCACCATGGGGGAATTGTCTTCCAGCTCATTATAACAAAGTCCTCCAATACAGACGCCCCGATCCATCGGGGCGCCAATAAATCCATTCTGTACTTGACCCGGGTCACATTAATGTCAAACAGTTAAAATAGAATTAATAAGATATGCACTTCACGCTTAGAGAAACGCGAATAACAGATCTCTGTGTTTATCTACGGTAACTGTACATTTGGTTACAAGTTTAACAGAAATGTAACTTTTTCGCGGTATCTTTTGTGATGAGTATAGCATATACTGACCAATGGGAAGTAAATATTCAGTTTCTTTTTTGTAAACATTTCATTGGTTTTTAAAGTAGGTCAACTATCAAGCTAGACAGCTAACGCTGAAAAAATGTATTGAACATGCAATTGGTAATGTTGATTTCGCACAGTTAAACACGAACAGCATGAGCATTACACCAGTAGGCTACATTACTCCATATAGACTGGTTCCATTGTCCTACTAACAAATACCCGAGTATTGTAGACGGTGTCGGAAAATATGACACGTGGTACCAGTCTAGCTCAATAGGATGTTGCGCATACACATTTAATGGGGGCGGCAGTTCCTTTATCAGATATATCCAAATTGATAGTAGAATCTTCCATATTTTCTTAACTGTGCCATATTTAGTATCGGTCGATTAGTTTTCCAGCAGTATCGATCGTCCGGGTATTAAATGAACGACCCTCGTACGTGAACTCAATTAAGTTTCCCGGAGTTCATCGTAGATTTAAATAAACGTGAAAATTTGAAGCCGCGAATATGCCGGCCCGGCAATCGTCAAAACAAGAAAAAAATTGTATTCACGAAATTAGGTTGGTTAGCATAGTGATAAAATTAAAAGGCAAAATCAAATATTATTTCAGTTTCATTTTGTAACAAAAAATAACGATGCTATCCTGTGTTTCCTCTTCTATTAGTGTAGCCCAATAATACCACATGTCTCTAAAAATTCCAGATATAAAATACGAGATACACAAAAGGTGACATACTTCCAATCATAAAGATCACGTAGGGTATTTCCAATAGGGGTTCCATCGATAAATGTATTACTTATTGAATCCTGCGAATAACGAATTCTAGATGGTTGTTTATATAATTTAACCATTTTGCTGCCGAATATTTGAAAGTTATGTAATGTTATAATCGATCCGAGTTATATAATGCGCAATATAATACATCTCAGTCTATAATACATTTACCAAACTATTTATATTCATATGCCGTTACATATCAAAGTAAAGACGCTTAGAAATTCAGCAGCACTATGTATAGAAATTTAAAGTTTACGTATGTATATAGATATAGCTGAATTTACAGGAAACTAGTGGTGATTATGGATAAACCATGTTTTTTGAGCGGTGACTAATTTATGCAGCAAAGTTTACTCACCCTAAAAGGGTATGTATATATAAGCAATACCAACATAACTTAAATAATTTGTTTCTTTAAGGTTCATTCTAGGGCGCGAAAATGTGTTCTTTTCTTCAGTGATTTAAATACCCTTTTGGCAGAGAAACACATTAGTCTCATACATCATTTTGTAGCTTAAAGTTCAAATAATCTATATCAACAAGTGTTTTGTTATATTCACTTGTTATACAAATGTATTTATAAAAAGTTAATTACAAAATAGGTATACATTTTTCAAAATGTCAGTCTCATTTATTGGGTAACAAAATGCTAGAAAAATTAGAAATTGTGTTTGTCAAATATTTGAACAAGGGCATGCCTGCCCATTCATTTAAATAAAAGCAATCAAAATGCATTGATTTTGAACAATAAAATACATCAACATGAATTAAAATCTATCACATGTGTATGTGTGAAGGCCTACTTTTAATAAATCCTAAATAGTTTAGGGTACGGTGGACCTGACGGACCAGATAGTTATTGGTTTGTCAATAACCGATTTTATCGGGTCTATAAGACTTAAAACCCGATTATTTGTAAAAGTTTTAAGTTGCCTCGAAAGAACTGAAACAGGTTTATGGACAATTAATTAAAGCTTTAGTATTTCTTTCATTTATAAACATGTTTAGTTAGATATTCCTTTCCACTGTATTTTATTTGTTTATATACCAAATAAATTGCTTATTTATCTATAGTCGAACTGGTCACTGATAACGTTTGTACCGTCCGTTAGCCCGTTTCTTTTAACATGGAAAAATGCTGTATTTGGTCAGTTTGTATGTTAAAATGGTTAAATATTACTCAAAAACCTATTTGCAGACGATAATATAGCATGGCAGTAACCTCACACCATACATAAACTTACCGATCACGTTGAAACATTTGCACGGACTATTCGTGTGGATCGAATATTTCTGACAGAAAGTGTAATGACCGATTTTACACTAACTGTATGTGATCGAGAAACGATCCAGACAATCAAGTTACAAAACTGTGTTTGCAATGATTATACGAGCATAATTAACATAAGGATTATTTAAAAACGCATAGTACTTTTGTAATTTAACTAAAATAAAGTTTGACAGACAGCCTCATAACACATATCAGATTATCAATTCGCTAACATGTGCAGCATGTGTTGAGATAGGAAAATGCTGATGTTGATGTTTCATTGGGACTTATATTAAACTGTTAAACCGTAAGTATCATATTGTATTCGATGTCATTATTTGTTATGAACGGCACATTATGAACACCGCATCATATTGATTTCGTCGATAAACTGTCGCACTACTTTGGCGTATAAATATAAATTTGCTACACAGCGCGAAATTCGTAAACAAACGAGATGAAAACAATAATAAATATTTGGATTTCATTGTTATTATCGTAGGATCGTTTGTAAAGATGATAAATTATGAATGCAATAAAGTTCATTATTCGATCTGGCTATCGATTATGTTGATTACTTTGTTTGAAAAACATGTTGCTGTACGTTTACTGTGGTGACAGGAGGGATCAAACATGGCGACTTCCTTGTCGAAATTACACATCAACATGAAGGTGTTTTTCTCGTAAACAAAACACCAGCAGCTAATTTCAAGCCTGGCATGCCCTTGCGACGATTGATTATAAAGTATATTCAATGAGTTCGTATTATAAAATACAATAATGATAACGTTTGACATTTTGAAAAAAATGCTGTATTTTTCATTCAAAAATCGCCTTTAGATTAGTGCTAGCATTTGAATAAGGCGACTATATGGTACATTTCACATCACACGCAAGTGCTACAATGGTTTCCTATAATATATATATTATGATAAAATCAGATGACATACGCTGTTTGAAATAGTTTTTATCAAGTGTATGTTTTTCACGCGTTTTCAAGGGGTAGGATCTACCTTAAGTAACTGAATATGTGGCCCAATGGATAAGGCGATGATCTATAAGACTTACTTTTCTAGGTTCGATCCTCGGTAGAGTCGCTTTTTATACATGTTTTCAAATCCCTAGTTCAAGTAATATTACACAAGAAAGTTATATTATGCATTTCCTGGAATTTATTTAATAATGAGTCTTTATTAGTCAAAATTAAGTTCCTTAGTCATAGTACTAATAATGGCGCGTAATTATATCAGTTTGGCTGCGACTAGTAAGAAAAATTACTGGCGAAGATGCTCCAATGATAAAGAATATTTAACATGGTTCATATTTACAGAAATTTTGCAAGGAGTATATAAATAAAATAGTCTATGTGTATTGAACTTGCATGACACAACTGACGGTTCGCCAACCAATACACTAAGTCCAAAATCTTTGACACAAGTTTAAGTATTGAATCCAGTAAAAGGTAAATTAATACTGGGTCCGTGGAAAGAAATTAAAACAGCGAAACATGAAAACCAATTGCATGTAGATTGAAAAGTCATAATAATAAAATGAATTTTAAACAATGTCTGCATGTTCTTAATGAAAAAGAAACCAAAAAATGTAGTTGATAAAAAAAGTGCAGTTATCAGAACTTGAACCCGCATGTCTTAGGCTGAAAATCAAGCTCTCTACCGATTGAGCCAGCGATACTGACAATGTCATGTCATACAAAAATATGTATCAATGCATTTTAAATGCATCCCAACCAGTATATTCACACACCATGACTAAATAGTGTAATCTCCCGTCACGGCTCAAAAATCGTGGTTGATCTATACCCATGAAACGATTATCCAAACTTTACGGTTTCATGAAACAGTTTTGTTAGGGTCACAAGCCAGACATTGATGGCGCACGCGCAAGTCACAAGATCTTTTTGCATCACATTACGATGGTTAAATTTAAATTGTACGGCCAGTCAATTGAAACCACGCCCCCACCCCGGGGAATGGCGGATATTCTTATATTTTTGCTTTTCAAACCCCTGGTAAAATCCCTGCCCCCAGAAATGATAAAAAACCCGCAAATTGCACAGACTTTATTTATAGTTGTGGGCCGATGCATCGAAATATCGATGCATAGCGATCCCGAGTGTTCTGGTAGTATGGATCGATAGTAACATTTTCGATTTAATAACTATCGCCGATAGTTAGCTCAACTATCGATAGTTACGATAGTTGCCTTTTTATAAATAAAGTTTATTATTATCATTTTAAACAACTTCTGTTCTCGTTAAAAACTAGTTTAAAATAATCCCACGCATCAGAACAGCAAACAATGCAGTATTAAGTTAAATTATATTAATCTTTGTCCAATTAATTTTAAATCATTTCCACAGAAAGTAGATTAGTATATTGTACAAGTTAATTTCTGTTGTTTTTTTAATCTTGGCAATCACTCTTGCAAGTTAGTATCACAATAGTTTCCAGCAATACAATAGTACTTTCAGCAATATCAATAGTATTGCTATAAAACAATGGACTCAATAGTCACCCCATAAATGATTTCCATGCTATTTTCCCGCGAACCATAAGCCCCGCATTTACATGGCAGTTCGGGGACATCGGAAAGGAAAAAACACGGGACAGTTCCCCAGGCCCCAATTCCATGAAAAAACTTAAGCTGAGTCTGCTATTTTAAAAACTTATTTTGTGGGTTTAATGTCTCAAATGTACACTACTGTCGATTCAATAAGTAATACTAATGAGGGAGCTATCCCATTCAAAAGAATAGGGGGGCTTATGTTTTATATCATAGAAGAGATACCTTCAAAAAATAGTATAATATTTGAAAAACAGTTTTTATATCGTCTCGTTAGTCGAGTGGCTAACCATGTCGCTAAATTATATCAGCTATTTTGTTTTAGATTTTATTCAATTTTGCCACTGGTTCGACACCCATCCGAGTTACATACATTTTAAAGGTTTGTTTTATCTTTTTTACAAGTACCTTATTTTGCATTTGTAACTAATATGATAAAAAGATGCGCGTAGTAGGTATGTAGATTTATTGTGTGTTATGTTTTCATTTTATCTAGCTAGTTGTATCTTTTCAATTATTTATTTTATCTACAGTACAATAATCATACAATTATATCATATATTCACTGCAACATAAAACAATTATCATTTGAGGTATCGATTCAGCAGTAGTATAGTAAAAGACTTTATAACATTGATACTTGTAATAAAAAAACAATTAAATTGCGGGGATCGAACCTACAACTCAGAATAAAATTGAAACTTGTAGGAAGTGTGCGTATCCACTAGATCACAGCGCCTTTGATGTATGGAGTGCGCTTTGAACACGATTTGATATTGAACCCGTTTAAAGTTTACCTGTCAGAAGAGTTTATGTTGATAACGGTTCTCGATTGACTTTGAACGCACTATAGTATTATATATATGTTATATACAAACAAGAGGGCCATGATAGCCCAATATCGCTCACCTGATTATACATGAAACCCTGCACAGTTTTCACCCAAGTGTTATGCACGGATTTCCGGCATTCACTGTTGTTGGAATAAAGTAGAACTAACGACTGTTCGAATTTCCAAACTTTGTATTTTGCGCGTGAGAATTCTCACAAGTCCACAATCAACAATAATATAAGAACAAGATAAAGTCAGTGTTGGTAAAATCCAAACAAATATAATTTTAACTGCGTAATTGAATTCTAATGGAAAACCATTGATACGTTCAGCTTGGAAAACCAAGTTCGAATACCTCCAAAATCTCTACAGAACGTCGACTACAGTGTGTGTGTCTTCTGTTTTAGCCAATCAAATAATTTCATACAGTTTATGCAAGTTATCATCAACCAATCATAAATGTGGGCGTAAACTTTCGGACATCTGCTTTACCTAAACAGACCGCGTTCCTATGTGACGTAAGATCTGTACTTAATCGATTAGTTAATTCGGAATATACAATAATCGTGTCATCAGTCATATCTATATTACATATAAGTATCTAATAAAATTGCCAGATACATCTTAGTACCCTGATAATCTAATCGTTAAGCCTGCAGAAGTGAAATTTGCATAATTGTAAAGTCTGTAAAAGGTGATAAAAATATTTCAAGTAGAATTATCAGATGTTGTCAGCGTGATACTTTATCTGTTTCTATCCTTCTTTGTTTCATACATTACTGTTCATTTCCTATTTTCTTTCTCTTTCTAATTTGTACAAAATATCAATTTAAAGAATACAAAACACTAAATATATTTACAAAATGTCCTCAAAAACTTACACACAAAAATGGCCTGAAAATGCCGCATTACACTTACTCCCCCTCCTAATTAACTTCATTCCTATGAAGTTGCATAAATACGCTTAAATACTTAAATAATATTCTCTAATGGAATTTATTACCTTATATGTCTATTTTCTGCAAGTATTTTATGTCAATTCTACTGTTCTATAATAAAAATATCCTCAATAAGCTGAAAACTATGTTTCAATCTGCCATATATGCAGCAAACAACAAATTAAATGTTTTATACATCAACCTCTGTATAACAATAATCTCTTTAAAGCAACAACTGCAAAATGTATACATACAAAAGTAAGATTTCAATATCATATATACAACATACAACTTTTTACAAACAGAGTTCAGTATTCATCCTATTTACTTGTCTCCAATGGACACTTGTGTAAAACAACCAGTATTCATATTTTCAAATATGAAGAATTGTACATATGAGTTCATAAGTCAAATGTATGGTAGATCTCTATACTGTCCTTTCTATAATTTGTTTAATATAAATATCACAATATAACTTCGCAAAATAATGTCACATGTAAATCGTTTAGTATTCTGTTGCACAAAATGTTCATTTATCAATTTGTAGGTAACATTTCATCATTCATGTACATTCTAAAATTGACTAAATTATTGATGGGTACTTTAAATTATTTGAAATTAATATTTACCATTCAATACACACAATTTACATAATTATCCAAAATGTTTCTGATGAAATCATTGTCTGTTTACACAGTCAATGAAAGAGCCTGCCTCGAAAGATGTCACATTATCATCACAGACGGCTGCAAAATGATTAGTTTTTCCACATATCTCACATTTGTTGTTTTTCGCAAAACAGTTTTGGAAACGGTGATAAACATCACTGCCGCATTTTCTGCAATTAAATTCCCGGCATGGTCTCGGCGGCCTGTCATTGTTGCCCTTGTACATCTGGCTTACAGTGTTAATCAGTTCTATTTTTGCGGATTGGTATTGCTTTCGTAGTTGAAGTGAAAAATTAGATAATTTTTCACAAAATTTATTGTATTCATCGATGAATTCATCATCACGTTTTGACTTTGCGGTCATCTCCATTATTTGCTTATTTAATTGAGCAAATTCTATCTTATTTTGTCGCATGTTGGACACCAAAACGTTGTTTTCTTCGACCAAACGTGCATTCTTACATTCCAAATCACCAATCCGGTCTGAGTATGATTCTAACTGTGATTTGAGTTTTGAACTATCATAGTCAATTCTGTTCTTGTCTTGTTCTATTGCTTGGCGACGACGTTGTTCATTATGTACTTGTTGTTTTAGCTCACCGACCTTCAATTCAAGTTTGACATTTTGCGTTTGTGCATTTGTGTGTAAATTAGCTATATAGTGCATACGTTCTTTGTAGTTGTCTTTCATTGCTTGGTGTTTGTCAAGACACGTGGGTAGTTCATCATTGTCGATGTTGTGGAATGGAAGCGACTCTGCGGTCTTTCGTCTGATGAAGTTTGTCATGCGCTCTAGGTCCCGTTGTTTTGTTCTCACCGATTTTTCTGTTCTCACGGTGCACATACGAGCAAAATGCCCAATTCTGTTACAACGATTGCATTTTGCATTCCATGCGTAACACTGTCCAAAATGATTATGTCCACACCTCTTACACTGTAAATTTTGTCCAACCATATTTCTGTTGAATATAAACGCTTCTTCTGTATGGGAAATTATTCTCTAGTGAATAACACTCGCTAAGCTGTGAAAGTCCAGACTGATTATATCGCTACCCGGTTTCTGTCCACCATATGTTATGCACGGATTTCCGGCATTCACTGTTGTTGGAATAAAGTAGAACTAACGACTGTTCGAATTTCCAAACTTTGTATTTTGCGCGTGAGAATTCTCACAAGTCCACAATCAACAATAATATAAGAACAAGATAAAGTCAGTGTTGGTAAAATCCAAACAAATATAATTTTAACTGCGTAATTGAATTCTAATGGAAAACCATTGATACGTTCAGCTTGGAAAACCAAGTTCGAATACCTCCAAAATCTCTACAGAACGTCGACTACAGTGTGTGTGTCTTCTGTTTTAGCCAATCAAATAATTTCATACAGTTTATGCAAGTTATCATCAACCAATCATAAATGTGGGCGTAAACTTTCGGACATCTGCTTTACCTAAACAGACCGCGTTCCTATGTGACGTAATATCTGTACTTAATCGATTAGTTAATTCGGAATATACAATAATCGTGTCATCAGTCATATCTATATTACATATAAGTATCTAATAAAATTGCCAGATACATCTTAGTACCCTGATAATCTAATCGTTAAGCCTGCAGAAGTGAAATTTGCATAATTGTAAAGTCTGTAAAAGGTGATAAAAATATTTCAAGTAGAATTATCAGATGTTGTCAGCGTGATACTTTATCTGTTTCTATCCTTCTTTGTTTCATACATTACTGTTCATTTCCTATTTTCTTTCTCTTTCTAATTTGTACAAAATATCAATTTAAAGAATACAAAACACTAAATATATTTACAAAATGTCCTCAAAAACTTACACACAAAAATGGCCTGAAAATGCCGCATTACACAAGGAAATAATTTGAACATCTTGGTAGAAAACCACAAGATGATGCTACATACCAATTATCAAAGCTCTATGCAGTGTAGTTTTAGACAAGAAGATTTTTATATGTTTTCCCTATATAAGTCTATGTAAAACGGTGACCCCCGGGCGGGGCAAATTTTGACCCCAGGGGAATTATTTGAGCAATCTTGGTAGGGGACCACTAGATTATGCTTCATACCAAATATCAAAGCTCTAGGCATTGTAGTTTTTGACAAGAAGATTTTTTTATATGTTTTCTCCATATAAGTCTATGTAAAACTGGTGACCCCCGGGGCGGGGCCAATTTTGACCCCAGGGGCATAATTTGAGCAATCTTGGCAGGGGACCACTAGATGATGATTCATACCAAATATCAAAGCTCTAGGCATTGTAGTTTTTGACAAGAAGATTTTTATATGTTTTCCCTATATAAGTCTTTGTAAAACGGTGACCCCGGGGCGGGCCAATTTTGACCCCAGGGGCATAATTTGAACAATCTTGGTAGGGGACTACTAGATTATGCTACTTACCAAATATCAAAAGCTTTCGGTATTGTAGTTTTTGACAAGAAGATTTTTTTATGTTTTCCCTATATAAGTCTATGTAAAACAGTGACCCCCGGGGCTGGGCCAATTTTGACCCCAGGGGCATAATTTGCACAATCTTGGTAGGGGACCACTAGATGATGCTACATACCAAATATCAAAGCGTAGGCATTGTAGTTTTTGTCAAGAAGATTTTAATATGTTTTCCCTATATAAGTCAATGTAAAACTGGTGACCCTCGGGGCAAGGCCAATTTTGACCCCAGTGGCATAATTTGAACAATCTTGGTAGGGGACCACTAGATGATGCTACATACCAAATATAAAAGCTCTAGGCATTGTAGTTTTAGACAAGAAGATTTTTATATGTTTTTCCTATATAAGTCTATGTAAAATGGTGACCCCAGGGCGGGGCCAATTTTGACCCGAGGGGAATAATTTGAACAATCTTGGTAGGGGACTACTAGATTATGCTACTTACCAAATATCAAAAGCTTTCGGTATTGTAGTTTTTGACAAGAAGATTTTTTTATGTTTTCCCTATATAAGTCTATGTAAAACAGTGACCCCCGGGGCTGGGCCAATTTTGACCCCAGGGGCATAATTTGCACAATCTTGGTAGGGGACCACTAGATGATGCTACATACCAAATATCAAAGCGTAGGCATTGTAGTTTTTGTCAAGAAGATTTTAATATGTTTTCCCTATATAAGTCAATGTAAAACTGGTGACCCTCGGGGCAAGGCCAATTTTGACCCCAGTGGCATAATTTGAACAATCTTGGTAGGGGACCACTAGATGATGCTACATACCAAATATAAAAGCTCTAGGCATTGTAGTTTTAGACAAGAAGATTTTTATATGTTTTTCCTATATAAGTCTATGTAAAATGGTGACCCCAGGGCGGGGCCAATTTTGACCCGAGGGGAATAATTTGAACAATCTTTGTGTAGAGAACCTCTAGCTGATTCTACATACCAAATATGAAAGCCCTTGGCCAAGCCGTTTCGGAGAAGAAGTTTTTTTAAGGTTTTCCCTATATAACTCTATGTAAAATTAAGGGCCCCCGGGGCGGGGCCAATTTTGACACCAGGGACATAATTTGAACAATCTTTGTAGAGGACCTCAAGGTGATGCTACATACCAAATATGAAAGCTCTAGGTCTTACGGTTTCAGAGAAGAAGTTTTTTTAAGTTTCCTTTTTGAAAATCTATTTTTAGCCCGTGTGACCTAGTTATGCGACGGACCAGAAAATTTTTAACAAATTTGGTAGAGGTCCACTAGAGGAACATGCCTGTAAAGTGTTATCAAATTTGGCCAAGCGGTTTAGGAGGAGAAGTCGTTTGAAGAAATTGTTGACGGACGGACGACGGACATCTCGGTATGACAAAACCTCACCATGACCACTTTGTGGTCAGGTGAGCTAAAAAGGAATGATGTCCGTCCCCAGGACGTATATACCAAAATAAAAAAATGACGAAATGAGTATCAAAACTCATTTTTGATACTCATTTCGTCATTTTTTTTATTTTGATATATTATATATATATTGCTTCATCTCAGTCAAGATGCCAATTTTACAGCGCAATACATATAAAGTCCGATTGTTGCAGAATATAGTATTTTAAAGTTATAATAATGATAAGAACTTATACTTAGCGATCATCTACGTACAAGTTTTACAGCGTTTTAGCACACTGGCACTTATTGCCCAATGCTTTTGGCATCCACGAGACTCAATCGTGACAGCTTGACCATTGGTAAAGTTAATATCTATAGCCATGCATAAAGGCCGACCAGAATGCCGCGAGACTTAGTCACACGAGTCCTTTCCTAACACATACACTCAAGGACTTTAAAAACGCCTCACCTGATTCAATGCCCAATATCACTTTACTTAAAGTTTAAGTACATGCACATGCATTTATGTTATTGCAAACTCATTTTACACGTGTATTAATTGACCTTTCCTAAGTGTCAATCAGTTTAGTTTGTTGTGAAATGTTGTAATGTTATTTTCTGGGAATCCTGCAAGCACACTCACCCTAGGCAAAAGTGTCGGATTTTTAATACCGACAATAGGCGCAATTAATCCTAATATGCGGGATAAAATTCTTCTACTAAGTCCTTTAACAAACCTCCTGTCACTAATAAGATGTTCACAATAATATCTATGCATGTTCAAATACAACATTCACCTGTCAATTTAAAAAAAATAGCATGAACAAAGTCAATAACAAAAGAACGTCCATACATTTAAACAGACATTCAAAATCACCAAATTTTAAGTTTTACTACTAAAATCGACAAATTCAAAATCTAATATTATCCTGTTGAAAATATTGAATTTTAACAGTTGAAGTGAGAAAGGTTGGTGAGTGCGTTGAGATAAACACGCATTATGAAAACTTGCTGATGCTTTAATACAAAGGTAGAAAACGATTAACAATTGTATTCGACGAATTTGTGAGCTTACACCATCTAATACATAGAAGCGCAGTAAGAATAATGTCACGCATAGCCTGTATTGAAAACCCCACGCTTTTGCATAGCGTGTGTGTGCTTACATGATTCCCAGAAATTTACGAGGCAACATTTTATTACAAACTGAACTGATTTACACGAAGGAAAGATCAATTAATACTCATGTAAAATGATTTTGCAATAACAAATACTTTAAGCGATATTGGGCATTGAATCAGGTGAGGCGTTTTTAAAGTCCTTGGGTGTATGCTTGAAAAGAGCCTCTCCCATTCTCCCACACTGAAATGCCAAGGTGTGACGCTATCTCGAACAACATAAAGTATACATGAAGTTTTCATCAATTGTAGACGCTGATTCTCCGACGTCACTAGTCTTTTGTTGTGTGTTTTGTGTTTAGGTGTCATATGGCAGGTATAGTTTGTCAGAATTGACCCGAGACGGATACCCATAGGAGTGTTTATTCTATTCTATATTCTATTATACCAATAACCGGCGATTAACGTTGGAACATCACGGAATATGTCCGATAACAAACATCACACGTATAAATCGATGTTATGGTCCAACAGACATACTCCTCGAGCATACCATAATGGAGGAACGGTGGTTCCCTATTTTACTTGCCCGACTCAGGCAATTATGCTGTGAAACTAGCCCGATCGGGCAATAGAAACACCAACATTTAAAACAAGAGGACACAAAGGGCCCAATGTCACCCACCTGTCATAGTAGTTCATGCAGACCCCTTAATGGTAAGCACAGAAATGCAGGCTCTATTGCATGTGCAAGGTTTTCATATGGTCTTAACAAGCGACCTTGTAATTTACATCACATTAACCCAATAATGGCATATTGAAGTTTAGGCAAAGTTTTGTCTATGATTTGACCTTCTAACTTAGTTGACTCTGGTGACCCAATATCTAACAAGACCTAGATTTTGTTAAGATGATCATCGTGACTGATTTTCATTGTGACCTTGTCTTTGACTCTGGATGACCCAATTTCGAACTTGCCCTAGATTTTGTCAGGATAATCTTTGTGACCAAGTTTCATAAAGATTGGGTCAAAATTGTGACCTCTAGTGACTACATAAGGTTTTTCTATTATTTGACCTTGTGACCTAGTTTTTGACCCCGGATGACCTAATATCGAACTTGTCCTAGATTTTTATTGGATGGTCATTGTGACGAAGTTACATAATGATTAGACCGAAACTGTGACCTCTAGTGTCTACACAAGCTTATTGTTGAAGGACGGACGACAAGTGATCACAAAAGCTTACTCTGTCACTTTGTGACAGGTGAGCTAAAAAGTAATCAGTGCATAAGAATATTTGACGAGCGAAAATCTGAACACATGTTTCATATCACAAAGGGTATACCTAAAATCCTAGATAAATAAACTAGAATTGTTTAGATTCTGAGATATTTAGCCTTAAAACTGCTATTTTAACGAGTCTAAATGCATTGTGTTCACTTGCCCATTAGTGCAAGTTTCTACTACTCAAAGTATATGTACTCAATGTACACAGACAACACACTGAGAGTCAGAGACCAAGGTTTATCAAAATTAAATTCAAATTGACACACATAGAGTGTTAACCGCCAAACTGTTGAAGACGACAGGCCCAGAATGATTAAAATGACGCACTTAGTGCCGGCTAACGAATGTACTCAAGACAGAGATCTGGGCCGGTATTTATAAAGCATCTCAGTAGAAACCTTAGAATTTTCTTAAAATTTTGTTAAGTGTATCAACTACAAGACTATATCAAGATTATGGATTGTTAACATAGTTATCAAGCATAATGTGAAGAGCTACGTTAATCATTAAGAATTCAAGGGCTATTCTTCTATTTGCAGGAGATATGCCCATCACTAATTACTAACTTAAGTTAGAATAGTTAAGTTTTCAACTAAGATGCTTTATAAATACCAGCCCTGCTCACATCTCAGAAATGTGGGGACTGGAGAAAGAACTGTAGTGTACAGATATACCTTTACTGACATTATGTATAATATGTATTTCCATAAACAATATGTAACAAATAAAGTTAAATCTTATAAACAAACGTAATATGACAAGATGCCACAAGGGTTTGGGCCCTAGGTCGCTCATCTGGTTGTAGTAGTGAAGCCAGGGTAATAATAATTTTTTAATTTTCGACTAACGATTCATGAAAATATAATGGAAAGATAGCCTCTATTCCATGCACAAGGTTTTCATACTATTCAAAGTTTAACCCCATTGGATCCATATTCATACTTGACCTAGATTCCATCTAGACAAACATTCTGACTGACTTTCACAGCGATCTAGTGCCACATACTGCCTCTATATAGCATACCTATTATTTGACCTAGTGATATGTTTACATTGTATTGGCTCCAGGTGACCAATTAATGTCCAAACACAACTTTGATTACATCTAAACAAACATTCTGAAAACTTTCATGAAGATCATATGAAAATGAAGTCTCTATAGTGCTTGTTTTTTTCTATGATTCGACACAGTGGTCTTTTTTAACCCAGATCATTCATTCAATACCAAACTTAATACATGTGTAATGACTTATTAGAGATGAGGCCATTCCAAATTGGAATCATGTTTAGCGTCAACTCCTTTTCGCAAAACCTATCTACCGTGCAGAAAAAAACACAAACCCAGAAGAAGAAAAACCTGATTATGAACTACAAATAATTTGACCTATACACTGTTCTCAATGTTTAATTTTAAAATTGCCAATTTTAGACTAGAACACACGTTAACAATAATCACACTCGAACAATCAAGTAAAAATTCAAAGCACCTTATCAGAAAACTCAGACATTTCTTAAAATCCAAAATAAATCTTAAGGTTATCAGCAAGCAGGAAAATCAAGATGATTAACTTAGTAATTTCACTTTTTGTCGAGCAAAAAATGTACTGAAAAAATGTGGTTTTTTTTCTTTCATGAACTCAAAACGTGAAATGTAGTGACTACACAAGGTTTATCAATTATTTTACCCCAGATGACCCAATATCATTCTTGATCTAGATTTGGTTGATATTATCATTGTGTTCAAGTTTCAAATGATAATCAAGTTTCATAAAGATTAGACTAAAATGGTGACCTCTAGATAGAATCAAGTTTTATAAAGATTAAATTAAAATGTTGACCTCTAGAAAGAATCAAGTTTCATAATGATTAGACTAAAATACATGTAGTTACATCTAGTGTTTACTCAAACAAGTTATGGAAAGGACAACGTAGGAAGAGTGATCACAAAAGCGCACCGTGCCACGCGGTGACAGGTGAACTCAAACAGGATGAAATTATATTGACAATGACAGTTTGATACAAAACACAATTAACAATATTATTGAATAAAACCTGGAATGGTACCTTTAAAACAACATGTCATTGAGGAAATTCTGTTGGAATGACCAATTTTGTAGGCAAAGAACATGCTATATAAAAGCATATACATTCTGTGTATTGGTAACACTGCCTGCAATAAACCAAAGTGGAATACATAGACAATGTCATGAGTTAACTGTAAATTCTAATACATACATGTATAGGTCAAAAGCACATCATTATTCTCAATGAAAAAAAACAAAACAATGCATAATTCAACATTCATGATAAAGAAAACTTCAACATACAGAACAACCGGCAATAAAGTACAAGAATGTATCCTTTAATACATATGCATTATCCAAGTTATATCCAACAGTAGTTAGAACCCAAAGTCATCGAATCTGGCATATAATTCCTCATCACTACTTGTATCTGTAGAGCATGTACATGTACATTCGAGACGCCTTATCCAATGCCCACCAGGATATCCGCGGACTTTTATATCAGCCCCTCCATTTTTGGTCGTCATTTTGTGGGGAGGTATTCCATAAACCACAACAACTGGTACTCTCCCACACCTTCCCAATTCTTCTAGTTTCCGGAACACCCACAGACGTCTGTTGTCACCAGTGTACCAGTATTTACCAAGTTTCACTACTTCTATCAGTGGAAAGTCCCTTTTGCGTAAACTGAAATTAACAAGGACAACAAAACGGTGTATAAACTAGTCAACTTCCGTTAATCGCAAGGAGTCATACAAGTTCAATTGTATAGTCTCCTAATAAGTCATACAGTGACTGGAAGCTAGTCAGTGCTTTTGCTCGAAGTAAGTCATACAAGTTGAATTGTACAGTCTCCCAATAAGCCATACAGTGACCAAAAACTAAAAGTGCTTTTGCTGACAAAAGTCATAACAAGAGGGCCCAAAGGGCCCTAAGTCGCTCACCTGTCGAACTTGACCTAGATTTTGGTGAAATGATCATTGTTTTGACCAAGTTTAATTTCAAGATTTTAGGCCATTGGCCCATGCATACAGATTAGGCCAATATTGTGAACTCTAGTGACTACACAAGGTTTTCATATGATTTGACCTAATGACCTAGTTTTTGACCCCAGATAAACCAATATCTAACTTGACCTAGATGTTGTTGAGATGATCATTGTGACCTTTTTTCGTAAAGATCAGGCCAAAATTGTGACCTCTAGTGACCATACAAGCTTTTTCTATTATTTGACCTTGTGACTTCGTTGTTGACCCTGGATGATCCAATATCAAACTTGATCTAGATTTTGTTGAGATGATCATTGTGACCTAGTTTCATCAAGATTATACCAAAATTGTGACCTCTAGTGACTACGCAAGGTTTTTCTATGATTTGACCTTGTGATCTAGTTTTTTACCCCGGATTAACTTTAAAATTAGGATCGATCTGTCGGCCATTGATTAGTACAAAAAATGTATCTATCGACTTCGTGTGTGCGTTTACTAACATGTAGTCTGACTACCCGACTAGACAATATTTTGTTAATCAATTCATAGCTTTATTTTCAATTTAAGCCAGATTTTATTTCGGGATAGATTTTCTGTTTTATTGTACAAAGGGAAATAATTCCATGAAAGAAGACTAGACTCTCAGGGAGAGTTGTCTCCTTTAATTAACGTAGGGTCTGTATAGACAGACTAACAAACATGTAATAGGTAGTTTGATAATATTATCTATTTTTTATGAAAAGATGCCATTTTAAGTGACTTAGTGACAAAAAGATTTTGTTGAGTTGATCATTGTGACCAAGTTTCATTAAGATTAAGTCAAAATTGTGACCTCTAGTGACTACACAAGGTTTTACAATTATTTGACCTAGTGACCTAGTTTTTGACCCCAGATGACCCAATATCGAACTTAACCTAAATTTTGTTCAGATGATCATTGTGACCAAGTTTTATAAAGATTAGGCCAAAATTGTGACCCCTAGTGACTACACAAGGTTTTTCAATGATTTAACCTAGTGACCTTGTTTTTGACCCCAGATGACCTAATATCGAACTTAACCTAGATTTTGTTGAGTTGATCATTGTGACCAAGTTTTATAAAGATTAGGCAAAATTGTGACCCCTAGTGACTACACAAGGTTTTTCTATAATTTGACATAGTGACCTAGATTTTGTTGAAATGATCATTGTGACCAAGTTTCATAAAGATAAGGCCAAAATTGAGACCTCTAGTGACTACACAAGGTTTTTCTACGATTTGACCTTGTGACCTAGTTTTTGACCCCGGATGACCCAATATCGAACTTGACCTAGATTTTGTTGAGATGATCATTGTGACCAAGTTTCATAAAGATTAAGTCAAAATTGTGACCTCTAGTGACTACACAAGGTTTTTCTATGATTTGACCTAGTGACCTAGTTTTTGAACCCAGATGACCCAATATCGAACTTGACCTAGATTTTGTTGACATGATCATTGTGACCAAGTTTCATAAAGATTAGGCTAAAATTGTGACCTCTAGTGTCTACACAAGCCAATTGTTGACGGACGACGGACGAAAAGTGATCACAAAAGCTCACTCTGTCACTTTGTGTCAGGTGAGCTAAAATGGGAGGGAAAAACTGGCCAACAAACCAAAAAAGCCAATTTCTGTTCTTTTCAGGGGCCATAATTCTGGAACATAGAATGGAATAGCAATTATACATATCTTGCAGTGAAACAAGTTATGTGAAAGTTTTGAAAAAAAACCCACATCCAAGTGTTCAGACAAGACGGCAATATTAATGTTAGCCGATTCAGGGGCAGTAACTCTGCACCCAATACTGTGGGTTAGCCATTTCAAGAAAGGAACCAAACCAGTCTGGTGATACCAGTGTAATCACAATAGCTAAAGCCTATGTGCTATGCTGAGCTAAAACCACTATTTTGGACTGCACTGAACTTCACTAACCTTTATTATTTTCCCAGGGGAACTATAATGGTGGGAAGAGCATGCATGTAACTTTTATCAAAGATCATAATTTCTCGTATTCTTTGCATTTATGATGACCAATTAGAATGTAAACATGGTTAACAATCAAATCCTAAATAAAACCACTTTCATGCGGAATCATTACACGTTTATTAATTAATTGAAATCTAATTGGATAACCGAAACGTTGTATCCGAATCATAGTCACTTGCACTATGATATTGTATAAAATCCCATAGTAGGATTGTATAAACCTCCCAGTCATGATCCGTAATTGATCGTTGGGAGTATACAAGTAGAAGTCGAAGGCCCTCGATGCGATTTTATCAGTTTATTGTTCGGAAAAAAAATTACTCTTACAGCATGAATTTCGTAACAGTAGATTTACAATTATATAGATCTAGATCTTATTGTAGATCTACAGTATTGCATACTCAGGGGCGTAACTTCCTATGCCAGGGGCGTAGCCAGCGATACGCACTTACGCACATGCATAACATCAATTTGAAAAGTAGAAATATAAATATTGCCAAAATGGCATATTGAAGTCCCAAATTTCCACAATCATGAGTATCCCCAACCATAATCTACACCTTCAAGGCTTGTGTGCGTAACATCAATTCAAGCCTGGCTACGCCCCTGTATGCGGCCTACACTTTTTCACAGAAAGCCGAAAAAATAAAAATGCCAAAAATGCAATAAAAATCAATGGGGTATGTGGTATAGGATTGTCAAACTCACTTGGACTGTTGCTAATATTTAGTCTGAAAACAGCCCAGAGAACACATACGACGGAACATATAATTTCAAAAAATTGGGGGGAGCATGTCCCCGGACCCCCCTACAATAAGAAAATCTATGTTTATGTGGAATCTAGACAATACTGACTGTAGAGTCCCACTTGTGTGTCAGATGTTTCATTCATGATAATGATTTAGATATTTTGATGAATTAAATTTACCCTATCACAATTGAGAGTCGTAGTTCTTCTTGTTTTTTTAGTCTGAAAACCGCTAAGTCAAGAACGCACCTGCGACGATATAGAAATTACAAATTTTCCGGGGGAGCATCCCCGAATCCCCCTAAAATAACATGGCCTACTAAGTTACGCCCCTGATACTGTACTATTATATTTTGTTGCCTTTTCAATCCAGTGTCGTCTGTATTTTGAACACCATATCATGGGAGTTACCTCCCTTTAAACAGTTAAATGACAAAGTAATGAAATACAAAATTTATTTATAATTATTTAGTCTACTATCAGTACTATTGATCTAACACAGTTTAATTTGAGCGCACTGTAAGAGATGTTTCTAAGTTCTTATTCAGAATCTAAATATTCTAAATCAACTCAATTCATCGTGAATTTCTGGAACACCATGCAGTCAACAAATGAACACTGATGAAAACATTGAACTTACCGTCCGTCACAAATATCGTCCAAGACATCACCTATCATGTCACCTTCTGTGAACGTGTTGCTGATTGAACATTGAGAATAACATATATCTGACGGCCATAATCTCATGTTGATGTAGAAATGTGCAGCGTCTAGGTAACACGAGAGTCAAATTCTCCCCCAAATGTTGGTGTGTTAGCACGTACGTGTATTTAGCTCTGACTGAGTCGTTGTGTAAACATGACTCGGAATGGAATTACAAGAGGCCCGGACATTGACAGCGGGGTTACTCGGTGTAACTTGTTACATGTATAAATTCACTGTTATCACCACGCTTCAGAATCAATTCACTACATTTTGCTAGCTTAGAATGAGAAGGTCGGTCGTAGTGCATCATGCAAAGCGCTTCTTATGAGCCTATTTTCATGAAAATCGGAACTGGTCATGTTGACCAAACCGAAGTTTAAAAAGCTTGTTTTTTTCATAAGTAAAAGGTTTCTTGTTTTCTTTATCGATTTTGTAGCCTACTTACGACCTTCTCATTACAAAACATGGCAGTGATTTGTTTGTTTGTTTTTCGTTTAAAATTTACAGGGTCCGTTCTGGGGTATTAAATTATAGCCAATTCTGCTGACTGGTATACGACAGATAGATGTTT
Organism: Spisula solida; assembly: GCA_947247005.1. Taxonomy (NCBI): domain Eukaryota; kingdom Metazoa; phylum Mollusca; class Bivalvia; order Venerida; family Mactridae; genus Spisula; species Spisula solida. The sequence continues at coordinate 32,979,154 of OX365950.1, read as the reverse complement.
GGCAGACACAGACAGGAAGATACAGACACGAATGACCCTGATATATTATGAAATATTTTAATGTTTTAAACCAATTGAAAATCCATGGTTTGAAGAGTGTTTAAATAACGTGCATTCGACATAAGTTTTAATTGAAACATTTCATTTCCTGTAAGCTTACCTGTGTCAAAATAAAGTATTGACGCCGTGACCACCAGTGATCGATGACGTCGTTTGTAAAAGGTTCATAGTCGACTTACCGTCCACAGTAAATGCAGACACATTTCAAGAACCGAGAAACCAATCGACATAATACTAATAATAATAATTATAGCTTTATTTAAAGAAGATGACACATTAAGATCATACAAATTATACAAAAATTATTATCTTTTTTACAATGTGGTCTTCTATCTGAAATAACGAAATACATTCAAATAAATTCAAATAAATCATTCATACATATAAACAGACATTCATACATGCAATAGCACTTATTATATTATATAGTAGACAGACACACCCATCTCAACAGTAATTAAAATAGAATGGTTATAATAGTAAAATGAACATGTTGACTAATTTTTTGACATCAGATATTTTTTATATTTATGTTTAAAAGCTGATAAAGAATTTAAATTTCTAACAGAAAGAGGTATGCTGTTCCATAATTTCATTGATATATAGGAAAAGGTATTTTGACCATATCTAGTGTGTATCTTCGCATGTGTTATATCTCTATGAGTGGTGGATCTCAATGTGTATAAAGTGTTGTTGGCAAAATGTAAGATATTTTGTAAGTATGAAGAAGTGAGACCATGTAAGCATTTGTATATGATTGCAGTAAGATATTTACATCTGTTTTCAAACGTTAACCATTCTAATTCTTGAAATAGTTCAATGGAAGGAGTGCGAGTAGGTTTTCTAAGTATTATTTTTGCACAGCGCTTTTGTAGAATTTTTATTTTGGAGATACATGTATTTGGTTTACTACATGTGCTCCAGATAAAGCAGCAGTAATCCATAGTTGATAAAATGTAGGAATTAAAATAAAGTTGTTTCATGTCCTTAGTTAGGTAGTTGTTTATTCGTTTGAGCAGCGTTATTTTTGATTTCAATTAATTGCAAACATATTTAATTTGTTCATTCCAATTTAAATTATGATCAATATAGACGCCAAGAAGTTTTTGAGTTTTTACTTGCTCCAGTTGTGTATCGTTAACCTGGATATTTAATTGCTCTAAATGTTTTAATTTATTTGTTGAACCGATTACCATGCATTTTGACTTTATGGGATGAATGAGCATGTTGTTTGCTTTACACCAGTGAGCCACCGTGTTAGTGTCCTCCTGTAATTGAGATTGTAGACATTTAAGGTTGTTACCAGTAGCATACAAAAACACGATGCATATGCCCTGCATGTATATATCAAACATTTCCTCATGAGTACCAACTATGAAGTTTTCAGTCAATACCATATATAGTCCTAGAGCTGTGGACTTATGTAGCTCACACTTGTCACGTAACACGTAATGAGGACCACGGTCACTCGTATCATTAATAAAGAGTAAACAAACACATATTTTTTTTGGAATATTTGTAATATCTTAGATAACATAAATTGTATGAACATTTTTTTTTACTCTTTATCAATGATACATGCAGTTATCAATGATACATGCAGTTCCCTGTGTTAAGGACCACGACTCGATCTTGACCACATTGACCTACGTACATGTCTGAACCATGATTAAGTAATCATCAATTCTATTCTCTGGTGACGCTGTTGTTGCATTCAGACCGTCTCCAGGTGATGATAGTGGTTAGTACTGATTGTATTATAGATATATAACCTAGGTGGTTTCCCACAATCTCACACGACAACGACCAGTTCTATATTTACTGTACAAAAACTAACTTACAAACTTAGAAATACGGAAACCCTTTCTTCTCTTACAAATTAGTTTCTTTGGCACAAAATAAATGAGCGGACACGGACACAGGGCTGCCCGTCGTTTGTACGTACATATATTGACTGATGTCGATGCGGCCTGCCCTAAATCTCTCTCTCAACTCGCAAAACAGAAGTAGCTTGATGTATCCACCGGGGTCTTGGCTAACAATGAACGAGGAAAGATGAAAAACGCTAGTGGAGACTAGTGCCAAAAATTAAATGCTTTCCGGCAACGTAAGATGTTTCCTCAAAACCATATGTGTGCGTGAAAATTAGTTGCATGACGTGTTGCTTATAATTGAAAAGTTTTAGATAAAAAACATTAGTGAAATACAGCAAGATCTGCAGGCATGTTAACCCCTCAGCATAATAATTATGATTTACTCACAATAATGCCCGTAGTGTTCAGACATGGTCGTGTAGAAAGATAATAATGTAGCTGCCATCGTGCTATAAATCAAGCAACCATAGTATACCCGATTGTTAAAATCACCATCACTGGGCTGTCTCAAACATGCAATACAATTGAGAACCTAATGCAGGGCCTCATTTTATGTGATTTATTTCACGCCGATGTGAAGTTCCACTGGTCAGTGAAATGTAGGTCGGGCCCAGATTTACACACAATTTATAGCTCGCTTGCATGCAATAGCATTGCTTCTTGGATAAACCTTCGATATAATGTTACTGTACGTAAACCTTTCTCTCACTATATGTCTACGAACTCCGGTGTGAATGAAAATAGTGACAAATTAAAAACAATAAAACATGACACATCAAATAGAGAAGTTCAGAACTTTGTAGTGTATCGTGTACACAGTGTATAGACTTAATCACGGTATGACTTATTGGGTACACTACTTGAATGACTATTTGCGAGCAAAAGCTTCTGAGATTTCCGGTCACTGTATGACTTATTTTGAGACTAAACAATTCAATGTTTATACACTGGTGTATGTTCACTGGACAAATTACGAACTTGTAGCCTTTTCCGGTAAAAATCACTGAAAATATTCCGGGCATCTTCCAGTTAGCGTTGTTACTTCATTTTAATTGGTTTACAAGGTTATCTAAGTAACGTCTACAGCTGTCCGGAACTTTATATTGCTAATTATTTGTGAATTAGCACAATATGTATAAAGGGTCTGTATAAATTCGCTGATAAAGGGTCACTATGTACTCGTGTTAATTAGGGTCCATGAATGGTGTAATTTTGGTAATCAATACGGTTTTGTTCTCGTTTTATAACACTTACATGAATGGTGTGAGATTGTGAGTGTGTATCATAGACAGGAAATCGGGTGTGTATCATAGACAGGAAATCGGGTGTGTATCATAGACAGGAAATCGGGTGGGTATCATAGACAGGAAACGCACGCATGCGCACGAGATGGATGATTTTAGTGATCACGCATTTTATGGTATTCCTAACTTCGAAATCGTGTCTGACAAAGAATATGGTTCAAATGAGATTTCGTCGTGCATATCTCTGAACAGTGTATGACGCCGACAAAATATTCCTGCCACAGGAGTAGTAGATTTGGTCTTAATAGTTTGTATATTGTGTAGTCTGATTATAAATAGATAGTCGTTACGAAAGGTTTTACTGTAAATGCTGTGTCATATTAGTGCTTTTAAATAAAGTGCAGTGTCTTGTGTTAGTCCCAATGCTATTTAATAACAGTAACCCCTGAAAAAGACCATCCATTCAACTCAGTATTTAGTTAATGAGTGGTTTTAATAGCGTAGTTGAATAATGAGTAAACTAGTAAAGCTGGACGGGAATATTGGTCTTCATTTGATCAGTGTAGCATGTCCACGTGACTCTTGGCTACAGTTTCCAGACGAAATTTGTCAACATTGGAAAACAAAAAATACAGGTTTTACAGGGTGTTAGACAAAACTGCACAGCTACTGAAAAAGCAAATCTTTGAACGTTCACAGTAAATAGTCGATTATTGTCACATTCTGACAGATTTAGAAACACAGGGTATTGGAGAGTATCGTTTTATGTTTTTTTTCTACAATTTCAAAATTCGCAGGTTTTCTTGTCCTGATTGAATAACTTACACATAAATATGATAAATGATAGTAAAACATTCATTATAAAAAGCTATATATACTGTATTTATAGTAACACTGCAAAAATTTGTCATCGATACATTTTTGTATTTGTTTTTTTACTGCCTACAACAGGGAACAAATGAATGTCCCAGTACCACAGTGTTATGCTTTTTATTAAAGTATTTCATGTTTTCATATGGTATGAGACAAAACTTGTATGGGTGAATATTTAAATAATACACAGAAAATATATTGTAAACAAAAATATACAATGAATATTGTAAAAAATATAATATTATGTTTTATGCATGTCCCACAGCTTTGTGTCTTTGGTGTAACGATGTCGATTAGGTAACTAATTTTATACCATGATCCCCTAAAATACCAAAATAACTTCTTTATTTCGAAAGAGTTCCTCATCCTTCACACAACAGCGATAAATGGTTTTAATTTATAAATGGAAATCTACAGACAATTCAATGTTTGTATCCTTGGTCGTACTTTTTTCTTTGTCTGTGGTTTAACGATGTTTATTATACATCCGAAAGCATATTTGTCAGAATAGTTTCACTTTTGGTTTAAGATATATGTATACAGTAGTGTCAGTATCGAAGTGCTATAAACGAGGTGTATGTTATGATGATAACATCTCGAAAATGTCCATGGAGTAACTGTCCATGGTGTAACAATTTAAATTTGTTACACCACGGACAAAATCAGTAAATTAACTATATAGTTCAGAAATTATATATATATATTGACATTTTTAATTGCTTACGATTGAATTTCATTGACTAACATTTTTAAAGCAGATATGTGTTGCAAAAAACATAATAATGTCCTTACATTTCATAATAAAACTTATAAATGTAATATAGCTGTTACACCATGGACAATTTCTTCAAGGAAATCAACCTGACTGTTAACACATGACATCTTTTCTCTTTTTTTATAGACTTATTGGGTAGCACTGAATACACCACACAAGTCTGCAATACCTTTTATCTTAAGTTTATTCCTAAATTTGATCAATTAGGTATATTAATGTGTTTGTCTATGGTGTAACATGTCTGTCTGTGGTGTAACATATCTGTCCATGGTGTAACAATGTCCGTGGTGTAACAATGTAAATCATGTTTTATGATGTAAATGAAATAAAAACAGTCTTTACAATAGATGTATCTTAAAGATAGCCTGCAGGAAATGCTACATATATGAAAGAAAAAAAATCAAAACTGTTTTATTTGTAATATATACGATACAAAGTAGTAGAAAATGTTCAGATTTGATATTGGTGAATTGTATTGCTATACAATTTTATGTGACTCATTCAATTTACAATTTCAGCAAAATTTATTCAGATATGAGTAGTTTCGTTACTATGTACTTGAAAATCAGCTGAATTTAGTTTGTTTAAATAATTTATTGTTAAATTTCCTGATCGTTACACCAAAGACAATTTATTTAAGTGACTTTAAGTTTGAAGTTGAAAAACATATATATTGTCTTAATTAAGGGTCGAAACTATACATAAATGTCCAAGAAGAGTTTGGACAATAACATGGTACAATTAAAACCATTATATTTGACAAAAAATATTTAAGAAATTGGGGAGGCTAAAAACCTGCGAATTTTGAAATTGACTCGTATACGGTGTAGGCATATCGTATTTAAAAATGCAAATCGAAACAATAATAGCTGCGTAAATGTCGTATACTGGCAGGATCTAAAATTAGATTTCTCGAACAACTACATGACTGAATCTGAAGATAAGCAAACTGGGAATCCAATTCATGCGCCATAACAATCATAAGATTCATTGTCAGTATTACCCTAACCTGACTGGAACATAAAGTCAAAATGAGATTGCTGCCGTCCCAAATTCGTTATTCTCAGGATTCGATAAGTAATACATTTAGTGATGGTGATCACATTGGGGATGTATTGGATGACATTTGTGATAGGCGGTAAGACGTAATTACTTCATATTTAACTTTAAAATTAGGATTGATCTGTCGGCCATTGATTAGTATCTATCGACTACGTGTGTACGTTTACTTACATGTAGTCTGACTACCCGACTACATAATATTTTGTCAATCAATTCATAGCTTTATTTCAATTTAAGCTAGATTTTATTTTGGGATAGATTATCTGTTTTAGGTTATAAAGGGAAATAATTTCATGGAAGAAGACTAGACTCTCAGGGAGAGTTGTCTCCTTTAATTAACGTAGGGTCTGTATAGACAGACTAACAAACATACAATGGGTAGTTTAATAGTGTAATCTATTTTTTATGAATACATTGTAACTTATTTTAAGTGACTTAGTGACAAAAACTAGTATATCTTTAGCAATTTAGTGGACCTTTTCATAAAACAGGGTGCTACGGCGTAACGCTCTGAAGGCTTTTGGTGTAAATAAATTTATGTAAAGCATTTGTTGATGTGTTGATGTACATAAAACTATTTCATTTTGTATCCTCAAAAAATCCTTGACATTCAACTTGAGTAGCTGAAACCATAGAAAACAACTACAATTTTCTACAAAAATAAGCTTGCCCTCTAATATATTTTCTTCAGCAAACATAGAATGTTGATTCTTAAGTGACTGAAGCCATAGGAAGGAGGATAATAGTTTAATACTTTTGTACTAAAATATTTAAAATAATAGTTTGATGTTTTCATTTTAGCATGCAGAAGAGAGACATACCACGAATAGAGGTGGCTATAGTTGGTAGACATTGGTATACAGCTAACAACAGACGTCTTTGGGTGTTCCGAAAGTTAGAAGAGCTGGGGAAATGTAAAAGAATCCCAGTGGATGAGATTGATTTCATTCCGGACCACAAAATGACAACAACAAACGGAGGGCGAGATATAAGAGTCCGTGGCCATCCAGGTGGAGTTTGGATAGATGATCTTGAAAGCGATTACAGTTCTGATGGATCCAGCAGTGATGATGACTTGTATGACAGATTCGATAGCTTCTGGATATATTAATAGTGGAATGCACAAAGTATAAACACTGTGCCACAATAGAATAAATGTCAAGCAAATGTATTCAAAAGTCATAACAGTACCAAACAACATTCCCATTAAATTTAAAGCGCATTTATGTGACAGGACAATAACACAGTTTGTAGCTAGCGATATGTATTGGGATGAGGTGTTTTACGCAATTTAAATAAAAAATATACTTCCTACTCTACTCACAATTCTAATACGATCTGCGGATTAATATAGAGCAGACCTGGCCATGTATTATTACCCCCATAAAACATGGTATCAAATTGGCTGTTACTATTTACGCACCGTATCACGTAACGTATTTATGAATGAATGAACGTAAAATGGCAACACTAGATTATTTTTTTTAATATAAGTTTCATTTTCGATCATGCTGCACTGTTACTTGTTACTAGTCAAATTATTATTAAATTCTGTTACTGGGCCATTTTTACTAGTTAGTGAACCTTGTCCTTTATAGTAAATCTTCAACGAAACTCGATGACAAGGCAAGATGCACGGGTATCCAGTGTTACAGCTATGACGCATCTATTTTTAGAAACTCAAATATAATCTCGAAACTAAGTTTCATAAAAACTTCTGATAATCAATTCATTTATATTTTGCATTTCATTAAATAGCTACCCTATACTCGTGTTAATAAAATTGTTTCAATGTTTAAAATGTGCTATTTCCTTCAGAAAATTACGAAGGTCGTTTTCATTAACGAGGGAGGTAATTGTACCAGCTAATAAGCCACTCAATTTCAGCGTGGAATTATGTTAAATGTCAAATGGGTGAAAGTGGAATGCACGCAGTTAAATAGTGCGGGATATTATCGTGTTTAGAATCGAAATAAAAACTCTGTTCTTGTATTTTGTCGGTGAATAAAACACGGGCACTCGCTCGGATGCTACGCACTCGTGATTTAATTTTTCCGCATCCGAACTCCTGCCCATGTTTTATTCACCGACAAAATGCGCGAACAGATTTTTATTTCTTAAACAAAACATGGGTTATTCTTCGTTTCTTTTATGTTGATCTGAATGTCTGAACTATGCTTTTGTTTCTTTCTTTTTGTTGCTGTTGCTGTTGTTTGGTGGTGGTGATATACAGTCTATGAATTTAGGAAGTAGTTCAATAAATATGGTGTCTGTGTGACGATGATCATTTCGTTGTATCACTTTGTGTATTAGCTATAGTGTAGCTTAATCTTATAGCCAAATATATGTCTGTCGTGTTATCAAGTTCAAGTTTTGAAAAAACTCAAAGTCTATTATTCATGAGTGTATGTAAACTAAGCATCGACATACCAAGGACTACCTCTTTGTTTCCAATAAACGCATCTCCAGTTTGATGGGAAGCACTGAACTCCCTGATCGAGATTCGAACCAGTGACCTCACTATCAGTAATCAACAGCATTACTCACTGTGTCACCTTGTCCATAAACCCCAAGGTTTTTAATGAAGCTGAATAGAAGTACATGCATGCCTCTAATTGACGACTCACACATAGGCCTAGCTCCTAAGCCAAGTGGTAATCCCTCATGTTCCCGGCTAATACATTATACAAAAAATGTATTCGTTGTCAGCTGCATGCATGCCTCTAATTGACGACTCACACATATGCCTAGCTGCTAAGCCTAGTGGACACCCCTCATTTCCAGGCTCATACATTATATTCGTGGTCAGCTGCATGCATACGTCTAATTGACGACTCACACATAGGCCTAGCTGCTAAGCCTAGTGGACACCCCCATTTCCAGGCTCGTACATTATATTCGATGCATGCATGCCTCTAATTGACGACTCACACAAAGGCATAGCTGCTAAGCCTAGTGGACACACCTCATGTTCCCGGCTCATACATCATATTCGTTGTCAGCTGCATGCATGCCTCTAATTGACGACTCACACATAGGCCTAGCTGCTAAGCCTAGTGGACACCCCTCATTTCCAGGCTCATACATTATATTCGTGGTCAGCTGCATGCATACGTCTAATTGACGACTCACACATAGGCCTAGCTGCTAAGCCTAGTGGACACCCCCATTTCCAGGCTCGTACATTATATTCGATGCATGCATGCCTCTAATTGACGACTCACACAAAGGCAAAGCTGCTAAGCCTAGTGGACACACCTCATGTTCCCGGCTCATACATCATATTCGTTGTCAGCTGCATGCATGCCTCTAATTGACGACTCACACATAGGCCTAGCTGCTAAGCCTAGTGGACACCCCTCATTTCCAGGCTCGTATATTATATTCGTTGTCAGCTGCATGCATGCCTCTAATTGACGACTCACACATAGCCCAGCTGCTAAGCCTAGTGGACACCCCTCATTTCCAGGCTCGTACATTATATTCGTTGTCAGCTGCATGCATGCCTCTAATTGGCGACTCACACTTAGGCCTAGCTGCTAAGCCTAGGGGCAACCCTCATTTCCAGGCTCGTACATTATATTCGTTGTCAGCTGCATGCAAGCCTCTAATTGACGACACACACATGCCTAGCTGCTAAGCCTAAGGGCAACCCTCATTTCCAGGCTCGTACATTATATTCGTTGTCAGCTGCATGCATGCCTCTAATTGACGACTCACACACAGGCCTAGCTGCTAAGCCTAGTGGACACCCCACATTTCCAGGCTCGTACATTATATTCGTTGTCAGCTGCATGCATGCCTCTTATTGACGACTCACATATAGGCCTAGCTGCTAAGACTAGTGGACACCCCTCATTTCCAGGCTCGTACATTATATTCGTTGTCAGCTGCATGCATGCCTCTAATTGACGACTCACAAAAAGGACTAGCTGCAAAGCCTAGTGGACACCCCTCATTTCCAGGTTCGTACATTATATTCGTTGTCAGCTGCATGTATGCCTCTAATTGACGACTCACACATAGGCCTAGCTGCTAAGCCTAGGGGCAACCCTCATTTCCAGGCTCGTACATTATATTCGTTGTCAGCTGCTTGCATGCCTCTAATTGACGACTCACACATAGGACTAGCTGCTAAGCCTAGGGGCAACCCTCATTTTCAGGCTCGTACATTATATTCGTTGTCAGCCGCATCCATGCCTCTAATTGACGACTCACACACATGCCTAGCTGCTAAGCCTAGGAGCAACCCTCATTTCCAGGCTCGTACATTATATTCGTTGTCAGCTGCTTGCATGCCTCTAATTGACGACTCACACACATGCCTAGCTGCTAAGCCTAGGGGCAACCCTCATGTCCAGGCTCGTACATTATATTCGTTGTCAGCCGCATGCATGCCCCTAATTGACGACTCACACATAGGCCTAGCTGCTTAGCTTAGTGGACACCCCTCATTTCCAGGCTCGTACATCATATTCGTTGTCAGCTGCATGCATGCCTCTAATTGACGACTCACACAAAGGCCTAGCTGCTAAGCATAGTGGACATCCCTCATTTCTAGGCTCGTACATTATATTCGTTGTCAGCTGCATGCATGCCTCTAATTGACGACTCACAAAAAGGACTAGCTGCTAAGCCTAGTGGACACCCCTTATTTCCAGGTTCGTACATTATATTCGTTGTCAGCTGCATGCATGCCTCTAATTGACGACTCACACATAGGCCTAGCTGCTAAGCCTTGTGAACACCCTTCATTTCCAGGCTCGTACATTATATTTGTTGTCAGCTACATGCATGCTTCTAATTGACGACTTGCACACATGCCTAGCTGCTAAGCATGGGGGCAACCCTCATTTCCAGGCTCGTACATTATATTCGTTGTCAGCTGCATGCATGCCTCTTATTGACGACTCACACACAGGCCTAGCTGCTAAGCCTAGTGGACACCCTTCATTTCCAGGCTCTTACATTATATTCGTTGTCAGCTGCATGCATGCCTCTAATTGAGACTCACACATATGCCTAGCTGCTAAGCCTAGGGGCAACCCTCATTTCCAGGCTCGTACATTATATTTGTTTTCAGCCGCATGCATGCCTCTAATTAACGACTCACACATAGGCATAGCAGCTAAGCCTAGGGGCAACCCTCATTTCCAGGCTCGTACATTATATTCGTTGTCAGCCGCATCCATGCCTCTAATTGACGATTCACACACATGCCTAGCTGCTAAGCCTAGGAACAACCCTCATTTCCAGGCTCGTACATTATATTCGTTGTCAGCTACATGCATGCCTCTAATTGACGACTCACACAAAGGCCTAGCTGCTAATCTTAGTGGACACCCCTCATTTCTAGGCTCGTACATTATATTCGTTGTCAGCCGCATGCATGCCTCTAATTGACGACTCACACAAAGGCCTAGCTGCTAAGCTTAGTGGACACCCCTCATTTCCAGGCTCGTACATTATATTCGTTGTCAGCTGCATGCATGCCTCTAATTGACGACTCACAAAAAGGACTAGCTGCTAAGCCTAGTGGACACCCCTCATTTCCAGGCCCATACATTATATTCGTTGTCAGCCACATGCAAGCCTCTAATTGACGACTCACACACATGCCTAGCTGCTAAGCCTAGGGGCAACCCTCATTTCCAGGCTCGTAAATTATATTCGTTGTCAGCTGCATGCATGCCTTTAATTGACGACTCACACACAGGCCTAGCTGCTAAGCCTAGTGGACACCCCTCATTTCCAGGCTCGTACATTATATTCGTTGTCAGCTGCATGCATGCCTCTAATTGACGACTCACAAAAAGGACTAGCTGCTAAGCCTAGTGGACACCCCTTATTTCCAGGTTGGTACATTATATTCGTTGTCAGCTGCATGCATGCCTCTAATTGACCACTCACACATAGGCCTAGCTGCTAAGCCTTGTGAACACCCCTCATTTCCAGGCTCGTACATTATATTCGTTGTCAGCTGCATGCATGCTTCTAATTGACGACTTGCTCACATGCCTAGCTGCAAACCTAGGGGCAACCCTCATTTCCAGGCTCGTACATTATATTCGTTGTCAGCTGCATGCATGCCTCTAATTGACAACTCACACACATGCCTAGCTGCTAAGCCTAGGGGCAACCCTCATTTCCAGGCTCGTACATTATATTCGTTGTCAGCCGCATGCAAGCCTCTAATTGACGACTCAAACACATGCCTCGCTGCTAAGCCTAGGGGCAACCCTCATTTCCAGGCTCGTACATTATATTCGTTGTCAGCTGCATGCATGCCTCTAATTGACAACTCACACACATGCCTAGCTGCTAAGCCTAGGGGCAACCCTCATTTCCAGGCTCGTACATTATATTCGTTGTCAGCCGCATGCAAGCCTCTAATTGACGACTCACACACATGCCTAGCTGCTAAGCCTAGGGGCAACCCTCATTTCCAGGCTCGTACATTATACTAGTATTCGTTATCAGCTGCATGCATGCCTCTAATTGACGACTCACACACATGCCTAGCTGCTAAGCTTAGGGGCAACCCTCATTTCCAGGTTCGTACATTATATTCGTTGTCAGCCGCATGTATGCCTCTAATTGACGACTCACACACAGGCCTAGCTGCTTAGCCTAGTGGACACCCCTCATTTCCAGGCTCGTACATTATATTCGTTGTCAGCTGCATGCATGCCTCTAATTGACGACTCACACAAAGGCCTAGCTGCTAATCTTAGTGGACACCCCACATTTCTAGGCTCGTACATTATATTCGTTGTCAGCCGCATGCATGCCTCTAATTGACGACTCACACAAAGGCCTAGCTGCTAAGCTTAGTGGACACCCCTCATTTCCAGGCTCGTACATTATATTCGTTATCAGCTGCATGCATGCCTCTAATTGACGACTCACAAAAAGGACTAGCTGCTAAGCCTAGTGGACACCCCTCTTTTCCAGGCTCGTACATTATATTCGTTGTCAGCCGCATGCAAGCCTCTAATTGACGACTCACACACATGCCTAGCTGCTAAGCCTAGGGGCAACCCTTATTTCCAGGCTCGTACATTATATTCGTTGTCAGCCGCATGCAAGCCTCTAATTGACGACTCACACACATGCCTAGCTGCTAAGCCTAGGGGCAACCCTCATTTCCAGGCTCGTACATTATATTCGTTGTCAGCTGCATGCATGCCTCTAATTGACGACTCACACACAGGCCTAGCTGCTTAGCCTAGTGGACACCCCTCATTTCCAGGCTCGTACATTATATTCGTTGTCAGCCGCATGCATGCCTCTAATTGACGACTCACACAAAGGCGTAGCTGCTAAGCCTAGTGGACACCCCTCATTTACAGGCTCGTACATTATATTCGTTGTCAGCTGCATGCATGCTTCTAATTGACGACTTGCTCACATGCCTAGCTGCAAACCTAGGGGCAACCCTCATTTCCAGGCTCGTACATTATATTCGTTGTCAGCTGCATGCATGCCTCTAATTGACGACTCACACACATGCCTAGCTGCTAAGCCTAGGGGCAACCCTCATTTCCAGGCTCGTACATTATATTCGTTGTCAGCCGCTTGCAAACCTCTAATTGACGACTCACACACATGCCTAGCTGCAAACCTAGGGGCAACCCTCATTTCCAGGCTCGTACATTATATTCGTTGTCAGCTGCATGCATGCCTCTAATTGACGACTCACAAAAAGGACTAGCTGCTAAGCCTAGTGGACACCCCTTATTTCCAGGTTCGTACATTATATTCGTTGTCAGCGGCATGCATGCCTCTAATTGACAACTCACACACATGCCTAGCTGCTAAGCCTAGGGGCAACCCTCATATCCAGGCTCGTACATTATATTCGTTGTCAGCCGCATGCAAGCCTCTACTTGACGACTAACACACATGCCTCGCTGCTAAGCCTAGGGGCAACCCTCATTTCCAGGCTCATACATTATATTCGTTGTCAGCCGCATGCATGCCTCTTATTGACAACTCACACACATGCCTAGCTGCTAAGCCTAGGGGCAACCCTCATTTCCAGGCTCGTACATTATATTCGTTGTCAGCCGCATGCAAGCCTCTAATTGACGACTCACACGCATGCCTAGCTGCTAAGCCTAGGGGCAACCCTCATTTCCAGGCTCGTACATTATATTCGTTGTCAGCTGCAAGCATGCCTCTAATTGACGACTCACACACAGGCCTAGCTGCTTAGCCTAGTGGACACCCCTCATTTCCAGGCTCGTACATTATATTCGTTGTCAGCCGCATGCATGCCTCTAATTGACGACTCACACAAAGGCCTAGCTGCTAAGCCTAGTGGACACCCCTCATTTCCAGGCTCGTACATTATATTCGTTGTCAGCCGCATGCATGCCTCTAATTGACGACTCACAAAAAGGACTAGCTGCTAAGCCTAGTGGACACCCTTATTTCCAGGTTGGTACATTATATTTGTTTTCAGCTGCATGCATGCCTCTAATTGACGACTCACACATAGGCCTAGCTGCTAAGCCTTGTGAAAACCCCTCATTTCCAGGCTCGTACATTATATTCGTTGTCAGCTGCATGCATGCTTCTAATTGACGACTTGCTCACATGCCTAGCTGCAAACCTAGGGGCAACCCTCATTTCCAGGCTCGTACATTATATTCGTTGTCAGCTGCATGCATACCTCTAATTGACGACTCACACACAGGCCTAGCTGCTAAGCCTAGTTCACACCCCTCATTTCCAGGCTCGTACATTATATTCGTTGTCAGCTGCATGCATGCCTCTTATTGACGACTCACACACATGCCTAGCTGCTAAGCCTAGGGACAACCCTCATTTCCAGGCTCGTACATTATATTTGTTGTCAGCCGCATGCATGTCTCTAATTGACGACTCACACATAGGCCTAGCTGCTAAGCCTAGTGGACACCCCTCATTTCCAGGCTCGTACATTATATTCGTTGTCAGCTGCATGCATGCCTCTAATTGACGACTCACAAAAAGGACTAGCTGCTTAGCCTAGTAGACACCCCTCATTTCCAGGCTCGTACATTATATTTGTTGTCAGCCGCATGCATGCCTCTAATTGTCGACTCACACATAGGCCTAGCTGCTAAGCTTAGTCGACACCCCTCATTTCCAGGCTCGTACATTATATTCGTTGTCAGCTGCATGCATGCCTCTAATTGATGACTCACAAAAAGGACTAGCTGCTAAGCCTAGTGGACACCCCTTATTTCCAGGTACGTACATTATATTCGTTGTCAGCTGCATGCATGCCTCTAATTGACGACTCACACATAGGCCTAGCTGCTAAGCCTAGTGGACACCCCTCATTTCCAGGCTCGTACATTATATTCGTTGTCAGCTGTATGCATGCCTCTAATTGATGACTCACAAAAAGGACTAGCTGCTAAGCCTAGTGGACACCCCTTATTTCCAGGTACGTACATTATATTCGTTGTCAGCTGCATGCATGCCTCTAATTGACGACTCACACATAGGCCTAGCTGCTAAGCCTAGTGGACACCCCTCATTTCCAGGCTCGTACATTATATTCGTTGTCAGCGGCATGCATGCCTCTGATTGACAACTCACACACATGCCTAGCTGCTAAGCCTAGGGGCAACCCTCATTTCTAGGCTCGTACATTATATTCGTTGTCAGCCGCATGCAAGCCTCTAATTGACGACTCACACACATGCCTAGCTGCTAAGCCTAGGGGCAACCCTCATTTCCATGCTCGTACATTATATTCGTTGTCAGCTGCATACATGCCTCTAATTGACAACTCACACACATGCCTAGCTGCTAAGCCTAGGGGCAACCCTCATTTCCAGGCTCGTACATTATATTCGTTGTCAGCCGCATACAAGCCTCTAATTGACGACTCACACACATGCCTAGCTGCTAAGCCTAGGGGCAACCCTCATTTCCAGGCTCGTACGTTATATTCGTTGTCAGCTGCATGCATGCCTCTAATTGACGACTCACACACAGGCCTAGCTGCTAAGCCTAGGGGCAACCCTCATTTCCAGGCTCGTACATTATATTCGTTGTCAGCTGCATGCATGCCTCTTATTGACGACTCACACACAGGCCTAGCTGCTAAGCCTAGGGGCAACCCTCATTTCCAGGCTCATACATTATATTCGTTGTCAGCTGCATGCATGCCTCTAATTGATGACTCACACACAGGCCTAGCTGCTAAGCCTAGTGGACACCCCTCATTTCCAGGCTCGTACATTATATTCGTTGTCAGCTGCATGCATGCCTTTAATTGACGACTCACACATAGGCCTAACTGCTAAGCCTAGTGGACACCCCTCATTTCCAGGCTCGTACATTATATTCGTTGTCAGCTGCATGCATGCCTCTAATTGACGACTCACACATAGGCCTAGCTGCTAAGCCTAGTGGACACCCCTCATTTCCAGGCTCGTACATTATATTCGTTGTCAGCTGCATGCATGCCTCTAATTGACGACTCACACATAGGCCTAGCTGCTAAGCCTAGTGGACACCCCTCATTTCCAGGCTCGTACATTATATTCGTTGTCAGCTGCATGCATGCTTCTAATTGACGACTCACAAAAAGGACTAGCTGCTAAGCCTAGTGGACACCCCTCATTTCCAGGTTCGTACATTATATTTCTTGTCAGCTGCATGCATGCCTCTAATTGACGACTCACAAAAAGGACTAGCTGCTAAGCCTAGTGGACACCCCTCATTTCCAGGTTCGTACATTATATTCGTTGTCAGCCGCATGCATGCCTCTAATTGACCCTCATTTCCAGGCTCGTGTTTATGTCTGTCTGTTGTTTATATAACAGTTATACATGCCTGTATAAATACATGTAACTTTATTTAGATGTTATGTCATTATAAATATACTAGCATGGTCGTAGGAGCGTCTTCAACTTTGAAAGGTGCCAAACCCTTAGGAGGGGGCGAACATTCTTTTTGTGGAGATGGGGCATCACAGTTAATGTTAATAGCCTATGCGTATGTAATAATTGAGGACAGATATATCTACTAGTCTAAGTTGTTTGCTTGTCAAAATACCTGGTCATTAGAACCTTTTTTCTACAAATAGGGGGTTTCCAGGGGCATGCCCCCCTCTGGAATTTGTATATAGTGCATTTTGTACATTCAGAAAAAATTATTATTAAACAAGACGTGTTTTGTTTCAAGATCAAGCAAAATTAGGTCCTCTTCTTACTAATTATAGCACCATTCTGAGAGATAAACTTATTGGGAAGGGATTTAGTCAGGGCTATTTAACATAGGAAATGACAACGTCTAAAAGCAATACAGGAGCTGGTGCAAACTTTATCTTACCATTTCTTGCTGAAGTACATATCTCTTTCAACAGCTACATGATGACATATTTTCAACTTTTTAATGGCGACCACGAAAATTCACCTTTTGTACTTTTTGCCATGAATAGAAGGTAAATCACCTAACAGTATCACAAGACTATTTTGTTGGAAAATTATGAATTTTGTTTGAATTTTTCGATGTTTACTGTTGCCCCCTGTCTTGACATTGGGGTGGGGGCTGCCCCCGGCTCCCACGCCCATGACTTGATAATATTGGCGTTTCCTATATGGGTTATGCACAGGTATCTGTATCATTGATAAAGAGTAAAATAAAATTCTTTTATAACAAATTATCTTATGTTAGAAAGGTGCATTTGTACTAAAGTGGTCAGATTTTCATGTTATCAAAAACAAGAATTGGCTTTCGATATCTTCATAAAGTAATTACATGCATAGACAACATCATTAGAACTACCTCTATGCAGAATCCCATCGAAATTGATCACCTAGTTAAAATGTTACACCATGAAATGTATACCATAGTGCCCAGACAGTCACTGAGGTGCTTTCAATAGAAACGACAATGCTATTCTAGAGGGTGTCATCCCCCCCCCCCCATGAATCCCGAATACTTCTTAATTTTTCAGCGAGTCCCGAATACCATGTGACCTTATGTTTTTCGCTGAATCCCAAATACTTTTAGCCAGTTTTGAAACTATTTTTGATAATATTCACTGATCAAGTAATTGTGCGAGCGAAGCGAGCCAGAAGATTGCATTGATTATCTGAGAAGTATGCTACACAGACTCGTTCTCTGCTTGATAATATTCACTAATCATATAATGAAGTATGAACGAAGCAAGCCAGAAAAAATACATTGTTCCTCTGAGCGGCATCATGATAGTAACTAGGATTGTTCAAATGTGGGTGCGAATTAAGTCTTGATAAGGTGACGACCCGGGACGATTAGAGAAGGGAGTGTGTCCCCTCTTCTGCTGTGGTTGGGGCTTATTCTCCTGATATTTTTTAGGTCGAAATGCATTGCTTTTCTGAGGATCATATCACATATAACTGTTTCGCGATTATTGCGCGAGCTGTAAAGATTGCATTTCTATTAGAGCAGCATATCACACAAACGTGTTGTCTACTTCACTACGGTTACTGCGGTATACCGTGCTCCGGATATTGCTAGTAAAGGTGAGTAATGTCATCAATTTTCGCGACATTGTCTTGTACACCAGGGTAAGTTCAGAGACGATATTTGCCAAACTACTGACTACTTACATCCCAACTAGGTTTCAACGTCTTCGGATATTTAGCGTTATATAGTACACCATATTATATCAGGTATTCGTAGCAGTGTTTATATAAACCAGTATCGAGCTGCTGCCAGGTCACGCGAAAATATTGACCACTGCACTTTACATAAGTTTGGAATGAGTGTATTACCGAGATATATTGTTTTGAACTGAGAATTCTGTTTGTATCGAACCTAAATTCTTAAGTCCGAATTTTAGAAAAAAACACCAAAATAGAAAGAAGTGCGTGTATGGAGTATTGGTGTTTACTGTACATAGTATTGAACGTTTGCTCACGCTTCCAAATATATGAAGTGTTTGAGGAAACCTTGCAACCAATCATTGAAAGCAAGGTACCGAAAGATGTAGCTGAGAAGTCATTGCGTGCTGGCCGTGCTGTCATTTTTAGTGGGTCCTATCATTCAAACCACGTGATTCCCTACCGTGAAAAATATACACGTAAAACCGCATCATGGGTCACACGCTTGTGTAGTCGGTTCCCGTTCTTTATAGTAATCACGTAGTGTAAGGGACAAGTGAGCCAGACTAATGCTTGTGCTATTTGTCTTTTCCGTAACTGTCGTGTTTTAGACCTGACCGGAAATCAGCCGTCTGCTGCTGTGCACGTGATTTTCATCAGTCGAACGGTCTATCATAACGTTGAATTATGTCTTCTGATTATACGTTCGTGACAAGAAAAGGCATATTGAAAATGTAGGGAAGTGTGTTATATTCTAACGTATGTATTATATTGTAATTCAGGGGCGTAGCTTAGTCGAAATCAATGTGTAGGCCACACTATTTTAGGGGGATTTGGGGGCATGCTCCCCTGGAATTTTTTTTTATATCGTCTCAGGTGCATTCTAAGCAGTTTTCATACTAAAAAAGAACAACTATGACTCTCAATTGTGATAGGGTAAAAAATAATTTATCAAAATATCCGATTTTTTTTTAAATTATAAACTGTCGTAACTATGTGTTCTCTGGGCTGTTTTCCGACTAAATATCAATAACAGTCCAGGTGAGTTTGACATTCCTATACACCATACCCAAAGGGATTCGACCCGATAAAATATCTTTCACATCTATACTATGAATACATAAATGTGAAAGATATTTTTATCGGGTCGAATCCCTTTGACCATACCCTATTGATTTTTATTGCTTTTTTGGCATTTTTATTTTTTTCGACTTTCTGTGAAAAAGTGTAGGCCGCGGCCTATATGGCCTATAGGAAGGTACGCCCCTGTAATTTATTTTAAATAATTAACAAATGACTATTATATGAGGGTGTGTGTGCATATTCAAGGGGAGTCATTCAACACTTATTTATCAGTTACGAATCAGAGTTGTCTCTCTTTGATAATGTACTGGGGACATACTGAAGCTCAGTTTTGAAATAAAATACAGGGGGCCGGGCGATAAAACAGGATTTAATGGGGGGGGGGGGGGGGGGGCTTAAATGTTGACAAAGCGAGCGAATTATGCCAGCGAAGCCACTGGTAACTGTATCATTGATAAATATTTTTTTTTAAATTTGGTAAAATTCAGGTTATCTTATATATTATAAATTTTTATGGCCCCCATCTTTTTCATGCCCCCCATCTTTGATGAGGGGGTATATTGCTTTGCACATGTCTGTCGGTCGGTCGTATAAAATGGTTTCCGTTCAATAACTCAAGAACGCTTTTACCCAGGATCTTCAAACTTTACATGGAGGTTGGTCAGCAACAGTAGATGACCCCTATTGATTTTATTGTCATTAGGTTAAAGGTCAACGTCACTCTGACCTTCACCATTTCTGACTATTTAAATGGTTTCCTTTCAATAACTCAAGAAGGCTTTGACCTAGGATCTTTAAATTTGACATGGAGGTTGGTCATGAACAGTAGATGACCCCTGTTGATTTTGAGGTCAGTAGGTCAAAGGTCAAGGTCAATGTGACCTACACCATTTCTGACTTTTTAAATGGTTTCCGTACAATAAATCAAGAACACTTTGACCTAGGATCTTCAAACTTTACATGGAGATTGGTCAGCAACAGTAGATGACCCCTAATGATTTTGAGGTCAAAGGTCAAGGTCACTACGACCTTCACCATTTCTGACTATTGAGCTGCCATGGGGGCATACGTGTTTTACAAACATCTCTTGTATAGATTGTTTTTCTTTACTCTTTGTTAATGATTATGATTTTTTTTCTGTGAAGAATGCCTACAGACCTGTTCTTTACTTGATAATACAGTCACTGATAACCATTTTTGTGCGAGCAAAGCTAGCTAGAAACAATCAGCTGCATGCTACGTTAACTCATTTCCTACTTGCCAATATTCACAGTGTAAAGGGTGAGTAAATTGTTTGAGAATCAGCAACTAGGTGAAAATTGGTCTCGGGCCATGCTCCATGTAATTGTTTTAGCCATCCTAGTCCTAAGTTATAAATTATGAAATTGTTTTTGCCTATTTATATATATCATAATTTCTAAGCCTGATTTCTGAGCATTTTTATGAGGGGTTTATAGCAAAGCCTATTTAACATATAGAAATGGCAATAAGAGTTATAGTAGCTAGTGCAAACTTTATCTGTGTCGTATGCCAGACCAATTCTTTCTTTAGAACATAGATATTTTCAATTGGTACTTTTAAAATTATATTTTTAGCTCACCTGTCACAAAGTGACAGAGTGAGCTTTTGTGATCACACTTCGTCCGCCGTCCGTCCGTCAACAATTGGGTTGTGTCCTCTCTAGAGGTCACAATTTTGGCCTAATCTTTATGAAACTTGGTCACAATGATCATCTCAACAAAATCTAGGTCAAGTTTGATATTGGGTCATCTGAGGTCAAAAACTAGCTCACTAGGTCAAATTATAGAAAAACCTTGTGTAGTCACCAGAGGTTACAATTTCAACTTAATCTTTATGAAACTTTGTCACAATGATCATGTCAACAAAATCTAGGTCAAGTTCGATATTGGATCATCTGGGGTCAAAAACTAGGTCACAAGGTCAAATCATAGAAAAAACTTGTGTAGTCACTAGAGGTCACAGTTTTGGCCTGATCTTTACGAAACTTAGTCACCTGGGTCATCTGGGGTCAAAAACAAAGTCACTATGTCAATTACAAAAATCACAATGTCAATTGATATTTTCCTGAGGGTCGTGGGTTCAAACCCCACTGGAGCCATACTTTTTTTTTTTTTTTTTTTAAGTGTTTAGGTATTGTTTTGTCTTTATAACATGTATTTGTACAGTTATATGGAGGAAAATATTTTGTTTAAATTATAGGTCAAACCATAGAAAAACCTTGTGTAGTCACCAGAGGTTACTATTTCAACTTAATCTTTATGGAACTTTGTCACAATGATCCTGTCAACAAAATCTGAACTTTGTCACAATGATCCTGTCAACAAAATCTAGGTCAAGTTCGATTTTGGGTCATCTGGGGTCAAAAACAAGGTCACACTGTCAATTGACATTTTCTACTCTTCAATTGCCTCGCCCTAAACTACTAGTACATCATGTCTAGGCTCTGCATTGTATATAAAATGTGTGTGTGTTAAAGGAATGACTTGTATTATATATTAATACTCTCGCACTATCAGTTTATCATACTGATTGTAACAAATTAATAATGACCAGTGTGTAGAACCATGAAATATTTAAACCTCAAATGTGTGTGTACTCATTAAAACCTTTCAACATGTAATCTTCATGGTCACTAAACTCTCTGCTGTAACTCTCTCTATATACATACAAGTAAACTTTCATCAACCAATGAAAATGTGTATCAGGGTTCACAGCAGTTTTGTAAAGGTCAAATATCAAAATATTCTAGTATTTTAAGCAGGGTGTGAATTGTAATGGTTAAGAGGAAATCAAAGCGCTGTAGGGAGCGTAGACATTTTCCTGAGGGTCATGGGTTCAAACCCCACTGGAACCATGATTTTTTTTTTTAAGTATTTAGGTATTGTTTTGTCTTCATGGCATGTATTTGTACAGTTATATGGAGGAAAATATTTTTCCCAAAATATTTTGTTTAAATTATAGGTCAAATCATAGAAAAACCTTGTGTAATCACCAGAGGTTACAATTTCAACTTAATCTTTATGAAACTTTGTCACAATGATCATGTCAACAAAATCTAGGCCAAATTCGATTTTGGGTCATCTGGGGTCAAAAACAAGGTCACATGGTCAAATCATTAAAAAATTTGCAATACATGCTGAATTTCCTTAAATTTTATTCAGAAAATGTGTAGGGTCACCATAGGGTGTGCATGCACTAGTACGACAGGTGAGCGACCTAGGGCCCTTTGGGCCCTCTTGTTTAATGATTAAAGTTTATTGGCGAGAACAGCGAGCGCGAAAAATGCATATAGAATATTTTTCACCTATAACAAAAGTCAAATTACCTATGTTTCAACAATTTTAGGGGGGGGGGGTATACGCCCTCTTCTGCCCCCCTCTAAATCTGCCATTGAAATAAAAAGATATACCGTATAGCGGGTAATTTCTGCGGGTTTTTATTTCTGCGTTTTTTGCGGTTTGAGACTGTCCCGTAAAATTAAATTCCGCAAAATTAAACATCCGTAAAAATTTTGTTCGCAAAATTTAACTTCCATATTTTGCTTCAATATACTGGTAATATACATTTAATCTATATCTTTCTAGTGTTTTGTTACTGTCGTATTTTTCACACGTATAATAGTGATCGACTGTCTTTGTTTGCTTGTTTGTTTAACAATTAATGAATGGTATGTGTTATATCGGTATTGACCCTCAATACACGTTGATGTAAGTTTGACAACTGGTTCAATTTGCAACACTGTAGTTTGTGTATAATTGTATTAACGATATAGCAATACCCGGTTTCTGAAATCCGCAGAAATTAATTCCCGATATTCTGGTAGGTCGCAGAAATAAAAACCGCAGAAATAAAACCTACCCATTTTAGGCCTAAATCGCAAAATTTTCTACCCGCAGAAATAACCCGCTATACGGTATCTGGCGTTCTCCAGGAAAACCGGCTTAGTGACCATGTAATGTAAATGTCTCGAACTTTATTCTTAATAATAAAAAAGTCATGTTCTTTAATCTAATTTTAAGTACAAGTTAATATTATAGTACTTTGTCTTGGATTTATTTTTTCTCATGAATAATGTTAAAATATCTAAATATATTGCTCTCAACTACCTATCAGGAGGTCCCTGGTTCGAATCTCGGCCGGAGCACTGGAAATTTAAAAAATACTTCTCAATGTTTCCCACCCAACTAAAGATTAACTGGTTGGTGTAGCCAGCGTGCAAGGGAGTAGCCAGCATGGAAGGGCGTAGCCAGCGATACGGACGTATATGCATGTGTGTAAACATCAATTTGGAAAGTAAAGATATAAATATGGCCAAAATGACATTAAAGTCCAAAATTTTCACAATCATGAGGGCCACAACCTGATAACCATCAACTTCAAAGTTGCTGACAGACATCCCGAAAGTTGGCAAATATGGACGGATATTTGGGCCGGTAAGGTCTTACAAACAACCGGACCAAAAGCAAAACTGCCAGACCAACAAAACGATCAAAAAACTTTTTTTTGAAACTCAGAATAAATGTGTTTAACACACAATTTTTGTCCAATTTAACTAATCAGCTAAGATAGTTCATCCATTTTTGATGGAAAAATTTGTTTTCCCATTTCTTTACCCATGGGTTCTATTGAGGCATAATGCCCAATCCTGAAAACGGGTCACAAGTCTGTTTTGGACCTTGCCATTAGCACATATCCCTACATCTTAACTAGGTCTCAAACATTGTTTTAATATTAAAATTTAGATTATGGTACTTCAAATGACCACAACTTTGTCAATTCTTTGAATTTTTCATCAAATAACTTTCATTTTGTGCAGAAAAGATAATCCTTAATAATCCAGCCAATGATTTCCGGATTATTCTGGAATTGTACGACCTGCATCGTTAAAGTTGTTTAACAACGCCTATTTTAATTTGACAGTTATGAAAAAAGGCCAGTCAGTTGGACCGGTTCTGGATTGAAAACTGGCGGACCGTATCAAAATCTTCTAGACTTGTCTGTCGGACCGGAGAATTTTGGGATAACTGGCACTGCGTAACATAGATTCAAGTCTGGCTACCTCCTGGCGTGTATCAGTGCTATTCACCAAGCATGTTAAAGAACCAAAGAGTTTATTAAAAAAAGAACTAGGGCAGCCCATCCAGTTTCTTTGTATCACACAAACTTTCTGTCTCTTCCCTCGAAGCCATGGGTCATTGGCCAATTCAAACCCAGGCTACAACATATCAGAGCTTTTAAACATGGTAATGGTATAATTAGCTGCCTTGCAAAACTTTTAAGTAGGGCCAAAAATGTCCATAAAAATCTTAATTGACTTGACACATTTAAGCTGATTGCTAAAATATCAAACTTCTCCAGCTATAACATTGTACAAAAGTCTGTTTAAGTCTCCTTAGGATGCTTCCATACACACCCTGAAAGTCCTGGCTATGCCTTACTCTCCTTTATTATCAGCCAGTATAGTTTTTGCCACTATGATTTTGTTGCTCTTATAAAAAGTGCAGTGAAAATCAAAGCACTGGATGTGTCGTATGTCTCAGTATGTTTGCATGTATTTAACAAAGGACCATGTTACAGATGTTGCTGGGTGCCACTATGTGTAACAGCTTTATATGTTCAGACACTACCGGTATAGCTTTATAGTTGATGACAAGGTCTGTCAGAAAGTCCTCTTAAACAAGTTAAACGTCAAAATCAGAAACGGATTCATTTCTTCATTGCACCTCATTTCATACCACTGTCCTCAAAATCATCTAAAATGTAAGCTTATTGGCTATGTATCAAAGTGTTTTGTCATATTTTTTGCTGAAATCTTGTTGATTGAACATCGTTTGTGGTTGATATTATGTTGTCATACAATTTTTTGGTGTTTAAAAATCCCATTCATTTTTATCAGAACCACAATCTCTGACATAAATATGACTGAAAAACATACAATCATAAGAGACAGGTTACATCTTATGATTACAGGACTGTCTCGTGCAAATGTGGAGGGAGCACTCTCTTAGTTTGTCATGGTGAAGAAACGTTACAAAATGTAAATAAGTTATGAGGGCTATTCAGAATTGGGTGAGTTTCATTGATGCAGTTTCATTGATGAACTCAACGGCCTCCTCGATAGCCTAGTGGTAGAGTGTCCGCTTGGAGAGTGGGTGTTCATCGGTCATTGTGACATTGTTACTTTCTCCACATGTTCAACAATTTATACTGTGCATCAGATGGTTTTGATCGTTGTGACATTATGTTGTTGTCCTGACTTGTTATTCTCCATCAACAGTATAAATGATATCCTATTATGTTTTGTAGGTACAGTACACTCATCAGCTGAAGTATTTATATATGAGGTTATTATTATCCATGTCACTTGGTTCATATTGTCCATTCTTGCCTCTAAGTTGGATATATATATATAAATATTTTCCCTACCTATGATTAATTCTTGTCAGAGCATGTTGTCATACCCCTGACCTGAAACTGTCACCATGCTCAAATTGTCTCATTTACTACAGGTTTTGGTCACATGACTGTATAATGAAATTTGATTGGATGGATATGAGCGGATGAAGCTTTTTGATTGGACATGTTTTGGTTTGAAGGTCAAAGGTCACATTGAAATTGTAGTAAGTGCATGTACATGTATATAGTAAAATATATTATCTTTGATACTTTATTTATATTGATTGGTCTCTAGTTAGCTCTTAATTTATCTAACTGTATTCTAAGTCATTACAATAAAAACAAATTTTATACATATGTATTAGTTTTTATTTGTATTTATGACACCATTACTGTGAAATGTCTGTAAAGTGTAAGCATTGACCTCTCTTTAGCAACATTATCATTTTATTCCTAATGTAACCATTTGTTTTTAAGTTTATCTCTCCAGAGCAACAACCTCTGTAAAACAATGCAACTGTGTGCTTCCCATTATAATGTTGTGCTTTAGGATGTACTGTACATCGTCATTTGTCATGGTGACTCTATAAAATGGTGTTGTTGATTATTTATCAGGTACTATTTGTTCTGGTGTTGGTAATGCTCCCTGTAGTAGTTGAATAATGGAAGCTGCCTCGTTAGTTCAAGGGAGTCGGATGAAACTGGACACAAATGAAAGCATCCAGGATGAAGTTTAGTTGTGTAATCCAAGGTCAAGGTGAGGATGTTTATATCTTTGTATATAATAATTCTCCTAGCAATGTTTTGTAAAGGGTAGGCATGCAGCTGCTGACACAGAGAAAATTTGACTTATCCTTTTCCTAACACTAGAGTCAAATGTCCAGTAAATAACCCCTGCTGCCGCCGGCCCCCATTGGGAAAAACATTGATAAAGTTTGCAATTTAAGCAAGAACAGAACAATATCCTAACAGTAACAATAAATGTCATACCTACTGTTTTTCATATGACATCTTAGTTATGGTATACATTTGTGTCTTGCTGTCATACTTGTACTACCGGTAGGTTAATGGATCTAGTTCTACTTATAACCGTTTCAAAAACATGTATTGTGACTTGTCATGCTGAGACCAACATTGGTCATATCTTCCACATGTGGAGAAGTTGGTAGTCAATGCTTGTGCAAGAGTGGATATATAATTCAAGGAAAACGTGCAAGATTATTTGTTGGCTGTATATATAGACCAACCTCTCCAGAGCAGCCATATGTAGAGCAACAACCTCTGTACAACAGCCAGTGCTCCCAAAGGATGTTACTCTACAAAGGTTGAACTCTAATTAAAAAATTGCTGATAAACAGCATAAAACCCATTAAAAACATCACTTTTTATACTCCCGTTGAAAACGGGACGTATTATGTGAACACCCTTGGCGGGCGGGCGGGTGTGCGGGGTTGGTCGGGCGTGCGGGCGGGTGGCGGCGGCCAGTAATTTGTCTGTACTCTAGCGCAAACAGTTTTCATCCGATCATCTTCAAACTTGCTGACAATGCTTATGGGCCAAGATTGATTATAGGCCAAATCGGCCTAGGACTTATTGGGTTATGGTCCTTTAATAACCAAATAAGTATGAAATTGGCCTTGTCTGTACTCTTACGCTAACAGTTTTCATCCGTTAGTATTTTCTAATTTTATTGCATAATACTTATCAAAACTGTTCATTTTGACTTATTTTAGATTTTTTTGACACATTTTTAGCTCACCTGTCACAAAGTGACAGAGTGAGCTTTTGTGATCACTCTTTGTCCGTCGTCCGTCGTCCGTCGTCCGTCGTCCGTCCGTCAACAATTGGCTTGTGTAGACACTAGAGGTCACAATTTTAGCCTAATCTTTATGAAACTTGGTCACAATGATCATCTCAACAAAATCTAGGTCAAGTTCGATATTGGGTCGTCCGGGGTCAAAAACTAGGTCACAAGGTCAAATCATAGAAAAACCTTGTGTAGTCACTTGAGGTCACAATTTTGACTTAATCTTTATGAAACTTGGTCACAATGATCATCTCAACAAAATCTAGGTCAAGTTCGATATTGGGTCATCCGGGGTCAAAAACTAGGTCACAAGGTCAAATCATAGAAAAACCTTGTGTAGTCACTTGAGGTCACAATTTTGACTTAATCTTTATGAAACTTAGTCACAATGATCATAACAACAAAATCTAGGTCAAGTTCGATATTGGGTCATCCGGGGTCAAAAACTAGGTCACAAGGTCAAATCATAGAAAAACCTTGTGTAGTCACTAGAGGTCACAATTTTTACTGAATATTTATGAAACTTGGTCACAATGATCATCTCAACAAAATCTAGGTCAAGTTCGATATTGGGTTATCCGGGGTCAAAAACTAGGTCACAAGGTCAAATTATAGAAAAACCTTGTGTAGTCACTAGAGGTCACAATTTCGACCTTATCTTTATGAAACTTGGTCACAATGATCATCTCAACAAAATCTAGGTCAAGTTCGATATTGGGTTATCCGGGGTCAAAAACTAGGTCACAAGGTCAAATCATAGAAAAACCTTGTGTAGTCACTAGAGGTCACAATTTTTACTCAATATTTATGTAACTTGGTCACAATGATCATCTCAACAAAATCTAGGTCAAGTTCGATAATGGGTCATCAGGGGTCAAAAACTAGGTCACAAGGTCAAATAATATAAAAACTTTGTGTTGTCACTAGAGGTCACAATTTTGACTTAATCTTTATGTAACTTGGTCACAATGATCATCTCAACAAAATCTAGGTCAAGTTCGATATTGGATCATCTGGGGTCAAAAACTAGGTCACAAGGTCAAATCATAGAAAAAACTTGTGTAGTCACTAGAGGTCACAGTTTTGGCCTGATCTTTACGAAACTTAGTCACAATGATCATAACAACAAAATCTAGGTCAAGTTCGATATTGGGTCATCCGGGGTCAAAAACTAGGTCACAAGGTCAAATCATAGAAAAACCTTGCATAGTCACTAGGGTCACAATTTTGGCCTAATCTTAATGAAACTCGGTCACAATGATCATCTCAACAGAATCTTGATCAAGTTCGATATGAGTTCATCTGGGGTCAAAAACTAGGTCACAAGGTCAAATAATAGATAAACCTTGTGTAGTCATTATAGGTCACAGTTTTGGTCTGATCTTTACGAAACTTGGTCACAATTATCATCTCAACAAAATCTAGGTCAAGTTCGATATTTGTTTATCTGGGGTCAAAAACTAGGTTACAAGGTCAAATCATATAAAAACTTTGTGAAGTCACTAGAGGTCACAATATTGACCTAATCTGTAAAAAACTTGGTCACGATGATCATCTCAACAAAATCTTGGTCAAGTTCGACAGGTGAGCGACCTAGGGCCCTTTGGGCCCTCTTGTTACATTTATAAGGCACATAACATTCTATGACAAATGACACATGCGCACTAAACCGATCCAGCATCCTTAAATGATTAGCAACATAATCTTACGACTCATTTATTTATTATTATGTGTCTTGTGGGTTTATACTATAATTTGTAAATACAAAAGTAACTTGAATTTATCTTTAAAGATATGTTCGCTTGAATAAATTATACTGTACTTTTGTCTCTAATGTTTTAATAGACAAAATATTTTTCGAACAGAAATTTGACTTAATCAATTGGTAGTGATCATTTTCATGTCTAATGGCTCTTCACAAGAAAAAAATACATAGATTGACAAGATAAAATAACTGAAACTTGTGAACTGTGAAATGGTGTAATACTGTCACTGTATGAGAGAAATAATAATAGTTAAAACATTCTCCAAACCATCACTGTATGAGAGAAAGAATAATAGTTAAAACATTCTCCCAACCATCACTGTATGAGGGAAATAACATAGTTAAAACATTCTCCCAACCTTCACTGTATGAGGGAATTAACAATAGTTGAAACATTCTCCCAACCATCACTGTATGAGGGAAATAACAATAGTTAAAACATTCTCCCAACCATCACTGTATGAGGGAAATAACAATAGTTAAAACATTCTCCCAACCATCACTGTATGAGGGAAATAACAATAGTTAAAACATTCTCCCAACCATCACTGTATGAGGGAAATAACAATAGTTGAAACATTCTCCCAACCATCACTGTATGAGGGAAATAACAATAGTTGAAACATTCTCCCAACCATCACTGTATGAGGGAAATAACAATAGTTAAAATATTCTCCCAACCATGAACCAGTTAGATATGGTTGATTTGCTGATACAGGAAAAGTATGATTTGTTTATTCGGTTTAACACAGTTTCTCAACTTTTTCAGCTACATACAGTAGCAGATTCACCTAACCTGAGTTTCCTGGACTGTATTCTAACCTGTACTAACCTACCCTTCCACAAGGAACCAAAAACATTGATGTCAAATTTTCATGGAAGACCAGTCCTGCTGTGACCTTGAATCAAACTCAGAATGTCAGGTAACAAATCCTGCTGACTAACCACACGGTATGAATCCCGATACACTGCTTCTCAGTTCCGTGAGAGAATGTTCTATTTTCATTACAATTCTCTCACGGAACTGAAAAGCGGTGTATTGGGATTCATACCATGAACCACTGGACTACAGCTGTTGACTAACCACTGGACTACAGCTGTTGACTCACCACTGGACTACGGCTGCTGACTCACCACTGGACTACGGCTGCTGACTCACCACTGGACTACGGCTGTTGACTCACCACTGGACTACGGCTGCTGACTCACCACTGGACTACGGCTGCTGACTCACCACTGGACTACGGCCGCTGACTAACCACTGGACTACGACTGCTGACTCACCACTGGACTACGGCTGCTGACTCACCACTGGACTATGGCCGCTGACTCACCACTGGACTAGGGTCGCTGACTAGCCACTGGACTACGGTCGCTGACTCACCACTGGACTATGGTCGCTGACTAACCACTGGACTACGGTCGCTGACTAGCCACTGGATTAAGATTAAGAACAGTGTAATTTTAAAGATAAATGACTTTAGTTTAAGAACATTGTAACTAAAATCAAGGATAACTCACTAGACATTTAGAACATCATAACTTTAAAGATTAACAATTTTAGATTAAGAACATGGTAACTTTATAAATAAATAACTTAAGATTTGTAACATAATTGTTGGAACATTGTAATTTTAAAGATAAATAACTTAAGATTTAGAACACTTCAACTTTAAGATAAACAACTTAAGATTTAGAACATTGTAACATTAAACATAAAAACTTGCAATTTTGTTCCATCTGTAGCGAGGTTTAGATGTCAAAACTTTAAGTAAATTTGCTCACAATGAATTTTTGTTCACTTTCTGGAATTGAGTAATATTTGAGTATTTATTAAATTAAATTGTTCAAAACGGTATGTAGCAAAATAATTTTATACAAAAATGCTTGTATTATCACAGCTTGTTTCTACGGTTACCAAAGTTATTTTTTATAAATTCTGGTACATTTTTTATTATTACATTGTATTTCTGAGGGACTGAAGTGTCAGTTTTTTTTACTTTTCAGGTGTGTCTATAATATAAAAAAATAACTGTTGCATGTAACATGCAAGTTTTTATTACCTCACAAACAGACTAAAACATGAAATAAAAAACATATTTTTCACTTCATTTTCTGTTTTGAAATTTAAAAGTTTCAAGGATGTCAACTTTTATTCCTTTGAAGGTCAGAATATAATGTATTTTCCTTATTGTTTTTACTAAGTTTACACCATAAATTTCCACGCAGTCATCACCATAGCCAAGCTAGATGAATTTATTTGAATACTAATAGCGTTAATTAATTTAGCGGTCATAACTGTTGAAGATTTTTATGTGAGAATGACTCCATCTGTCGGTTAATGTCAGTTCTGCCATATTCATAAACACAGTAGTCCATTATAACTGTGGCGCGAAATATTAAGTTTGACATTGAGTGAACAAAACTCATGTTTGCATTGTTAAATCGTAGGACTCACTTGTCAATTCTTTAGATGCAGGCGGCTATTGTGAGGCTGTGTCAGACCTGGCTTATATATTACTTTATAAAACTCAGTAATGCGCATGTTTTTGAATAGCTGTTAAAGTGAAAAGTAGTGATGGTATGTGTCTCCCCATACATACTTAGACATTTATTGTCACTCACACCTGATGTCAGGATTTCAACCAAACTGGCTGGAAAGTATGAGCGTTGCTGCACATGACTTTACCGAGACAAGCATAGCTTTTACTTTGCCAGTCAGCTTCTCCTGAAATACAGCAGGCATATACGTGCCTCAATCTGGATTTGAACCGGGTTGCCAGATTAGACGACGAGCCCGCTAACCACTGAGCTACAGCCTACTCTTTGTTAAATTCAGACGTTTCAAAGCTCCTTGGCCCCTAGAATTTGTGCTGTTTACACGAAAATAACCTTTAATCTGTTTTAAACTTCGATAAGAGTGCAAAAATAAATGTTTGGTGTATGTAATAATGGATACTTTTTCTTGGCATGAGAACACACACTTCTATCCCAGATTCCTAATTGTGCTTTGTCCTATATCATAAATGCCAAACTTCCTTGTGTCAGTTGCTAGTGTTGCATTTACAATCTTCCCGTCACAAAATGACAATAGGGACCAGACTCATGTCAAAAACATGTGATTGGTTGATTCGGTCCACAGTTTCAAAATTAACCAATGAGAACACTGCATTCTTAGACTGATACACTGACCCAGTTCAACATAACCTGTCTTGTTCTGTATAGTTGTCCAGCACTCATTGGCTCACTTGGTTTAAGTGCAGTGGAAAGAGCACTCATTAAAGGTCACCTGAAAGGTCCGGGCTTGAATCCTGGGTTGGGCAGTTCGCGTATAAGTCTTCTGTGACCTTGACTTAAGTTAATTGTTTGTCCTTCATAGTTGAAGAAGTGGTCAGTTGCTTGTGGAAGAGCATGTTGTATTGGTTAATGAATAATTCTAGAAAAACAAGTTAGGTCAACTGACAGAAGATTATCACTGAAAATGTGTTCCAATTGGTGCTATGCCAGATAAAACAACACAAGTAATCAACCAGCTATCACAGATTCAGTACACAGAAACAACAATTTTGAATAAATGTTTGCATTTTTGTGGTGTCCAGTAATTTGACCAATCCTTGACAATTTTATATAGTTAAACCATGAGTTGCACACCTGAGTCTATACATGTGGTGGAGGCAACACAACCTTACAGTTTATGTTATTCACACAATGTGACAAGTATTAACTGCATTGTACTCAAACACCACATGTTTCCTACCAGTGTTAAGTCCTTTAGCTCTCCCATGTTTGGTTACTAATTGACTGGTTTATGGAGAGCCTGTCACTATAAGCTATATACTGGGCTCTATCTAAGTGGAGGAAGTATGACAGTTATGTATTCATTATGAACCATCAAGGCCTGTAAGCTACATCATAAATACACTACAATGTGGCCTTATCCTTGGCTTATTGTTTCCAGCATGGATATACAGTGTCAAAGTTTGTTAGTGTCAATGACAAAACAATCTGCTGTCATATTTACGATCAGTAACAAACTAAGTTAATACCTATACAAGTATATTGTCCTTAAACTGTCATTTACTGCTTGACATTAGAAAGGGGGTGGGAGGGGCACCCTAGTGTGGGTGCTGGGCTAGATTGAACATGGTTAATTATTGGCATAAATTCTAACTGTTAAAATAAATGCAATAACCTAAAATCTACTTCTGCCTTAATTTTATCATCTGTGAACGCAAATAGCTAAATATTTCTTTTGTTGTACTTTGTAGGTAAAACAAGTTTTGACATCTTTCAAGTGTATGATGACACCAAAAATCTTCATGCAAGGTATAATTATTGTAGTGGCTTATGCCTTGGTACTGCATC
Organism: Spisula solida; assembly: GCA_947247005.1. Lineage (NCBI taxonomy): Eukaryota > Metazoa > Mollusca > Bivalvia > Venerida > Mactridae > Spisula > Spisula solida. Next base: position 32,945,233 of record OX365950.1, on the reverse strand, counting down.
CTCCAGAAACTCTCATTACGGTATATCACTCAAGCCTTGGTACTGTATCCTCCAGAAACTCTCATTACGGTATATCACTCAAGCCTTGGTACTGCATTCTCCAGAAACTCTCATTATGGTATATCACTCTAGCCTTGGTACTGCATTCTCCAGAAACTCTCATTATGGTATATCACTCTAGCCTTGGTACTGCATTCTCCAGAAACTCTCATTATGGTATATCACTCTAGCCTTGGTACTGCATTCTCCAGAAACTCTCATTATGGTATATCACTCTAGTCTTGGTACTGCATCCTCCAGAAACTCTCATTACGGTATATCACTCTAGATTTTAGTGCACAAATAATTATAAAAAAAAGTTTCCAATCAGTTTCTGAAATTTTACCTGAGCTTACAGCATCCAAACTGCATGCCAATACCCAACTCTTCTCATCATTGCTATCATGTTTACTTACAATTTGTCAGATATATTATGAAAGCAGCCAATTCACTTAACTAGTTTTCCTGGACTGTATTCTTACCAGGACTAACTTTACTTTACCCTCTCACCAGGAAACAGCTACTTTATGGAAGGATATGACCTGCTGTGAGCGGGAATCAAACCCTGGATCGCTGGGTTACAAATCCAGTACACTTGCCACTGGACCACATCCCGGGATAATTCATAATCATCAAGCTTTTCACATTAAACTTTATACAAGTATATTCATGAAGATCAGCCAAGACCCGGTCTCCCAAAACATCTCATCCTGAGCTAAATCTCATCTGAAATATTGCCATCGTCTTTGAAAATTTCTTTGAGGGATTGGACTCATATTTCGCATCACAAAACAAATCAAAGCACTGAGAGTACTGGTGGGAGGCGATCTGGTTGCTGCTACTAAAGCTTAAACCGACTTTACACGTTTAATGTTCGTTTTCTTACTGCCGATCTTGTCTTGAATGTCAAAATAGGCATATGTGACTATATAGGCATGTTAGGTATCTAAATAATTGTTAAAAGGTGCATATCAATATATATGTAATACGTGTATTGAATGCGTATATCAAAAGTGGCTTTAAAATAATACTACACGCCTATTTATCAGATTCTACAGTACCGTCTTGTAATCACTTCCCTCACAGCGGGAGACAGTCTATAGAAAGCGGCTAGCTAGTACAGCGACACCATATGATTGCATAACAGTACTTTGCAGACCGTATACGATTCATTGATAAAACCATCACTTGACCGTAGTCTGAAGTTTCTAAAAATAGCTTTACAGTCGGGACATTTGATGAACACGTCATTTTCGTACTATGAAACAAGTTCGGTATCAGCCAGTGTAGTGATTTTTTTGGCCAAAATATCGATTTAACGAACAGTTTCACAATTACTTTTGATCTTAGAATAAACAAATGTTGCTGATTGACTTAAATCAGTCAAAAAATTTGGAGAAACATATGTAGCAGTATTGGGAATGTTGACAGTTTCTGGAACTACTTGAATGCGGATTCACATAGCAGCCTAAAGGCGGTTAATTTTGTATTAAGAAATGGGCAATGGTAGTAATGAGAGGCTTAACCGCCTCCCAAAAACCTTATTTTCAGTTTATTACAGTAAAACTTTAGAGAGCTTGAATTTCAAATTGATTTGAAATTCTGACTCTGAATTGAGGAAAATCTCAATTTGAGATGAGATTTCTACTTGAGATGCTTCGGTCAATCGGGACCAGATCAGTGTTGACTGGCCTCTATACCTCCCAGGTCTCTGATAGGGGCACACAACCTTGGTGGCACACATTACTCACTAGTCGTATCTCTTGTTTCTTGATACATTTAAGTTGTACAAATGTTTTTAGTGTTGATAATATCAAGCCTTGAGTTATGATTCAGAGTGTTTTACTTTTTATCATCAACATTGATCAGCTTGTACTCCTGTACTAATTTTATTGTCATGATTGTTGGTGTTGGTACAATCATCATCATGGGACAATCTGATTGGATGTGCTGTAACCTATAAAACCTTCTACTTTAAGGTCACAGCATACCCATCATCATCATGGGACAATCTGATTGGATGTGCTGTAACCTATAAAACCTTCTACTTTAAGGTCACACCATACCCATAATCATCATGGGACAATCTGATTGGATGTGCTGTAACCTATAAAACCTTCTACTTTAAGGTCACACCATACCCATAATCATCATGGGACAATCTGATTGGATGTGCTGTAACCTATAAAACCTTCTACTTTAAGGTCACAGCATACCCATCATCATCATGGGACAATCTGATTGGATGTGCTGTAACCTATAAAACCTTCTACTTTAAGGTCACAGCATACCCACTGTGTTCTAGTTTTAGCTGCTTACCTGGCACATAGCTTTTGAGGTTGCGGTTCATCATCAGTGTGTGTGTCTGTAGCATAGTCACTAGGTGAGCTTTTGGGATTGCTCTTCATTGTCAGTGTGTATGACTGTCAATAATTAATTTAAACAACTTCACTCTAAAAACCACTTTGCCAATTGTTTTGAAACTTTAACTAAAGCAATGATCCTTGCATAGTTTTCATTTTGCTTAAAAACCAGCTTTTCTCATTGAAAACAAATCTTCAGCTTAGGTGGTCACAATTTGGGCTGACAGGCACCTTTTTCATTGTCACATAAATATGAAATGTTGTTTTAACGTGTGAATTGTTGACCAGGGTACTGTTTTATCAAAGGACTTACAATAACCTTAAAGTTAAGCTCAAATTTAAACTCATTTTAATTCATTAAAAGTTGCAAATTGTGGTAAGGGGGTCTGTAATATAAAGGGTGTTTCAGTAAATACATTCCTTCAAACCAATTATGTAACAGAAGTGTATTTGTTCAAGAATTATGAAGAATTTAAATTTATGTATAACTTAATTATTTCCGTAAGTGCTTTGATACAGTACCATTGAACTTGTCATTGCTGATACCAAGTTACTGCAGAGTTAAGGCCCTTGTTAGCATAACGAAAGAGATACTGAATATATTTAAAGTATGTTTGAAAAAATTCTCCCCATCAATATTGCAATAATGGTTTGTGCAAACCTTAAGGCCACCTGAATGTTGCCACTTCTTTCAACATTGAAGTCATTTATTCATGTGTAGCCTATACTGTTTTATGAAAATATTCAATTAGTAAAGTCATTCTTGCCTCTGGGTTAAAAAATCGTTTTCGTATTGCATTGAAATTTCTACTAATAACTAGCAATATGTTATCTTAGTTAGTGGATTTTGTAGCCTGAACTTTATCCTAAAGTAATAATTTTGACGATAATATTTTTTAATATAATGTTACATTTTAAATGATTTTTGTACATTTTCTATAAAAATAAATTTTGCTACAGTGTTTTGAAAATTACTCGCATTTGAAAATATGATTTTACAGTTTAATTTTTATATAAAAATAAATTCTTCAAATTTTAAATAAAATATGTGACAAAAAGTGTAATATATGTTTGTGCATAGCTTCTTCAAAATTGAAAAACATTGAAATGTTCATGTTTGTAAATGAGACATTAAAAAATTAAAAAAGTTATAAACATTGGAAAATTTTATTTTACATTTCCGTACATTTGGTATATATACAATTTCTTTAGCATTGTTTAAAATACTAAATGCATGTTTTTTGTTGCTTTCAGGGGTCATGAAATAGATGGCAGGTTGGATTGAAGTTGAAAAGGTTGGTGGCCTTACAATATATGCGTATTGTCATAAAAAGTTTACTTTTGGTAGAAAATTAAACATTATTTGAAAGAAGAAAGAGAAAGGTTGAGCATTTATTGCGAGCTTGTAAATTTTTATTTCCGTAAATTATGAGTATGAATTATCTTGTCTAATGACTTTGGTTCAAGCATCCGTTCCGTCTTATTATCTATTCAAATTTATGCATAAATAAATTCTACATAAAAGACAACGTCTGTCAGAAATCGTAATTATTACGGATGCTTTGGAAATTTCATTTTTTAATATAAAAAAGATGAACTCTGTATAATTTATGATCATCTGAACAAATTCATTTTGCCTTTATAGTTGTCTGAAAAGTCTCAATGAAAATCTGCATGTGTATAATTTTATTCAGATAATGTATGATAAATGTCCTAGTTCTCTTACAAAATGAAGATTTTATTGTCATAAACTTGTAACTTGACTACCACTATTTCAATGTTAGAATTTGACTAGTATTATTAAATTGAGATGTCATAGGATGAAGAATATAGTATGTTTATGCCCTGGCATCTACTGAAGCAGGAACCATATAGTGATTGGCTGTCTGTCCGTCCGAAAATGTTAACCCAAACTTTCAAGTTGTTGAAGCTCAAATATATTTGAAGTCCATCAAGGCATTGCTTTCAAACTTATCAGCAAAATCACCTTATATGCTTTGTCACAGCCATGTAACACTATCGAACATTCTAACAGAATTATTGCCCCTGATTGACTTAGTTTGTTTTTATGAACCAGGCTTCCACCTGGGCATAAGCTTTAAATTTACTGAATGCAGTCTTAAGCTTGCTTGTTTCCTCCTGCAACATATACCCATTAAAATCGCCCCTGCCCGAATATTTTTATTGTAAAAATAATCAGAATTGTTGGGGGGCACAAAATTATTGAAAGTTGTTCAATATTACTTTTGTAAAAAAGCATATAAATATATTTTTGTCTTACACTAATTTTTTATATCATTTCTAAAAATCAAATTTGTTTCTGTTTACTGAAACTAGCCAAGTTTGATCATACTAAGTCAAATGACTGGCTTATTACAAATGACTATTCTTTTGCAATATTAGCCTGATAAAAGCTTTGCCACTATAGCCTAGTGGTAGAGGGTCTGCTTTGAGTGTGAAAAGTGTTTAGTTTGATGCCTGGCTGTGATATACCAAAGTGTTTAGTTATGATACTGGTATATCTCCCTTGATTGATGCTCAGCATAATTAGTTCCAGGTAACGGTGCTTGTTCACCCATCTGGATAATATGACAGGGTTTAAGTCTCAATATAACAGAAACATTGTTTAACAGTTGGACTTAAATAGATAGTTAAATGGCCTAAGATGTGCTTCTTAGAAGTGTTTTACCTTGGTGTAAATACATGTGAAATGAGTATGTCACACTCACTTAATACTCTATCTTTCCTGTGACATATCCATCAGCATCTTACATCCTATCTTACTGAGACATCTTATTAATATTCTTAAAGCCACCAGCTGCTGAACAGCTTGTATGGAATAGGTGTTTTTTGCATTACAAAAAAAAGGACTTAAAACTACCAAGTTAACAAAAACGATGTCATTTTGTATTACACTGAGCCTTGATGTTGTGTCCGTATTATGCAAATTTTAAAATTTATTAATCAAGATTATTTGATAATGAGTTGAACTTCATGTAATGTTGTCATGTAGTATTGGTTCAGTTGTCAGTCAAGTGTCTGCAATAAACTATACTTCATGCTTCTAACTGATGGTTTTATGTTAATTAAACTTGGGTGGGTCCTAACAAATTGAATTTATAATCTCTGTTATTGTTTTAAATTGTTTAACATGGACATGACATGTTGTTTTTACATTGAAGAAATGTCTACTGACTAACCTTTCCTGAATATTACTTACCAACCAGATCCTTTTAAAGTAATGGTTAACTTGTGGATAGCTTAGTGGTGTGGCGTTAGCTTTGAGTGTGAGAGGTCACTGGTTGGATCCAAGGCTGCGATATACCAGTCGTTAAAAATGGTACTGGAATATATCTCCTACTCTAAGCTCTGCATAATTCAAAAGTTCCTAGTAACTGCAGATTCACCTAGCGTCATAACAAAGTGACTGGGAGCCTACGTATGACTTAAATATGGGTGGCCATTGCGTATGGGACTTACTGTATATTATACACAATATTTAAGAAATTTGTTTTAAAGCACATTCAAGGGTCCATTTTATCATTGGACGAATTTACAATTGTAAATTTATTTGTGCCGGACAACTGTGAAATAAAAAATGCTAATAAATGTCATGTATGTGTATGGTTATCCTACCACTTCAAAATTTGGTGGGTTTATGATTTTTTTACATTTATTTTGTCTAATGGTACTTCAATTTATTAACCCAATAAATTGCTCAATGTGAGTGACTCTTCATATGATTAATAATACTATAAAGTAATGCTATGTATTCCCATTAATTTTGTCCGTAGAGGGTACCCAATCACCTGTTTAACATAGGCATTAGTACCTGTATCTATATTTAATCAATAAAAATGTTAAGGAAACTATAATTGATCATGTTGGTGGGCTGACACTTGCTGGTGTCTCCTAGCCTGCGTGCTAATCTGTACTATTATATGGTAAATAATCAACCTAACTCATCTAATATATTAATATAATTTAATTTTAATACTTTTACGAAAAACAACATTAAACACCCCTTATCACCATTGTATCTGAACTGACTTGACAGCAAGAGACAAACAGTGTGTGAAAATCTGCGGAAATAAAAATTAAATATTGATGACATCGGCCACATGAGGGATATCGATGAGCTCTTTTTTATGGTTTATGTCTTTTTCATGATAATCACTGATCATAATTGCCTGGGCTACAGAATCTTCATTGCCGGTATGAAAACTAAAGTGCTATTTATCGTAAACTAGCCGGAACTATTCTATCTGCTTGATGTTTCAGAATTGTAAATTGGATTTGTGAAAGCATGACCACTAGAAAGGCCAGGGTTTTGTAGGAGCATTGAAATGTATTTGTTATATGCATGTTTTAATGCTGCGTATACCAACAGCCTGTAGCCCCGTAATGCTCACATGCGCAAAGTTAATGACAATAAACAGTAGTGATTTGAGGATTAATGATAAAGGCAACATACTTTATTTGTTTTGTTTATTTGAGTTTTGCCTTGATTCGTTATTTACAACCATCAATTCACCTAACCAGTTTTCCTGGACTGTATCCTAACCAGTTCTAACTTACTGCTCTTCCCCAAGTAAGCAGCAACTTCTCCACATGCGGAGCAAAATCAACATTCTGGTAAAATTTTCATGGAAGGGTGAAAGAATTCTGAGTGGACAACTTTTGCGGTCCCATTGATATCATTACGACTTATGTCATATGTTGTAGCAGTGCACATGTGATCAGTCCTTGCATTGTTTCCTGGTATTGACAAGCAGATTATTGTAGATCTCTAGGGTAACTATTGCATTACTGTAGATCTATTTGATACCTATATATCAACATAATAGATCATTATGCACAACAAAGGTTTTCAGCTATAGTATAGTCAGACAGTTTAGTAACAAATTCCCTTCATTTGGAATTACTGTAATGATTAATATAAATAATTAAATATACATTCAAGGATTCCGTGATGGTCAAATGACTTCCAGCAATGGTAGATAGGTCCTACCGCCGGTCAGTAGTGGTCAGTGGCTTCATTATACTGCTGGGGTTGAATAAAAGGAAATCTGGCTGAAATATCATTGAACTTAATACCGGTAATAGATCAATTGTTCCGGATTCAGATAGTTGTTGAGATGTGAGTTATTACATTTAGTAATTAGTACATCCAGCAGGTTATGGTATTAAGCCTCCCTAAATAGAGGCCATAACCTCTCTATCGGTGACATATTAGATGTCTTGTCATGAACCCATTGTCATCTTGTTGCTTGTCTTGGTTCTATTCACTTCCACTTGTCTTTGCGTATACATAGACTAATTACTGCATGTATAACTCACTTTCTAGTGATACATGAAATGGATGAAATTCGAAAGATTTCTTTTGTCCAAAAACATTTGACCGCCAAAATTAGAAAAATGTATTAGAGAATTTATATTATTACTGAAATCTGATTGCATACAAGATAAATGTAACAACTATTTTGTTGCACATGAGGATTTAACACATTGAAGGTTCTAATTTCAACACAATTATCACCTAGCTAAATAGGTAAATATCCCCACCCGGTGTAGATCAAATACTGATAACATTACTGATCCTTCAACCATCTAATGATGGTAGCCAATTAGCAGGTAAAAGAATAGTCAAATTAACCCATCTTTCTTTGATCTTTGTTATCTTATATTATACGTTGGACAATGTCTGAAAGATAGGTAGGTCAGACAACACTTTGCTTTGACAGAAACTGTATTTAACAATTTACAACTTATTTTGTGGTTTATCATTAAGGCCATAGAAACATATGGTACATTTTGTATGATTACAAACAACATGTGGTGACAGGTACTTGTCAGTCCGTCCAACCAGTCGGTCAATGGTTTGAACATTGCAAAGGTCACTGCTGCACCTCATTAGATGTCTCTATACTGGTGTTTAACTTAACTATATAGGTTGCAGTTGGTCAACAGACATAGGAGACTTCAGCTGTAGGGCTTAGAAATGTTCCCATCATCACAAAGGTATCACTACTTTTAGATGAGGGATAAGATTGACTTATACAGGTGAAGGTAAAGGCTTTGTTTATTATAGTGTCACCCATATTGAAAGGGCCGGCCAATTTGAATTATGAGACACCTAACTTCCACACGCACAGAACCTCCAGAATGTCTTTTCTTATAAGTAGTGACATATTCTCTGTAATAGTATATAACTTACTGAATACCAGCAACTTTGACATAGCTAATAGAAAATCTAGCCATAAACAACCCTTATTAGTGTATTCTAGCCATAAACAGCCTTAATTATTAGTGTGTTCTAGCCTAACAGCCCTTTTTAGTTAAGTAACACTAGTGAGGACTGACCTGCATGACTGTGAACCATCTATGAATACTATACTGTTAAACAATCATCCAATAAATGGCTAAGGTACCAACTTTAAGCGGCCAAGTTTTATTGATGATTGAATGTTAAAACTCAGTGCAGTTGATTTATACATAATATTGCCTTATAATAACTAAAGTACAATATTTTTATCATGAAATCTCAGAAAGTTGCATTATTGATGTATAATATATTTCACCAACATTAAACATTTGTCTGATGTGTTGATAGTTTCCCTAGATCATATTGTCTGTGTCCCAATAGTTTCTGAAATTAGAAATATTGAAATATTTATGTTCTTTAATATGACGTCATTAACAGTACTTTTGTTATGTGCCTAATTCTCTAATCTTGTCATTGTGTCTCACTTCAATGCCTGCACACAACCTACAAGGGTGTGAAATTATAAATATTAATATTGATTAGCCAAGTGCTTCATCAAACTTCTCCCGAATGTCGTGATATGACAATTGTAATCATACTAGATGTAAAATCTGGCTTTACCAATTTGCTCTTGTTAAATATTTAATCAGCTGCCCACGGGGCATCTAATTGCTGTTTAGTCTGTCCGGTGTGATTTACTCGTTCTTGTCCATCGACTTGTTAAACTGCTCCATTGTGGTTTAATACATTTAACACCCACTTCACACGTTCTGATTGAAGTATATATTTATTTTCACACCTATTTATAGTACTTTAATTGTCTATAGTGACAATGACTTAATATTTCATTGCAATTTGTTCACTTCCTAGTACCAATATATATTGCTTTGATCTGTTGGTTGTCGTGACCTGACATTGTTTTATAGACTTTTAACTGTTCCTGTTTGCTTATAGTATATTTACAATCCCCTATTTATTTGTTTGTTTATGCACTGCAGCACCATTTGGTATTAAGTTGTAATAGATTGCTTAAGAAAGATGATAATAAATCAGACTGGGAAAGTGCACCCTGTAGAAACAGTAGCACATGAAAGGCACAATAAAGAGAACACAGAAAAGAAGTATCAACAATTATAAGCACATGTCCCAAGGACAATCACAAATGTGAACATTCAGGAAAAATGAACATTCAGGAAAAATGAAACTGAAATGAAAACCTATATCTACTCCTAGGGGAGGTGAAGGGGTGGTATAGGACGATTATGGCCACCTCTTTTACATTAATTTTTTGTAGTTGAATGACAATATTTTCTATCAAGTTTCTTTCATATTCATAATAACAGAACTTTCTACCAAATTTCTAAATGTACTTTGTATATATTTGATGTAATTCATGCTGCTATTGCTGGTTGTCTTAATATATATATGAAATTGGTAACAGTTTTAATTATCCTGCCTTTGTGTGTGGCAAAAAATGAATATTTCAAGTTCATTTCCTCTTAACAGTATAAGGCGATAAGTACATAAAACAATGACATGTTGATTTCTAATGGTGGGAAACTTTTGTTTTTAGTAACAAAATTGTGTTAATGAAAACAATAAAAAATATTCCCTCGTCATATTGGCGTGGCGACATGTCCAAAATGTGACATAATATTTGCCATTGTGGTTTTGATTCCTTGGAACTGTTTGTGTGTCAGTGAAAGCTGGATGTTTGTTCTTGGAAGTGTACGGTTTGGAATATAACCAACAGTAATTTAAATTTATAAAAACTTTGGAATATGAAATCTCAATTTGATGGATGTTGTGTCAACATACATAGCATGGTAATGTCATATATATTGCCGTTAATTTGTTTTAAATAATTTTCTAGACTCTGTGACTTCATCAAGTGTGTTTTACTGTTTTAGGTAAAATGTTTACATTTACGTTAATTGCATTACTATCTATATGCAGTAATGAGTATTTCTACTTGGCAGTTTATGCCATTTTGTTTTTAATTAGTATTAAATGCATATTAATTAATGCCTGTATAAATCTATTACCTACTCATGGAAACTCTGACATTACAAAGTGCGTTCAAATGTTTAACTTATTTTTTTGTACTTGTTACTTAATTATTATTTAGGATTTTGATAAACAGACTTCAAACTTTTCTGGCATCATGAAATGCTCTGGTATTTGTTTTGTATGTATGTTTTATTCAATTTGTACTTCCAAGTGCAGTCATACTAAAACAAGAATGCAAAAAAGATAAAGAAGTACTAAGTATCCCAAACTGTCAATCTTACAAGTTAAACCAGAAAGATTGAATGGGAGTGTGTGCATTGGGGAGGAGGTTGTGACTTTGATCCCAGTCTGGGACTAATAAAAAATAATTATTCAAAAACTGCTGGTATTATAAGCTCCCTAAAAGCCTTGCTTGGTTGACATGTTAGGGTAGTTATAGAGAAGTTGTCTTGGTTGACATGTTAGGGTAGTTATAGAGAAGTTGTCTTGGTTGACATGTAAGGGTAGTTATAGAGAAGTTGTTGAACATATGTCAGGATACATGACTTGGTGTAGTCTCCATTATAGTCATAATTAAACATTAAATTTTGAAAAAAAGTATTTAAACTGTATTGCAATTATGTAGGCTGTATAAAATGTTCTGTAAAAAATCTGTTGTTTATAATTAATGTATTTTTGACTACTGGACCATAATGAAAATTGGTTTCCAATGATGTTATCCACAAAGTAAAGAGGTTATTATTATTACTACATTGTTGTGACTTACAAAGCATGCAAATTGAGAAATTGTTATTCCGTAGCTCGGTGGTTAGCGTGCTTGTCATCTAATCTGTCGACCAGGGTTCAATTCCAGGTGGAGGCACACATTATGCCTGTCATGTTTCAGCAGAAAGCTGATTTGCCAATAAAAACTATGCTCGGCATGTTATTAATCTATCTGGTCCTTTTGTCATGTGTACAGATAAACTTGTCTACATGGCTTTTATCCTGCGACTTGATGCAATTATACTAATTTAAATCTATTTTTGTCAACAACAAAAAACACTTTACCTAAAGTTTGAGTAATGTATAAATTGATTGTTAGACATTTATTATACTCAGCTACAACTACCACAAAACCTGCAATATAAACAATGCACCTTGCGATGTCAAAGCTCGCTTGACAGGAAATAGTAAAATGATGAACAATTATGACTTTTATATTGTTTTGTTCTGCAAATTGTCTAAATACATTGACAGTGCATTGTACTGTTATACATGTAGTTTTGTTGGGTGTGGTGGGTGGTTTGAAATAGGTATTCATTTAAAAATTGAAAGCAACAGTAGCTCCAAATAGGCATTCTAATCTTGACAGAAACATTTTGGTGTCTTTGCAAAATTGTGGTATGGGTAAATAATATACTTAAAGTGTTGGGAGAAAATTAATCTGAATTGATCTTTTAGTGTCAATATTTTTTATGCTGACGATGAAGAAACTTTCATGAAAATTTGTCAACAATGTCAATATGCCTCCACACATTGAGAAGTTGCTGGTTCATGATATGAATAATGATATTCACAGTTTTTCTTCCGCAAAAAATAAACAACTTTCGATTTCAAATTTTTTTTATATTGTCTTAAGTTTTGAGTGAAGTTATTGACTAGGAAACAGCATTAAAATTTTATAATATGACATGTATTTTTCTTTTATAAGAAATTCAAGAACTGTGTTTAATAATAGTTGACACTATTAGAACAGGATTGTCTTTCGAAACAATACATTAATTTTGTGCTGTACTCTGAATATTAAAGCAATTAATTTTCTCATAATCTGTCTTAATGTCCAAGCATTTGCATTTATGTGTTTTTAATGTGTAATATCAGTCACTAAAATGTACTTTTTTATCTGTTTTACTGATTTGTTAAAGTGTTATGAGTTTGGTAGATCTGCATCAGACTTTTGTTAATGTAAACATCTCATTTGTTACTGGTTAATACATATATATTATTAATACAAATCTGTCATCACCTATATACCACACAAACTATATTAAAACCCCATTAAGCTCTTCATTCTAACACCTAAATCGTTTCACTTTTCATTTTCTGGTCAAATGAACTCCCTAATTTCAGTTTTGACCCCTTCTATGTCAAGTTAAGACTGAATTTATTGTGGAGTGTTTTTCTTAAATCAAGACGGAGGTGTGATTTTAGGGCATGATAAGCCTTAATGATTTGTTGTCTTTTCAAACGCATGTATCCGTGTACACCAATGTCTGGTACTGAGTAGCTTAATGGCTCAAATCTTCAAAAACTGTTACTTTTTATCGTTTGAATTTTATTTCTACTTTTTCTGATGTGTGCTTGACCTATAAGATGTTCCAAGATGCTCTTTGGCCCCTTATTGTAATATATTCTATAAACTCTGGCCCTTATTGTTCTGAGGCACACTTTGAGTCTTTATAGTTCTTGGGCCCGTCTGACCCCTTACTTTAGTCATGTTCTTAATAATAGATATTTTATGAACGGTTGAGGCACACTTTGAGACGCCCTGTTTGACCCTTTATTTGAGTCATGTTCTGAGTAATAGATATTTTATGAATTGTTGAAGATTTAATTGACCCTGGAAAGAATAAGTCGGTGTATACTACCTCATTTAATGTTATCTGCAAGTTCCAATCAGCAATCACAGAAAACAATTTCCCTGATTTATTCCAAATCTGTAAAAGTATTGTTGTAAAACCATTTATTATCCTGTCAAGATCAATATTTTGTGCAATAGAACTGTCGTCAGGCAAATAGAAATCCCTTAAACTCAAATTAAAATTTTACTCTTGTCAGTGTTTGATAAAAATTTTAAGTTGGAGCTCTTGAAACAGTCTGCTATAGTAAACACAATTTGTGATACTGAATTTTGAGTCAAATCTAGCATAAAGGAAATTTCAACTGTATGCAACAAAATTTTAAGTTTAGCTGAGATTGAGATTGTTTCCAATGTCTCTTTATTCAAGATAACATTCAACAGCAGCGATCAGGTTACAACAATCAATCTACAACAATCAGTCAGCAACTGGCTGGTAGTTGCTGACTGATTGTTGCTGACTGATTGTTGCTGACTGACAGCAGCGATCAGGTTACAACAATCAATCTACAACAATCAGCCAGCAACAATCAGTCAGCAACAAACAGCCAGCAACAATCAGTCAGTAACAATCAACCTGCAACAAACAGCCAGCAACAATCAGCAAGCAACAATCAGCCAGCAATAATCAGCCAGTAATAATCAGCCAGCAACAATCAACCTGCAACAAACAGCCAGCAACAATCAGTCAGCAACAATGAGTCAGCAACAATCAGTCAGCAACAAACAGTCAGCAACAATCAGTCAGCAACAATCAGTCAGCAACAATCAGTCAGCAACAATCAGTCAGCAACAATCAATCTACAACAATCAGCCAGCAACAATCAGTCAGCAACAAACAGCCAGCAACAATCAGTCAGTAACAATCAACCTGCAACAAACAGCCAGCAACAATCAGCAAGCAACAATCAGCCAGCAATAATCAGCCAGTAATAATCAGCCAGCAACAATCAACCTGCAACAAACAGCCAGCAACAATCAGTCAGCAACAATGAGTCAGCAACAATCAGTCAGCAACAAACAGTCAGCAACAATCAGTCAGCAACAATCAGTCAGCAACAAACAGCCACCAACAATCAGTCAGCAACAATCAGTCAGTAACAGCAATTGCAACAATTGGCAACACCTGTTGAAGAAAATCTGTTGGCAACAATTTGTCAGCAGCAACAGCCATTTGAAGTATGTGATGTTCTTGTTAGGCCTGTAGTCTGCTTAAACTATACTTAGATTTACAGATGGAAGAATAATTAGAATATAACCTACATTATGAGCCATATTTCGCTATGCCCTTTTTTAATTATTAAAATTTTACTTAATATTTTCTAACTATAACTTAAACAACTAAATATCCACTAACTAAGGACTACTTGATTAGGTGATGCACAAAGGAGTGCTATCTCTATATGATATTAAACTACTCAATCTTGGTCTGTGGCTTCACCATTACAGGTTACTTGTATGCAGTGACATTCCGAAATAGCTGAAAATTAAGTGTCATATCGTTTTGACCTCATACCAGTTATTACTGCAAATAATTTGTTTTCAAAGAAATTAATTAAACTCATTAAATGTTAGCGTAATGAAATCAGATAAACGTTGGTAATCACCAAATGTGACTGGTAACAAAATGAATCTGTGTATAAATTGCCCACTTTAGATGGTCAACATGATGGCGGTTTATGGTCCCATGTACTAACTGACCAATCATTGGTCAGTCTGAGCAAATGATAAATAATCTAATGGTCACTTTTAGCTTAAAATGGACACTGGTATTGACAAAATAATGGTCAAAATTAATGGCATTTTCTTTCATTAGTTGCAATACCGACCTTAATGTTTGATTTCTCATTTTGATTAAAATCAACAGTAATAATAGTCCGGGTCATCACGGCCCTGACAGCTCAAGGGGTAGTGTAATTGGATTTTAGAGGTTTTGCTCTGTGCCTCCCATATGTTTTTTCAAGGGGATTTGAAGCTCTAGCCTCTGTAGTCCTTTTGCAAAATCCAATTGACTTATTAATCAGTCGGAATGACCTTTCATTTAGTGGCATGTTTTTTGAGATTGTAGTATTATTGAAACCTTAATCTGGTTGAAACCTGGACAAGGCTTATTATCAAAGATGCTTTGGTCGGATAGAAATATTCAATTTGAAAGATACCAGTAGGATTATGGTACAATTCCCTGTTGAAGGATCTACTTTATGGATTTTCTGACATCTTAAGAAAATCTTGATTGGTGTTATTATTACAAGCTTTGAGTTTTATGAAATCTTCTTAACTCAATTTGAAAACTTCTCAATCCCTATGAATGTAATTAAAAATGAAATAAACTGATAAAAAGCCGGTACGTCCGCCCAAGTATTGCCATTGGCTCAGATGAAATGTTGTACTTCTTGTTAGCTCTTATATCGAATGATTTCAATCAAGAAGCCAGTAAGACTCCTTGCATCTTGGTAAATCTTTATGGTTGAATATCTTATCCGTCTTGTCTTAGTAAGTTATACATATACATCTCATATATTGATAAATATACCCCTTATACATTTTATAATAGATACAATGCATATAACAATTATAAAATAATAGAAACCAGTACAAAATTTATACAGCGCTTTTTTCGTGTAATCCGCATGTTCAAAAGTGCTTAACAATCAAAATAGAAACAATAAATGTTTGAAACAATCGAAGATTACTATTTTAATAAACATAAAATAAACAAATGATACTATGTAGGATAAAATACAGTATAGTACACATAGTCACATTCAGCACATTTTACCGAGGTTAGATCCATGCATTTCCATACTAAAAATGTCCTCATAAGTATTGCAAAGTAAGTAGTTTTGTGAACATTGCAATGGTTTCTGGGAAACGAACGTCTCATTAATTGCCAATTTTAAGATTCTCAAGAAAATGCAAAATCTACTAATAAAATTTATACTCGAAATCAACTCATGATTGACTCCACCTGCAACATTGACTATAATTACCTCTGTTTGCCTAACAATGCATTCTGTGATGAGCAAACAGACTTGGTTTATGGTAATCAACAATTTGCAAGAAAGGAAAAAATTAGATACAGAAAAATCAACAACTACAGAGAATCACTTTGGATCATTTATCATTGACAGTCTTCTATTGTAATTCCTTGCTGCAAAACTACACACGATTTGTGCATCACATGATTGCTTGAGGGACATTTCATACTTGTTGTAGTCTCTCATACTATTATGTGGGTTTGAAGAACGTTACTTTACTTCATCACAGCATTGTATTAACATGTTGCCATGGACGTACCTTAAGGTTGCTCTACTTGAAGGATGAGTGGGGTGGGGGTGCACCAGCACACTGAAATGTTACAGTGATTCATGGAGTTGATGATGGTGTGGAAGGGGTCAGCCCCTTATGATTATTGGAGTTTTGAAGGCAGGGCTTTAGCGGTTAATAGGCATAACAGTATTATTTTTTATTATTACAGATTTAGGTGGCTCCTTGTTGCTAACTCTGTGTTTGCCATATTAGTTCATCTTGAACATTGTCAAGTGCTAATTTAAAGTCTCCTTTCAGTATGTATGTGCGTGGTATTCCTGAACAAATCAGTGTTGGTACATAGAGGATTGGAGCCATAATAACGGATTGGACAAAGTTATAAGGTAGCAATGCCCAAAAACAGCCAAGCACCAAAGGTAGAAAAAGAACCCAAAGACAGCAAAATCATAGATTACAAGTACAAGTCACATTAGGACAAAACATCAAAAAGAACCAAGAAAAAAAGAAACTTAAAACAGTAACTAACGCTTGACAGTCCTTACTCTTGACAGCCTGCTGCCCCTTTTTCAGCTAAACATAACCAAGTTTGTGGCTTAAATATGAACAATCCCCATTCTACTGGAGTGCTCAGTTGCTGAAGAATGTGTGGGCTTCAGAACAATATGAGGCTGATGATATATGTCATCATAGTTGTATTGACCATTAGTTTTTGATACCAATCTATAACAGGTGTCAACAGCTTCAATATGTAATTGACCAGATGATAAATGTTTAAACATTTTTATATCAACACATTTGACACTATGTTACAGTGTATAAATATTCAAGTGTGACTGCGGTACCCGACTATTAACTACGTAGCATTACCATTGGATCTGGCTATTGTATATCTTAATGTTTGTTTCACATGACTTCTACGGTTTAATTTATGTTGATATATCAGGTTAGGGGCCGATTAGTCAGTTTCCTTGCCTCTATAACTGCTTGATGGATTTTGTCAAACTTGTATGTCTATTTGCAATAACAGGGCCATCTCATATGGAAATACCGTACTTAGAACAATTTTGATTGGATAATTAATGAAATTCGACCAGGCTATTGTATGATATTGAATCTGAATCATTTATAGGTTGGCTATGGATGAAGAATTATTTTACCGACTGTTCACAACCCATAGCCAAGGTTTTCGTGATGTATTGTGGGTAGTTACGGTATCAGATCACCAAATTTAGTGTCCGTTTTCATTGTGTTTTGTTGCATCGAGTATGACGGATCACTGACGGGATCGAAAGATCGCATTATTTGTGGTTGAAACAAATTACAAAATTTAGAACCTACACTTATGAAATAAGAGAAGGTAATCAAATGTAAGCTATCAGAGTCTTCATTTATCCTTTGTGTAAACATGGAATGACCGACTGATATTATGCTCAGTAAGACGTACATGCTTCTTGCAGTAACCGCCAGTAAAGAAAACTACTGAGTGCATTTCTGCATTTTTTTTAAGAATTCAAAAGCACTGAATTCTAAAGCATTCAGATTGCATAATACCCGCCCTACTGCATTGTGTATTTTCTGTGTTTGTACTTAATGTTGAGATCATTATAACTACTCATGTGGTAATATAATATAGTTGATCAAGTATTTATATAAGTTAATATACCCTTAAACTTCCTGTATAAAGAAATGGTGGATTTAATTGACTGTTGATTCAGATACAAACTCTTCAAATACTGCTTTTGTTAAAAGTTTATATTATGTACAGTACTACTTACAACTAAAATATTATATGATTTTAGTGATGCTGGTGGAACTGTACATCAGAAAGATAAAAATGTGTCACTGAGTCTGAGATCATGCACTCACAGCCTATAAACCTAATCACTGTATGACTTATTGGGAGAGTATTCCATTCAACTTGTACTGACTTATTATGAGCAAAGCACCTGTAACATCAGGTCACTGTATGACTCATTGGGAGACTATATAATCAATGTGTATGACTTATTGCATGCAAAGCACCTGTAACTTCTGGCCCATGTTTATTAACTTATTGGGAGACTATTCAATTCAATTTTATTGTGATAACCGGATGTTGACTGGTTTATACACTGTGGCACTTGTCTCCATGGTGACAAGACTGCGACCTTTGTCAAGCTTTATCCAGTACTGAAGCAATACCTATTATGTTTCCTTATTGTTTGAAAAGAAATAATACTGTGACACTAGTTAATGCTGGTATTACAATGAGTGTTTTAGCAGATTAGGATGCAGGCAGTGCTATCCAGCCCACATCTATAGGCACATTGACAATGAACCTGATTGCCTTAATGCTTTGATATGACTTCTTTCATTGCAAAGCTTCAATTATCCGTATGTCCGTATGAAATTAGGGTTATTAGGCTATGCCTTATTGTTGTGCTATTATGTTTTTTTATCAATATTGTGATCACATGCCCAGATGGTGCAATTTTATTAATTTTGTGTCAAGTTTTTTTTGTATAGTGGCATGAATACAATAGTTGATAGCTTCAATGCTCTGTTTGTCTCACTGTTATCAGGTGCAGCATTTTAACAAACAAGTCAGATAAAAAAAGGTTAAAGTTACCAATCTCCGAGGGCTACTTTCAGCAATTCAGCCATTCATCCACCCTTTCACATTATTACTTCCCCCGTTCATTGGGCTACCTAAGGAAACCTGCATTTGAGTCTCTCTGAGGAGACTAATTTTCTCTTCTGTTGGGTGTGTAACCAAGATCAAGGTACAACGCCCAGGAATATCGAACATGATCAGACACCGCCATCACAGGTACCAATTCACACCTTGGTCTAGTGGAGCATTGTAAGTTATTCTTGCTCAGAGAAATTAAGCCGTGGCACAGACGGGGATCGAACCCAGGACCTCTATCCTGAAGAGGGTGCCCTACCTCTTTATATAACAGCGGCACTCAAGAGTATGGTATAAGCATAATCCGAAGGTTGTTGTTTCTGAACTGAATTTAATATGTTTCAATTACAAAATAACGAAACTAACAATAGGCCTATACACTACAGATTTAGGAATATTAATGCCTGTTTCATTGTGTCTGAATAATTCTATGCCATATTAATTAAACCAGGTGTAGTAAGTCGTTACATTAAATATCCTACTATTTTTGTTTGTCCACCTGTCAGTTTATTAACTTACAACTTACCAACTATTTTGTTTTTTATTTCAGTCTCAAAATTTAAAAGATCTGTGTTGAAAAAAAAATCCAAAAAAGGATCTCTCGTCACAATAGGTGGATATTTGTATGACAATGTCATTGACTAATAAGATGCAAGGT
Organism: Spisula solida; assembly: GCA_947247005.1. Taxonomy (NCBI): domain Eukaryota; kingdom Metazoa; phylum Mollusca; class Bivalvia; order Venerida; family Mactridae; genus Spisula; species Spisula solida. The sequence continues at coordinate 32,925,340 of OX365950.1, read as the reverse complement.
GCTACCAGGTAAGTAATTAAGCTATGTTGATGGTTCTTGTCATTGTAAGCTTGAGTTCCTGTACTTTCCCATGGGAATAACATTGTCATTGCTTAAAACTACGTAATCATAACCTAATCCATACGAAGATTATGTTGTTAATTGAAAGCCAAAAGGAGCTATCAGCTGTCTTTTCATATAATAATAGCTCCTTTTGGCTGTCAATGGATTATATATATATCTTCCTTTTATTGAATAATTAAGTATTGTGCTTTAAGTGTGCTGTATAAGAAGACACGGGTGATAGATCATGGAACGTCTGGATGAACTTATAATATGATAGAACAGTCTTGCCACCAACCTCTAGGGGCTGTAAATTGATTCTAAATGTTATTAGTAAACCTCATTTATCTTTTTCCTCCGTAACTGTTCGTTCATCAGACCTTAATAGGGAAGAGTATGAGTTGAATTCAAAACAACGACAGATAATCGCCAAGGCTTACATTAATCATTTTTGACATAATCCGGCATGAATATTAAATTAGCGTTATATTAGACATTGTACGGAGGTTTATGATGGCTGCTCCAACCATGTGAACTTTCTGCTCGATGATATAATTAATGAGTTTGATATAAATGATGGTGCGGGCCCTGTTTGGAGGATTTCATTCTTCAAGATATTTTTTATATTGTTATTGTTAAAATACCAGAATTTGATACCCCTTAAATCTTGCATAATATCATTTTTTGCTACATTTTAATTGGAATATGATATTGTTATTTATGAGTTTTCTGGTGGAGTTCTGATGTAGTTCCGTTTGCATGATGATGAAAGCATGGTGTTTGAAGAAAGATGTGTTTCTCTCTGTGTGAAGTAATGAAGGGCCTGATTGTGTGGACTACAGACACATTGGTTACATGCTCTAGGTGGCATCAAGAACAAATCCTTCAAATATTAAATGATCAGAAGTTGCTATTTTCGTTGCAGTTTTTGTTAAAAAAGAAATATGCACCCTCACAGTATATTGCATTGGGATTGCTTAAAAATGCAATTTCAGCCATAAAAACATTAATGTTATGAATTATTAAAAAGGATTTTATACATTGCAGAATCACCAATGGTTTATCGAATGCTTTTATTTGCTTAAAATTTCGTAGAAAAAAAATCTAGATCTACTACACAAAAAGCCACAAAATGTGCTAAATTAGTTTTTTTTGGTGTATTTAATATAATATTTTAAGATGAAATGCTTTATTTGACTTCTATATCTATACATTCTGTATAATAAATGTGACATCACATACATGTGTATACCATGTGATATTTTATTATTATTAATAATTCTAGTATTTTACTTTTAGTGGTGTGTGACCTTTTTCAGTTGTGGTTTTTAACCTAAGGAGGTAGTTTCCACCATCCTTGACAATATATAGAGAGGAATCACAATTGGATATACATGTCCTATTCAAATTATATTGGAAGCCATTGTTTTCTGTACCACTATAAAGTAAGTCCTTTTTGAAGACATCAATTTTAAAAACGACTATGGAATTATTATGCTGTCCAATTAGTTCCAATTAAAAAAATTCGGCCTCATAAATTAGTGTTTTTATTACAGTATTGTCCATCTTAATGTTATTTTAGATCTGTCGTTATATAACTTGAACAATAATATATTTATAATCAAATATTATAGTATTATTAGATTTTCGTGAAACTAGCTGAACCGGTTTCAAATTACTGGGTATGTTTATTAATAATGTTCTGTATGATAAAAAATTGCCTGCAACACCAAGCTGTATTACTTATTTATAAATTCAATTAAATAAAAAAAAATCAATTAAATCAACTATTTATTTAAAGAAGCAGGAATATTTAAACAGAAATATTTTGACACACCCCTTTACAGTGCATTAAATGCTCAAACTACCATGTTGAGTAAGTACTAGAATTATTTTAAGTACCGTAACTTTCTTATTTAATAATTTCATCAAAAGACCTGGGTACTGTAAGAACTTTGATTTATTAATATAAAAATTACGAAAAAGTTTAATTGAATGTTTTAAAAAGCATAATATACAGCACATCCTCTCGACAGCCACCCCCTGTATAGCAAAAACCTCTCTATAACAACACTGTTAACATTTCTATAAGCTGATATTTACTATAGATTTAACCTCTGCTGAGCAACTGTTGAACCTCTAAACAAAGGCCAATATTTGCAGCTCCCTAAGGGTGTTGCTCTACAGAGGTTTTACTGTATTCCAATAATTATTTGTATACTTTTATAATTTATAAAGGCTATATAACTTTCATATTATTATATAGATAGATAGATAGATAGTTTATTTGCATTTCCAGAAGGTCACAGACCCATGTGGACCTAACATATAACTACACGATTGTCATGTGGACGTAACATATAACTACACGGTTGTCATGTGGACAGTTGTCATGTGGACATAACATATAACCACACGGTTGTCATGTGGACGTAACATATAACCACACGGTTGGCATGTGGACGTAACATATAACCACACGGTTGGCATGTGGACGTAACATATAACCACACGGTTGTCATGTGGACGTAACATATAACCACACGGTTGTCATGTGGACGTAACATATAACCACACAGTTGGCATGTGGGCGTAACATATAACCACACGGTTGGCATGTGGACGTAACATATAACGACACGGTTGGCATGTGGACGTAACATATAACCACACGGTTGGCATGTGGACGTAACATATAACCACACGGTTGTCATGTGAAAGTAACATATAACCACACGGTTGTCATGTGGACGTAACATATAACCACACGGTTGTCATGTGGACGTAACATATAACCACATGATTGACAGGCAAATAATAAAGAACATTTTTATACATTAAAATGAAAATATAAATCATATTTAATAATTTTGAATGTAAATAATAAAAGTATACACTCATTGGCACCCAGTTTTCAGATTTCAATTGAATGAAGTTGATTTACTAAAGCAGTCTCAGTAATGTTAGAATTCAATGCTGTTTAATCCATTTGTTATCTTCAGGAAATGTCACCTTCAATTTAAAAGGTGATAAGACAATTAGAACAATAGGGGTTAACGTGGTGGCACTAGTTGTAGGGAGGATATTTGTTACACAAGCAATTAGTGACATACAGGTCCCAATGAACAATAGTGGAGAGCCAATGTCAGGAGATTCTCCGTTTTAATACATCAATTCACAGTTTTAAATGAATCAAAGTTGAATCAAAGATTTCCCCTTGTTGTAAAAGGTGTCAAAATATTCCAGAGTGCAATAAGGCTGAAAGCTGTAATACTGCAAAGGGTTTGAATTTAATTAGTTACAAAGCTGTTAGCTTAATTTTTGAGATGTGTCAACTGATTTTCACAGTAACAAGTGTTTCAGATTGCTGGTAATTTCTGCAAAAATGAGATTTTTTTGTTACTTTGTGAAATTCGAGGAAGGATGGTGAAAATAATCAATGTATAAAAGAACAAAGCCACATTTTTTTCTGAGCTAAATTTCATGTAGAATTGATTATTTGGCTTTCAGTACAATCGTAGATAGATAAATACTGCATTTTACACATCTTCCTATGATTAATACTATTTTTTATTAGGCAGCTCATTATTTTGATTAACATGTGTAATTAAACAAGCACCTGTATTAAGCAACCACATATAATGTATGGACTCTTGACTGGCTGCTTAAGAGCTGCTGTCCACTATAACTCCGAAGGGTTCCCGAAGCTGAAATTCACCAAATCAGAATGTTTCAACATGTCTGCACGATGTTCTGGAACCCATCCATGTCATTTTTCCTATACACTTCTGAAAGCCTTCAGGGCACTTTGGGACCGAAAAATCTTTGGCATCCAATTTTAAAAACTTTAAAAATTTGGATGCTGAAGGTATAATTCGGGGCGGCTTGGAGATAATCAGAAACCCATCGACAATCCTTCGGCACATTCTGGAATGTGTCGTAATTAACATGGCATCCTCAGGAAGTCTTCTGCGAGGCTATGTAATCTTTACGCTTTCCCAAACTTGTTGTTGCATTCTTGTATATGTGGTATACACAGGAATCAGGGTAAAACTTGGCGGGAATTCCTATTCGGCAAGCTCCAAATCTGCACCAAAACTTTGGTATGTCAACTTTGACTGTATTTATTATAATCATTCTGTACTTGAATTTGCCTTACAAAATATATATAAATAATGAGTTTTCTTTCCTTAAAACAAGTCATTATAATACCCTCAGTATATTATCTAGTTGAAGTTTGTTTCTAAAATGTAATCACAGAGATTAGTGTAAAGCCTCTTAAACCAGCTGACATCGTTAGTAGCAACATTAAGCATATTTATCAGTCCATCAGACATAATGTGTATATTGATGGAAATTTAAATAGCTCTAAACTGTCAGTTTTCATTATCATTGTGGCGCATCATTCCTGTCACTGAACCTCCATCTGCCCTCGTAAACTGGACCCTTTATCCTTTAATTCTATTTTCTACTGATTTAATTTCTCATTATGATTTTAATAGTTCCCCTAACATGGGAAATTAAAGATAAAACACATGGGAGTTTACTTATAATGTGATGTTCTTGGATGTTAGTTTTTATGGAACAATGTATCATGTTGGGTTTTTTTGATGATTTTTTATGTGACATTTGAACCCTTGGTTACCTGAGGTTTATGTGAGATGGTGATGATGTTGACAATGGTTGCTATATGTGTCTGTCTCTGTGATGTCAACTCTACCGATGTTGTCAAGTCTACCCAGGCGTGTTAGGCTTCAGCCCACCGTTCATGTATGTGGATTCCTAACTGTGCTAAAAGGGGTCCTGGAACATGCTCCCCGGAAAAGTTAGGGTGAAATGTTGCAGTTTGGTGCATTAAGGCGTTAAGATGTGCCTTATTTTTTAATAGTGACAATTGACAAGTTTTGGGATCATACATCAACTAATAAATCCTTTGCTGTACAGATTTTTTCTCAGAAAGTACAGAGCTTGATCTCTGAAGATTTCTACATGAGGGAGTACTTTCAGCTATTTAGTATATAAATGACCAGAAATATTTAAGCAAGTAGTCAAGTAGGCAATAACTACAGTATGTGTAAAATTTGACCAAATTGTTTTGGTCAGGATCATAAGGATTCAGCCACATACTCATGTTTTTGCTACCATTGTGTAAAATCCGTACTGGCCGTCTGGCCATTTGAGCTTCCATCGTTTACAGCCTTAATGCCTGCATTCAGATATTTAACTGTCATGGATACTCATGCTTCTGAGACTAAAGAATACCTTGTGGCCAAGGTTGTGCACAGGTTTTGGGGCACGCTGGCCCCCTTTAAAGAAGGCTTTGAAGGCATTTATTATTTAGAAAATTATTAGTAAATGTTAAATATTAGAGCTATGCTGTATGGAATAAACAGCTTTGAACATTGCCTTGGTTTATTAGAACTACCATGAAAGTCGATATCAAACACAAACACATGATCATACACATAGTGTTCTATTGGTGCTCAATGTTTGGCTAAGTCAGCATATGTTGAGAAGTTTTATTATTGCTAGTACCTGGGTAATACAGTATAATGTTCAGCAATCACTATTGACACCTGGCACTGACTTCTAAATGTATACACACCTATGCTTGTTATTGGCAGGTTATTAAAACGTCTTATAACAATGATAGCAAAAGCTCATACAAATTAAATGACAATCATATATTTTTCGACCCAGTACGCATTGATCTGAGGCATGGAGAGGCTTGTTTTGAAACAGCTATAGTTTGTTGTTTAAACTGTGTTTGAATGTTTATTGAAAGTTTGTTGAAGGCTCTTGTCAGAAATATTGGTCCATTGGTGCAATGCTTCTTCAAAATCTTTAGATTTCATTGACGGTATATGTTTGCAATCCTACTGTGAATAAACGTACCATATACAACCATCCACTGTATTGTATTTACCTGTTCTAATAGTATTTACATATCCTAATAACTTGTTTTCAATTAACCCACTTCACTATCTCAAGATGTGTTTCAATGTTTGTGTTTTATTGATACCTAATAAGGATTTAACAGATTTTAAAGGATATTTATGAATATTTTATTGAATCACAAGTGGACGATGATACAGTAATTCTCACAATGTGATGTGCTTCAAATGTTTGCTATTTATTTCATAAACTGATTGAAAACTTTGTATTTCTAAAATATTTATATACAACTTGTTGGCAATGATTTATTGAACTCTTCAACAAGATATCAAACCTCCATTTAAAGATCTTCTTAAAGCTTCTTATATCTTGCACCTTTTATATCGAAGAGTAGTTTACTGAAATACAACTATTTATTATACAACTTGTTGGCACCAATTTAACTGAACTCTTCAGTACAATATTAAACCTCTGTTTTGAAGAGTTTCTAATCTTGCACCTCCTTTATTGAAGAGCTGTTTACTGAAATACAACAGGCCAAATGCCAGATTTATTAATTCAGTAAAGTCTGCTCAAACTTTGCCGACTGAGTTTATTTGGTTCTTTTCTAAATGAGATTTAAAATATTAACATATTAATGTATTTTTGTCCTCTGACAATACATTTTATATGCTTGAAGCTGTTGTACAAATGTGCCATATATTACAGTATGTATGATAATGTCAAAGATATGCCATATCTATTCATATAGTATTCATCTTTCACATTCAACATTAAATGGATACAACTTATATTCATAGACTTGATCATTAATGTATTTACATAATGTTTAAAGTTAAATATCAGATCTAGTGTTACCTTTCTTGACAATTAATGCTTCTTAAATATATGAATTTCTCATCTGTTCACATGTTTAGCGTTCACACGAATCTGGTTCCCTTCCCCAAGCATATAGTAACGTAACTATCGTAGGCTAGGGGACGGGAACCAGCCTGAGGCTATTGACCCTAATGAACTGCGATGATGAATCAAATACAATGTTACAATTTCGTCTAAACTTTTTTTTTAATTTTGCAATAATTATTATGCAGTAGTTGTTCACATTTGACTTAAAAGAAATGCATTAAAAATGATGAAAAAAGAGATTCTTCATATTCGCATATAATCAGTTTAAACTACACTCAGAAACTGTTGTCGTAAAAAAGAGAAATTCATATCAATTTATCTTATGTTTTTTCTCCTTCACAGTCTTTTTTTAATGTCAGTTTCACAAAAACTGATGTCATATATGTCTACAATTTATTATACTCATCAAAAACATCTCGTAGTCACATTCATCTTCAAGCTTCAACAAAAATGAGAGGGAATTAAGATGCATGCACTTAAATTTTATTGTGTTTATTTCTGTTGTTAAAAGAATATGTAAATACAACATAGCAAAATCTTTTCATGTCTAAATCTAATGATTGTTTGTAACATTTAAACACGGAAATGTTAGAATCATGATTTATCACACAGGTACCAGTTAGAGGGCGAAGTGCAGAACAGGAATACTGCTATCTTCCATATTTCCGGGCAAAATGCAGAACATTGATCATACTCCAACATATGTGCATAACATATGTGTCGCCACTAGCATTCTAAATATTTAGTATCCTGTTGTAATCATATATAACAAATAGTATTTTTAAAAATTCATCTTTTAAATACATACTAACTCTTATACCCTTGAATAAGTTTGTACATTGTATACTCATAATGTGCGGTTAATTTCAAATATGACATCCAGATTTCCATTAAGATATGTATGTATTTAAAACACTTACACCATATGAACAACACTGCGCAATGTCGCGCCACATAATATGACGTTAATCATCGTGTAATATACGTAGTACACTATTGATAGAATCAGTCTCAAAATGTCAACATGAAACACAAACGCCCCGAGTAATTGCATCTTAATTACTAAAATTTATACTTAAAAATATGATTTTATGTGTGTACAGCTAAATATGAAGTTTAATTTTATATATTTTATCTATTATGTTAAGACATTTTGTCAGCATTGAAGGGAAACACCATCAATTTAAGAATAAAACATTTACAAAATATGTATGAAAATGCTCTTATAGAATTGGGTATGTATGAAAGGAACAGCATTTTTAGCTCGATTTTTCGAAGAAAACATTTAGTCAAGCTATTGTCGTGACTGGAGCCTTGAAAAGTTTATTGTCAGAGTCCTTTTCTCAAAAACTATCAAAGGTATATCCAGATAGATATTCATCATCACAAGGGGAGTCCATACTGGCAAGGCTGGTAACCCTCTGGCTTATATTTATGGAGTTATCTGCCCTTGTTTCGACTTAGTACATAGAAATAGTGGCGAATTGTACATTTTAAATGAATTTTCTCAAGCACTATAAAAGCTTTCCACTTGAAAGTCAATACACTTGTGAAATGTGATGACCTAAGAAAACAAATCTGTCCAGCATTTTATGAGAGTTATTCCCCTTTTCTGACTTTAAATGTTTACACAAAAATGTCAATTTCTCAAAACTAAACATAGTTATTCACACTATGACCTATATTTATGAGTTATCTGCCCTTGTTACTCTCCTTGTTCACTCACAGATGAGCAGGGGTACCGTACTGTCAAGTACAGGAAATTCAAGCGTCCAGCACTTGTAGGTCACCATGCTCTTGTTTGATCTGACCAGATAGTCCTTAAATACTATCCTGCTGTTACTGGAGAGTCTTATAATAAATAGTGTTGTGTTCCTTGTGGAAGGGTAAGTCACTACTTGTTAAGATATAATCCAGGAAAACTGGTTAGATCAATTGGTTGCTGTATATAACTGAAAAAGTGTTGAGAAGCTGTGAGTGTGCAACCCAAATAACCAAAACGAACCTTAAGGTTGTCTGCAATTGTAGGATTATGGTCACCGACTTTAAATCACATGTGATTCACCCTAGGAAAGCTCACAGGTATCCCTGCACCCTATATTTATATGCTAGCTTACTAAAGTTGGGCTAAGTGCGGGCCCGTTCTATCCCAGGTGGCAGCTCCCTTCTTGCCAACAGCTGGAGAAGCCATTTGCCTTGCTCTGTCATGTGACTTCATTATATATTACTGCTACCTCTCTGACAGATAAGGTCCGATCAGGAAGGTTTAGGACACACGCACATATAGACATATATCGCCATCCTGACGCTGTTCTGTAATGTGACACATGTTGCTATACAAAGCTCAGGTTACTTTAATATAAATTACATTACAGGTAACAATATGTTAGAAGACTCTTTGAACATCATTACCCCCATCTAGTCGAGGTATTTGTCACAGTCAAGTATTTAAGAGGCGTACAATTTGACTACTTCGGACAAAAGTAGATTTTTCTACCTTGATGATTTCTGTTTTACAAAACTGAAGATTTCGCCCTGCAGGGATAACATAAGAAAGTAGTTCAATGGTGTTCAAGATGATAAACAGTCTGTAGATGATGTGGAGTCTATTAGCGGGAGAGTTAAGTATGGGGTAAACGGGTGATGTTACCGCCTAGCTCTTCTGTTTACATAGTAAGTGATATATTATTCAGCATGTGACAGTTGGGACTAAGGTGATGGGGAACACAGAAAATATTAGCTAATGTTTTGGGGGTTGTATGTTTGGGATAGTCATCAGTAAGGTAACATTATTTTCATTGAATTTTGTAAAACAACATACTAGATGTCATAAACTGATGTCTAGCTAACATAAGTTGTATCTCGGTGCAGCCATTCCTAGGAGTTTGTTATTAAAATTCTTACATACGATATTGTAACACAGTCATTATAGAGGGTCAGTCAGAAATTGTTGTATGTCATACATTTGATAAGGGTTCAGGTACTCATTGTTTAGGGTTAAACCCACAATATAAAAGGATCCTAACCTTAACATTATGTCTGCATTTATTTGAGTACATGTATCATGTTTATAATAACAATTACTTATAAAAAATTCCAGAAAATGTTCTCTGCAAATTCCAATGAAACTTTTAATTACAAAATGATTAGAAGGTGTGCCTTAAAATGTGCAAGACGGCTCCTTATAATGCTTGAGAAGCATTATGAATTTGCTTCATGTTTATTCTCAAACTTCTGTCCTACCCGGTTTCTATTGTTAATAAAGTAAACCTTGTCTGGTTTACTTCCTTAATTATCTATCCAGATCAATGTTTCTAGTCATACAGGCAGTCTTTATCCTCCTGATTTTCTCCTAGTTCAATTACATTGTCAAGTTAGATAACAATAGATTTAGTACAGTCTGACTTCGTTGACCCGCTGATAGTTTGGAGGCATTTATTATCTTGTTATTGTCACCACATTTTCCATTACTCTTCATTACAGGCCTCAATTGAAACAATAATTAGTCTAAATACAAGAAATGAAATGAAGACTGCCCAGACACTTCATCATGAATAAGTAACTAGATTTTATGGAGGTCTGGTCAGAATTGTTAAATAAGACCATTCATCAAAACTCTCTACGTTTATGGCATTTATTCATCATTTCTAAACCTCATTAGAGGTTTCCTTTTTATAAGAGATATTTGATATATTGCCTTAGTCTTTTATTCTATTAAGTCTTTTATTTCATAACTATTTTAGGATTGGTCTAGTTGGTCCTGCATATTGTCTGTGTGATGTAATACTTGTTAACAAGGTTTATGGGCTACAACCTAATGGGTTGTCCCGAAACTGACCTATCTGCTGCTTTGTATACCTGCACTTACAATGGTTATGCATTCAGTCTTTAGTTCATTAATCACGCCTTTATCTTCCAAACCTGACTGTCATACTCACTCTGATGCTGACAAATTATTCCTGCGTCACATTAGCATACCTTTTGTTCTTCTGTGTTTTGTTTTTCAATTCAATATAAAGTGCAAGTTGTTAAAAAAAATTGCAAACAAATATTTTTTTAATTACTGATTATTCTGCAATCAGTAATTTCAATAATAAAAAATTACTGAATGTAATAGAGAAAGATGGCTTTTATATTGTTATTCTGAGACTTTTTGAAATTGATCTAAGGACTGTTAACATGGGTGAGCACTCATGTAGCACTTTGCACGGAAGTTAATTTATACCGTCTATATTTAATGGAATGGGAGGTAACTGAATAAAGGCGCTCAGTAGCGCTGTACATAGGCAATATATAGACCCCTGAAGTTGCCAGCATTGAGTTTTCAGCTCTATCTTAGATATTAATTTTGTGGAAGTCTGCTGAAGGGTTATTGGGATGTAACTAATGTGCTGTTTTAACTAAATACCACAAAAATATAAATCCAAGTATAATTTCTAGTATTAAGTGTTAAACTTAGTCCTTCATTAAAATTAATAAGAAGTCACAGATTGACCATATATGTATTTGTAGAAACCTTTTTGTCTGACTATTGAAATTTTACAAAATTAAATCAGTCCCACTGACCAACAGTACTGTATTCCTAGAAATGGTTTCGCGCATTTTAAGTTAGCGACTTTCGCGGGAGGTATCATTTCGCGAAGTGTAATAGCCGCGAAAATGTTCCCTCCAAAGAATCCGCGAACGTTTCTAGCTTCTTCATAGTAAACATGCTAAAATCGCAAAACATTCGACGAAGGATAATTGTAAAATCTAAGAACAATTGCGATAATTTTCTCAATACAAACATCAATTTCGATCCTCTAAGAATCGTGCATATTGTAGCTTGTGTAGACATAAACACTGCTATGACGTAGCGTGTAATGTGCTCAATGTAAACAAGCACAGGGTACATGGTTGGGGTGTTAATGAATCAGTTTACTTCTACGTAGAGTGTTTGTTTTTGTCACGATTAAAGTCAATGTATTCCTGTACAGGTATTCACAATAATCATTTCACATTTATTTGTTAAACATGTATGTTTGGTGGTTAATTCATAATTGTAACTATTTACCGGTTTATGTTGATAACACCTAGTGAAAACACTATGAAATCCTTTGTTATATAGAGATTAATTGATCATCGTAATTGTTATCAGGTCAGCTAAGGTCACAATCAATTGAATTTGATTTGTGTATACACGGATGGTGATGACAAACAGTCCTATTGAAATTGCAAGATGTGTCAAACATACCTTTATGCCGTAGCGACTTTAGTTTCGTGGAATTCGCGGGCATTATGATTCCGTGAAAATTTGTAGCCGCGAATATGCCGACGGTATGAAAAACGCGAAATATTGTATCCGCGAAAGTATCTAGGAATACAGAGTATTTTAGTCCTATGGAGACTACTAGTACCTAGTCACATAATTCTCATAATGGGTAGCATCAAGCACAGAGGTAAACAAGTACTATGTTCAACAAGTCAAATAGTTCCTGCGAGCAAATGATGTACCGACTTCATTTGACAGAGAATTGACAGTATCCTCGACCTTCTATCTGCATAATTCAACAGCTGATGTGTATAAAATTAAGCATGAAAATCTCAAAATTGTGAGAAAAAAATAAGCGCGATAGGCCGGTAGCTTTCAAATTGGGAAAACTATATGCACGATAATTTGACATACGAAATTTATCAACAAATTGTTAAATAATTTCATGTATAACAAACCAATTTTCACGACACTTAATTGCATATTATGACTCCCTTAATTGTTCCATATAATATTTATATGCTTATAAATAAAACCTCGTATCAGTTCATTAAAAGCATGTTTTCAGTGTTCAACAATATCAAAGATCATAAACCAATTCCGATAATTCCATGACATTGACTGGGAAGCGTTGTGCTTATGTAGCTGCTGTCACCTGCTGTTCAGATCCATGGTCTCAATATTGCCTAGCGCTCACTGAAATTTCGGACAGGTCTGATTTCTTCGGTAAATAAACTATTGCAATGCGACAAAGACCGATGTTATCCGCATGGAATTAGTCTGGTTCACGACATTCTTACAAAATGCATCTTTTTTTTGGGATTTTTTTTTGAAATCGTAAACCATCAAGAACAGGTCACGTGCCCCTCCATGGACTTTTTACTTTATGCTATCCAATATACCTGCTCGCTCAAGGCTCGCAGGTAATAACTTCTGTGTAATCAAACTCTAGACCTCTGACACACTGAAAAATTATCATTGTCTACCACTATAGACTATCAAGGTGGATTGCTGACAGAACACCAGTTACAGGGTGGACATTCCATGTGGCATGTGCATAATTTTTGACTAAGAACGCAAGTAAAATTCTGTCAACACAAACTACCAATTTTAACATTACATCCTTGATGCTGACAAGCTAAGAACTAGTACTTTCCATGCAACGTAATATGTTTCAACAACAGGTCACAGTTTTTGCCTAGGCAATAGAGTTGGCTTCGGGCAAAAACTGTGCTCTATTGTGCAAAAATATTAAGTTGCATTGATAAGTACCTGTGAACTTTTGTTGAAACATTAATTATTAAGTTGCGAGGAAAGTACTTATTCTCTGCTTAAGCATCAAAGATGTTTCGTTAATATCTGTCAAAGAATAAAATATGTACGGTTGTTTTTAACTTTTTGTTGACAGAATTTTACTTGCGTTCTTAGCCAAAATTATGGCATTACACCATGCATGGGGTACGTCCACCTTGAGTAAGAAGTTTGTGATACCAGACCTGATATTGAAACAAAGTGTGTTTTAATTTAAAAAGATTTTCATACATTGTATTTGCAGACTCAATTTCTACCATCAGAAGTAACTGGATGCTGAACGTAATTTTCACAATACAGGAAGGAATTTCAATGAATGTTTTCCACTATGTAATGTGGAGTAGTATTTAGAATATGGGTTTAACTAATGTGATAGAAGACCTAAGGCTAGATTCATTCACTAATTTAACCTTACTAAACCTAAATCACTTGGGATTTTGTACTTCTACAAATTAAAGAAACGGCACAAACTGAGGCAGTATCACAGAAGATGATCATTTCATGTTTCTTCTGATCAGCCCATTTATGTGTTATCCTAGGGTTAATTACTGTACACCAGTTTTAAAATCATTTTTAAAATGACAATCAGTAACTGATGACATTACTAGATGTTTTCTTGAAATGAATTAAATTCTCAACAACAAGTACTATATAAATAAAGATCAGACGCAGGAATGGTGCATAGGTCTCAACAAGTATTTACAATGTATTTAGAGGAAAGGAAAGGTGAGGTGACTGCAAGCTTCTTATCAAGTAAACTTACCAATGTATAGACTGGACATAACTGTAAGCTAAACTCATTGAAGAACATAACTTGGCAAACCTGGGAATCAAACCTGGATCTGCCAGGTGACTGCCTGTATGACGTAACTTGGCAAACCTGGGAATCATACCTGGATCTGCCAGGTGACTGCCTGTATGACGTAACTTGGCACACCTGGGAATCATACCTGGATCTGCCAGGTGACTGTCTGTATGACGTAACTTGGCAAACCTGGGAATCAAACCTGGATCTGCCTGGTGACTGACTGTATGACGTAACTTGGCAAACCTGGGAATCATACCTGGATCTGCCAGGTGACTGTCTGTATGACGTAACTTGGCAAACCTGGGAATCATACCTGGATCTGCCTGGTGACTGACTGTATGACGTAACTTGGCAAACCTGGGAATCATACCTGGATCTGCCAGGTGACTGTCTGTATGACGTAACTTGGCAAACCTGGGAATCATACCTGGATCTGCCAGGTGACTGCCTGTATGACGTAACTTGGCAAACCTGGGAATCATACCTGGATCTGCCAGGTGACTGTCTGTATGATACTTCAACCAGCTGTACGTAGCCCAGTTGGCTTGCCTTTAAACAACATGGTGATGTTCAGTGCTAAATCACACATTCATGTCCATGCTGACTTGTTTCGCTGGGATATACCATTATGACTTTCTTGAATGATTGGGTGATAGCTCAGCTTTGACAGATACATGAAGTCAGGAACCAACATGATGTACATGCGTTATAAATCTTATTCCTTTCATCATTTTGACTCGGGTCACTTTCATGTGCAGCTAGCAATTTGTACCAGAGCCACTTTTATGCAGAGCTAGCAATTTGTACCGGAGCCACTTTTATGCAGAGCTAGCAATTTGTACCAGAGCCACTTTTATGGAGAGCTAGCAATTTGTACCAGAGCCACTTTTATGCAGAGCTAGCAATTTGTACCGGAGCCACTTTTATGCAGAGCTAGCAATTTGTACCTGAGCCACTTTTATGGAGAGCTAGCAATTTGTACCAGAGCCACTTTTATGCAGAGCTAGCAATTTGAACCAGAGCCACTTTTATGCAGAGCTAGCAATTTGTACTAGAGCCACTTTTATGCAGAGCTAGCAATTTGTACCAGAGCCACTTTTATGTAGAGCTAGCAATTTGAACCAGAGCAACTTTTATGCAGAGCTAGCAATTTGTACCAGAGCCACTTTTATGCAGAGCTAGCAATTTGTACCAGAGCCACTTTTATGTAGAGCTAGCAATTTGTACCAGAGCCACTTTATGCAGAGCTAGCAATTTGAACCAGAGCCACTTTTATGTAGAGCTAGCAATTTAAACCAGAGCCACGTTTATGTAGAGCTAGCAATTTGTACCAGAGCCACTTTCATGTAGAGCTAGCAATTTGTACCAGAGCCACTTTCATGTAGAGCTAGCAATTTGTACCAGAGCCATTTTTATGTAGAGCTAGCAATTTGTACCAGAGCCATTTTTATGTAGAGCTAGCAATTTGTACAAGAGCCACTTTTATGTAGAGCTAGCAATTTGTACCAGAGCCACTTTCATGTAGAGCTAGCAATTTGTACCAGAGCCATTTTTATGTAGAGCTAGCAATTTGTACCAGAGCCATTTCTATGTAGAGCTAGCAATTTGTACCAGAGCCATTTTTATGTAGAGCTAGCAATTTGTACCAGAGCCATTTTATGTAGAGCTAGCAATTTGTACACTCTTCTACTGTTTCTGTTGCCTTCCCTATCCAGTTATGTACTATCTTTTTACAATTATTTTAATTATTTCTACCTTAGGTATCATAATAGAGACTGACCACTGATTACTTCCAAGGCACATTATATTCCACCAACCAACTTCCTGGATAGGGAACAATAAACTGGTATTATTGTTTACTTGTAACATGAAACCAGAAAATTGTTGATCTAGTTTCTTATAATTGGAGGAAGTTTTAAATCATTTCAAGTTCTTCCAATATTGCTTGTAGTCATGATTAAAAGTAATTTATATACCTTTGCTTCTAGACAAACTGAGAATTTATGGCCTTGAATGTCTGGTGTGCTTTATTGTTTAACAATATTCATTACCTCATGTTGATGGTCTTTGTATGATAATATACCATGTGAATGTCTATTATGCAAAATGCCCTGTTGTTTGGTTTTTTTTGTACAACTGTCCGAAAACATTAAAAAAAGCATTTTTATAAAAATTCAGTTAAAAAGTTGAAAACCTTCTGTAAAATGGGTTTCTGCTACTAAAATATTGCTTGAAAATAAAACTATTCAACTTTCTAACTATGTTGTAAGAGATAAATTTTTATACAAGTTCTTGCTTCTGTGTAAAAAGTGCTTCATGAAAAATCTAATATCAGCTCTATTAGGTCTATATTACTTTCTTGAAATCTGTAAAAAGTTTATCAGAACGTATTTTTGCCTTGTGTCATTTCGATGGTCACCTCTCTAACTTTATTAGCTAAGATATTTGATCCCATGTTTCATCAGTCTTACATAATTATATTCTGCCATATCTACCTAACATATTACAGTCACGCTTGCCGTCCCCTTTCATTTTCTTTCTCTACTATCACTGTCTCGGTGGACATTCACTCACGAACGCATAATTTCCCTAGTGACTTTCATTGATGACAGCTAATAGAATTTACTTTTTTACCGTAAGTATTGAAATTTTGTTCAGGGTCTCAGTAATTTCATTTTGCGTGTAATGAGATCTGGTAGTGTCATATCATCCTGGAGGCATTTTGACACTGCTGTCTTGAACTTGGAAACAAATGTGACTAATATCATTTGTCTTTTGTGATGACTTCTCTGAGGCCTCTTGATGATTGGTGACAAAAAAGCTGACAATGGTAGTTACTAAAAGCTGCTGAACATTGAAAATGTTGAAAAATGAATATTTGTTGGTCTTGAAATTCATCCTTCAATTGCTTTGCATTTTCCAGTACTGTGTTGTCAAGTTACTGAAAATTCAAACTTCAAACTTTTATGGTTGTATTATTAGCTCACCTGTCACAAAGTGACAGAGTGAGCTTTTGTGATCACACTTCGTCCGTCGTCCGTCCGTCAACAATTGGGTTGTGTCCTCTCTAGAGGTCACAATTTTGGCCTAATCTTTATGAAACTTGGTTACAATGATCATCTCAACAAAATCTAGGCCAAGTTCGATATTGGGTCATCTGAGGTCAAAATCTAGCTCACTAGGTCAAATTATAGAAAAAACCTTGTTTTAAACCTTTCAACATGTAGTCTTCATGGTCACTAAACTCTCTGCTGTAACTCTCTACTCTCTATACATACAATAAACTTTCATTAACCAATGAAAATGTGTATCAGGGTTCACAGCAGTTTTGTAAAGGTCAAATATCAAAATATTCTAGTATTTTAACCAGGGTGTGAATTGTACTGGTTAAGTGGAAATCAAAGCGCTGTAGGGAGCGTAGACATTTTCCTGAGGGTCGTGGGTTCAAACCCCACTGGAACCATAATTTTTATTTTTTTAAGTGTTTAGGTATTGTTTTGTCTTTATAGCATGTATTTGTACATTTTCCTGATGGTCGTGGGTTCAACCCCCACTGGAACCATAATTTTTATTTTTTTATTTTTATTTTTTTTGAGTGTTTAGGTATTGTTTTGTCTTTATAACATGTATTTGTACATTTTCCTGATGGTCGTGGGTTCAACCCCCATTGGAACCATAATTTTTATTTTTATTTTTTTTAGTGTTTAGGTATTGTTTTGTCTTTATAGCATGTATTTGTACATTTTCCTGATGGTCGTGGGTTCGACCCCCACTGGAACCATAATTTTTATTTTTTTATTTTTTAAGTGTTTAGGTATTGTTTTGTCTTTATAGCATGTATTTGTACATTTTCCTGATGGTCGTGGGTTCAACCCCCACTGGAACCATAATTTTTATTTTTTTATTTTTTAAGTGTTTAGGTATTGTTTTGTCTTTATAGCATGTATTTGTACATTTTCCTGATGGTCGTGGGTTCAACCCCAACTGGAACCATAATTTTTATTTTTTATTTTTTTAAGTGTTTAGGTATTGTTTTGTCTTTATAGCATGTATTTGTACAGTAATATGGAGGAAAAATACCAAAATATTTTGTTTAAAATAAAGGTCAAATCATAGAAAAACCTTGTGTAGTCAGTCACCAGAGGTTACAATTTCAACTTAATCTTTATGAAACTTTGTCACAATGATCCTGTCAACAAAATCTAGGCCAAGTTCGATTTTGGGTCATCTGGTGTCAAAAACAAGGTCACAATGTCAATTGACATTTTCCTGAGGGTCGTGGGTTTAAACCCCACTGGAACCATAATTATTTTTTTAAGTGTTTAGGTATTGTTCTGTCTTTAAAGCATGTACAGTATAACCTCCCGAAACGGCACCTCTGAGAAGCGGCAACCTCCGAGAAGCGGCACTTTTATTTCCCCCCGTTCGTTTTCACTCTTATTTTAACCTCCATAGAACGACACCTCCGCAGAGCGGCAAACGGCCGTTAAAATTGTTTACCTTTTGTATGGATTACCTCTGAGAAGTGGCAGGTGTGTTTTTACAACGGCATATTTATACGTGTTTACATAACTCCATACGATGTTGCTTTCTATTTTTCGCAGCTTCGTGGATTATAACAATTATCGCTCATCTAGGTAACAATAGCCGATAGCCGCGGGCACTAGTAAATTAGCGATTGTCTTTTGGGATCTGTTTGACAATATGACACAGTAGGCCTAACACCGTGCATACCATGCACTTGATGAGTTGCTTTAAACTCGATTTTTTAAAAATCAAAGTTGTTATTTATAATTGTAAATGAAATATCAATACGCGCTTATCAATTAGTATCAGAAAGGCAATTCAGGTACACGTCGTGTTAATGTTTAATCACGTCGTCTAAAACTGTCAATTTCAGCATATGCACTGACCAAGTTACACGCGAGAGGTAAACAAATTACCGATCACGTGTGCAAATTGTGTAGTGAGCAATATGACGTAATAGAGATTTTAACACTTCGAAGGTAAACAATTCAATTGAATACGGCATGTGCGTAAAATAATATGGATTTGGTTAATTATGTTGGGAGTTGCGTTTAATAGCAATAAATACTAGACCCGTGTATTGTACGCATTTTTGTATCTAATCAACGATATAAATTAAATAATCGTCAGAATTATGTAGCAAAACACGCGGCTACGAGTAGATCTAATTTTATGCACTTAATCACAAACAAAGGACATCAATTTAAACTTACCGTGATTATGTACACTCAATAGTCTATGAACGACATTCTAAAACAATCGACCTCTACAGAGCGACACCTCTGCAGAGCGGCAGTTTTTTCTGTCTCCGCCGGATGTCGCTCTACAGAGGTTATACTGTATTTGTACAGTTATATGGAGGAAATATTTTGTTTAAATTATAGGTCAGATCATAGAAAAACCCTGTGTAGTCACCAGAGGTTACAATTTCGACTTAATCTTTATGAAATTTGGTCCTAATAATCATCTCAACACAATCTAGGTTAAGTTTGATATTAATTAAGTCATCTGGGGTCAAACGCTAGGTCACATGGTCAAATCATACACAAACTTGCAATAGAGGCTGAATTTCCTTAAATTTTATTCAGAAAATGTGTAGGATCACCATAGGGGTGTGCATGCACTAGTACGACAGGTGAGCGACCTAGGGCCCTTTGGGCCCTCTTGTTTTCATTTGTAATCAATCTGGAGAGTTTGTTCAGCCCTATTTTCAACAGGGGGGATAAACACGTGACCATAATTGTAAACAAGATGGCGGCGTAGACGCTGAAATTCGCGTGTTTTGACTGTTTGTTCAAGGTGAGTAGGGATTTTAAACATCTTACTTACCCCATTATATGGTACTCAAAACGCGCTTTCCATCGGTGTATAGTATGCTTGTCTGCTATGTTTACTTTCTGAGAACATTAAGACCAAACTTTTGAATCGAGCGCAAGAAGCGATGGTGTATTTCACGCTATGGATCAATTTTAGTGTTTTTATGACAAATTCGCAGTTATGCGGAGTCTTTAATGCAAATTCTTAATAGAAATAGTTTATAATGTATGTCAGCACAAGTCAGTTGCTCTTATTTATCATATTTACGAGATTTGGAAATTTCGCATCAATTGGTGCATCCCACGCCGAATAAAACGATGGTGCATCCCACGCGCTATTCACAAAACAATGGTGCATTTCACGCCGATATTTATTTTATTGCGGAATTGATTCGTACTGCTCATATAAATTGTACGTGTATAAAGACAACATGGCAGCACATGAAAATAACGCCAAAGGACGCCAAACGACCGACTAAGTTGTCAGAGAACCAGAGGCAATTGAAATTAGACATCCAAAGCAAGATAAAAACTATATCCTTGATCGGAATATTTAAGTCGTGCTTTGCCGATAATAAACCATCGCAATACGACACAACAAATTATACTGTTGGAGACACATTAAACGTGTAAAGTCGGTTTAAGCTTTAGTAGCAGCAATCAGATCGCCTCGCATCAGCACTCTCAAATCAAATACTGCAACAATCAAAGCACTGAGAGTACAGTTGGGAGGCGATCTGGTTGCTGCTACTAAAGCTTAAACCGACTTTACACGTTTAATGTTCGTTTTCTTACTGCCGATCTTGTCTTGAATGTCAAAATAGGCATATGTGACTATATAGGCATGTTGGGTATCTAAATAATTGTTAAAAGGTGCATATTAATTTATATGTAATACGTGTATTAAATGCGTATATCAAAAGTAGCTTTAAAATAATACTACGCGCCTATTTATCAGATTCTACAATACCGTCTTGTAATCACTTCCCTCACAGCGTGAGACAGTCTATAGAAAGCGGCTAGCTAGTACAGCGACACCATATGATTGCATAACAGTACTTTGCAGACCGTATACGATTCATTGATAAAACCATCACTTGACCGTAGCCTGAAGTTTCTAAAAATAACTTTACAGCCGGGACATTTGATGAACACGTCATTTTCGTACTGTGAAACAAGTTCGGTATCGGCCGGTGTAGTGATTTTTTTGCAAAAATATCGATTTAACGAACAGTTTCACTATAATTTTTGATCTTAGAATAAACAAATTTTGCTGATTGGCTTAAATCAGTAAAAACATTTGGGGAAACATATGTAGCAGTATTAGGAATGTTGACAGTTTCTGGAACTACTTGAATGCGGATTCACATAGCAGCCTAAAGGCGGTTAATTTTGTATTAAGAAATGGACAATGGTAGTAATGAGAGGCTTAAACGCCTCCCAAAAATTAAATGTAAGTTATGCGCATTTTCAATGTATGTGATCAACTGTGGCGATTGACATTAGCCTTGCTGAAAAACAGGCGACCACAACATCTGTACGGCGCCGCCCCATTGTGGCGCCTCTCGTGATCTCTTAGACCTGATGCGCTTCTAAACATTTTCCCACACACCCTGCATAGTCTGGCTGTTTCCATGTCTTCTATTCAGGAAATACTACAAATATATAAACAATAATGTAGGTACAGTCACATACTAAGAAATACAGTTCCTGTGTATTATTTAGGCCTACTCATATATGCTCAAAACCTGCACGTTTTATTGTTGTTCCGTTGTAGAACATTCCGGTACAATATATTTAACATATCCATATAACAAATAAAAACGCGTAACAGTTTACCTTTGTTCAAACAAAACAGTGCTAAAGAGAAATCAATTATGCGAAACCGATATAATAGAATCTTTAAATGACGTGGGATGCACCATCGTTTTATTCGGCGTGGGATGCACCAATTGATGTGAAATTGCCAAATCTCGTAAATATGATAAATAAGAGCAACTGACTTGTGCTGACATACATTATTAACTATTTCTATTAAGAATTTGCATTAAAGACTCCGCATAACTGCGAATTTGTCATAAAAACACTAAAATTGATCCATAGCGTGAAATACACCATCGCTTCTTGCGCTCGATTCAAAAGTTTGGTCTTAATGTTCTCAGAAAGTAAACATAGCAGACAAGCATACTATACACCGATGGAAAGCGCGTTTTGAGTACCATATAATGGGGTAAGTAAGATGTTTAAAATCCCTACTCACCTTGAACAAACAGTCAAAACACGCGAATTTCAGCGTCTACGCCGCCATCTTGTTTACAATTATGGTCACGTGTTTATCCCCCCTGTTTCAACTCGATTCAAGAATAACATGTAAAATATGCCATTCAATAAACATACTTCTTGTTAATGAGTTTTGCTTGGTGTTAATGTTTTATGTAGATTGTAGTTTAAAATGTCAACATGCAGAGAACATGAGCTAAATATTGTTTAAGATAAAAAATACACCTTAGTTCCCTTGAATTACGGATATGTTGTAGTAGCTAAACTTGCTTAACCTTATGTAAATCAAAGCACTGAAAGTACTGTTGTGTGGTGTACTGATGCCATTAAATCCAATATCGAATCCAGGTTGTATCATAATTTTATGTCACAGTTCTGATAAGCCCACCCTTACTCAAACATTTGTGCTGCTAAAGACACCAAGAGAACCAGCAGTTACCTGGAACTTACTTAAGTAACTGCTGAGCATCAATGAAGGGATATTTACAAATACCATTTTTAACGACTTGGAGAATTCGACCAGTGTCAAGATAACTGACTGTTTATTCTCCGTATGACCACGCATGTTAATTGAATGACACTCTATATTAACGTATGTAAACAGGGGTAAACATGGCGTCGCTCCCACATATCGATCGGCCGATTAATGCTTTAAAAACAAGTTTTACATTTTATAAAACCTTTAAGTATTAGCTTTTAAAACAAGCTTTAACGAACAAAATCGATCGAATATTAAATTAATAATTGATGATTTTCGACCGTTTATTTGGTATAAAACGGGATATTTTAAACTTACTTTTACGCGGAACTGATTCTTACTCGTCGCCGTGGATTAACTAATTAGGGTATCTTGTTGAATGTTGTCTAAAAGAGAGACATATATCTCTGCTTCATTACAAGCTTTAAATATTCAAAATCGGATAATAGATACGAAAATTATGAGGTCTTATATAAAGCACGGTAGAAATTGACTAGTGCGTTTAACGCTTACCGCGATAACATCGTTAATCGGCCGATCGATATGTACGTAGAACTATTTCAGTTCCCCCCACCAGCTATATA
This sequence comes from Spisula solida, assembly GCA_947247005.1. NCBI lineage: Eukaryota > Metazoa > Mollusca > Bivalvia > Venerida > Mactridae > Spisula > Spisula solida. The sequence goes on along the minus strand of OX365950.1, from coordinate 32,901,942 downwards.
TAGCATCAATGTTTGTATACAACATAATTAGGTCATCGTCTGCAATGTGCAGCGGCGGAGTGATTTACATACGTTACAGTATACGATTGAAAACCGTGGGAACTATTAGATTCCCGCCACCAGTGAGAACATTCGTTGGTAGTAAAAATATAGTCTGTTGCGGAATGATTTGCTATAAAAATCCTCTAAAAATAAAAGTCTGATAAAAATGTTGGTCTTAATATAAGTAAATGTTGGTAATGTAAACAAATCAGGTCCAATGATACGTGTAACCTGTCTTGCATGCTTGTAATATTGTTCAAATCATAGAACTATTTATTTGCCGAGGCCTAATGCGTTAAATTGGTCGTAAGCTGAAAAGTGGTAATATCATTGTGTGGCGTTTACGCCACACAAAAATGGTTTATTTAAAAGTTTGAAATACAGTGCAACTTTCATGTGCGTGAAGTCTTAATTTTCTCATTTTTAGCTCCACTATTTTAAGAATAATGGGAGCTATTGCAGTCATCCATGTGTGTGCGTTGCACATGTTATAGTTTAGGTACTAACTCTTTAAATATCTTCAAAGTTCATGGACATATTGCTTTCATACTTTGCATACTTGTTCACCATGCATAGGTACAAAATCTTACATACTATCCTAGCATGGCAATCAGAAAAGAGAAGCAGGCTGTTCATGGATAGCTCTTGTTATATATACCAATAACTTATCATTATCCAGAAAGTTGCATGAGGGTGATTCAATACACATATCTGGTCTGAAGACAAGAGCTGTCAATCCAATCACTAATTGAGTTGTAATTGACAGGTTACTGTCACATGTTTGACATAAAGCTTAAGGTTATGTGTTGCTTGTTACCATATATTGTAAATCACATATACCTGACATGTATGTTTTCCTGTTAAAACACTAAATTTACAAATTCTGTCAAGGAGAACTTTAAGGACAATATTTTAGGAAGTCATTGTGACAGTAAATGTTCATTATTGAAATGTTTCTTCTCACTTTATTGGGTATTATGAGATATACTGGTAGGCATAAAAAGGCAGTCACATACTGGTATGTTATAATTCATTGTCAAACCCTTGATTTGTGGCACCCATTGTTGTTTTAAAGAGATCTTTAACATCTATCTTGGTTGTGATATCATGGTAACAATTCAATTCAATTTAAGTTATTAACAATGTAGGTCTGTAAGAAGTTCAAACCATATATCATATAACCTTGAACAAAATCATTTGGACATCACGATCTTCAAAATGTATATATACCATATAATATATGATTGTATATTCTGCTCCTGTGTTGCAACTTCTATGGCTGTTTTTATCTTCAGTGCTTGGTCTTGAAGGACCTAGCTGTCTGTCGGCAAAACTTGCATTTAATAATAAAATATTTGGGCGTTATTGTGGGAATAAAAAGAATTTCACTTCAAAATATTGGGATCTTTTCATGTCGTCCACTTTCTCACCAGGTTTCCAGAGTGTTGGTGTCTTTGCTAATATTTATCCTTTTCATACTTTGTAAAATGTACCTTGTATCTTATATAATTGTGACTGGACTAGGGGTCTATTTAGGTTAGCCTCAGTGCGCAGCCTCTGAGGAACAGGACGTTACCAGGTATGATTCCAAATTGGGGCAATTACCAAAGTTATTAAAAATGGTACATGCAGGTAAAATGTTCCTATGCCAAGCCATTGGTGTTCAGTTCAGAATACAAGGGTTGGTCCTGTGTCTACATAAATTGTAGCAATGTAACAGTTGCTTCATGTCTGAAATACAGTCCATGGATACACTTCCAACTAAAGAAGTCAAACTGTTCTGAAAATACAAATTTCTAGATTCCTGCTTGATGCTGGATTTCTGACTTGCTGGCTCCTTGATTATCTCCAGATGATGAAATGTAGTATAAATAAATAAATAAATAAATAAATAAAGTTGTCATTTTATGTAACTAAGAATAATAATCAATCTGTAATGATAGGCATCAAGGTGGCATTAAGTGTTGAAATATCACCATTTTGTCTGCATCTTAACTTATAATCTATGTTGACATTATGATACTAGACACAGTGTAAGATATGTTCATGATGTCTATGATATAACTACAAGAGAAGACAAACATATGTATGATAAGGTATACATTTTGACATGTCTATCTCCTGTCTAATTAATCACCAGTACATTGAATTGACCGTATTTGACCACTGTCCACTGCTCATTTATCCTCGTCCTGCTGGGAGCTTTTGTCTTGTTTTATTCACGGGTGACAATTTACATGTTTTTCGACCAGTCCGAAGTGACAATCTGACTGGTTTAGATTTATATTATGGTACTTTGAATGCTTTAGGGGACAATTACCTAACACAGTCTATAGGACTCGTTGACAGCTCCTGGCCGATCTTGGTGAGATAGAGGCTTGATCGTAGTATGATAACGGGTCTGGGGTCTACACGAATGCCCCTTAATTGGATGTAAATCTTTAGTGAACATAAAATATATACAATAGTAAATTTAGGATTACAAAATTTAATGACAAGATATCTTTACTTGAATTGAAAATAAAAGATGAGATAAGAAAGGTGGCAGCTATTAGTTGTGTTTATAAGTTGTAAATTTGTGAAGACAATCAGTTCATTTATCACATAATTACCTACAAGTGCTGGATGTCCTGCTGGATTTATTGTTGTTAATGGTATATGTTGTTACATTTAACAATTGTGATTAAAAAAAAAATTACATTTGTGAAATCTTAGACATCCTAGAATTTTATATACCATACTCGAAATAGTGAGTGGAATTATCTTACATGAATTAGGTGAGTTTTTTTTATCAAACTTATTATTAATCAAATTGCTTAATTGAAATATTAATAAATTCAAGTATGTTATGAGATAATAATAATTATTATTGTATAATAGATGATTATTATATTTATTACAATAAAGATGGATTATTGTATAAAGCAGCGTGTAGATCTACCATTACTAGTGTTAAATGAATTTCTATTGGAACATTGTGCATTAAAATTTAATTAAAAGGTAATTATCTTTTAAATTTCTCCTGTAGACTATAGTCTTCCTTTTTTGACAATAAAATTTAATAATAAACAATTGTGTATGATAAAATGTTCATAATGAAAACTTCAAATTGACACAATCATGAAAATAGAAAATCATAGCTGAACATTATGTATGGAATATTTCAAATAAAATACAAGGCATTAAACTGTATTATAATTAAATCATATTAAGTGGATGAATGAATAAAAAATACAGATCTATATTTTTAAATTGCTTTATTGTTGCACTTGGAATAACAATGTGATGTGTAATTGTGATATGTGGTGTTTTTTTATGTTTTCCGTGCTGAGTGCTGTGTTCCCTGTCCAATTTTCTATTATCTTCTTGTATTTCCCTATATGTATTTATATTATGGTACTCTGTACATATGAGCCATAATTTAAAATTAATTGTTCTTAGCTTGAGTTGTCCAGCACTTTGATTTCATTGTTTTAATCAAAAAGTATTGCAAAGTGTAATTATGATAAGTTTATAATTCTACTATTTGAGACTCGATCATGAAAATGTCAGTCTGGTGTTTTAACATTGAAAACTGACCATTAAGATCTATATCATGTTACAATATGATCGACTTTGTCTTCAGGGAAATTAACTATAATAATACCAGTAATATTTTAATAACAACTCTGTATTGTTTATTGTGATTTACTAACAATATCATCATTAACTTCTGTGCTAAATCACTTTATTGGTCTGCAGTAGGGTAAATTGTCAGCGTTTGCGTACTTTAAATATTTTACAAATATTTTACAGTTTGTCAGAGATCTTAATGTGTTGATTTTAGTACAAACATCGAAAAGTAATAAAGTTTAATGAACCTTGGACTTCTTAATTGATTTGTTTTTGTTTTGTCTTATATACCCGATTATAATATACCAAATAGGCCTTTATTCTGTAATTACATGTCTACGCTGCTTTTATTTCGGAATTTTGTGATTTCAAAACATTAACTGTGAAAATGCAGATCTTAATTAATGAGAAATTAAATCAAGCACATTTTTGTCAACTTTAATGGGCTTAAAATCTGTTAATTTCATGAGATTTTAATTATTATTACTTTTCACATGATAACCTTCATTTAATATGGACAGGGTTCTATAAAAGCAGTTATTCAACTGGCTATGAAATTGATCCCTTTCCAAAAACATGTTTTAAACTTTTTTACATATTCTGAGGTTTTTTTTCTGATAAACGATAGTATTTAGCATTAAATTATCTTTCAATTACCTTATAATTATTATATTCATTTTAATCGTATTATATTCTACATTATCTGTTTTATACTGTGGAATATAATATACAAGAAAAGCATTGATGTTTAAGCATCAAAAGATGCATTTTAGAAAGTAAAAAAATGAACAACTGATCTCAATTTTATATAGATATCTTTAAGTTAATATCTCATTAACTATATACAATACTTTCTGTTCTATTTGGACCTAATTCTCCACATTAGCCTGTAGTCTGATGTGCTACAATGTGTACATATAGTCACATTGACCTTGACGTCAAGGGAGGTAATTATGTCCTTTGACTATAATATTATACCTGGATGTGCAGTTCTAAACATGGTTTAAAACAGACAGAACTGTCTAATCACCATCCATTCAGCTCTCACAATTTGTGCATGTCTGTGAGGTATGACAGAACTGTCCAATCACCATCCATTCAGCTCTCACAATTTGTGCATGTCTGTGAGGTATGACAGAACTGTCCAATCACCATCCATTCAGCTCTCACAATGTGTGCATGTCTGTGAGGTATGACAGAACTGTCCAATCACCAGCCATTCAGCTCTCACAATTTGTGCATGTCTGTGAGGTATGACAGAACTGTCCAATCACCAGCCATTCAGCTCTCACAATGTGTGCATGTCTGTGAGGTATGACAGAACTGTCCAATCACCAGCCATTCAGCTCTCACAATTTGTGCATGTCTGTGAGGTATGACACAATGGACTATTAATTATGCTTAAAGTTTGACCACAGCTATTTTAACTCGTTAATTCTCATAAGCCATCAAACACTCCTATATCTTCTTATATACTACAGTCTCATGAGTTCTGGTTGCTTTGATTACAAGCCAGTTGTTAAGTTCGGTGACCAACCATAAAAATTATATAAAAAATTATGTTAAAGTCTGAATTTGTGTCAATTAATCTACTGCTTAATTTTCAGACTTAGCTTTGACTTAATTAAAGTGCCCAGTACTATTTGATATTGGTTTTCTTGTTAATGTAGTATGTTTGTATATACATCATTACATGTATTACAGACATCAAACATAGAAATCCTTCCTTTGTTGATAGAAAACAACACCTTTCTATTATATATGTCAATATGTTCTGTTGCATCAGACAAGATAGGTCATAAAATACCAATAAAATTGTCTGTTATATACTGCCCCTCTGTTTTCATATTATCATGTTCACCCAATACACCACTATACACAAAGCAATATAATTAATGAAGTCCAGTGTTTAATGGCAATTTATATTACGTTTAATGTTCTCTGCGGAATGTTTTGCTTAATCAGTTTTTATTAATGTTCTGTCAGGAACTGGTGCGGATGTGAAATCTGAAATCTGTGTGATTTACATACCTGCTGATTTTAGTATTAATAATAATAATGATATTTACCATATATGGAATGTATTGTGTATTAGATATTGATTTATAATGGCTTCTCTGATGGTTGCAGCCTGATACTGCACTGTACTGCATGTGATTACCCGGAGTTCTTACATTGGTACGGATATAACTGACATTGATATCTCGGTAAGTTGGAATCATTAATTATCGCGTTTTATAAATGGAAGTAATTAGTGAGATATCGTGTCTGGATTCTGATGAATGATAGTGAGAGACAAATATATACAGATTCATTCTGGGATTGTGAACATTTAATGGTTATTCTGTTTGCTTGTATTTTTTTGCTAACTTTAATTCGATATATGTTAAATATGATATTTATCATCAATACTAAAATCACTGATTTATAAATGTCTTAAAACTGATCCAAATTCAACATATATTCCAGTAAGTTTTATAATACAATAAAATAAGTCCCATAATGTTTTTTTATGGGCGATGCATTCCTATTGTATTATCATGGTCGTCAATATTTGCGATTGAACAACCACTCATTCCTTGAAACTATTGTATGAATACCTGTTATACTTTGATGACTTCTAGAGCTCTAAAAATATCTAAAGATGTTTTAATCCTGTGAAAATATTGTCACTGAACTAAGTGAACTTATACCCCTTGAGATTTTTCGAATTTTGTATGTTACAATTTATTTTTCGAATTGTATACCATTTTTCAAATTTACCAGTATAATTCGCAGTAGACTTATCAATAAACAAACATACATAATGTAAACACTGCACAGTTGACTGACTGCTTGTTATTAGCATAGATTTAAAGGGTATATCATTAAAAGTGATTATGCACAAGATTGAATATGAACAAGATTGAACAAAAATGAACATCGAAAATACATTTATTTTCAATTTTATTTGTCAACAAAGGCTAGTGTTATCATCGGCGGACTAATTATACTAAACAAAGATAATTATACTAAATACTAAGTATTCAAGTTGCATGACATCAATATCGACTTCAGTATCTATAAAATATCCAATTGGCCAGCTTTATACTGTACTCTATTCAACTTTTGTTTATATCATAATTTATTGATGAATATTTAATGAGATTTTAATTGAATTACTTTTCAACCTTTGAATACCAATTGAGCAGACAGTTTCTATGTACCCTGTATAGACTATAGATCCCTTCAATATCTGATGGAGTATATCAACTGACTATAATAATTTCTTTCACCCCAATAAAGATGATAGAATATTATTCAGATTTAAGTGCTTGAATTAACATGATTAAAAAGGTATCTAAAGGAGTTTAGAAAAGGCACAGATTTTTGGCAATTCATTTCAAAGTCATGGATTTACCTTCATAAATAAGATACAACCAATCCGTTTACTGTAATCTGTTTGACAGGAGTTTTGCAACAAATCTGAAAGCTCGATCACAAACAAAATGAACTTTGGATAAACTTATTTGTTGCAAGATGAAAATAGATATAATTATGATTTCTCATGCTTCATCCCTGATGGTCACAATAGAAACACAAAATGAATGGTTAATCAGTATGGCAATCAGGAATCAATGTATCCCATGGCACCCTATACTACCATGTCCTGCAGGTGATCATGCCTTGTTTGTCAATTCAGAATCACTGCAAGCCTGTTGTAGCAAAAAATGACCAAATTAAGCACCCCAAATATGCCCTAAAATGTTTGCCTTGGTGCTTTAAGTGTCTCTGGATATAGCTTTGCACATCAGAATCACTTCCAATAAGTTTCTGTAACAATAAACCAAGATTCTAATATTTCTAATATACAGTTGATTCAATGCACTGAATAGTCATGCCCACAATGATATCTGCATTGTTTAAATCTTAGTAAGGTACAAGTTTTATCATGGTGCAATATGGTGAATCAGTAGTTATATTACCCGGGGGAGTTGAGGTGGTCCATGTTTATGGTGACAGGTTTCACTTGGACCATCACTAAATGTATGCTTATGTACATAAAATATTGAGAGATATATCAGTTTTGTCATGGTGACCTTTATGAACCCTGTGTAATTGATTGGGATCTGTTCAAACAATGCTGGAAATGTAAAGTCTCAATGACTCCATAAACACTTCAATTTAAACAATAATCTTGTACAACTAAATGCTTAATTACTTGGGCTACATTTTTGATTAGTAAATAGTTATTAATTTTTTAAATAAATTTACTTGTTTGAATAGTTTGTCATTGAACTGGTATTATGGATCTTGAAAAACCCTAAGCCCAAAGTGACTTAAATCCTCTTCTGACATATCAATAGACAATGTGTTCTGTTCAAAGCTTTCTCCTCAGTATCTATTACCCCAATCCAGTTCCCAATTGGTAGATAGCTTAAAATTGGAATTAATCCCGACTGCAGCAGTAAGTGATGTCCGCATAGCTTGCCAAGTTGCCATTAGCCCTTCTGCTGTTTGTATGCTTGTTTACATTTGACTGAGACAGTCATAAGTGTGGTCATGTGAGATTGGCCAAATTCGTCCTTTATGTACCGGTCTTTTGTTAGTTTCAAATTCATGCAGATTAATTTTGTTGGTTTAATATACAAGTAGTATCTGATATTTATCACATATATCAGTGTGGATTTTTTCTACCAATTAACATTATATTAACAATATGGTATGAAAGTTTGTCAAGTATTTGTGAAAGTATATAAACACCATATTACAACAAGAAATATCAACTTCTAATCATTAGTGTCCATAAGCATGTTTGCTGACCAACAAACAAATTGATATTGTTCGATAAAGAACTACCCACTTGACATTTGGGTTATTTGTATAATTTATAAACCATAAGATACATTGAAAAGCCATCTAAATTTCTGTATTTATTTTGTCATTTATAGCAAAACAATGGCATGATATGACTGTGTTTGAAAGTGCCTCTCTTGTCTGGAATCTCCTCATTCTGGTGTTTGTCTGTTGCACATAAATGTTTGCATTTAATGTTTTCTTAATCTTGGTATAATCCCGGACAAATATTGACCCCCTGTCTAAAGATGGTGGACAAACAGAAAAATACAAAATCTGACCACATTGTTAGAATCTTGACACATTTGGATTTGATCCTTGTGCAAATATCATTAGACTGGTATTATGTTTGGCTTTCAACGGCTGTTACATCAACCACAGGAAGTAGGGTCCTTAGACTGGTTTCACTGTCTGCATGAATGAACAAAACTTGAATTGAAATCAATGACTTTAATTGAAATTGAGTGCAAATTGAAAATTCAATGTATTTAATTCACCAAGTACTTCTTTTTTGGATAATACTTCAGGCATAAAAGAGCACTTGGTTTATGTAATCTGAACTTAATTGAGTTCATTTTTGTTGTAAGATTATTGTATGTAGTTCATATTGTATATATATATATACGAGGGATGATCCATATAAAACGAGAAAATGCTTATATTTTTGTTATTATCCGTTAGATTTTACTTAAACTTCATGTGGTAGTAATAACATACATTAGCAATGTTTCCCTGAATATTCATGATTATAGCGACATCTTGCTAAAATCTATGGTTGCTAAGGTAACCCATAATACTCCGAGGCGGGTCATTTTTCGGATTTTTCACCATTTTTTCGCAAATTCAAACCCTCACATTTTTCATGTAAGCAATAGCAATGTGATGAACATTGGTACTTTGGATCACCTAATATTCGCCTTACTGATGGTGACGTCATACACGGGTTGTGTTGTCATTCGTTACCTCACGCACGTGTTAGCGTTCCGTGATAGCAAAAATTGCGGACGACACAAGATTTTCAATAAACTATTTAGTTTTGAAGCAAACTAGTTATAATAAAATTGTGCACGATATTCAGTAATCATTTCGTGATCATGCCATGTCAAAAGCTTCGATTTGTGAACATAATAACATATTAAAAAATGAGTTGGAAAAAGGCTAGTGATCTAACGCAAAGTTGGCGTAACGTGACGTCGACGTCATAACTACGCACGAAAATGTTGATGCTTTGAATGAAATTCCTTAGGATAACGATCGTGAGTCTTTTTGCAACTTGGTATGGCATTGGCGAAGACGTATAAATGTTGAAGGATGATAATCTGAAAAGTTTTTAAAAAATAATCCAGTAGGGCCTTAGAAATGTGATCGTCAAATTGATCATAGTTAAATTCTAAATAACGTTGAAATGTGCAAAAATGACGTTGCCCCGCCTACCCGTTTCATAGGTCGGCAGAAATGTTCCATACATTTTATTTTTCTATATATTTGAAATCTATTTCGTACATTTCCTCGTAATATATTATTTAACCACGGCATAACATATTTTTAGAAAATAACATGTAATAGCAAAGTTATGAGCATTTTCTCGTTATATATGGATCATCCCTCGTATATGTGTGTGTATGGAATTAATACAGACAGTTGGGACTAAAATGTTTTTTGTGCAAAATAATGTTTGTTTATGTTGGATTATTTGTCATATAATTGTGCTTGATGGTATTGACATTCTGTCTGCAATTGGTAAGGTTTTACTTGTTGTCCATTCTGAACATATTTACTTGTGTACTAAGTATCAATGTTACATGGTCCACTTTATGTCAAACGGTTTATGAATTAGAGCAAAGTTAACATCCACATATCTCTGGATCACCCCTCGTACATATGCCAGTACTCATGGCTGGAAACCTTGTGACCACAACCTGCTAAACATCTGATAATTAAAACTCAAACTCAAGACTGTAGCATTGGGATTAATTGTACTAGTACCATCATAACTTTATATTAATTATATTGTTTCTGTTTTTCAGGTAATCAAAGAGGGAGTGTAAGCATTTGTACTAAGCTGTCATAGTCCTCTATTCTTGCATAGAAAGAAGCACACCAGTTAAATTGCCGCATCAAGATTGTACCGCATCAAGATTGTACCGCATCAAGATTGTACCGTTCTGTACATACTGACTGATATACTAAACACATTTCACCAGGTAAGTCGTTCTCATAAACATTAAGCTTAAATGGGTTTATATACGGATATAGAACATAAAAATGAAACTTTACCCTATTCTGTGAAGGTTTTTATATACCGGGTAGTTATAATTGCTTTAAAGCTGCTACGATATCAAAGAGAAGCTTGGTATATAAATGGAATAAATGTCACCAAAGGTTGCTCTTTAGTCATACAGTGATACTTTGTGGATTTCTCTAAGATGGTATCTTCTAAATGTCCAGATTTTTATACATTTAATATTCAAATCAGACCCGTGTTTTATACACTGAATGTCCACTATTTGAATATATAATATTCAACTTTAAGACCATCAAGCTAATATCCTTGGCCATATTCCCATTATACTGTACCATAAACACTGACTACAATACATTAATATGATCTATGGCTTGATGCAGATACTGCATTTGGATACCCTTTGCCATTTTTCGCTCATAATTATCATAAATCTGTCCAAGAGATGGTGGTTGGCCTGCAAAATGATACTGTGAATATCTTGACCATTTGTGGGAAATCACCTTAAATCACAATATTAAGGAGAAGTTTGCAGTAAGTGGCAGCTTTGGGTGTCTGATCACATCCAATGGAAGTTGTTACTATGGCGTTGCTTGATGGAAGTTGTTACTATGGCGTTGCTTTATGGAAGTTATTACAATGGCAATGCTTGGGTGTTCTAGCCGATACCCAGCTGTAAATAATTAAACCTGACATAGCATCATTATGTATAAATCATTAACTACACATTTCATGTAAAAATGAGTCCCAAGTGTGCAAATAATGTCTTGTTTACTTGTCACATGATTCCATATATCTTGTACTATTTTTGTCTCCATATTTGAAGAGCTTCTGTCTGTTTTGCATTTTCTTGCCTCCACTTCAGAAGATCTTCAATGATATGGGTGCTTTGATGTGAAAGCATGCAATGAAAATATTAATTATTGAATTAAAATGACTTGTGGTCAGTAAAGAATGAAATGTGGTGAGAAAAACGACCGATCCAGATGCCACTCATGTTGGACAATGCTTCCCCTACATGCTTCCATGTTCTTATATTCTTCTGCTGTCAACGTTTCAATAAAGTCATGGTGGCTGTAGTGATTTCAATTACAGGATGGGGGAAACAAATTAGGGGATTGCCATGTGACTGTAATATCAACATGATTATTTGATTGGGTAAATTTAATGGCTTTTTATGCAGCATATCCGGGTCCTGTCACAATTTGCTCACTTTGAATACTTCACGAATCTGTGAGAATATAAAGTGATGTGACGGAGGTTATTGTGTTATCAAACTACTTTTGTCAATGACGATATACTGGTACATGTATCTGCTCTGCTCTGCATGTTTCTAGATTGCAGTAAAAGAAACCCAGTGGTTTTCATTGAGGAAGACAATGTACCGCATGCAATAATATGTTAAAATCATCAAACATTGATTGACCGAGATAAAATGCCTTTTTACTGTACTTGTAAGCTTATTTTTGATTTTCAGCGTGTATCAATATTGTTCATCATTACAGTTACCTAGGTTACCCCAAATGTTTGCCAACAGCAAGTACGTATCGTACAGTAACCGCATGGCTGTGTCAGGCACCATCATAATACAATTATTATGAACATTAAACATTTTGTCAGTTTATTTTTGAAAGATCAATGATGTTGCATCCTTGACTGGTAGACAGTTAAATGACTATCTTGTTGTGTTTGGTGAAGATAATGGTACATAATGTTGTTATACTTTGGGCTCAAACAATAATTGTTGAGCTTTTTGTCAAAAGTTGTTCTGAAAGTAAATTGTGGTAATTTAAGTGTACATTATTTTTGTTCATTGAATGATGTCTCCTGGAAAAGTTCCTCTATCCTCTATATAGTTTCACCTGTTAAATATTGTATGCTATATCACACTCATAAGCTTTAATTACAACTTGAATTTTGTGAAAATAAGTTTTATGCAATGGGATTTTTTGTCTTTTTTTATATCGCTTTATTGCATTGATCCAAAACAGTCACAAATTGCGGTATTGTGCAGATTTTGGTATTCTGCAAACAATTTGCTGTACTTTACTGCGTAGCAGTTTAAGTGTCAAGCCTTAACTAGGGGTCGAGTGTATCTTTGATTTTCTTAGCAAAATAAGCAAATGCTTGACATTAGTATAATTATTTGTAAAAATAAATAATAATTATAAGAGACTGTTAACGTTTTCTGTTGTTAACTATACTGAGGTCCACTTTGATACAAAGATTTTGACCACAATAAGAAACTGTTATAATATGAGTCAGTTGGTATTTGCTATAAATGGTTGGACATTAACTTACGGCATATATTTTATTGGTTATGTTTGCAATTGCGGTTATGTACAGAATGTTATCAGGTGATAAAATCAGCACATTTAATTTGTTATCTGCAGGACATCATCAGAGGAAATTTGTTAAATGCTAAAGTCACATAAACAATTCTTAGACTTAACTACCGATTATTAAAGAGTTGAATTGGTAATGCAGAAGTATTAAAGGGTACATTGATGGGCGTTTGATGCAAATTAAGTTTCGTTATCAATATGATTTCTCCTGGCCAGATGTTCGTTTGCATAGAACAAAGTGGGATATTATGCACCATAATGTATTCACGTAATATATTTCCGTTAGTCATAAATTTATGAAATAGCAGAATTATTCTAACTAATGATTAATGCTAATTAATTAACATGAACTCCGGCTTATTGTATTTCATAATTATTTCATAATTAATATAGGGGACAGATGTTTCTAAAAAAAGCTTTGCATCAATTGAAAAAACTCTTTGAAGTGCGTAGACTTTTATTATTTTCAGTGCTATTAATATTTTGTTATCATAAAACAGTATTAAGCATTCTGAAAGAGAAGCATTAAATCATTTGGTTCCCGTTCTAATACCTGTCTATAGTGTTCTCATTTTTACTGGACACAAAAGACTGTCCAGAAGTTAATTTTAATTCAAAAAGTTGATTTTAATCAAATAAATGAAATAAATAACACTGTTACAATGTTTTTGCTCTGACTATAGACTTTATAATGAGAAACCACCGCGGGTCAATAAGCTATTTGAAAATTGTACATAGTCGCACCTTTGATGTATACATTATTGTCTACCATTGTTCGATAATGGACAGTTACAATAGCCTCTGGTCAAGAGATGACCATCTAACAACATAGACGATGTTACATACACAATATGATCAACATTGTCATTGACTTTTTACTGTTAATATAAACATTACTAACTGTTGTTGCTCAACATCATTACAACAAAATTTTGCTCTTGGTCATACCTTTGAACTCATTTCAATGACGTAAAATTGCATGTAGTTGTTAGCGTATTATTTTTTGGGGCTAAACGTATCATAATCAAAATATTTTAGATTTTTTACTGCGGATTATGTAAATGTGGGGCAATTACACTAGAACCGAATAAAACTTAAAATATGGAGACCAATTACATGTTTTCTGTTGTTCATTTTGACATCAGAGTCCACTTTGATACAAAAATCTCAAATTTGAGACTTATACCCATGATTTGAATTAACCCATTTTAAGGTGAGGCTTTATTAAATATTTAAACTTGATCATGGGTGCTAGTTAAGCAATCAAAATAATAATAGACCTTCATGTTTAAATTACCTCGATAACTCATAATTGTAATTATAAGAATAAATGTACATAAAGCTTCCGTCCCATTATTAAGGTACACAATTAATGTTATTATTATAAACAAATTATGATTTAAATGAGAATTTTGTTGTTTTCATTTTCACCTCAGGCCATTCTCTGATTCTAAGTGCTTTTTTGCACATACTTTATTTCTGAATCTTAATATTAAGCTTATGCCAAATTCTCAAGTTTGAGATTTCAGTATAAGTTATCATAATTATATGGCACATGTTGAATATGATAGTTTGAAGTGTATTTGGAGGATTAATCCAATGTATTTAGTTAGGAGTTTAGCTGTATCGGATGCAGACTATGAAATAATAGCTCTTGTTCTCAGTATATGGTATATGCCAAGTTAGCAAAAACCTTAGCTTCAAGTATGACAATTAAAGCATGGTTTATTGCTGGAAACTGGAGCTGCTTTTGTGTAAGAAGGTAATTAAGGGCTGTAGCAATTTCATATTACATGGAGATATTGTACATAAATGGTGAATTAATTCACTTGTTATCGACTGACTTTATTTCGCTTTCTGTCAGTCCATTCTCTATCCTGTTCTTGACATTTATAATGAATGCATAAATTATTAATATTTCCTAGGTTATTCATTTACAATTTTTTTCTATTCTATTTTGTAATATACAACTATCCATTGTGTGAAGTCCCACATAAATAACCATTCAAATTTTATATTAAGAGTTTTTGTATTCCCTTATAAGGTATAATTATGCTAAAGATGCCTCCTGAATCGAAATAGAATTGCAATATATATGCTAATTAAAATATATAGAATTAATTGGAAAGATAAAAAAATAGATAACAAATGGTGTTAGCTTTACGCTTTTAGATGAGATCTCCCCTTTCATGTCTCCATGAAAAGCGTTAAGCCTGTAAGTCACAAATTACGTGGCTATGACAATGGGTCGGGAAGATGGTGCGAAGGTTTATTGTAACCAGGTGTCGTGCTCGGCACTGATACATATCTCATCTGAAGCTCTCTATGAAAGAGGTACAAAATTATAGACTTATTATGAATACCCTGAAAATTGGACGAGATAGCTGCAACATTGTGCTAAATTGAGTAATTTTAAACAATTTTATATTACATTGAAACTAAAAGTGTTTGGTATGTGAGGGCTACAATAACTGGGGTCAAGGGGACAAGGAGAACTAGCAGGGATCAGTGCACCCTGTGGTTGGGAGGATTCAATATAAATTAATCTTGTTGACATGTCATAGTTTTGTTATTGTTATAAAGTGACCTTTTATTGTATAATATAACATTGGCATCATTCAATGATGATGTATTGACTTGTATGGAAATATTGTCATATGGATTCTAGATGTCTTTGTATTGTGTATGGAATTATTAATGTGGCTTTTTTAAGAGCACAAACAGTAACTTAGTATTCTGGATATTTCTTGATAATGCTGGTGATGCGCTTTTGTTGTACAACAGGTAAGCTTATTGTGATTTTGATTTGATTGAACAGAATTACTTTCTTATGTCACATCTGAGTGGAGTTTTTTTCCTTTGTTTCAACAAAGACTAGCTATGTGTTGGTTTCAAGAAATGAAAATACTATTTTGAATTTAACTTTTGAATAATTTGTTTGTGCACTGTGCATGATATAATTGTATGCATTTTAATTGACAGAAGTATAGAAGTAATCTGTTATAGATGTTTAGATGAAGGTGCTAATATATGTTGCCAGGTGGACTGTCAGACTTTGTTTTCCATTGATTCAATTTCATGTTTCCATCGATGACTCAGAAGTTGTATAATATTATAGGTAAAATATTGTATTTTCTTGTGCAGATTTTATTACAATATTTCGGTAACTTTAACCAAATTTCATTTTGAAATGAAGTATCACAGCTTATGATTTTTTTCCTGAGACCCCACAAGTTTAAACCACTTCCTGCCTGCATTGTGTAACGCTTTATATCTGCAATTTCATCATTTTATTTTCGGAATGCCATTTCAATCTTAGATTAAGCGTTTACTGAACTAAGCTAGTTTTTTTCTTCAGCATTTCATTGTAAATCTGTTTTGACATTTTACTGTTGGGTTGTGTTAACTGATAATCCTATAAGCTGGAGTCAAGGAGGGCTGCCATTGTCAACGTATTGTTGCACTTGGCAAGCGTAATGATGGTGACATTATTGTAACTCAGCATGTCACTAAAAACTTGTCCAAGAATTTTTATTACTGTAGTAAATAACCTAATAAATATATATATAGACAAACTCTGATGATATTCGAACATTGATGAAAATATGCGAGTAAAATGATGAAGAATCTGTCTCAAATTGGTCCTGTCCTTATATAAATGTATAATATTTCTTTATGAAAATTTTACAAAATTTGTATCTAAAGTTTCCTTTCTAACCACTGCTTCATTCTAGACATTATTTTGATTTACTTAAAATCGTTATATGCTTTGCTTTACATGATCATTTATTTTAATACTATTTTGTAAAAAAGTAAAAAATATTTCAATTTTGTAAAATAATAAAAAGGCTTCCTATTTGATAAAGGGGTTATAATGATAAGTTCTGTAAATTGATTTGTACATACTGTATAATTAGGTTTCAATTTTGTAAAAAAATAAAAATGCAAATTTGTTATTTCGTATTTGATCAAGGGGTTTATAATGATATGTACGGTATACATATTGATTTGTACATACAGAATGTACCCGGGTATGTGCACTATAGCTGCAGACTAGAGTCTAGCTCTCCACTGGGTTGATCACAGGGTAACAAATTTCTGTCAGGTCATCCCAATGCTTGGTGATATTTTGATAGATTGTTTGCGGCAAATCAGCGAAACCGTAAGAAAGGAACAAACAAAATGATAGGTAGTTTATTCTTGTACTATAAATACCATTGAATAAAATATTGTATAATCATTGCATAAAAAGCTTGGATTCTGACTAAAATAATAATGCAATGATTAATATTTTATTTTTACAAGACATTTTGGATAGCACATTTTTAAATTAAAAAAAAATACAAATATGTACAATATGTAATCTGGATTTTACAATTACTACTACACTTTGTACCCAGAATCTGAGGTTTCTATGACTGCATGTATGGGTATATAATATATTTTTCTGTGACAAAAATGCTGGATACACATATCTCGTGGATTTTTGTAAGAAATGTATGTAAGTGTAAAATATTTCACTACTTTCTCTTATCTTATAGTTGTACATTTCACCTGAGCAGGAACAAAGACAGTACTTTGATCTATCTTACATCTCAAGCTTTAACCATTGTTTGCTCAAGCTTAAATTGGGTTTCATCCTTTAATTTGTTATTAGTTGATACTAGGGATTTGTCCCTGGTTGTCTTTAAGGGATTAGAGTTGATAAGGGTGGATTACAAGGTGTCATATTAGTTGATAAAGGGATTTGCTGAACTAAGTGGGACCAGATGGGTAATGGGGCTTCAACATTTAGTTTGGTTGTCATACATTGATGTAGGTCTTGGTAGCCTGGAGGAAGGTCTGTCTGATGTTACATACCCGGTACACACATTGACCTGTGTTCATATCCAGGTTGTTAGCATCCAATTAGGGGATTGTGCTTGGACATTACTGGAACGTTAGCATCCAATTAGGGGATTGTGCTTGGACATTACTGGAACGTTAGCATCCAATTAGGGGATTGTGCTTGGACATTACTGGAACGTTAGCATCCAATTAGGGGATTGTGCTTGGACATTACTGGAACGTTAGCATCCAATAAGGGGATTGTGCTTGGACATTACTGGAATGTTAGCATCCAATAAGGGGATTGTACTTGGACATTACTGGAACGTTAGCATCCAATTAGGGGATTGTGCTTGGACATTACTGAAACAAGTAAGGAAGATTCTATTTTCAGAAGATTCAAATTTGATTCAAATTTATCAACTTTATTTTATTTTTAAAAGGGAGGTAACATTTTTATATCCTTTTATTTTATGAGTCAGTCACCGGCATCATTAGCCCATATCTCACAAAATAAATATTAATAGATCCATAAGAAATAGTGGTTGTAATATTAAATTTGTTGAAATGTTGTTTCTTAATATTAATTGAGGTCAGTGCAATCTTTATGGAGAATTTGCTGTTATAAAGTGGACAAGTTTGTTTAATGTGTTCACTGTTATTTCTATTCAATTTTGCTGATACCATACATGTATTTCAAATAAACTTCTTACAATTTATTTGTGCTGCTATAACATCATAATATTGTTAACCATTTTGTAATGTAATATTTACTTTTATCACATAACCTGCGGTCCAGGAGTGCCGTAAAGCCGTGCCGTAAATATCGTTTGGCACTCCCAGACTGTGCAATAAATATTTAAATGAGTTTCACGTGAGCCAATCCATGCATTTATCAGTCAATGACGTCAGGATAATATCAACGTCGCCATGACGTCGCGCTAATTGTACCGCTAAATTTTGGCTGAAACTTATGAAGCGTACATCATCATTTTGAACAATAATGAGCATTTTCTAAGGTTATGTGATAAATAGAATTCATTACATACGGGTTTTATCAAACTCGTCGACAAAAACAATATGTTTTGTCGACTCGTTTAATAAAACTCGTATGTAATAAGCACTCATGCAAGATCCTCTATTTCCAACTTGTTAAGTCAGTGCCATTCTTGGTCAATTTATTACTATTATTGTATAATCATTATCGCACATAAGTCTCATGTGAATTTACTAAAATTGTTAAAAAAACATCAAAAGTTATTGTCACAAGTTATAACATAGTCTGATGTGTTGAACTGGGTATGTTTATAGGATAAATAGTTCTAGATAGAGCATGAATAGTCATAGATAGGTCACGCTCTGTCGTGACAAGTCACTACATTGCCGGCAATTTTGTGGTATAGTTTTCAAGTGTCTCCCTTATTTTAATACACGATACCCTGAAATCATCTTGTTTGTCCATTTGAAGATGTGTTCAATTTCACGACATAATGCGTAAAGATGGAAGAGATAGTGTAGAGTGATGCCGACTTAAAGCATTATCTGTACGCGGCATCAGTTCAGGTTGCAGCAACTGATTGTCCGACTTATATCTTTTGTTGTCAAAGGGTCTGTGCTGTTACTGTAGTCTACCGTTTCATGACCTTGAATTAGGGGTCTGTGGATTTCCTCTTGCTTTCTGCTCCCTATATTGTTCCAGCTGTCACCGTATCATACGTATCATGGTTGCATTTTCTGATCACTGAATTCTATGAGTTACGATGTTATCATTATCCTGCAAAGGTATTGTTCTAACATCAGTTCAGCTTCATCATCGGATTCATCATATTTTACAAGTTTTTGTTATTCTATGCTTTAAGGCTGTTGCTATGGTAATGCAGGACAGGTTGCACGAAATCAATGATATTATGTGTTAGACTAAAACTGTTTCGTCATTAGGTGACCTTATTGTTATACAGGTATTGCATTATGCGGCGTTCGACAATATTTGTCTTAAACTTGCATATGAAATAATAATCTGTGCAAGTTAAGTTCCGTTGTTTGAATGTAGGTTTCTTGGTTTTGTTAGCTTGATAAGATAATAACAAATTGAACAATGAAGACAGCGCTAAAAATAGAAACAGCAAATCATGCAGCAGTATACAAATTGCTATATCTAGCTTTGCATGAAAGTGCTGCCCCAGTTAATTGTTTATTGACAAATTTTGAGTTTTGATGACTTTTGTTTGACTATTAAAGTTTATTATTATCAATGATAGTTCTGGAGCTTTAATCACATCAGGTCTAGCACTAGTTTCTAGTAAATTATGTTGAAATATAAGTTATAATTTGTAATGTTTTGATTTTTTGCAGAATATGTCAGAAACACATTTGATCATTTTAATACAATAAATTTAATATTAAAATTTATCTGATGTACTATATAGTAATAGTACCTTCCTGTATCGTCTTTTTGTATGGAAAACATGATCCTGACTGTGACAAGGTCTCAGTATTGCAGTTTTGACATATTTGAATTTTTTGTTGTTTCAAGTGGTATACTTATTAAAAGTCTTAAAAGAAAAAACCCACTTGCACTAGGTGTAACATTAGATTTTGTCGTACCAGTCGGCTGTGGTACAAACATATACTTGGGGAAGTCAATAAAAAGGGACTTTATTGAAAAGTTTATTGTATGGTAAAAAGATTTCTTTGTAAAAATCAATGAATAAATTTTTAAGTTTTTAATGAAATGTTGACAAGTTTTCATTGAAGCATTGAGGACTGCGGGTACAATTATTAGAAATCCAACCCTTCTAGTATTATCGGGATATTATCTACATTTTGTTGTTTGAAAATTGAGAATTATTATACACCTTCTTGCATTTTATTTGAGACGCACACACGAAACATGAGTGGCCTTTACATCGGTCCAAAATCTCTCCCCTGTGCGACATATTGTGTGTTCTGTTTACTTTCAACCTAAGTACATGCATGAAATTAATATCGTAGGGCCGAACAATTGATGCCTTATTAAAACACTGATGTATGTGATAGATTGGCAGGTATAATTTAGCAGCTCATTTAGAAAACATTCAACTATACTGGGCAATGTATGACCTGATGAATCTAGTGTTTGGTGTGTAGGGTTTCTGGTGTTTACCAATAAACTTACAGTATCTATTGGTATAATTGTCTTTGGTTTGTTGCACTGTTCTGTGGTACCGGTATTACCGGCAAGAACTCAAAGCTATTTCCTTAGCATTCTGACAATTTCTCAAATAAATCAAGAATTCAGAAGTTACAGAGAATGGTCTCAGGTTTGAATATCTTTTGCCACAAGCCTATAATTTTGCTGTTCAAATACTGTGCTCCAATTTTAAACTTTTATGTTCTCCAGATACATATAAAATCAAAGCACTGAGAGTACTATTGGGAGGCAATCTGGTTGCTGCTACTAAAGCTTAAACCGACTTTACACGTTTAATGTTCGTTTTCTTAATGCCGATCTTGTCTTGAATGTCAAAATAGGCATATGTGACTATATAGGCATGTTGGGTATCTGAATAATTGTTAAAAGGTGCATATTAATTTATATGTAATATGTGTATTGAATGCGTATATCAAAAGTGGCTTTAAAATAATACTACGCGCCTATTTATCAGATTCTACAGTAATGTCTTGTAATCACTTCCCTCACAGCGTGAGACAGTCTATAGAAAGCGGCTAGCTAGTACAGCGACACCATATGATTGCGTAACAGTACTTGTCAGACCGTATACAATTCATCGATAAAACCATCACTCGACCGTAGTCTGAAGTTTCTAAAAATAGCTTTACAGCTGGGACATTTGATGAACACGTCATTTTTGTATTATTAAACAAGTTCGGTATAGGCCGATGTAGTGATTTTTTTGCAAAAATATCGATTTAACGAACAGTTTCACTATAATTTTTTATCTTAGAATAAACAAATGTTGCTGATTGGCTTAAATCAGTTAACAAATTTGGAGAAACATATGTAGCAGTATTGGGAATGTTGACAGTTTCTGGAACTATTTGAATGCGGATTCACATAGCAGCCTAAAGTCGGTTAATTTTGTATCAAGAAATGGGCAATGGTAGTAATGAGAGGCTTAAACGCCTCCCAAAAACCGTGCAGTTTGCAACATTGTTAAGTCTGACTGTGTTTCAACATTTAATGTTTTGATTATTTAGTGCTGAGATATCACAAGGTTACATTTTAAGACAAGTTCAACAATGATGTCCCAGGGTTCAGTCCCGCCCCGTGTGCTCACATGTTATTGTTCGTGAACAGTTTGTCTTTTCACCACCTGCCGGGATGTTCGGGCGTACCATTGTTAGATTGTCTCAACACAGAGAGTTTTATTAAGTCTACAGTCAATTTAGAAGCCCGTAAAATCTGAAGTGAAAATATTGATACAAGCCGGTGTTATGTTTGTGTTTATAAAATATATGTGTTTGTGGAGGATCAAATCATTCAGTAAATAAACGGAACAGGTAATTCACTGTGAATGTTTGCGTAACAGATATAGTATAAATCTTTTACAATACGGGAGTTCTGTTTCATATTTTGGTTGCTTTTTCTGTAACCCGAAGTCTTTGATATGTAACTGAGAAAATTATTGGCAAAAAACATTTTGTGGTTTATATTAATTTGTTTACCTTTCTACACTCAGGTGTCAAGTTGAATATCATGTTATAATATGTACGCATTTGGAGATGATGCCAGTCTGCAAGCATCTGATTGGTTTGTTCTGATTGTAGTCTAGAAAATGACCAACGACAAAGCTGCTATAATCTTGGAGCTGAGTTCCTAACTCAAAATGTATAAATCTGGCATGCCTGGTAATAAATATTTCCTATATTATAAGCTTTAACAACAACCAGAATAAGCATTAAGGCCTTCATTGTCAAAGTTACAAACATAATGACTTTTAAATGTTTTGGAACAGCTACAGTATATGTTGTTTATGTTGAACTCCATTTTATTTCAAAATTCTGTTGGAAATCTTTGAAAATGGTTGTAAACAATTGTTATGTACCTTACAAGGATGTTGTATGAATAGAATTTAAGCCAATCAGCTTGCTAGGTCAAGTAGAAATAAGTTGTGTTACCTCACCATGGTCAGTGTGATTATTCTATGTTTGGTCAGTGTTGCTGATGAATTATGGCCACTGGACATTGACAATAAATCTTTATATAACTGGGAGTTACTCTACTTCAGAAAGAAATAGCCGCATCATGTCACATACAATGTATCTAATTACAAATATATGTGTCACATTTCTCATTTGTTTACTTTTTGTAAATTTTTGTATAAAATTTAATGTGGTGTATATCTTTATTTTGTTTTCCTTTTTAATTTTCTGACTGCATAATGACTCACACATATTTTTTATTATTATCATATTCTGCATCTGCTATTGTTATTTAAAACCTCATTTGAATACAATGCATGTCCTAACTTCAGCAGAAACTGGTTCATTTACATAATTTGTTAATTAATATCAGAGGTTTTAGCTAGCTGGCTTTTTATCAATTTAATTTAATTTCAAATAACTGGATAATAACTTATTCAGTTCATTTTGCTAAGGAATATG
This sequence comes from Spisula solida, assembly GCA_947247005.1. Taxonomy (NCBI): domain Eukaryota; kingdom Metazoa; phylum Mollusca; class Bivalvia; order Venerida; family Mactridae; genus Spisula; species Spisula solida. The sequence goes on along the minus strand of OX365950.1, from coordinate 32,878,434 downwards.
CCCTTTTTAGCAATATAATTAATAAATGATTTATTTCATCAATTATTAAAAGTTTCATTACATTTCTTTTATTAATTATGTCTGCTGTTACAAACTCCCATTTTAGCAGCAAAATCAGTGAATAAGTAAATCATTATTGATATGAATATTCAGTGTAGGAATCACGTGACTTTGACATCACTAAAGGCATCAAATCCAAGACAAATTTTGTCAACATGTGTTCTGCTTCGAAAACAAATAAGCCAGCTGTAAGTAATTCATCAATTTCTTTGCAACATACGCCAGTGTAAGGCATAAATTATGTGTTTATAGGATTTCTTTCAGCATCTGGGCCGTTTTTTGCCAGCACCCTGTCAAACCTTTGGACTGGTGTATGCCAGTGGACTACAGTTTCAAGCTGTCTTTTTTCCAAGGTATCACAGGGTGCTGAAAAACTGGCCCAGGTGCTGATATGGCTCCTATATTCGTTGAAAGCTTACATTTTTTTCATTTGGACTGGCGTACATTTCATAGATATCTGTTAAGAAATAAAATACTTACGGCTATTTTTGTTTTTCCAATGTTGACAAATTTGTCTTGGATTTGAAACCTTTTGTGACGTCAGAGTCTCATGGCATAGGTACACTGTATAGTTTGTCTTTAATGGTTATATTTATGTGTTGATTGTGTACATTTAGTATCAGCCCTCGATCCACAAACTTCCATACAAACAAACTTGTCACTTTGTTGTATGAAAAAGCTGTCAATGATAAATCCCAAGTTGAAGTTGGTATGTGTATCAGTTGTGTAAGCATTGGGATGATAGTTAATTAATTTGAAGATTTGATTAGATGTCGAGGATTGGCACGATTAAAACGACTGTGAGATTTTGGCTGAGTTACAGTTCAATATAATACTTACAGTACAAATGTGTCGCCCCTCGATATTTCTGGAATTAGTTTTTAATCAGTCAATTTAGATATGATTGTTATGGCATCAATTAAGAGATAGATATATGTGTTTGACTTCCATACCTGTATGGTGACGTCTTGGTAGAACATTTGTCTCCTAAATAAAAGTAGCTTAAATAGAATTAACATTTTTGCATTTTACATTAGTCTGATATTTTTGGTGTTTCATGTCTAACTAATAGTTTTTGGTGATAAATTTAAAATGACAAAATAATAAAAGCTGGTAAAAAACCTCCTCCACTGTCCAGACATTTGACCATTGATTGCCCTCAGGGATAATTTAAGGACGAAGGCTACGACACGCTGTTAATTGTGAACTTCGGTCAGACTTAATTTGCTTTGATAGTTTATTAATAAATTATGAACCCCTTATTCTATTGAATGGTAATCTCTGTATTTGTGTTATAGCTTTTCATAAATTTTATATTTCCAATTCAATGCTACACTCGTATCATTTGACATTATTTACATTATCGATTAATGGTAGCTTCCTTTAACGACAGATTTTTAAATTAAGGTACTAATCTTTTCGCGATCAAAGGCAATATTTTCTGTAAATACCATTAGTGTATCAAAATTTAATATAGTTTGTAACGGTGACATTATAAGAAATACTACGGTTGTGTACGTTAAAATACCATGATTGGTTTAAAAGTGTCTTCAGTAACACAATCAACCAATGAAAACGCACGAAACTTGTCACAGGTTTGTGAGTACACAATACATTGATGGCATGTGGTAGTCAGAGTTTACGGGATTTTTGTGAAAGTTTATTCTCTACATTATACCAGATTGATAATTAATGTGGAATCTGTATACACTGGTGATAATTCTATTATCTCACTAATGGATTTGTATAGCTTGACAATCTATATGTTTACACCTTTGATAGTGTAAGAACCATGACAGTTTTTGAAGATCCTCAATGTGCTAGATTATCGAATGTTGTTTTTGAGGATGTACTATACTTTACTGTGATTGTAGTGAGCTGCGGGGATGTATGCTGATTAATTTGCAAAATGAAAAATTATTTATGCAAATAAATCGTTTTATATGATTCATAGAATTATAACAATTATATACGTGTTGGAAATAACAAACAGTGTGAATGTACGGCTGTTTTATGGTAAGGGAAAATTATTAAAATGATAGAAATTATACTATAAACTCTTAGAATTTATTTTTTTAATATCTGTGTGCATGATATTTTGTTGTTTAAATAAAATTCCAATGGATGTATTTAATTCTAATCTGAAACTACTAATAATAGATTTAAAAGCATTAATTGTCATAATTTCGTAAATTATAAAATCTTATTAAAATGTTCTATTTAAGTTTGGTTAAACATATAAACAGTATATGAAATAACCTGCATTACTATTTGATGGAAACTTCTTTCTATATGTCTGTATGTTTTGTTGAGGGAGTAGAATGATGGATTCAATGTTTGTATCCATTTCAAAAACATTGTTTGAGAACTTCATATGTACCCCAAGTATTCAGACAATTCCCATACCAGTTGAATTGTCTTGCAGTTTTATTGGTACTATTATTGAACATTATACATTAATAGCATATATAAATGGAGGTAAATTGATACCATGTTGTATTATACGCCCATTGAGTATAATTTAAAAATCAATCCCCTATTATTTGTCAACAAGAGTCGGTTCCCAGGTGGGGGTAATAAAAGTATAAAGTTGAGTAAGGGGCTGTAATGTATAAATGTTAATACAGTTAGGATGCCTTGCACTAAAATTTAGTCAAACTATAAACAGGATCACATAAAGGATCACATTTTATAGTTGTTTGCACTCAACTGCTTGAAGTTCAGCTTTGGAAACTTTCTTATATTTTTGTCCTGTTTTTTTTAATAGCCTTTCTGATACACACGTTTTGTGAAAGTATTGTCCGTATATGTGACAATGAGCTTATGGTTGGGGATACAGCTTTTAATTATAAGTGGGTTTTTATGTAATAGTCAGACAATACATTGAATGTGTAAAATGAACGTTACTGAGTTTTCATTCAGTGCTGTTTTTGAAATTGCCTCATAAATTTTGAACATATTTAATTATTCTTATGTTTATATGTTGATGACAAGCGTGACTGCTTCGATTGTTAGGATGCGTTGAATAGACGAGCTTAAATGCCTACGCTTGCCCAACTTTTAGATTTATTAATCACAGCATTATACAAAATGGAAATTTAATTTCAAGTAAAAACTGTCATTTATAACAATAGTAGGTTTATATGATAAATGGATATATGTACCTGCTTTGATATCGTTTATCTTAATCTAAGGCCGCTATTAGGAGTAGAAAAAATATACATTTGTACATGAACTTTATTGTATATTGTATTATATTAATCTTCTTGAATGATTCAGCAATAAAATTTACCTTCCGATTTGTGTATGTGCATATATTCATTCTTCGCAGGGGAAAAACTTGATAATTTGCAGGATGTGGTTTTTGCTATGTTATTGAACTAATTACATTCTAAAGAAGACATTGTCACATTTTGACAATTTCATGTGAGTTACTATGAGACATGACAGCCTCCAAGTCTCAACAGACATTTACCTTGATCATTTAGTTGCAAGTTTGCTGTTACACTTTGCACTGCTGACAGCCACAATAGCACAATGCATAGCATAGCAATCCATTCATACACCTAGGTGAAGTGGAGCATTGTGGGTATGCATCGAACAGACGGGAATCAAACTGGGAACCTATGTAGAAAATCGCTTCCCACAATACAATACAATTTGTGCCTTCGTTGCCTCCTATGTTTATAATTAATATTATTGTTCAAAGCAGAACAATACGATGTGATGTTTGGACTGAAATATGAAACATAATGCTAGAACATGTCTCCCCTTTGGATTGTTATATTTAATTGATATGTCAGTATATCATATCATACTTTAAGCTGATTGCTAAAATGGCAGGACCATGCATAATTTATGTAAACTGTGGCAATGTTCAGCCTGCTTAAATTATTTTGTACCTTTTGAAGGCCTTGGGCAAATGAGTTATGTTGGAATATATCGGTGGTTTTGTTATGTACAGGTAATAATGTATGATGATAAATGTATGGTGGGCACAGAAAAGCTTTTAACTGCTGTCACATTATGATGTAGATTGTTCACCATTAGTTTCAAACTCTCTGGTACATAGTTTGTACACAGCTGTGACTGAATCTGTTGCTTTCATGCCCGATGGTAGATGGTCTCTTTAGTATTTGATGAAGTACAGGAAAGCTTTTAGATGAATGTTCATCTGTGCTTCAAAACTTATTTTCCATAGAAATACTGACATACTGAAAGGTAGCATATAACTTACATTGTTTTCTATCTCAACAGTTACATGTTTTCAGTTTTGTTCAAATACAGTTACACAAAATGTTTTTTTCTGGACATGATCATTCTACAATTCAGAGTATTAGTCAGAAAGATAGCAGCAAGTATGGTCTGGTGAAGTGGCAACACTTAAATATGGTACATTAGTGATTTATTAATTTAGTTGTACCAAAGCTATATTAGTCTCCATATTCCAACATATGATTATGAAGGTATATAATTTATATGATTCCAAGCAGCAACACAATTCATACAGTATACAGATATATTTATTACAAGGTTTTAAGCAGACTTTTGCTGGGTGCTTGATGATCATGTACAAGTAGTTCACTGTGAGGCTTTAAAATGCTTACTAGTACCTTTTGTAGTGTGTTTAAAACGCAAGTTCAAGTTAGTGCTCTTATTCCTGAAGGATTTTGCTCCTGAGAATGATGTTGATACTTCATATTACATGTATAAATTTAAATTAAATCAACATATTGATATAATAACATATTGCATGATTGTATGTTTTTCTTTAGTTTGTCTTTTTGTCAGTCACTGTGTATATAAACAAGTTGTTTACGTGTGGAACATCTAGCATGTTTATTGATGTTTACATCAGGTATATTAAACTATTTTACACTTGGATACCTTTTTAATTAGTATTCAGCGAGTGTAGATCCCTGTTAAGGCTTTTCTGCTTTGTAAGGACTGTAACGGAGACTTCTTAGCGGGACTGCTTTGTTAATATAAATTAGAAATTGCGATATTGCACTAGCGATATTAACTGGGATTTGCATACGCTGAATTACGCTGTATAATGGCGCGATTAAAATAGCATCATGTTACTCTAAGAGTGGTTCTGAATAGTGTCTTTCATCATGTACGTAACTTATTAAAAATAGAAAGACTGTGAGTGTATGTTTCGATGGATAAATTTGATAGGATTTATGAGTGATGATTATGTTGGTCACAGTTGGGAAGGTTTGAGGGGATAATGAAGATTAACTGAAGGAACCGAGACACAATGGTGACAAATGATGATAGGCCATGATGGATAAACCTCATCTCATAATCATCTTCTACCACAAAATCTCATTTTTTTAAATTTCATATTCATAACTTTTTTATGTTAAATCGGTTTTTCGAAAATTTTAATGTTTATTAATGAAACAAATGAGAAATAGTGTATAAATTAAGATTGAAATTATTATAATTATCATAATTCATTGTTAATGAAGCATGATGTTAAAAAAAACCTGGTAAAATACACTAAAATCTCTGTACTCAGTAATGAGTGTTACCAATTTGAAATTAAAATATTTTGTGTAAGATGAGGTCTATAGATTATCGCTAAGTAGACTTGGTGGGGATGGATTGTGGGTAAATTAACCCTATCGTCTTGCGTGAAATGAGGATTTAATGGTCATATACTTACAAGCCTCATGTTTTATGTGCAGGTTTTACATTACCTTGTCAAGCATGTATTTTATCATCCTAGCCTTGTTAGTCAGGCAAAGTCAGTTTATTGTACATTATTATTTCATAATAACTTTGTACGAGTATTATCACATAATTTTGACTTAAAAAGCTGTTTTCTGTTTTTACTGCAATTTTATTTTTGTAAAACAGCTTTTTTGTATTCTATGTAGCACGATAAAGGTTGAATTTATAGTTAGAATTTAATACTTAAGATTCAAATTAAACGCTTTAAGATTTAAGATTGTGACTAAATATTATGAAAAATTTCTTTTAAACTGCATAATGATGAGGCTGTAGAAAATTAGAACTAATTATGTTGTTATACAGGCATTAAAAATTATAATATTCATCAACCGAGTTATGACAAGTGAACATTTTTATTTCATAAACATATAAAACCAGTGATGTTGAAAGGATGAGTAAAAAAAGTTGTGTGTGACTGCCATATTTAAAATGTTGAATATTTGACATTAAAATCAATCAAAATTCAATTTACTTTTTTATGGTCATTTTATGAGTCGGTCGAATTCAAACTGACTGTCCAATACCTTATTAGCACCTGCTAAAAGTATGACTAATTAATTAGATTAAACATTTAGCAGGAAAAAGAACAATGAGTATGTCTGTTATATGGTCCATATCATTTCCGTACCGTAAATCTTACAATGTTTTCGTCACATTTGATATGATCAGCGTTCAGTTAAGCAGGAACACGGCAGATAATTGTAATGTTTATCATTCAGGACTTTATCGAACCAAGATCTATGATAAATTGTACGATAATCTTCTATCTGTATTTTGGCATTACAAAGAATGTTTTGTTCTGTGTTTAAGGTAATCTCTGCTCAAATGTCAACAAGACAAAGATTTTGTTTAATAACATTGTTATAGATAATGATAAATCAAGATATTTGGTAACCACTAATTCCTAATAAAGGGCTGCTTGCTCCCAACTTTGGTGCTTATATTACTATTTGATGAAGTTCATGTTTGTGTCGTGTGTCGATAATATTACTGTAGATTTGTACATTCATATTTTGTGTAGATATTGTATAAAAAATGATATATGTACACTATTGTGTAGAATTAATATCTAGTTCATAGTCAATTAAAGGGCAGGGTAAACATGTAATTATTTTTAGCAGAAATTATTATTTGGAATTGGAATATCAGGTGAGGGGATGGATTGACTTACATTATATTACAGAAAAATAATTAACTTATTAACAGAAAGGCTGAGATTTCATAGACATTTTCTATCAATGTTTGAGTATTAAACCTGAACATGGAAACATTATACTTGTATAAAAATGATTGCAGTTTTTTTCAGTGTCAATTTCATGTTAATGAAGCATGAATTTTGTTCTTAATTTCCTGCTTGAAACTGATGAAGAGATGAACTGAACATATTGTGATGTAAATTATATTACTACAGCAGGCGAGCCTCATTAGCAAAAAACTGACATAAATCTCAGAGTCCTTTCTGAGGCTTTCTCATTTTCTGCTCTATTTGAATAGTTATAATGTTTCCGATCGTTTTCCAATTATAGAATCGAAGCAATATTGAAGAATAAATTGAGATCTTGTCTGGACTACTAAATGTAATATACAGTACAACCTCTGTAGAACAACACCCTTTGGGAGCTGCAATTATCGACTGTTGTTTAGAGGTTGTTGTCCAACAAAGGTTAAATTTATAGTAAACTTTGGCTTAGAGAAATTTTGAAGGTGTTGTCATTATTAAGAAATGTTGTTGATGGATCAGGAGAGGATGTACGGTACTTCAAGTAGTAATGATAGAGGTGATTTTTGGAAGTATTTTTACTGAGTAAATATCTTATTGAAATTAATTTTTTAGTGTAATTTTACACCTCATGGTTTTGATTTGATGCATTTCAGTTTTACCATTTTTTGATCTGCAGTATTTTAAAATTGAAAGAAGATTTATTATCAGCAATGAAATATGAATCATGGATGTTACAACTATTACGCAATATCAATGTTCATTTGATCTGACAGATAGTAATTATTCATGGGTGCAAGTTCTTTTTAAAATAGGTGTCAATTACAAAACTTGATATCTGCTTTTATGTAATTTGTCTTGTATATTACATTTATTGTAAATGTTATGACTACCTTTAAAAAGTATGTGTTCTATCATATTATATCTGTATTCAGCGCTGAATATTATAATATTTATATAATGTTCTGCATTTTCTTTAATTTTCTTACGTACCTGACATAGTTTTAATACTAATTTTTGCACTCTTGTTTTGTACAACTCCGAATATGGTGTTAAGTACATTCAAGTAACATCTGAGTCATTTGGTATTATGCAATAAACAGTTTTCATGTAAATTTCTCCCATCATATTATATTATGAATTAGTATACGATGCATGTATTTCAAATATTCTTTGATGTAAAATCCATTTGCAATGACTTATACTTCTTTATAGTGAAGAAAAATGAGTTTGTATTCGATAATCACTAAGAAATGATGTTTTTAATGACTTATTATTGGTATAAATCATTTTTCAAAAAGATATTAAACAAACAAATGCATCAAATTTTTAAATCAGAAAAAAAGAGTTTAAAATTTATGGAAATTTAGCACGCCATTTTAATATTATTATAATGCTTGGTTTTTATTCCTTATTAGCACAAAAAGACAAATTTTGATAAATTACTAAAAGTTTTTATGAAATTGTATTTTTCTCTAAAAGACCAATTTAAAATAGCAACTAAATGATATTTTTGAAAAATGGATTCAATTTACTGTTTAATGTAATATTGCCTATCATTTTACACTGATTTTGAGTGTATATAATATAAGAAATATTTTGATATCCATACTTTATGGCTTCATTCTTGTATACGTAGGGTTTCTTTGCAACATTTGTGCATCCTTTAAAGATTTTGATTTTATCAGTTAACAGTTAAATTTATAACAACACACTTAACAAGAGTAGATGCTACCTTAACCAAGATAAGATGTCTACCTTAACTATTTAAATTTCTGTTTTTATAAGGGATTAAATATGTCACCCATATCTTAAAGGTATTCTGTGGCCCTTAGATTTTTATTGTTTTATATGTACAACATTTTCAATAAAAGTGACACCGGAAGGGTCTTCATTTTATGGTGGGTGCCTGGATGGCTGGATTCACAGTTTGTTAATTGGACATTATGATTTGACACTTTGGTCCCCTCACTGTTGCTGTGTTGTTACAGTAATATGATGGAGGTATTATAAATATCTTGAGTTTATCTTATAATCTTTATACTATTATATGTGATTCATTGGAGCTGACTGATATCTAATTATACCTGTATCTTGAATTGATACACTAATAGTGATAATTTTTGATTTTGTGGAATATTTTCAACAAAAACAAGTTTGCGTAAGAACTTCATCTTATTCTATTTGTGTACTTTTTTCTTTTTGATATGCTTACTCAGGATTTTCATCGGCTATTGCCAGTTTTTCATTTTCTATGTCTTGTAATATTTGGAGTAATTTTCTATGTCTTGTAATATTTGGAGTAATTTTCCATGTTATTGAGTAGTCATAGAGAAATAATTTCCGCTGTTTCATACACAGGAGAAAATGCTTCTTTTGTTGGCAGTCTCTTGCATGCAGTTTTCATTTTTGAAGTATTTCTCCAGTCTTGTAGAATAGATTCCAGCCGACATAACGTTTAGATAACTTTTTATTCACCACTTGAGTCTCCGGTAGTGTTTTATACCGATGTTTATAAATCAAATGAAAAGTAAAGAGATAAAATATGGCAAGTAAAAACAAAGGCTTGAATATATTGATTTTAAACATTGACTGTTCACCAGGGGGCAACACACAAGATTTACGCACAGTTTGTGTCAATCGAACACCCTGATTGGATTAAACCTGTATTGTTGACGACTCAGTAGTAAAGCCACAATAGATGTTAAAGTTTCCCTATAATTAGAAATATTTCAGTTGTCTACAATTTGCTGATGAAAATAAATTGAGGAATAAATCCTGTGGCTTTACATGATTTTATTTGCGGAGCTCTTCACTCTAAAAAATTGTTGTATCAAAGTGTTCTACAGCAAATTGAGGAAAGCTCGGCAAACATCTTCAATCTATATGTGGCTTAAATACGTGGTTATTATGTACACAGACCTAAAACCACTTTCACTGTCTTCCAGTCTGTTTACATTTTCATGAAGGATATTCATAAATTCTTCAATATTTCAATAATGTTTAGATATCTGATAAAAATTGACAATGTTTAATCATGAATTATGGACATGCGACTTTAAGTTTCCCTGTCAGTCTTCGGAGCATAATATAAATATGTAAGATCTTTGAAACGATGTGTATGGAAATTTGTAGTAGAACAATTTGAATTAAAGTAGAATGTCAGAGTCTTTATTATTATATTTCTTGACAAATTCTTTCCTTAGTAATTCTTAACACAAATTTATCTCATTGATAATTTTAATACTAGTCTGAAATGTTGTAATTGTAATTTTTCAATTGAATTATTCATGAAATTAAACATGTATCTAAGTTTTAAAAATCTTAATAGGATAATTTATATTTTCAGGTTGACATGAAATTGTGAGGAGATACCTACGTCACCATGGAAACGTCAGTCACCTTAGTTTGTCTTGTGACCTTGACATTAGTGACCTTCACCTTGTGTCAGGAATCAACACCCTCCCTGATTAAGTCATTGACCTTGAGAATAGAGGAAGAACTTGGAAATGGTATCCCGATAGGAAGTGTTTCGACCGTTCCACTCGATGTACCTGCTGAAGAATCGGACAGTCTACGCTATAGTTTCTTATTAAGCCAACAATATTTCAGTCTTGATGATTTAACTGGAACTTTATACACAATGATTAATATTGATCGTGAATCACTGTGCTCAGATTACCTTCCTGTTACAAGTGACCCAGTTTGTGAGTTAAATTTCAAAGTTGCTGCTAAAACGACTGGTCAATTTTTTCAGACCATTGAGGTCAAGGTCATCGTTGATGATATCAATGACAATGCACCTATGTTTACCGAAGAACGGATTGAACTGAAAATTCCAGAAAGTGCATCTGTGAATTCGAGATTTGGTATAGCCAGTGCTGAGGATCGTGATACGGGTAATTCTAATGGTATTCAAAGTTACGCTATAAGTCCAGCAAGTAATGTGTTTGATCTAGTTAGTGAAACTCAGTTAGACGGAACTGTAAATGTTGAAATCATCGTGAAGCAAACATTAGACAGGGAAAATGAAGATACATACCAACTAAGAATTGTAGCTGTGGATGGAGGAAATCCGCCGAAAAGTGGAGTACTTGTTGTGGATGTGATTGTTACAGACATGAATGATAACAAACCAAAGTTTAATCAACAGAACTATAATGTATCAGTGGAAGAAGGCACCGTGTTTGGTTCAACTGTTCTGAGAGTTAACGCCACAGATTTAGACTCGGGTGTGAATGGACAAATTTCATACAGGATAAGTGACCGATATTCTCAAATTCTGAGTGATTTTTCTATTAATAGTATAACAGGTGAAATCAAGGTTGCAATGGAAAAGTTGATATTTCAACCTGATTTTTACTACGGTTTCATTGTGGAAGCAGTTGATAATGGTGAGCAACCTCATGTATCGCAAGTGTGGGTATATATCTACATTACAGACACTGGAAACAATCCTCCAAAAGTTACCCTTAGTTTATTGTCACCCGGAAATATTGGATTTGTCAATGTGTCTGAGAATTCTAAGAATGGTTCATTCGTTGCCCACGTTACCGTCGACGATACCGACACTGGGGATAATGGGAGAGTTTTGTGCTTTGTTTCGAATAACTATTTCAGTGTGGTTAAGTTACAAGAGGAAGACGCGTTTAAGATAGTTGTTAGTAATACCCTAAATAGAGAAGTAATTGACCTACACAATGTGACAGTTACATGTGCTGATCAGGGTGTTCCTCCACTAAGCTCATCTGTCAGCTTTCTGGTCCGAGTCACAGACTATAATGACAACAAACCTGTGTTTGAGCGACAGAGCTACATGGCAAGTATCGCTGAGCATACTACAGAAGACCAGATCATTCTGCAGGTGTCTGCCAGTGATAAAGACATTGGAAATAACTCAAGGATTCGTTACGAAATTAGAAATCAGGAAAAAATTGCCGTGAACTCAGTTACTGGTGTGATTTCAGTAAAGCCATTTTTCGATCGTGAACTTACACCTATTGTTGTGTTTGAAGTGCTGGCGATTGATTCAGGAGAGATTCCGTTAACTGGAACAGCCACAGTTACCCTCTCAATTGATGATATCAATGATAATCCTCCAATGTTCAGTCAGGAGACTTTCGCTTTCGAGATTTTGGAGAATTTGAACTCGGGCACAACTGTTGGTAAATTTTCGGCAACAGATTCAGATATTGGAGCCAATGGCATTTTCACATTTACACTTTCGCCACGTTACATCACTCAGAGACTTCCCTTTACAGTGTTCGCTGATGGAATTATCCAATCAAATCGTGCATTAGATCGCGAGGAGAAAAGTCGTTATACGTTTGAAGTTACTGTAACAGATCAAGGCAGTCCACCTTTATCTAGTACCGTAATGGTCACAATTGTGGTCAACGACGTTAACGATAATCATCCAAATATTACATTTCCAACCAAAAACAATTATACAGTATCTATGTTTTATCCAAGCAACCTTGGGGAAATTGTTACTCATATAGAAGCTCATGATTTGGACGCCGGGGAGAATGGTTCCCTCTCATATAGCATAATGAAAGGAAATGAACTTGGACTATTTAAGATGGACAGTGCCAGGGGTATCATAACTATCGCAGACAATAGTATCATTATTGACCAAGATATATCAATTGCTCTGGAAATCAGAGTGCAAGATGGAGGCTTTATTAGTTTATCGTCCTCTAATAAACTTATACTTGATGTCATCTATACTAACGCTACTTATGAGCAAGTTGAGAGCGAAAGTAGCAAATTTGTTGTTATTGTAGTGGTCGTTGTCGTGGTAACAGTTCTTCTTTCTGCACTCATTATTGGAACTATTTTCTTGTTGCGCACAATGGACAGGCGGAAGAATTTAGCTGGAAACAACAAGCCAACAGAAATTGACAATTTTTCAAACAAACCTTCTGTGTACATTATGAACAACACGGGTGAATCTAGTAGTGACTATGTGATGTCCGGACCTGATGGCAACAAAAAGAAGAAAGAAGTCAGTTTCTCCCTTGACGACCATGATTCTATGAATAACTATCAACAGTGTGATCTACAGGTGAAGATGTCCCAAGAACCCATCAGCTATGCCCCAGATAAGGTAACTATCCAGTTCTTACGTTCAAGATTAAGGGGACCCAATGCCATGATCCAGTGGTTAGTGCGCTGGATTAACGGCAATCTGGGCTCGACAGTTGAGTCCGGGTCACAGCATGTCATACCCTTTCATGAAAGTTTGACACGAATGTTGATTTTCTTCAAAATGGGGAGAAGTTACTGGTTCCTTATTGGAGTATAAGTTAGTACTGGTTTGAGTGTAGTCCAGGAAAACTGGTTAGATGAATTGGCAGCCATATATAACTGGACAATGATTGAGAAACAATCTCAAGTAACAAAAATACAAAGAAAAACTTCAGTCTTGGGTAATTTTGTTCACTGAGACATAGTCTTTCAAAATGTCTATTTCATCAGGTACCACTATTGCTATCTTAGGGTATAGTTTGTTTATCAAATTCATATTTCAAGTGCATGAATAATACAAAGTTTGAGTATGCCTTTCCATGAAGTTTATATCAAATAAACTTAACTTAATTATTCAAGATTTTAAAGAGCCAGGATTAAACAGGATTTAAAATTTGGAAAGCAAACAAGAGTCTAACAAATGAGCCGCCAATCTTCTTCTGACGGATCCATCACGTAATATTCAGATTGTCGGTCCGGTTGATTTACAAATTCAGAACACCTGTAACCAAAGCAACATTTTTTCGTAATTTGCATAATAATATATGATGTATAATTTAAAGTTTAAACTTATTTACGCTTCGGAAATGCATTTATATGCAGGAACACATTATACAGTTAGTTATGAATTTAAATGCTCGAGGTTTATGACATAAAACTTAGATGCAATGAATTATGATAAACTGCAAAGCTGTAAAGAAATTATACGCACTTAAAACCATTTATCATTTTGTTGCATGAATTAAGTTTTAACTTTAATTCATTTTACCAAGTTTTCTGTTTATCAGAGTAGATCTAGCCAAGCACTGTAAAATTGTTACTTTAATACTAACATTGACCACTGTTTCAATTATTTAAGAAATAAAAAATCTGTTGGCGTATTTTGTCGGTGAATTAAACACGGGCAGGAGTTCGGTTGTGGAAAAATTAAATCACGTGTGCGTAGCACGAGTGATTTAATTTTCCGCATATGAACGAGTGCCTGTGTTTTATTCACCGACAAAATACAAGAACAGAGTTTTTATGTCTTAAATAATTGAAACAGTGGTCAATGTTAGTTTCGATAATATCCTGTACTATTTAACTGAGCGCATTCCATTTTCACCCATTTGACATTGAACATAAGTTCACGCTGAAATTGAGTAGCTTATTAGCTGGTACAATTACCTCCCTCGTTAATGAAACGACCTTTGTAATTTTCTGAAGGAAATAACACATTTTAAACATTGAAACAATTTTAATAACCCTAGTATAGGGTATCTATTTCATGAAATGAAAAATATAAATGAATTGATTATCAGAAGTTTTTATGAAACTTAGTTTTGAGAGTTTATTGGAGTTTCTAAAAATAGATGTGTCATAGCACTCGTGCAACTTGCACTGGTTGAAGTTTTTACTATAAAGCTTTTTTTGTTCATTCATTCATAAATATGTCATGTGATATTGGGCGTACATAGTAACAGCCAATTTGACAGTTATGTTTTATTGCGGTAATAATACATGTCCTGGTTTGCTCTATGCTTATATGGATTAATCCGCAGATCGTGTTAGAGTTTGAAATAATGCACATTAAATGATTTTAATAAGTGTATTATAAGTCTGAAATTTAATACAAAAATGATTCACTATGAAGACCGATTTGCTATTGTCTGGTCTAAGTGTCTTAGACTAGTACATTTTTTGTAGCAAAATATTACTTTATTGAATTTTGTGAATGATTAATTTTGTTGACTTAATTATCCTCAAATTATTTCTATTCCTATGATTAACTGAAGTATGGAATCTGTTTCTTACCTGTTGACAAAGGTTAAATATCACCCCTAATTAGAATAAAGCAATGACCTTAAGGGACAATAGCCATTAATATACATTTATATTGTATAGATGTATGTGTTGCAGCCTCCACGTCTGGAGAAAAGTGATAGTACTCAGGATCTGTACGACAAAGTTACAACAAGATTAGAGAATCTCAAGCTACAACGTATGTTACAAATGGCCAAACACCAACAACATCAAGTACCACATATAAATCCTGAAGATAGTCGTAGTGAAACATCGGGTGAAACGAGTAGTGGTGATAGTGGACGTGGCACAAGTGAGGAAGAAGTCCCGAGTGCATCACCATCACATGGTATGCTTGTTATTAACATATCTCTCAATCTCACCCTTATTGATCAGTCCCTACTTTCATAGACTGGTTTTCAATATTAGTCAATATACAATTTACATTTCAAATTTTACTGAATAACCAGTCCATCCCACACGCTTTGATGGACTAACCTCAAACCCAGTAAGGATGGTTTTCACAGTAAATGTGTTTAAGCTAAAATATTAATTAATATAAACATATTTCTTGTCGAAATTTATTCACACAAAGTGTATTATACCAGGAGAGTTATGAGGTTGTTTTTATGTACAGTTTACTGTTGACTCACGGCTTTCGAAATGACCTGCAAAAACTGCCAGAATGACAGATGTCATTTTTCATGTGTGGGTTTTTATGACTTTTTTGACCAGTACAGTACTCACAATCACATTTTTTATCAAGACAGAAAATATTTTATTCATCCTTTGCTTGTCTTAACCTCTGATTATTTATTGTTTTCAGATGATCAAAAGATGTTTGACTATTCTGTACCATTGAAGATGTCATCCCCATCCAACCAGAGTCGTTCAGTATCGGTACCAAGGGCAGATAACTACCGTGTAGTTCCCCCTCCTATTCCATGTAGGACTTATAATAAACCATATGGATCTTTTAATAACAACCAAAGTTACTCATCAAATAAAAGACAGCAATATTCCAGTGCACCGTTACATTATAACAGTGACCTTTCAGTGCTTGACCCTAGTGCTTTGTCTTGGCAACAAAGTCAACCCAGTTCTCATTCAAACTATCCTAATAGTGCTGTTGCTCAGAATGACCTCTCATATTTCCTCTCCCATAATGCTCAGTATCGCAGACGGTCACAGGATGACGATGATTGCTCAACAACTACATCAGGCAGTTACACTCTTCACTCAATAGAAGATCTCTTGTGATTGGCTGTTAGACTTCTAAGGTAGCACCTGATTAGCTGATTCAAAGAGTCACTCATGTAAGGTAGCATCTAATTGGCTGATTCAAAGATATACTCCTGTAAGGTAGCATCTGATTGGCTGAGCCAAAGATAGACTTCTGTAAGGTAGCATCTGATTGGCTGATTCAAAGATGAGCTCAAGTTGTTTTAAGATGAAATTTGCTGTCTGTGATACAAACAATAGGAGTTAAGGAATGCGTGTACGTATGTGTTATGATCTCAAAGACAATATAACAATTCTATGTGTTCAAACCCTGCAATGGAGTGAGGTTCTATGCTGCAGTGTGGATGGTTGTTTGATGTTTGACCTGACCTGGCAATCAAAGATTATGTTCCCCAGTGAGCCGCAGTGAGCCTGACGAGTTCTCCAGTGAGCCTGACGAGTTCTCCAGTGAGCCTGACCAGTTCTCCAGTGAGCCTGACCAGTTTCCCAGTGAGCCTGACCAGTTCTCCAGTGAGCCTGACCAGTTCTCCAGTGAGCCTGACCAGTTTCCCAGTGAGCCTGACCAGTTCTCCAGTGAGCCGGACCAGTTCTCCAGTGAGCCTGACCAGTTCCCAAGTAATACTGACCAGTTCTCCAACCACAAACAGTTGTCCTGTGAAAGGTAAGCATGAAGGTTTTCTCACTCATGTTCAGGAATGACTGTTCCGTAACTTTTGACAATGTTTGAAACATTTGACTGTATTTAAAATGTTTAGGAACACATAAACTCTACTCTGAAGCTATATATGGACAAAATCTGCATAATGTTAATTGTACTGATGATATTGCTGCAACAGTTGTTGTGTAATTGTCTAGAATCAATGCAAACACCAATAGCTTCTAATCTGAAGGGTTATTTTGATACTTCTGACTAAATTTTACCATTTTATAGGCAAAATACCCATGATTTTAAGAGTTGTTTAATATAGTTCTGGTCAATGCCGACTGTTTTGTACAGTAATACAATCAAGTACATTAGATTCAAGTTCACATTTAACTGCAGTGGAAGTTATATTACATAATCTGTATCATCTATTTTGGTAACCATGTTTCCATAACAACTATTAAACACAAACATGCTTTGTCATTGTGAAATCTAAATTAATGCTGTGAAACTAAAACGTTATCCTATTTACTTCAGGTATCAGAGATCTGTTGTAATGTTACCATGGAAACAGGAGAGAATGCTCAACATTTCCAGCGCTACAGCAGTATCAGATTGATACAGAGTGTCTGGACGGAAACATTTAACTGAAACATGTCTCACAGCGGCACAGTGGACATGGCAGTCAACTTCCTGACAAAGGGAGCAAAAGGACGAATGCTATTGTCAGATATATATACCAACATTGGGTCTTTGATTGTTATTATTGTGTAAATAAAGTATATTATATTATAGATACATTTATCCAGATTACTTTAAATGGCATCTTGCATATGTTTGATAATATAATTCAAATGGTAGGTCTGTGCGAACCATTTCTACTGTACATGGCACAAAAGTTTATATAAATATTATGGTTATACAAGTGTTTGCTGTTATTGTTTCCTCACATTGTGTTCAGCATACTTTTGTTCAAAAGCTTACAACATAATACTTACATTACTATTACTCACCATGATTTTTGACAAAAATATGAAATTGTACAATTGTTAAGCAGTTTATGGCTTAATTTAGCTACAAAATTGTTTGAGTCAATGGCCAGTATCTTGTTTGCCTCAGTACTGACTTATAAAGTATATATACCATATATTTCTAT
The DNA here is from genome assembly GCA_947247005.1 of Spisula solida. NCBI lineage: Eukaryota > Metazoa > Mollusca > Bivalvia > Venerida > Mactridae > Spisula > Spisula solida. Next base: position 32,860,341 of record OX365950.1, on the reverse strand, counting down.
AATTAATGGATTTATTCTAGATTTTCTATATAAAATAACATATTATGAATTAAATATGCAAAGAACAATAGATTCTCATATTACAACATAATTTTTTTACTACTTTTGTAAGTAAAATTACGACATGTGATACTAGTATGGGTTAAAATGGTTTTTCATCTTGTTCAATGTGTATAATTTGTTTTTTGTTCAGGGGTATAATGATTCTTTTTTTCCTGTTCTTCATGAGGAACAAACATTATGAATTATTTCGCTCATCCACTCACCTTTGTTCTCGACATTGTATACTGTACATGATACCATCATACCAAAATGACTAATGAATTTATAATGATTTTTAGTGGTATTGTATGTTAGTATGAAATCCATAAATTCAAACTTTGTGTCCACTATTTTCAATAGGCACCACACGGCACAGGCTTGTCCCATTGTCTGTACCATCAATATATCTACACAAATTTATCACTTTATTCCATTCTTCCTATAATGAGATACGTTTTTTGTACGAGATACGATCATTTTTGGTACTTTTGATCAAAAGTCCAGTTTTTCGTGTTGTTGATGCTTTAATTATACAGTACTCTCACACTGTAATCTGTATTTGTGTTCTTATATAAAAGATTGATAATTAATCCATTTCACTTATATTACAAATATTATAAAAAAAGGTTTTTTCTCAGTAATAGCTCCTTTTTTGAGAACCTTCTGACTTGTGGCTAAATCTTAAGGGGTTGTCTTTGATTTAGACATTTTTATGACTTTGTACCAGAATATATGATTTTATATCCAAACTACCTAAAGAACAGGTGAACCTTCTGTCAAGGCTCTTTGGAGAATCAAAATATGGCTTTCTGGAAAAAATACAAATGTCACCATTAAGTTCATATCATTTTGCATATTTTATGAATTCGCCATTAAATACAGCTCCAAAAACTTACCAGGATGTAAATTGTATTGTATATTAGTGCTAAACATATTATTATAGTGTTAGACTAGTGCTGACCAGACAGTTGATTAGTCATTGGCTATTAAAATCCAATCTGACTATGACAATTTGTTTCAAAATGATGTTCGGGTAATAGATTTTATAGAAAGATAAAACAGTGAGTGTTAATGAGCTAGCTTATGTTTTCTGTCTAGAACTAGCAACAGTGTAATTATGTACTGCTAAGTGGATATATCCACTGGTCAAAATGTTAGAGAATTTTAAATTTCAGACTTTTAGCATGCGGCAAATATTAGCAATTTTAAAAAAAAAATATTGGCAAAAATGGACCCAAGATGAAATTTTTATTATTAGCAAATTTGTGAAGTTCTCCAATATTTCCACTAGCTAACTTAAGCATGTTTACAGTGTATATAATGTTAAGTTAAATGAACAATAATAATGTATCAATGTGCAAGCTGTTGCAATAATTAGAATAATACTAGGTGGGTATCCCATCATGTTCATAACTCACTGAGGCTATAACAACCTTATAGTATCCATCTATAGCCGACATTCTCATTTATATACTCTCTATGATAGGGACCTGCCTTTTTGAAGTTGGTATATTATTTGAATCTCTGATTTATGATGTGGAACTAATGGTAGTAACTTGTTAAATATGCTTGTTTGTTGTATAGTATATGCCGAGACAAAATGACATAACTTACGCATGTTTAAAGAGCTTTAAGATGATATAGACATGTATAATATATACCAGGAAAAAGAGAAGCATTGCTACATCAGATTGGCTGAAATTAATCAAAGCTTGAATTTTGGTGTTATTTAATCATTTTGATTCTGTTCTCTCATTAAAAAAGAGATATTTTCATGAAATCATCAACTAAAATGTAGTTATATTTTCAGACCGAAAAATTTACACTATGTTGTTACTGTATAATTTTGTATGGTACAAGTAGCTGTTTCATTTTTTGCCTGGTATATATTTTTCTTTGTAATATATTTATTTGTTTTACACTAAGATGACACAAACGACGAGAATGATTATGCCATGTATAAATACCATGATAATATTCTATATGTTTTATAATTATGTTGTTGTTTCTATACCTAAAGTATTAGTTTTTGTACAAAAATGTACTTGTTGAAACTAATAAATTCCGAATAAATTATAAATACGTGATTATATTAGTTTGTTTTAGTTCTAATTATTATTGTTTTAGCTGATGTTTGAATGTACACACTTCATCTGGTTTTTATGGTCGGTATTTATATAAAGCAATTTAATGATAAAACTTAAATATTTAGACTTCAGTTAAAAATGTGTGCTGCACATATTCTTAAAAATTCTTATGTTTTCTATGAAGATGTTTTATTAATACTGGTCCTATCACAATTGCGAGCTTCTATCAGTACTTTTGTGACTGATATATTTTGAAAAAGGGATTGATGTTTGAAAGGGGCTTCAAGTCTCGTGAAAAGCCACATAGTGATGTAGTGATTCTTTCTGCTATCATTGTGGCAGATGCAGACCCTATGTGGCCCCTAAAAACACAGTGTTTGACATAGCATGATACAACATACGACTAGAACCATACACTTAGCATCTGTAAGCTAGATTTAAAGCTGTCTTGCATACAAACTACATGCCTGTGGGATACGAACCAGTAGAGCATGTTGGTGAACAAGTGAGTTATGAGTGTAACCACTTGACAATGAAGCAGTTTTTACTAAATCTGCAATCCTTTGAACATCAACTGAAAACTGCACTTATAATACAGTACAACTTCAGAGCAGCCCTCTTCATACTCCACAGAGCAACAACCTCTCTTAAGCAACATAATTACTTTGTCCCAGAAGTTACCATTTACTATACAGAACAACAACGTCAGTACAACAACCAAACCTTCAGTTCATGTTTCCCTATGGTGATTGCTCTAGAAAGGCTGTACTGTAGTATAGATGTACATATACACATTTTCATAAACATTTGTTTCAACACAATTATCATCATTACAATATATTTCCATCAATGGGTGGAGTTTAGACATCAGCAGTACTTTGAACTGGACTGATATGCATTTATATAACACCATGAAGTTCTACAAGACGTGACAAAGTGATTACAAAACATATGACCAGAGAGTTCTACATATGCTTGACTGTCTTAGAACGTATAATCACCAATCAAAGCACTGAAATCAAAGTATCACAGATACAGTGACAACTCCAACCAAAATACATACACAGAGACTACGGCCTAGCTTATAAAACCATTACAGTTGAATATTCTTCAGCTAGTTCTTACTGCACAGTGACGAAATGTCGTATAACTTGTCAGTCAACGAAAATCAATGCTGAAAGCAGGGTGGCCGACTGGCCCTGATTTAATAATATATATTAATAAGATCGTTCTGCATATGACTGCTTCAGACAGGTGTAGCCATGGTTATACTGGTTGGTATAGAATAGTGCACCGAACAGGTGCCCTGGTTTCGACTCCTGTTCGCGACAGGCCAATATTACTGAAACCTGTCGATGTTCCTCCACTTGTAGCTGGTAGTTCCTGATAGATGGGTAATGTTTTGACTAAACAATAATTGAGTACGTACTCTTCAACATATCATTTTCCCAATCAAACAATATATAAATTACATACATGTACGTAGAATAGACAACAGGTAACAGCTGCAGGAAGGCTTGTTTTATGACGCGTGTATCGGTAGAGTGACAATGTTAATTAATAGCAATTAGCCAACATGTTACACAGAGCGTGTTATGATCCAGTTTCGGCGTGAAATAATAGTTTTACATACTAGTAACCAAACAGAGACACGGTAAGTCATCCATATCTCTTAGAAGTACGCTCTTGGGCAATGTGGTTTAAAATATCTCCTTCCCTCTTAATTTAAATGCATTAGTTAAACACATTATCGGTTCAAATTATTGATCTAGGTTACAAAATAAACCATGGATTAGACAATATGGCAACATGGAGGCTCTACATGCAACATCCACCTCTCCAGTTGTTGCCAGACCGTCGAGGATCTGTTAGTTTGAAGTACTCGCGCATATTTAATTCGCCGCTTTAACCATACACCGTAATGTCCACTGAAACGTTGGCAAATTTATTCCTCTCTGGGTGCCATGTTAATCTAGGGGGAAAACAAATACGCACAACCGAGGACGCCTGTATTGTGTTGACATATTGAAGCACCTGGTTAGGGTACTCTAAACCTGCACTTGTACTGCATGACTCAAGCAACTAGAGCATTACGTCAAATAAAGGCTGATATTTGATAATCGTCTATTATGTATTACTACATGCAGGCACCTTTGGCTGGTTAACTTAACACTCAAATTAGCAATTTACAAATACGATTAAAATTCTATGTTCTCATGCATTTTTATTTATTTATGTATACGGTCAGAAATATTTGCTTAGATATTATTCATTTGATAATGTGCGTCATATGGACATACAAGACTGACCACTTTGAAGTCAAGGTCATTTCAAGGTCAAGTTACGAAAAATATAGCCCTATGGGATATGCTACACTGCAAAGTACAGGCATCCCAAGACCATATGGGGTACATAACACTTGTCAAATACAACCACCAAATGTCACATTCGGTACGCACCATCACAGAGTACAGCCATCCAATGCCGTATGGGGTAGTCACTACCACTTATTATAGCCATATTAAGCCATAAGGGGTACTCTCAACAAAACCCTTTGTTATGCTTACCACTACCAATTACACCAGTATCAGGCATGACTGGGTACTCATCACCATCATATATTAGGCCTGAATGGGGTGTAACTAATACCGAGTACACCCATATCATGCCATTAGGGGTTCTTAAACCACTTAATAGTCAACCCAGGCTTTATGGGGGACTAATAACACTGTATATACATACATTCCGTAACTTTGTCACTATAAGGTTGAATGACTTGAAACTTGGTATGCATGTTTTTTACAAAAAGTCCTAGTGCAGTATGCAAGAACCATTTCTCTACCTGGTGCCATTTTTTTTAATTATTTCCCTTTGATTGATTTTATAAGCATTTCTAGTCCGGAGCATAACTTTGTCACTATAAGGTTGAATGACTTGAAACTTGGTATGCATGGTTTTTACAAAAAGTCCTAGTGCAGTATGCAAGAACCATTACTCTACCTGGTGCCATTTTTTACTTCTTTCCCTTTGATTGATTTTATAAGCAGTTCTTGTCCGGGGCATACCTTTGTCACCATAAGTATGAATTACTCCTAAATTGGTATGCATGTTTCTTGCTGTGACATGAAATGCAGTGAGCAAGAATCATAACTCTACCTAGTGTAGTTTTTGAATGATTCCCCTTTGATTGATTTTATCAGGACATTATTTTGCCCAGAGCATAACTGTCATTTTTTTAGTTTAGATGACTAGAGAACTCTTGTGAGTCTGATATATAGCCCAATACTGGATAGTTTTCCATGACAAATGTGCATGTCGTCAGGCCACACATGCGACTCGCGGAGCTTTTATTTCCTCTGTACTGTATGTGTGTTAATGGTGTTTTTGTTAGATATATAATTTGTGTTAACCACTCAGAATTACCATGATTACTATAGTGTCACTTGTGACAAGGCATAGCTGTAAAAAACTAACTAGGATTTTTCATATCAGGTTTGGAAGACGTGATAGTGATGTTTAAGGGGGTAGAGCTACCTCTCATGTTGTTGGAAGTTTGGTTCATTGCTCAAGGTGAAAGCTGGAAAGAATGCATTTTAATCTGAGCAACCACACAAACTCGTTATCTTCTTTAGAAATACTATACACTATTACCAGGAAATGCATCGTGCGAGCAAAGCATGCATTAGTTATGGGAGCTGCATACTACGCAAAATAAATGTTCTCCTGTTGCCATTCAATGATAGATACATTGTGCGAGAGAAGCGAGCTAGCAAAATTGAATTATTTATCAGAGCCGCATAGCCGACACAAACTCGTTCTCTATTTGTTACCAGTCAATGATAAAGTTATTTTGCGAGCGAATCGAGCAAGAAAAAATGCATTATCGTATACCATACAAACTCGTTCTCTACTTGTAATTAGTCAACGATGAAGGTAGTATGCAAGCCAAACAAATAAAAAAATATTGTATTATTTATCTGAGCAGCATCACTTACAAATTCGTTGTTCCCTTGAAACCATTCAGTGATAAAAGCGAGCGAAGCAAGTTAGAAAAATGCATTGTTTATCTGAAAAACATTCCACGGACTTGTTCTATTATACTTTATTGACTGACAAAGTTATTTTGCGCTTGAAGCGAGTTTGAAAAAATGCATTCGTTTATGAATTTCATCCCAAAAATGACTACTTTGGCGGGAAAGGGGATGCGTTCGCACCCGACGCACATCCCATTGTTACGACCAAGCAAGGTTTTAAAACGGCTGTCTATATGACAGAGCGACGCCTCCACTATCATGGAGATTCCCTAAACTAATTGCCCGATCGGGAAATCATGCCGGAAAAGATCCAAAACCCAGTATATTATCTTTTTGTGTGTTACATCGCTCACCGTTCGACGTCGGTAGTTAGCTATTTATACCCCGGTCACACTTAGCTAAAATTTGATCTTAACACTTTCGAATTAAGACAAATGAAATAAAAAGCTGCAATATACGTACATATGAGGAATAGAAATTGTGTTACTTACTTTATTTATGTATGTATCCATTGTGTTGACTTTTGTATATACGAGGGGCATTCAGAAAGTTCTGATAACTGTGTGATAACTTTACAATGGTTGGTCAGAATATTTAAAAGTGAACATTGTTTGAAAGATACAACCTTCCTCCACCGAAAACATACCATCATATTAATATCAGAGAATTTATAATTCACCTATACGCCATTGTACATGCAGGTATATGACCCATTGAAATGTCGCCGAAATGAGTCCTATTGACCCTTGGAAGGGATACCATTATTGTCAATAATTTCCATAATTTCTATCAGATTTGTTTGGAATTTACACATATCTTGTATTATATACATGTTAATTATATTAGGCCAAATGAAAACTGTTGTCCTGACAGTGCAAATGACTTAGGATGAACATGAAAAAGACCACGACCAAAATGCTCTTGAAAATAGCCATTTTACCGGAAATACGCAATTTACGTGTTATTGCATTGTTCCACTAAATACGAATTCTGAAATACGTGTTTTAGAATTATGACGTGATATTCTCAAAACAGCATTTCGCAAAACAAAACTAATTATATCTTTTCTTAATTTGAAGTTTGTACAATTAATGTATGCTACGGTCACATTTGCCCTACGAGCTCCTTACGAGCTCCGTACGAGTAGATTTTGGCGAACTCGCACGGCGTCCGTACGGAGCCCGTACGGTTATCGAAATTCGTACGAGCATCGTACGGATTTTCGTGACTCGTAGAGGACTCGGCGACTCGGTGAAAATGTTTCACCGAGCTCGCGAGCTGTCTACGAGCCCGTAGATATTTTTCAAGTCTGTATAATCTCGCACAAGGCTACGAAATACTCGTGCGAGTATCGTACGATATCCTTACGGATATGGAAATTTGCAAGGTTTTGCATCGCATGGGACGCCATTAGGATGTAGATAATGAACATTATCTCAACTGCTTAACTTATGATAATGAATTGTTATGAGTATGGTGTATATTGAAATATTGAAAAATTAAAATTTTGGAAGACAGACAGACTGTGCGAGTATAATAACATTTGTACACAGACTTTTAATATTTTTATTTCGAATGTACATGTAATAACACATGACATTGTTGTACACACTATGACATTGTTGTACACAATATAACATTCACTGCTATTATGTTGATACTGCAACTGTCCAAGTTCTGGTAGAAAGACTCTTGTCAACAGCAAAAACACAACACTGATTAATTCATGAAAACAATATCGTATTTTTATATCATTATTATGGCATTCTCATATTATCATTATCGTCATCATAATCGTATTCTCGTAATATCATCATCGAGCTATCGTATTATCATTATCGTATTCTCGTAATTATCATCATCGTTTTGTGTTCTCGTATTATCATTATTTTATCATTGTATTATCATCATCGTATTCTCGTATTATACATTATCTTATCATTGTATTATCATTATCGTATTCTCGTATTATCATTTTCTTATCATTGTATTATCATTATCGTATTCTCGTATTATCGTCATCATACTATCGTATTCTCGTATTATCATCATCCTATTATTGTATAATCATCATCGTATTCTCGCATTATCATCATCTTATTATTGTATTAGCATCATCATACTATCGTATTCTCATATTATCATCATCGTATTCTCGTATTAGCATCATCGATATATCCGACCAACAACCTTTTTCCAAGTAGGTACGCACCAGACTTTGATCCATGACATATTACCGCGACCGTGGCTGGGTGCTTTTGGCGTCCGTATAGGAAGCGGGAGATCAAAAGTTCAAACCCCGGAGAAAGTTAGGTTATAACTGATGTAGTCGTTTTGTAAGACGCCAGCTAGTTCACGAATGGTAACTGTAGGCCCAACTCTGCCAGGCACCCGGCAATACATGTATGAGAATGGATTCGGGTTATTTTGCTAGAGAGGGGGTCCGACCAGCAATATTTTATCCAAGTTGGTACCCAGTAGACTCCCTTCCAAGACGTACTCCTCTCATTGTATTAGATGACCACAATTCACCACAATTCCAGGGTCCATCCCCACCCCATCTGGATCCGCACACGCTCAGTGTATGATAGTTGTTATTTCCGTGATTCTCGTGCACAGAACTTATGAGTACACATCAAACCATTGTCTATGCATCTACATATGTATATCCTTGGATTTCTACTGCATTCATTTAATTCTTTTGGTAAAAATATATAATTGGCGTGGTACACATGAGACACATACGTGTATATACCCTTTGTACTATTCAAAACGTTATGGCGAAATATGCTGAATTTTAGAGTCGGTCGAGGGACAATTATGCATTTTTTCTTACATATATAAACATGACATGAAATATCAACTAATCCATAATCATCTTACATAATATAATAATACATAAAATGGGTGAGGACAGCTTCCTTGCGAGCTTTCTACTTCAAATATCTCTACGAGCTCGTAGACAACTCGGAGATCGGTGAAACATTTTCACCGAGCTCCCGAGTCCTCTACGAGTTACAAAAATCCGTACGATGCCCTTACGAGTTTACGATGTCCGTACAGACTCCGTACGAACTTGCTAAAATTCGACTCGCACGGAGCACGTACGATCAATGTGACAAGGGTCTTAAAATAGATAATTAAAATTCGCTGAATATATCCATTATTGTCGCACGGACACCGTACGGCCATTGTGCGATCACCGTACGGACACCGTACGAGTTATCTACGAGCTCTGAATGATCTACGACTCCGCGGCACCGTGCGATGTACGACCGGGCTCCTTGCGAGCCCCGTACGGTGTCCGTATGGATTTTACGATGTCCGTACGGATATCGTACGATTGCATCTCTATAAATCGTACGAGGTCCGTACGAGCTGTGACCAGACCCTACGAATAAAAAAGTACCGTTAGGATTTCAAACATTGTGGACTCGTACGAGTTGGTAAATTCGTACGGATATCGTACGAGCTTTGTGACCGTAGCATTAACTAAAGAAAAAGGTTTATGGACCTTTTTATTACATGTATAAGGGTATCCCGTTACCCCACCCACATTATAAAACCATGGGTAGAGCACAAGATTTTGCTCCCAAAATCAAACTTTACGAAAAATACACTTATAACGTCCCCCGAATGAAATTATACATTCCAATCTAGACAATGTGACTTATTTAGAGTAGCTGATGGTCCTTAAACGTATAGTATGTCTAGAAATAAGAAAAATGCATATGTGGTAAAATGGTCTCCTAATTAGGTTGTACATATTGCTGTTATTTATTAAGAACTCAAAGTTTTTTTCAATATCTTAATTTTATTCGAAAGTACAGTTATGTATATTTCAAATAATATCAAATTTATTTCAATCAGCCTCAACGATACTTCCGCAGTGCGCTTTGAAATATACATGGGGCCAAAAACAACGCAATTCCCTCGCGTATTCAAGAGATATTTCAGTCAATACCCCACACCATGTTTTGTTTGAATACCAAAAAAATATACATTCTCTGAGATAAAATAATAAATTTGCTATGAATGTCTCGCTAAAAGATTGATCTTTCAGAAAATGCCCACTTAAAAAAAGTCTGACCAACAAATGTAAAGTTATCACTCAGTTATCAGAACTTTCAGAATGCCCCTCGTATGGTCCCTGACTTTCCTTATAAATCATTGTAATGTATGTTTGATATTTACATATGTAAATCACTGAAAAAGTGAAAAGTGTAAAATAAGGGTATTGTCTTTGAAATGCCTGCAATGATGACATTTGTATATACAGATGAGTGAATACTTAAAATTGTCCCACCTTAAAAATTGACGCCATTTGAAAGAAAGAAAACATACTTATATTTAGGTGTTATTAAAGCGAATAATTTGTACTTTAATAGTGTTTGTATTGCATTTGAAATATTATTTAATGTTACGACAAATTTTATTTCGCAATATAAGGCCTCCGGCCCAAAATACAAATGGCATGATAACTCACATATATAGTGTCAAAAAACAATAAATACAAATGCATGGAATATAGTGATACAGGATGTTGTAAATAACAATGTTCAAGTTTATGAATGGAATAATGACTATAACTGGTAACTAATTACGTACACTATTACAGTTTTAGTGTTCATGTATGCAATCATCATAGGATGGACTTATTTGAATAGGTCACTAAACTCATGTGTATTGCGTCGTGAGATGAGTCCGTTTTCAATATATCTCGCTAAAGCAAAAACACTCTCTTTAGTTCCATCAGACAAAATGTGCACAAAGGTACGCTCACACGGTATTCTATTTGTCCATTCATGTCTGAAATATTGTCCTCTTAACCTGTCATACAAGGGGCAAATAAGAACAAAATGATATTCATTTTCTACTACATAAATATTATGATTCAGACAATAACGACAAAACCTGAAATCTCTTTCTACGTTCATATGACGACCTTTCTCAATCATTAAGTCGTGACTTGAACAGCGGAAATTCGCGAGAGTTCGTTTCAACTTGTATGGTATAGGTAATGCCAGATAAGTTTCTGGGGTAAGTGCAGTTTTAAACAGTTTGTACGATATCGCCTTTGGGGAAGAATGAATTTCTTCGAAAATGTTTTGTTGAGCACAGTCCTTCAGTCGTAAGGAAAACATTTCAATAAAAGAGTCACTATCTCCGACCTCGTTTGCAATCCAGACATAGCCGAATCCGTACTGGAATAGTAGTATCTTAACATGAGTTGCCCAAGTCGCGCGTCCACTGTCGTCTAAACTTCTCAACATGTTGTAACACCGTTTAGGTAACCTATTGTTTGGCAAGGATGTGAATTTTGTCCAAACCTTAATGCACCTTGTCATATACGATATGGATAAAGGGGCTCTCCCACATTCGCTTATAGCTAAAAAGTTCGCTACGTTTTGGTTTAGACAACAGATGCGTTTGCAGAATCTTGCTTGTACACGCTCGATTTCCTTGCAATACTGATAACCCCAAATGTCCGATGAATACACGAGTATAGCTTTGACTATGGAGTCGAACAGTTTAAATGCTTCTTCATAGCAAAAATAACCATAGTGTCGTTGGTAGTTGAATATTATGTTAACAGCTTTAGAAGCGTGTAAGGATAACATCTCCCTAGTTTTTGTCCAACACAGTTTTGGAGTAAAGAAAGCGCCCAATATTTGTATTGAGAAACGACTTCAAGTTTATTGCCGCGATAATACCACTTTTCATTGTTTCTAAGTGGTCAGCCGTTTCTGAACACCATTATTTTGCTTTTATCTAAATTAAGCTTCATACCTGTTGCTTCTGAAAATTCACTAATGCGGTTAATATGGTCTTGTAAGTTAGCTACAGTGTCTGCAACGGTCGCAATGTTAAATGTTATGTATTAAAAATATAACATGAAATAAAAATATGCCTGATGTAAAACTATATATTTAGCATTTAGGTGATCCCTTTTACCGTGTACAAACTACAGAATTTCGCAAATGTTGACGTTATGCGTATTGTGTTAGCATCATACGAAGGTAAAATTCGTTGAGGCATTCTTCATTACATGTGAAGAATTCGCACGTATTCGTCACACGTTTAAGGAATTCGTTTGAGTAGGATTCAACATAATATATTGGCAAAATCATAACGGGCACTACACTAACAATTGCATGCACATTAAAATCTATTCGACAACATTTGAAACGGCTTGTTGTACTATATGTGACGCACAATTTCTTAGTACAACTTCTTCACAATTTAGCATTGAGTACCAAGATAAAGTAGTACTAGTATTTTATTATCCATAAATAAAATTAAGCAAGATAAACCCCAAGAATTGATTATGTTTTTACATTTCGACTTTAGAGTGTGTTATTCATTGCGGAGTGATTATATAGGCTTGTTTGGGGGATGTGGATGGTTCGTTCTATGTCTGACTCTTGCGTGAATGGCTAGGCGCTGTCGTCGTTTCTGTGTGGCTTTGGATTGTCTGTGCGCTACAGTATTTAATAACAAGTCTTCATCAGGAATTTTAATAATAATACAAATGTACTATGGTCCTGTTTAAGTATCACTAAGTCTTGTTTAGCACGTGAAAGATGTTCTTGATAGTTGTTACATGTAAGTTTTCTGAAGAGAATCATTATGGTGCTCATTTTCATTTCACAGGTATTATTCATTTTGACAATCCATTTCTACAAATTGAACAGTATTCTAGTCTTGAAGTTATCGCTAGCTTTTAAAATACTGAGTTATTTTCTGTCGCAGAGATATTTCAAGTTTCTGGTCACGTATCATTCACGATTACATGTATTAGTTATTGATACCGTAATGTTTTCTAAATAAATGTACATCTTTTATAGTGAGTGTTTATACTTGGCGTATATAACTAAATCCAGAAATGCTCAAACCGGCCATAAAATTCATCATCGCTGCTGTCGTCATAATCGCTTTGAAGCTCCTGGATCCAAAACCCACCAGGATACCCACGGACCCTGACTTCTCTTCCTCCATTTGTTGTCGTCATTTTTTGTTTAGGTATGTAGTCAATTACGTCAACAGGAACCCTTCCACACTTTCCCAGCTCTTCTAACTTTCGGAACACCCACAGACGTCTGTTATCAGCTGCGTACCAATGTCTACCAATCCTAGCCACTTCTATTCGGGGAAAGTCTCTTTTCTGCATTCTAAAAATGAAAATGTCAAAGGTATACGTAGGAAATAGATTGCAGTTTTGTGTGATATATCGGTGAATAGATCACGGTTTAGAGTTCATTAGACTGGTGCCTCGGTCCGATTGCTTTCAGACGTCGCAATATACGTATAGTTTTAATATTCGAACGGGTACCAGTCTAAGAGTTCATATGCGTAGGAATTAATCACGAAGGCCGTAGGACTGAGTGAAACAAGAGGGCCCAAAGGGCCCTAGGTCGCTCACCTGTCGAACTTGACCTAGATTTTGTAGAGATAATCATTGTGACCAAGTTTCATACAGATAAGGCAACTATTGTGACCTCTAGTGACTACACAATGTTTTTATATGATTTGACCTAATGACCTAGTTTTTGACCCTAGATAAACCAATATCAAACTTGACCTAGATTTTGTTGAGATGATCATTGTGACCAAGTTTCATAAAGATAAGATCGACATTGTGACCTCTAGTGACTACACAAGGCTTTTCTATGATTTAACCATGTGACCTAGTTTTTAACCCCAGATGACCCAATATCGAACTTGACCTAGATTTTGTTAAGATGATCATTGTGACCAAGTTTCATACATATTAGGCCAATATTGTGACCTCTAGTGACTACATAAAGTTTTTCTATTATTTGACCTTGTGACCTCGTTTTTAACCCGGGGTAACCCAATATCGAATGTTGAGATGACCATTGTGACCAAGTTTCATAAAGATTAAGTCAAAATTGGGACCTCTAGTGACTACACAAGGTTTTTCTATTATTTGACCTAGTGACCTAGTTTTTGACCCCGGATGACCCAATATCGAACTTGGTCTAGATTTTGTTGAGATGATCATTGTGACCAAGTTTCATATAGATTAGGCTAAAATTGTGACCTCTAGTGTCTACACAAGCCAATTGTTGGCGGACGGACGACGGACGAAGAGTGATCACAAAAGCTCACTCTGTCACTGTGTGACAGGTGAGCTAAAAATAACTATGCAAATGAACGACAAACCGTTATCTATTCACCGGTATATCACGAAAACTGCAACTGCGAAGTATAGTTAAATATTTGACCTTTGTAGATCAAATGTGATATTTACTATATTTATATAACTCTACTTATAAAAGTTCATACACATGTGTACCTATAGTTTGAACGTACATAGACATACACAATCATCATAATCATAGACTGCATATAATCGATGTCCGACAGACCAATACTTGAATACATGAATACTTTTTATACATTGTACCGTCCATCACAAAGGTCATCCAATACATCCCCAATATATTCACCGCTCTCACTGAATATATTACTTATCGAATCCTGAGAATAACGAATTTGAGACGGAAATAATCTCATGTTGCCTTTAACAAGTCGGACTAAGAAAATTATTGTTACGCAATATGTATTGGAATCCCAATACGCTTATCTTTGCATGCATTTTCAGAAAATGTAATTTTAGATACAACAAGTAGGCATAAAAATAGAATGCGTGTATACACCCGGTCACAAGGTCCATGAGGACGATAACAGTTTAACATTACACCGTATACCACATCCTTCATTAATTAAATTTCTGACCGACATACTTATGAACATGAACCTATGTTTAATTAAAGGAGGCAACTCCATCAGTCTACTCTTTTTTCATGAAATTATTTCCCTTTGCTATATATGATAACTGATTGACAAAATACTATCTAGTCGGGTAGCCAGACTAGATAAGAGTCTGTGAGTAACGTATCATGGGTACTGGACGCACTGGTACATGTAACTGTAGTAAACACATATTTTTGTAGTAACGTTTCTCTTAATCAATGATAAAGAACTTTACCTGTGACTGGAAGAGGTCTTAATGCCGCGTCAAAGCTGAACATTTGCATTTAACTGTGAAGCACCTGTTTTTAGTTGGTATAAGACGCCACAGAATGTCCGTAGATATATGCCCGACATGACAAACTTACAGATGCATTGTTTTCGATAGGAACATATAGTGTTATAATGTGTACGATAGCACATGTCACACACATAAACTCATAGATTATTTGTATAATATAAAAAATATTCAGGAATACCATATTCCCGTGATCACTAATGCAACCTCGTGCGTCTCGTGTCTTTATCACATAATCTGTGGTCCAGGAGTGCCGTAAAACCGTGCCGTAAATATCGTTCGGCACTCCCAGACTGTGCAATAAATATTTAAATTAGCTTGACGTGACGTTAGCCAATCCATGCATTGATCCGCCAATGACGTCAGGATAATATCAACGTCGTCATGACGTCGCGCTCATTGTACCGCTGAACTTTGGTTGAAACATGTACAGCGTACATCATCCTTTTGAACAATAATAAGCGTTTTCTAAGTTTATGTGATAAATAGAATCTTACATTCGTGCTCATTACATACGAGTTTTATTGGAGTGCGTAGACTTATAATTCTAATTTAGTGTGAGACATGTACAAGTTTACGTAAACAACATTTATCTTCCTGTAAGAAGCAAGGCCATTGCATGCTAGCTATGTCAGAGTAATGCTAGCTATCTGGGCCCGACCTACATTTCACTGACCAGTGGAACTCACATCGCGCGTGAAATAAATCACATAAAATGAGGCCCTGCATTATGTTCTCAATTATATTGCTTGCTTGAGACATAGGGGTCTGTATCGACTCACTGGTCTCTCATTCACTAGATATAGATATCAGGGAAATGACTAGTATCAAAATTGCGACACCACCAACTTTACAAACAGTCGTGTAACTTTTCCAAAATGGAAATTAATCAAATACTGCTTTCTCCAGTAGCAAGCTTATACATTTATCTTCGAGATACAACCGATCTTATGTCAAAATATATCGCACTCGAGCCGTTACAAATGGATACATGTTGAAAATATACTGAAAATAAAATCTGGACATGAACATGGACAGACCCTTACCATACTAAAGGGCTCTTCACGCAGGAGTGGCGACAAAAACAACGACATGGTTGGATGAGCGTATAACAACCTAAACTATAACCAAAATATCACCTCTGAAAAGTAACATAGGTGCTAGTGCGGTCATTTCATCATTTCGACATCTAAAAATGTCTAAAAATTGGAGAAAACAGTATTTGATTAAGTGAATGAGAGACCAACACAAAACTGAACAACACTAAAACGCTATAAAATCCTACTGATTTCAGGCGTCAAAAACGTCCTAAATTAGAATCACTGCAAATGGTGTGTACACACATTCAGCTGTATTAAAGATTTTCGAAGTTACAAGTTTTAATATAAAAAAGTACCATACGGAGAATTGTTTGGGCTACTGGTCCGTGATTTGTCGCTCAAAATCTTACTCAATACACCTGTTGGAACACGTTCTCAAGAAAACCTTAATCTTAAAACTTTCTGAGTGGAGAACGTTCTCAAATGTGGTGTCTCCAGAGGTGACACAGAGGCATTCTCAGTTGTAACGCTGTAACTTCTTTATTACTAAACGGAAACATGTCATGCATACACTCATTTCCTTAGATCTTTTGAAACAGGGTTTTTTCACTCAAAATTGGAAAATGTGAAAAACAACTTTTCAGAATTTTGCATTAAAACATACACCAATTTGTAGCAAAAGATCTAACTAAGACAATGCCGAGGCATGCATCTCAAGACCGTCCGTCCTTCTTCGGTGTCAAAATTTTACACGCTCTAATGACAGAACGTGGGTCATGGTAGACAAATAATGTCACCACCATCACCAACTTCATCATGGATACAGTATTATACTATACCACCGCGTATAAACCAAATCACTGTACTCATTATTGTGATACTATACACTTCAACGTGTACACATTATTGTGATTGAAACATCCGGTGATTTTCCATCACTGTACTCATTATTGCAATACTCTACAATTCAACATGTACTCAATATTGCGATAACCGGAAGTTGACTCGTTTATACACTGTTGTCTTCTCTGAGGTAAAATTTGAATGATATGATTCATCAGTTTGGTCATAATGTTTGTTTAATAAAGCTAAACAACATTCGAAAAACGTTCTTCAATACATGTTTCAGAGTAACTTACTAGTAGACAAATAGATTAGCATCTGAAAGACAACAACAAAAGTGGTCTACCGAAAACAACAACAATCAAATAGAACATTAATAATAAGTAGGAAGTTCGTCTCAAAGCTGCAATATTGACTGTGGTCTGTTAGCTGCTCGTACATGTTCAACATTATCCCAAATTCACTTGATTTGGAATTTCATTATTCGACAACAACGTCATCCTATTTAAATGCCAAGAACATATTGCAGTTATACATCCAGTACTTTCAAGAGAAGATTTGACGTGGTATAACACAGGATGAAACAGAATTATCATACATGTGCTATCAAAATTCTAAGAAACCTGTATCTGTAAAACACACGCAGTCAGTGATGAATATAGTACATTTCAAGTGATTTTCTTCACACACAAAGGTACTGTAATTCAAACACCTGAACCAATGGGCAAATATGTTACAAGATGGTTCATTAGATATTTTGTGCAGGAAAACCTTCAGAAATATTTCAATAAGTGTCGAATTGTAAATGGAATATACCATTATGTACCATTCTCATAAAAATGTCTGTACGCGCAGGGCTTCGACTGAACGCTTTATCACGAAGTCTACGTTTCCAGGAAACCTATGTGGTCAGCAATATTACAGTACATGCGTGTTGTACCTATTGCAGATGACAAAACATAACTTGAATATTGAATTTAAAAGTTACATTAGTGTGCAATGTTTTAAGGAGAGTTCATTGAAGGGTTTCCGTGAGTTTCAATGTAAATGGTTATATCAATAAAAAGTTATAGAGTAAGTTGCATTTATTTTCGAACACCCCTCGTATTAATACGCGGCTCTTCAATAAATTCATGGACCAGCTATAGATCTATTTTAATATTTTAACACCGGACATAGAAACTAGATATATTTGTGTTTTAACTAGGTCTGTCAGTGGGGTAGCCACCCTGAATATACATGTATTCCTAAAAACAGATCGTTATCAAGTTCCCAATATATTATAAATAGTGGCTCATTCAATCCAGCCCCAAACACTAATCTAACTTGACATAATTGTTTGTTCACAAAAGATGGCGTTGTATTTCTATACAAGTAGAAGAAGATACATTCATGACCAGCATTGTTGTAATATATTTATACAAGAGGGCCCAAAGGGCCCTAGGTCGCTCACCTGTCGAACTTGACCTAGATTTTGTTCAGATGATCATTGTGACCAAGTTTCATACAGATTAAGCCAATATCGTGACCTCTAGTGACTACACAAGGTTTTTCTATGATTTGACCTAATAACCTAGTTTTTGACCACAAATAAACCAATATCAAACTTGACCTAGATTTTGTTGAGATGATCATTGTGACCAAGTTTCATAAAGATAAGGTCGAAATTGTGACCTCTAGTGACTACAAAGGTTTTTCTATGATTTGACCATGTGACCTAGTTCTTGACTCCGGATGACTCAATATCGAACTTGACCTAGATTTTGTTGAGATGATCATTGTGACCAAGTTTCATACAGATTAGGCCAATATTGTGACCTCTAGTGACTACACAAAGTTTTTCTATGATTTGACCTTGTGACCTAGTTTTTGACCCCGGATGACCCAATATCGATCCTGACCTAGACTATGTTAAGATGATCATTGTGACTGAGTTTCATAAAGATTAGACCAAAATTGTGACCTCTAGTGACTACACAAGGTTTTTCTATGATTTTACCTTGTGACCTAGATTTTGACCCCGGATGACCCAATATCCAACTTGACCTAGATTTTATCGAGATGATCATTGTGACTGAGTTTCATAAAGATTTAGTTAAAATCGTGACCTCTAGTGACTACACAAGGATTTTCTATGATTTGACCTTGTGACCTAGTTTTTGACCCCGGATGACCCAATATCAAACTTGACCTAGATTTTGTACAGATGATCATTGTGACCAAGTTTCATAAAGATTAAGTCAAAATTGTGACCTCTAGTGACTACACAAGGTTTTTCTATGATTTGACCTTGTGACCTAGTTTTTGACCCCGGATAACCCAATATCGAACTTGACCTAGATTTTGTTGAGATGATCATTGTGACTGATTTTCATAAAGATTAAGTCAAAATTGTGACCTCTAGTGACTACACAAGGTTTTTCTATGATTTGACCTAATGACCTAGTTTTTGACCCAGGATGACCCATTATCGAACTTGACCTAGATTTTGTTGAGATGATCATTGTGACCAAGTGTCATAAAGATTAAATCAAAATTGTGACCTATAGTGACTACACAAGGTTTTTCTATGATTTGACCTAGTGACCTAGTTTTTGACCCCAAATGACCCAATATCGAACTTGGCCTAGATTTTGTTGAGATGATCATTGTGACCAAGTTTCATAAAGATTAGGCTAAAATTGTGACCTCTAGTGTCTACACAAGCCAATTGTTGACGGACGGACGGACGACGGACGACGTACGACGGACGACGGACGACGGACGACGGACGAAGAGTGATCACAAAAGCTCACTCTGTCACTTTGTGACAGGTGAGCTAAAAAGGACATTTCTCTACCGTATTGTATTTTGTTGTATAGTACGGAAAAGTACCGGCTTCGTGTCTGTTTGTTTCATATTGAATAAACTGTTAAGAGACATTTTGTACACGCCGCTCACACAATGGATCATTTCATGACTCGGATATTGCAATATACTAGTAAATAATTAGTTTAATATTCTAAGAGACAGTTTAGCCAGTGTGCTGCTATCGTTTTGGCAGCTACTCTTAAGTTGGACTTTTTAAGTTTGAATTGAATACCACGTACTATATATAGTCAGTTTGGATATATATGTGTATAAGATGCTATCCTTTAGATTATGATTATTAATACATGCATATTTTTTATGAGTTAATTAGAGATTCTTCTAGTCGTTTTTGTCTGTGATTGTGGTTTTACGGTAAATCACGGGGAGTTTTCTATTAGGCAAAACATGAATATGGAGATATAACTCCAGATATAACATGTTCCTGGTGCAAATACATGTGTACGTACATTGTTACCCAGGAAATGATAACACTGCAGTATATGCTGTATGCTATGTACCGAAGCGAATTGACTGGTTTGGCTACCTAATACGGAAGCTAAGTATGACATCGGCGATAATGGTAACAGTAACCAATTTATTTAGGTTACCAAAACACATTAGCGGAAAAGGATAACAAATACAATGAACACATTTACAAACACTGTCTACACCTATCTATAAGTCGTATCAAATCGAAATGATTTCAGACAGGAAACTAAACCCAAGAGAAAACCTGTAACTATATAATTACACATGTATATAAAAATGTCCAGTTTACAGTAGTGTGAGTAAACTAAGGGAAGTAACTGCATAATGCTACTAAATTTGATCGTACGAGTTGTCTC
Source organism: Spisula solida (assembly GCA_947247005.1). Lineage (NCBI taxonomy): Eukaryota > Metazoa > Mollusca > Bivalvia > Venerida > Mactridae > Spisula > Spisula solida. Next base: position 32,839,524 of record OX365950.1, on the reverse strand, counting down.
TCTTGGTTGATACCCCATTATTACGAATTGGTATATAATAATTATATAATTATCAGACTTACGTTGCAAAACTTGCGCTCTAGGTCATTCGACGTCCACACACATAATCCTCTCTGTGCAAAATGATACATCGGACTCCTCTCTGTGTAAAATGATACATCGGACTCCTCTCTGTGCCAAATGATACATCGGACTTCTCTAAGTGTAAAATGATACATCGGACTCCTCTGTGCAAAATGATACATCGGACTCCTCTCAGTGTAAAATGATACATAGGACTCCTTTCAGTGCAAAATGATACATCGGACTCCTCTCAGTGCAACTCCTCTCAGTGTAAAATGATACATCGGACTCCTCTCTGTGCAAAATGATACATCGGACTCCTCTCTGTGTAAAATGATACATCGGACTCCTCTCAGTGCAAAATGATACATCAAACTCCTCTCTGTGCAACTCCTCTCAGTGTAAAATGATACATCGGACTCCTCTCTGTGCAAAATGATACATCGGACTCCTCTCTGTGTAAAATGATACATCGGACTCCTCTCTGTGCAAAATGATACATCGGACTCCTCTCTGTGTAAAATGATACATCGAACTCCTCTCTGTGCAAAATGATACATCGGACTCCTCTCTGTGCAAAATGATACATCGAACTCCTCTCAGTGTAAAATGATACATCGGACTCCTCTCTGTGAAAAATGATACATCGAACTCCTCTCTGTGTAAAATGATACATCGGACTCCTCTCAGTATAAATTGATACATCGGACTCCTCTCTGTGCAAAATGATACATCGGACTCCTCTCTGTGCAAAATGATACATCGGACTCCTCTCTGTGTAAAATGATACATCGCACTCCTCTCTGTGCAAAATGATACATCGGACTCCTCTCTGTGTAAAATGATACAGCAGACTCCTCTCAGTGTAAAATGATACATCGGACTCCTCTCTGTGCAAAATGATACATCGAACTCCTCTCAGTGCAAAATGATACATCGGACTCCTCTCTGTGCAAAATGATACATCGGACTCCTCTCAGTGCAAAATGATACATCGAACTCCTCTCTGTGCAACTCCTCTCAGTGTAAAATGATACATCGGACTCCTCTCTGTGCAAAATGATACATCGGACTCCTCTCTGTGTAAAATGATACATCGGACTCCTCTCTGTGCAAAATGATACATCGGACTCCTCTCTGTGCAAAATGATACATCGGACTCCTCTCTGTGTAAAATGATACATCGGACTCCTCTCTGTGCAAAATGATACATCAGACTCCTCTCTGTGTAAAATGATACAGCAGATTCCTCTCAGTGTAAAATGATACATCGGACTCCTCTCTGTGCAAAATGATACATCGAACTCCTCTCAGTGCAAAATGATACATCGGACTCCTCTCTGTGCAAAATGATACATCGGACTCCTCTCAGTGCAAAATGATACATCGGACTCCTCTCTGTGCAAAATGATACATCGGACTCCTCTCTGTGCAAAATGATACATCGAACTCCTCTCAGTGCAAAATGATACATCGGACTCCTCTCTGTGCAAAATGATACATCGAACTCCTCTCAGTGCAAAATGATACATCGGACTCCTCTCTGTGCAAAATGATACATCGGACTCCTCTCTGTGTAAAATGATACAGCAGACTCCTCTCAGTGTAAAATGATACATCGGACTCCTCTCTGTGCAAAATGATACAAAGAACTCCTCTCAGTGCAAAATGATACATCGGACTCCTCTCTGTGCAAAATGATACATCGGACTCCTCTCTGTGCAAAATGATACATCGGACTCCTCTCAGTGCAAAATGATACATCGGACTCCTCTCTGTGCAAAATGATACATCGGACTCCTCTCTGTGCAAAATGTTACATCGAACTCATCTCAGTGCAAAATGATACATCGGACTCCTCTCTGTGCAAAATGATACATCGAACTCCTCTCAGTGCAAAATGATACATCGGACTCCTCTCTGTGCAAAATGATACATCAAACTCCTCTCAGTGCAAAATGATACATCGGACTCCTCTCTGTGCAAAATGATACATCGGACTCCTCTCTGTGCAAAATGATACACCGAACTCCTCTCTGTGCAACTCCTCTCAGTGTAAAATGATACATCGGACTCCTCTCTGTGCAAAATGATACATCGGACTCCTCTCTGTGTAAAATGATACATCGGACTCCTCTCTGTGAAAAATGATACATCGGACTCCTCTCTGTGTAAAATGATACATCGAACTCCTCTCTGTGCAAAATGATACATCGGACTCCTCTCTGTGCAAAATGATACATCGAACTCCTCTCAGTGTAAAATGATACATCGGACTCCTCTCTGTGCAAAATGATACATCGAACTCCTCTCTGTGTAAAATGATACATCGGACTCCTCTCAGTATAAATTGATACATCGGACTCCTCTCTGTGCAAAATGATACATCGGACTCCTCTCTGTGCAAAATGATACATCGGACTCCTCTCTGTGTAAAATGATACATCGGACTCCTCTCTGTGCAAAATGATACATCGGACTCCTCTCTGTGTAAAATGATACAGCAGACTCCTCTCAGTGTAAAATGATACATCGGACTCCTCTCTGTGCAAAATGATACATCGAACTCCTCTCAGTGCAAAATGATACATCGGACTCCTCTCTGTGCAAAATGATACATCGGACTCCTCTCAGTGCAAAATGATACATCGGACTCCTCTCTGTGCAAAATGATACATCGGACTCCTCTCAGTGCAAAATGATACATCGGACTCCTCTCTGTGCAAAATGATACATCGGACTCCTCTCTGTGCAAAATGTTACATCAAACTCATCTCAGTGCAAAATGATACATCGGACTCCTCTCTGTGCAAAATGATACATCGGACTCCTCTCTGTGCAAAATGATACATCGAACTCCTCTCAGTGCAAAATGATACATCGGACTCCTCTCTGTGCAAAATGATACATCAAACTCCTCTCAGTGCAAAATGATACATCGAACTCCTCTCTGTCTAAAATGATACATCGAACTCCTCTCTGTGCAAAATGATACATCGGACTCCTCTCTGTGCAAAATGATACATCGGACTCCTCTCAGTGTAAAATGATACATCGGACTCCTCTCTGTGCAAAATGATACATCGAACTCCTCTCTGTGTAAAATGATACATCGGACTCCTCTCAGTGTAAAATGATACATCGGACTCCTCTCTGTGCAAAATGATACATCGGACTCCTCTCTGTGCAAAATGATACATCGGACTCCTCTCTGTGCAAAATGATACAGCAGACTCCTCTCAGTGTAAAATGATACATCGGACTCCTCTCTGTGCAAAATGATACATCGAACTCCTCTCAGTGCAAAATGATACATCAGACTCCTCTCTGTGCAAAATGATACATCGGACTCCTCTCAGTGTAAAATGATACATCGGACTCCTCTCTGTGCAAAATGATACATCGGACTCCTCTCTGTGCAAAATGATACATCGGACTCCTCTCTGTGCAAAATGATACATCGGACTCCTCTCTGTGTAAAATGATACATCGGACTCCTCTCTGTGCAAAATGATACATCGGACTCCTCTCTGTGTAAAATGATACAGCAGACTCCTCTCAGTGTAAAATGATACATCGGACTCCTCTCTGTGCAAAATGATACATCGGACTCCTCTCTGTGCAAAATGATACATCGAACTCCTCTCAGTGCAAAATGATACATCGAACTCCTCTCAGTGTAAAATGATACATCGAACTCCTCTCTGTGTAAAATGATACATCGAACTCCTCTCTGTGTAAAATGATACATAGGACTCCTCTCTGTGCAAAATGATACATCGGACTACTCTCTGTGTAAAATGATACATCGGACTCCTCTCTGTGCAAAATGATACATCGAACTCTTCTCAGTGTAAAATGATACACCGGACTCCTCTCAGTGTAAAATGAAACATCGAACTCCTCTAAGTGTAAAATGATACATCGAACTCCTCTCAGTGCAAAACTAGAATTATCACTGTCGTGAACAGGGCCCCGTGATAGCATGTCGTAAGAGGGGGAGGGGAGGAGTGTAGAAGTATAGTGGGGTTGCATAATTATCAGCGCTACAAGTTTCTGTATTCAGACACAATAACAAAGTCATATCTCAAACTTTCATGTGTTGATGCCTGAAATAAAGTAACTCATTCCCTTCTAAAATTCAATTAAAGTTGTTTGACAAGCGCAGGTTTAATTTCCTACATAGAAACCATGATGAACTTTGACTTTTATAAAGTTTGGAAATATCTTTGACAACTAAAATTGCACACTGAATTCATGAAATCATGACATTGGTTTCATTGACATTGCCCTGTTCCTGATCGGCCAATATTGTTTGCAAGATGGAAATACACAAAACAGAACTACATTAATCTGTTTGTTTTGCAACCCCTGATGGCATTGATAGGACACCAGGAAAAATTACTGGCTTGGCGTGGGGCAATTACGACCAGAACATTGAGACACTATCAGGTGTTGGAACAGTCCATGGTACTGTTGGAATATGTTTTCAAAATGAACATATCGCAGAGGAGAACATTGGAAGTACCACAGACAGTAAACACAACGAACGAATCCGAAGAGGAAAGGTAGAAGCAAGCACATATCTGAGAACTGGCATTGATCAAAAATGCCCGAAAGACTTGCAACAGTCTCTCCAGTCTCCAAGTTTTAAGACAGCCCTATTTGACTTTTTCAAAAGAGATTGGAGCGATGCACGACACATACCAACTCTGCAAGGACATGCCATATACCTTGGATTGGAAACAGAATGATTCTTGTACAAGGCATGTGGTGGAGAGGTATTGTTTGAACGCCAAGATCGCTACATGTGTACTCATGAAGAGGCGGACACTAGGCTGGTATTTCATTTGCAAAAACACAAATTTGAAAACAACAACAACGAAAGCACATGTGTTGTTCGCAGCAACGATACTGATGTTTTAATTCTGCTACTGTACCATGCAAGCAAAATGAACACAACTGATATATGGATGGATGCTGGACTTTGTAAGTACAACACACGAAGATATATACATGTTGGTAGTGTAAATGAGCAAATTGGGACCGCTATTGCAAATGCTCTTCCGGGGATACATGCATTCACAGGATGTGATGTTACATTTGCCTTTTTTGGAAAAGGAAAAAAGACCATTTGATTTGATGTTGAAATATAAGAAATTTGTGGAAGCGTTTGTTGAGGTCGGGAATACAATGGATATATCAGAAGCAACAAAATGTACTCTGGATACATTCGTATGTATGTACGGAAAAATATCAATAAATAGTGTAAACTACGCTAGGTATGACACATTCCAAGATCGATACCGACGTAGAAATAGTAGTAGCGGACCACTAGCTAATACAAGAGGGCCCAAAGGGCCATAGGTCGCTTTACCTGTCCTAGTAGTTCATGCACCCCTAATGGTAGCCTCTATTGCATGTACAAGGTTTTCATATTGTCTTATGCTTTTTATTTACATCACATTTAGACCCAATGACATATTGAAGTGATTTGACCTTGTGACCTAGTTTTTGACCCCGGATGACCCAATATTGAACTTGACCAAGATTTTGTTGAGATGATCATTGTGACCAAGTTTCATAAAGATTAGGCCAAAAGTGTGACATCTAGTGACTACACAAGATTTTTCTATGATTTGACCTTGTAACCTAGTTTTTGACCGTGGATGACCCAATATCGAACTTGACCTAGATTTTGTTAAAATGATGATTGTGACCAAGTTTCATAAAGGTTAGGCCAAACTTGTGACCTCTAGCGACTACACAAGGTTTTTCTATTATCTGACCTTGTGACCTAGTTTTTACCTCGGATGACCCGATATCGCACTTGACCTAGATTTTGTTGATATGATCATTGTGACCAAGTTTCATAAAGATTAAGTTAAAATTGTGACCTCTATTGACTACACAAGGTTTTTCTATGATTTGACCTTGTGACCTAGTTTTTGACCCCGGATGACCCAATATCGAATTTGACCTAGATTTTGTTGAGATAATCATTTTGAATAAGTTTCATTAAGATTAGGCCAAAATTGTGGCCTCTACTGACTACACAATCAATAGTTACTGCGCCCCTCAAATTCACCTTTGTATGTGCTTCTAAGCCACTTAGTGTGCTGCTTTGAATTGTGGCTTCCATTCATTACTTAACAAGCATAAATTATTTGCTTTGAACTGTGGTCTTCCATTACATTACTTATTGCGTGTATACGTATGCTTTTAATTATGGCTTTCCCTGCATTATGAATGAGTGTATGTGCTTTGAATTTCAGCTTTCCATACATTACTTAACAAGTACATTTGTATCTATGCTTTGACTTGTGGCCTTTCATTCATTACAGAATGCGTGTATTCATAGGCTTTGAATGTGGTTTTCTCTGCATTTATGGATGAGTGTATGTGCTTCTTTGAATTGTGCCTTTCCATACATTACTGAATGAGTGTACAAATGTATATGCTTTGAATTATCAAATAATACGAGAGATTTGTATATGATCTTTGGAATTATGGCTTATCATGCGTTTCAGAATGAGTGTATATGCTTTAAATTGTGGCTTTCCTTAAATTATTGAGCAAATTTATATAGTACTATAGGTTGGCCATATATACGAGGGGTGTTCGATATGTATTGTCCTTAGGGTCACAAATAAGAAACTTCGTTGATATCTTTAAATCTTTTTACATTTCTGGAACCATCAAGATTTCCGGAATATTTCGTGAAAAAAATCAATAAAATTTAATTACCGGAATGTTGTTTCTGTTGTCTTTTCAAAGTGCTAGTAATAGACACTGCGCCGTTTTGCGAATAACTGTCGATTAAAACTTCCTTTCGGGAAATAATATTTTTCCACAACTATCATGCCGTAAATAATCTAAATTCCTTCGATAAAAACATGATTTGCTGTACTTGATTGCCATTTTGAACAAAATAAGAGCATTTCAAAGTCGCGAAAATAGGTGTCAAAATTAGTCAAACAAGAGGGCCCAAAGGGCCCTAGGTCGCTCACCTGTCGAATTTAACCTAGATTTTGTTAAGATGATCATTGTGACCAAGTTTTATACAGATTAGGCAAATATTGTGACCTCTAGTGACTACAAAAGGTTTTTATATTTGACCTAATGACCTAGTTTTTGACCCCAGATAAACCAATATCGGACTTGACCTAGATTGTGTTGAGATGATCATTGTGACCAAGTTTCGTAAAGATCAGGCCAAAACTGTGACCTCTAGTGACTACACAAGGTTTTTCTATTATTTGACCATGTGACCTAGTTTTTGATCCCAGATGACCCAATATCGAACTTGATCTAGATTTTTTTTAGATGATCATTGTGATCGAGTTTCATAAAGATTAGACCAAAATTGTGACCTCTAGTGACTACGCAAGGTATTTCTATGATTTGACCTTGTGACCTAGTTTTTGACCCCAGATGACCCATTATCGAACTCGACCTAGATTTTGTTGTTATGATCATTGTGACTAAGTTTCGTAAAGATCAGGCCAAAACTGGGACCTCTAGTGACTACACAAGGTTTTTCTATGATTTGATCTTGTGAACTAGTTTTTGACCCCGGATGACTCAATAACAAACTTGACCTAGATTTGGTTGTGTAGATCATTGTGACAAAGTTTCGTAAAGATTATGCTACAACTGTGACCTCTAGTGACTACACAAGGTTTTTCTAAGATTTGACCTTGTGACCTAGTTTTTGACCCCAGATGACCCATTATCGAACTTGACCTAGATTTTATTGCGATGATCATTGTGACCAAGTCTCATAAAGATTAGACCAAAATTGTGACCTCTAGTGACTACACAAGGTTTATCTATGATTTGACCTTGTGACCCAGTTTTTGACCCCGGATGACCCAATATCGAACTTGACCTAGATTTTGTTGAGATGATCATTGTGACCAAGTTTCATAAAGACTAGGTCAAAATTGTGACCTCTAGTGACTACACAAGGTTTTTCTATGAGTTGACCTTGTGACCTAGTTTTTGACCCCTGATGACCCAATATCGAACTTGACCTAGATTTTGTTAGGATGATCATTGTGATAAAGTTTCATAAAGATTAAGTCAAAATTGTGACCTCTAGTGACTACACAAGGTTTTTCTATGATTTGACCTAGTGACCTAGTTTTTGACCCCAGATGACCCAATATCGAACTTGGCCTAGATTTTGTTGAGATAATCATTGTGACCAAGTTTCATAAAGATTAGGCTAAAATTGTGACCTCTAGTGTCTACACAAGCCAATTGTTGACGGACGACGGACGGACGGACGGACGGACAGACGGACGACGGACGAAGAGTGATCACAAAAGCTCACTCTGTCACTTTGTGACAGGTGAGCTAAAAAGCATGCTATTTTTCATTGACAATTTTCGATTAGTTTTATTGATTGGAATTTGACATATCATACATGTATGTAAGCCATAGACCATCAACATTGATTTCTGGGAAGAATTTGCGATCAAAATACAATTGATATGAAGTTATTGGTGCGTGAAAGAACAAGTATCATTTGGTATAAATAAGAGTGATCTCCCTTGTTTTGACCGTCTTACTCGTAGACAACACATAATTTCATTTTGATTTAAAGTTCTAATGGAAATATAAGGATCCAGTTATCGTATCGTATGTTGCAGTTTAACGAATACTGACATTTACTTTTCTAAACAACTACTGCAAAGATGACACAAATTTAGCTTAAAATGAACTCAGTGTACTCGAGCACACCCTCTTCTAAGTTCAATTAATTATTTAATTGTTGACGAAAGGCTATGTAATTTCCCAGACATAGAATAGAAACATACACATTTTAGACAGTAATCGTAGAATCCTTCTAAATAGTGTGATAGAACAAGAGGGCCCAAAGGGCCCTAGGTCGCTCACCTGTCGAACTTGACCTAGATTTTGTAGAGATGATCATTGTGACCAAGTTTCATACAGATAAGGCCAATATTTTGACCTCTAGTGACTACACAAGGTTTTTATATGATTTGACTTAATGACCTAGTTTTTGACCCCAGATAAACCAATATCAAACTTGGCCTAGATTTTGTTGAGATGATCATTGTGACCAAGTTTCATAAAGATAAGGTCGACATTGTGACCTCTAATGACTACACAAGGTTTTTCTATGATTTAACCATGTGACCTTGTTTTTGACCCAAGATTACCCAATATCAAACTTGACCTAGATATTGTTAAGATGATCATTGTGACCAAGTTTCATACAGATTAGGCCAATATTGTGACCTCTAGTGACTACACAAAGTTTTTCTATTATTTGACATTGTGACCTAGTTTTTGACCCCAGATGACCCAATATCAAACTTGACCTAGATTTTGTTGAGATGACCATTGTGACCAAGTTTCATAAAGATTAAGTCAAAATTGTGACCTCTAGTGACTAAACAAGGTTTTTCTATGATTTGACCTAGTGACCTAGTTGTTGACCCCAGATGACCCCATATCAAACTTGGCCTAGATTTTGTTGAGATGATCATTGTGATCAAGTTTCATAAAGATTAGACCAAAATTGTGACCTCTAGTGACTACACAAGGTTTTTCTATGATTTGACCTTGTGACCTAGTTTTTAACCCCTTATGACCCAATATCGAACTTGACCTAGATTTTGTCGAGATGATCATTGTGACAAAGTTTCATAAAAATTAAGTCAAAATTGTGACCTCTAGTGACTACACAAGGTTTTTCTATGATTTGACCTTGTGACCTAGTTTTTAACCCCAGATAACCCAATATCAAACTTGACCTAGATTTTGTCGAGATGATCATTGTGACCAAGTTTCATAATGATTAGACCAAAATTGTGACCTCTAGTGACTACACAAGGTTTTTCTATGATTTGACCTTGTGACCTAGTTTTTGACCCCGGATGACCCAATATCGAACTTGACCTAGATTTTGTCGCGATGATCATTGTGACTAAGTTTAATAAAGATTAAGTCAAAATTGTGACCTCTAGTGACTACACAAGGTTTTTCTATGATTTGACCTAGTGACCTAGTTTTTGACCCCAGATGACCCAATATCGAACTTGACCTAGATTTTTTTGAGATGATCATTGTGACCAAGTTTCATAAAGATTAAGTCAAAATTGTGACCTCTAGTGACTACACAAGGTTTTTCTATGATTTGACCTAGTGACCTAGTTTTTGACCCCGGATGACCCAATATCGAACTTGGCCTAGATTTTGTTGAGATGATCATTGTGACCAAGTTTCATAAAGATTAGGCTAAAATTGTGACCTCTAGTGTCTACACAAGCCAACTGTTGACGGACGGACGGACGACGGACGGACGACGGACGAAGAGTGATCACAAAAGCTCACTCTGTCACTTTGTGACAGGTGAGCTAAAAATGCAACAGACAGTGACAATACATATCGAACACCCCTCGTACATACACATTTTTCCCACCGAAAGTCGAGACCATATCAGTTATTTGTGTTTCGTCCCCATCTGATTCGTTCGCGCTATTCATACTCTATCCAGCTGGTATACTGGTAGAGTTATAGAATAAGGATTCCGAGTTTTTGTGTCGCCTGAAAAGGCGACATATAGATGTTACTTTGGCGTCGGCTGCGGCTGTGGCTGCATCACAAATTTCTTGTCCGGAGCATAACTTTGTCACTTTAAGTTCAAATGACTCAAGATTTGGTATGCATTTTTCTTGCAATAAGCCGAAGTGCAGTGCGCAAGAACCAATAACTCTACCTTTCATCGTTTTTGAATTATTTCCCTTTGATTGATTTAATTAGAGCACTTACAATACAATACAATAAAATACAATACATACAATACACTATTTATTTTAAGTCGGATACATTTACAACAAGGAAACATTAGCTATGTGTAGCTATTGTCCGACAAAGTATAAAATTAACAGACATAATTATAAATACATATAAGCAGAGGTTAAGACATTTAAGGTAGCAAAATATATATCAAAGCACTGAAAGTACCATTGTGTGGCGTACTGATGCCATTAAAACCAATATCGAATAAAGGTTGCATCACATTTTATGCTCGAGTTCTGATAAGCCCAGTCTAATTCAAGCATTTGTGCTGCCCAAGACACCAAGCGAACCAGCAGTAACATGGAACTTACTATGCTGGGCGTCAAGCAAAGTATATTTACAATGACCATTTAAACGACTTGGAGAGATCGCCCGGTGTCAAGATAATTACATGTACTCACCAAAGACCTAAATGTATATTTAGGTCTTTGTAGTCACCAACCAAAAATCACCAACTTAAATGTGCCAGGTTAATCTTATCCCACCATGTATAAATAAGAAATGATCCGTACAAACTTTAATTTGACCTCCAACACTGACCTTGTCCTTTGAGAGAGGAACTTGGGGTTGCTCATGACACTCAAATTGATAGATGTTAACATTCATGTCAATTTTAAGACTGGTCAATGCATGACAAAGGAATAGTTTGGCAAATTTCAACTTGACCTTTGATCTCCAACTGTGACATTTACCTTTGAGATAGGAACCCTGTGGTTGGGCATGACACCCTGTCTCATTGAGGATAACATTCATGCCAAATATAAGGAAGATTGGTCAATCCATGACAAAGTTATGGTCCGGACAAGTTTCAATTTGACCTTTGACCTCTAACTGTGACATCGACCTTTGAGATAGGAACCTGGTGGTAAGGCATGACATTCCGCCTCATGGAGGTAAATATTTAAGCCAAAAAATAAGAAAGATTGGTCAAAGCATGACATATGGTCCGGACAAACTTCAATTTGACCTTAGACATCCAACTGTGACCTTGACCTTGCAGATTTGAGCCTTGGGGTTGGGCAGGACACTCCGCCTCATGAAAGTAAACATTTATGCCAAATATAAGAAAGATTGGTCAGTGCATGACAAAGTCATGGTCGGACAAGCTTCAATTTGACATTTGACCTCAAACTGTGACCTTGACCTCTGAGATATGAACCTGTGGGTTGGGTATAACACTCCACTTAATGGAGATTAACATTCATGCCAAATATAAGATAGATTGGTCAATGCATAACAAAGTTATAATCCTGACAAGCTTTAATTTGATCTTTGACCTCCAACTGTGATCTTGACCTTTCAGATAGGAACCCGAGGGTTGTGCATGACACCATCCTCATGGAGGTGAACATTCAAGCCTAATATAATCAAGATTTGTTAAAGCATAACAATGTTATTGTCCAGACAAAATGGAACAAACTTACGCATTCTCGCACTTACGCCCACACATCTCTCACCGCAAGCTGGCTCAAAAACAAATTTACCCCTGTCAAAGACATTCAATAGATATTTCAGGGTTGACTGCTGTAGAAAACTACCACTTATAACTAATCGACCCCTGTCGCTGTAGAAAACTTTCACTCATAACTAACCGACCCTTGTAAGAGACTTTAAATAGATAGTTCAGGGTTGACTGCAGTAGAAAACTGCCAGTTAAAACAAACTGACCTTTGTCAGAGACCTTTAATAGATCTTTCAGGGTTTACCAATATAATAAACTGGCTCTTACAACTAACCGGCGCCTGTCAGAGACCTTAAATAGATATTTCAGGGTTGACCGCTTTGGAAAACTTCCACTAAAATCTAACGGACCACTGTCAGAAACCTTAAATAGATATAACAGGGTTGACCGCAGTAGAAAACCTTCAATTATAACTAGCCCACCCCTGTCAGAGGCCTTAAATAGATATTACAGGGTTGACCGCAGTAGAAAACTTCCACTTATAACTAACTGACTTGCTTCCAGAGACATTAAATAGATATTACAGGGTTGACCGCAGTAGAAAACTACCACTTATAACTAACTGACTTCCTGCCAGAGACATTAAATAGATATAACAGGGTTGACCGCAGTAGAAAACTTCAATTTATAAATAACCGACTCCTGTAAGAAACCTTAAATAGATGTTTCAGGGTTAACCGCTTTAGAAAACCTTCAATTATAACTAACAGACTCCTATGAGAGGCCGGAAATAGATATTACAGGGTTGCCCGCAGTAGAAAACTTCAATTTATAACTAACCGACTCCTGTAAAAAACCTTAAATAGATATTTCAGGGTTGACCGCTGCAGAAAACTTCCAATTATAACTAACCAATCCTTGTTAGGGACCTTAAATAGATATTTCAAGGTTGACCACAGTAGAATACTTTCCCTTATAACTACAGTAGAACTTCGATGCCTCGAACTACCTTCGGACCGGGAAAATAGTTCGAGGCATCTAGGGTGTTCGAGGCATCTATGGTATCCAAAAATATGCATGGGTATAAGTTCGAACTGATGTCGGTACGTGTAAATTTACAAATTGTGTGTGTATAATGCATAATTTATGTCTATTACTAATATAGGTCTATATTTTTTGTAATTTTATTCATAACAATGATGAAACAATATAGTTTGACCAAATTGACATGAAATCTGACTTATCTCCTTCAAGCTCTTCGGGTGTTCACGCATGTAAGGTTTCTCGTTAAACAGCATATTTATATACGAGTATTAACATTAAGCTGCAAGCCACGTAATATCATCATGTCCTGGGTCAGGTTCGACTACAAATCAATAAATGGAAATGTAACAGATTCTTTTGACAAACGTTGAAAAACGATTATTTTATTCCGATTTATTTAAAAATAAATAAGTTACAATTTTCTGGACGGCCTTCATTAACCATTTAATGGATGTATAAATGTTTAAAAACGTGTTATACTATGAAGTCGAACACAAACAATTGTTTGGTACAGTAATTATCACAACTTGTCGCCTACTACCCGCGGTCGAACAATGGATTTCAACAGTCATTGAAAGGTGCGACAACTTGTATTGTTCGACTCATCTACGGGTTAATCATAGCAAGGGACCGTCCAATCAGTTCGAGTGTTCGACCTAGATACTGTTCGAGTCATCTACTGTTTACCATATGAATAAAGAAGGAATTTTGACCGGACCGAAGAACTAGTTCGAGGCATCTGGGGTGTTCGAGGCAAGTACTGTTCGAGGCATCGAAGTTCTACTGTATAACTGCCTTCCTCTCTGGCAGGAAGTCAGATGTTTCAGGGTTGACCGCTGTATAAACCTTTCAATCATCGTAGCACTTCAATTTATAACTAACCGACTCCTGTAAGAAACCTTAAATAGATATTAAAGGGTTGACCGCAGTAAAAAACTTCAATTTATAACTACTCGACTCCTGTAAGAAACCTAAAATAGATATTTCAGTGTTGACCGCTGAAGAAAACTTTCAATTTTAACTAACTGACCCATGTCAGACGCCTAAATAGATATTACAGGGTTGACCGCAGTAGAAAGCTACCACTTATAACTAACTAACAGGGTTGCCCGCAGTAAAAAAACTTCAATTTATAAATAACCGACTCCTGTAAGAAACCTTAAATAGATGTTTCAGGGTTAACCGCTGTAGAAAACCTTCAATTATAACTAACCGACTCCTATGAGAGGCCTGAAATAGATATTTCAGGGTTGACCGCTGTAGAAAACTTCCAATTATAACTAACCGATCCTTGTTAGAGACCTTAAATAGATATTTCAAGGTTGACCACAGTAGAATACTTTCCCTTATAACTATAACTGAATCCTCTCTGGCAGGAAGTCACATGTTTCAGGGTTGACCGCTGTATAAAACTTCCAATCATCGTTGCATTTTGAGTTATAAAGTGATCATATTACATATTGATTGAGGTATTTCGATTAAAATTAGTTGTAAATAAATATATCTAGACATATGTGAAAATGATATAACGTTTAATTGGTTTAAAACGTTTAATTTTCGCTTTGACAGCTTTTGTCAAGATTCGACTCTTGTTTAAGCCAACCCAAGTTCTCTCCCTTGGATTTGTCGTCGTAGTAGTTTTGGCTATAGTCATCTTTTTACATATTGTTTTAGGTATTTCAATTTAAATTATTTGTAAATACATATATCTGTGCATGTGTGACACTATTATAATGTTTAATTGCTTTAAAACGGTTATGTTTCGCTTCGACGGCCTTTATCTAGATTTCGACTCTTGTTTAGTCCAAAGACCTAAATATATCCAACCCAAGTTCTCTCCCGTAGATTGGCCATCGTACAGTGTTTGGACTATAAATTCATCATATTACATACTTTTCTTCAGATATTTCGGTTTTATTATCGACAAATATACATGTATACACATAAATTACCACGAACCTAACGTATACATGCCTAAAACATTTTTTTGAACTTCGATGGCCTTCGACTGCAATAGATGGCATTCGACCGCAATAGACGGCCTAGAACTGCATTTAGTAGCACACCGCATAATTATGTCCTCGTCTATAAACAACGGCATAGTGATTTAATCTCCTTTCATAAAGAAGCAATCTACTTAGTTTATTTCAAAGATAGTTTTAGTTATTGGCGGTTTTTACATGCAAACGCTTTGGAACTACTTTACGTAGAACTATTTCAGTTTCCGCCACCAGTGAACACATGCTGTTTCTATTTATAGCATCAATGTTTGTATACACATAATTAGGTCATTGTCTGCAATGTTCAGAGGCGGAGTGATTTACATACGTAACATTAACCGTGGGTTCCTGCCACCAGTGAAAACATTTTTTGGTAGTAGAAATATAGTCTGTGCGGAATGATTTGCTATAAATATCCTCTAATAATAAAAGTCTGATATAATTGTTGGTCTTAATATAAGTAAATATTGGTAATGTAAACAAATCAGGTCCAATGATACGTGTAACCTGTGTTGCATGCTTGTAATATTGTTCAAATCATAGAACTATTTATTTGCCGAGGCCTAATGCGTTAAATTGGTCGTAAGCTGAAAAGTGGTAATATCATTGTGTGGCGTTACGCCACACAGTAACTGTTTTTACATTAAAAATATTTTAAAATAGATACACATTGAGCAGAGAATAAGAAGGAACCATGCATTTAAATTAAAATATATATATATACTTTTAAATAAACATATCAATTTAAATTTAGAGTGAGCAAGCTTCACGCTATTACCTGTATGACAGACATGTACCAAGCTATAGCAATGCAGTCAAGTAATAAGCATACATTTAAGAATTAAAACATACATGCAAGCAAAAACAAACAAGCAAACGAACATAAAACGCATACAACCAGTGTCAATCGGATGGATGGCAATTATCCTAAAAAGTTATTAAAGCGAAATAAATTAAACAAGAGGGCCCTAGGTTGCTCACCTGTCGAACTTGATCTAGATTTTGTTGAAATGATCATTGTGACCAAGTTTTATACAGATTACGCCAATTTTGTGACCTCTAGTGATTACACAAGGTTTTTCTATTATTTGACCTGATGACCTAGTTGTTGACCCCAGATAAACCAATATTGCACTTGACCTAGATTTTGTTGAGATGATCATTGTGACCAAGTTTCGTAAAGATCAGGCCAAAACTGTGACCTCTAGGGACTTCACAAGGTTTTTCTATGATTTGACCTTGTGACCTAGTGTTTGAGCCCGGATGACCCAATATCAAACTTGACCTAGATTTTGTTGAAATGATCATTGTGACCAAGTTTCGTAAAGATTATGCTAAAACTGTGACCTCTAGTGACTACACAAGGTTTTTCTATGATTTGACCTTGTGACCTAGTTTTTGACCCCAGATGACCCAATATCGATCCTGACCTAGATTTTGTCGGGATGATCATTGTGACTAAGTTTCATAAAGAATAAGTCAGAATTTTGACCTCTAGTGACTACACAAGGTTTTTCTATGATTTGACCTTGTGACCTAGTTTTTGACCCCAGATGACCCATTATCGCACTTGACCTAGATTTTATTGAGATGATCATTGTGACCGAGTTTCATTAAGATTAGACCAAAATTGTGACCTCTAGTGACTACACAAGGTTTTTCTATCATTTGACCTTGTGACCTAGTTTTTGACCCCAGATGACTCATTATCGAACTTGACCTAGATTTTTTTAAGATGATTATTGTGACCGAGTTTCATAAAGAATAAGTCATAATTTTGACCTCTAGTGACTACACAAGGTTTTTCTATGATTTGACATTGTGACCTAGTTTTTGACCCCAGATGACTCATTATCGAACTTGACCTAGTTTGATCCCAGATGACCCAATATCGAACTTGGCCTAGATTTTGATGAGATGATCATTGTGACCAAGTTTCATAAAGATTAGGCTAAAATTGTGACCTCTAGTGTCTACACAAGCCAATTGTTGACGGACGGACGGTATTTGTGGGGTTTTCTTTTGTTCTTTCTTTTGTTTGGTTGCAACCCACAAGTAGCATTTTGCACCCCACAAGTGACGGAATGAATGGAATCTAAAAATAGCCTATTGTTCCACACCCCACAACTACCGGTGCATTCGTACGGACGGACGGACGAACGACGGACGAAGAGTGATCACAAAAGCTCACTCTGTCACTTTGTGACTGGTGAGCTAAAAACTGAGAGAAAACTCGTTGCAAAAGCCGACGATTAAAAGCGGGCTAAGAAAGCGTATCACCTCATATCAGATATGACATGAACAGATTGACACTGCTTGTGTACGGGTAATACATACACTCATCAATAAATGCAGGGAAAACCACAATTCTAAGCATATATGTACACGCATTAAGTAATGTATGGAAAGGAGGTTCTTAATAATGACAAAATTTAATGCTGAATAAATTAACGTGATCCTCGAACCTTCTATAGACATAATACATCAGATGGCTTCTGGTCTATAATTTAATTTCTGTCTTTGTTTTCATAATCGGACAGTATTACGAATACGTATACATGTATGAGTGGTATATTTGAGTTATTATTAAGTTGTTCACATTACGAACACTGAATTTTGTCACACTCATAAATATGATTATATCCTGTCCACATGCTATCACTTAAGAAGTATGTTCATTAGAGTATCAATGAGAAATTATCATTTTTCTAGAGAATTTAACTCAAACAAGCTAGTATGGATAACAACAATTAGGCCTATACCTGTACAAAGTATATACAGTCACCAGGTCATTATATGGCAATGTAAGGAAAACAATAGTTTAAAGAATAAACAGTAACTCTGACCAAATAATGTATGAACATTTTTTTTATATTATCTTAAAACAATGCTAATCGCTGGCTTAGAATGAGAAGGTCGTAAGTGCTTCTTATTACCTTATATAAGACTGCATCACAAGGCGATTCTTATGAGCCTATTTTCATGAAAATCGGAACTGGTCAACATTTGTAAAAGCTTTTTTTCTATAAGTAAAGAGTAGTTTTCACAAAATATCGATTTTGTACTTATGACCTTCTCATTCTAAGCCAGCGTAATATACATGTCCATCAAGCAAGACAAAGACACAACAATTCGAAATATATACGGACATTAAACAACAATACAAATATACATGTTCATCAAGCAATTTATGGAAACAATTAACAGTACCAAGTTTAAACGGATACCCAACAATGCACGGAAACAACAATTCAAATTATAGGTCACCATTATACATCAAGCAATACATGGAAAACAATAGCACAATACAGTTAAAGTGATGTATAAAAACAAAAATACAAAGTACATAAAGTCATCCAGTAATGTTCAGAAAACAACACTACAAATCATATATGACCATTCATTATAGCATAAAAACGGTGATTTTGCCCATACGTTAACGGGACGAAAACCATGCGTAAACATAAAGATTCACGCGAGAACGCGCTGTTAACGTCCAGTTTTACGTATGCTCATTTCAGTGCATAACCGATGAAAATAAACGTTTTTACAGCGTCTTATGAACTGCAATTCCCATTTTATTTGTAATTACTAATTAATTTTCTATAAAATTTAAATAATAAATTTAAACAAACCCACATTATCCACGTGTCGACGCTCATAACAAAAACAGTTATGACGTAACGTTTGTTTTCGCGACGTTATGTTTGTTTACGGGCTTGGGCACCAACCGTCCCTCGGGACTCTGCAGATGTTATAGCACGAAAAAGCCTACAGTATTATGATTATATATAACGGAAAACAGCAATATCAAGTTTATACAGGCATCTAGGAAAGTATAGAAAACAACAATAGTACATGTGTATATACATTTTGTATAGTTATATAACAATATATGGAAAACAATGATAAAAATTTTAATACGAAGATAGCAGAAATATAGACACCGATACGAACGCATCGTGAAAAGGACAATAGTATCTCCATAGTTCGAAACAAGTAATAAGATACCGTCCGAAACGACTTAAATATTTGAAACAAAAGACGTTTGGGAGGCTAAGATGCACAAGACATGTATTTTGTCAATGTTATTTCTGTTACTTTTATATTAAAATGTTAAACGTAGCTATAAAATACGTTACTAACTATAAACCACGGAGTTTATTACGGAATAGATAGTATCAAATAACGCCTTTACAATACAATTAAGAAATAGTTCACATCACTGAGGGCCCTATGACATTATATGGACTGGCTAGTCAGCCCAAGTTGTGTATACGGACCGAAGAGAAGCTGATTTAATGTACGCATTCAAACGAGTGCCTATATTTTATAACACAACAAAGCACACCTCCTATTTATTATTTTGATTCTAACATCCCCAATGCTCTGCCATTTATAGCACAACAAGACAGGTTTACGTCAAACTACTTTCTTTCCTAGGAATGTTACCTTCACAGTTACGTCATTTGTCATAGATATGACGTTAAACTTGACGTCACCAATCAGCTATATTTTATCGCGGTAATAAAATATAGTTAGCTCCATATACGCAAAGAAGGCAAATCTCACGTGCTATGTTAGAATGATCCATGCAATTACTGTTGGCAGGACATAACTCTAATTTTAACAAAAAACGCTACGAAAAGAAACGCGCAACGTCACGCTCTATAGAAGTGTCACAGTATCCATGACGTCATGCAATAAACAAGACGTTAATTTCAGCAGCCGGTCCATATTTTTTGCCGGTCTATATTTTTTATAATATTGACCGGCTGCTGTATTTGGAACATGCAAATCAGTCAGTCTATCGCTGGATATATTGACTGATTGGAATAACAAAGAAATAGTTAAATGAAAGTAGGGTGATGTATAATATTTTAAGTTATAGCACCCTTAATGGAGATATGTTACCATTGTGCTGATATTTAAGACTGGTTCCTAATGTTGCTTCTGAAATCTGTTACAGTATAATCCTAAGTTTCAAATTGTTCGACATATTTCGCCTGTGTAACTGCTCCTCCTCTATGCCTACTGAGTCTTCATAGAGGATTTCTTGTATCAGGATAATATCACGTAACTATTTAAATTTTCTGTATATAATGCTTTATAAATGCATCGTTTCATTAAGAACTGACTGTATAACGATAAACACTAGGTAAGCTTGAATGTACAAAATAGGAATATATATCACGATCCTGTGATTGGTACACAACAAATGTGCCTATTACACTGGCATCAACTTCTACTTTGCTCCTAATTTAATGTTAGTGCAATGCCAATCGTATCCGTACACCGGGGGAAATCGGTGAACACAAACTAGTTCACTAAAAGTCAAATCCATATACTTGTAATGAGTTGTTCCTCGTGTCTCCCCCATCAATATTGTTCACCACATACAGCCTTTCGTTGACATCACAGTATGCAATGCTTACAGGCTTGGCGACAGGGTAACCATTATTGATGATGATTTTACTTGTCTTGAAATCTGACGATACTGCGTGTATATATCCATTCTCTTTGCTACAAACATACAGTATACCATCTGCTGTAAGCTCAATGCCACATGGACTTTTCAATGCAGTATGTGTGTATGTTTGCAACACTTGTCCTTCAAATGAAACAACACTGACTTTATTGGTGCCAAAATCAGATACAATTACAGTACCATTGTCACGTCCAAATGCAACGTTAAAGCACTTTTGAAGAAAATCTGCGTTACCTTGTTTTGGTTGTATCCTATGCAAAATCCTACCATTTTCATCTATCACTTCTATTCTGCCTGGCTTAATATACGTAACAGCATACTTCCTATCCTTGTGTGCAAAACCAAAGCAATCTTTGTCCGAACAATTGATACGTATCTGACTTAGTTTGGTCAGTTTAGATCCAACATGGAACAATTCTATCGTTTCCATAGCAGGAGATGTCACAGCAATTTGGTCTTCACGAACGCTTTGTAATCCAACTGGTGTACCTGATGTACTGTAGCTTGATACAACTGACTTCTTGTTTATGTCTATCAGCTTGATCTTCTGGTTGTTTCCATCAGTAATAACTATTTTGTGAGAATGAGTGAGAAGAGCACATTCATTAATCCAACATTCTTTCATATCTTCTGTGGAAGTCACACTGATGTTTCCTCGGTACGATACTGTAGTATTGATGTTTGGCTTCCTGAACAATTTCCCAATCGGTTCTTTGGCTGCTAATAAGCTTTCTACCTTTGACGAAGACCGAAACACGTAGTGCTTTTCTTGTTCTGTTTGTTTTATTTCGTTTATCTCCTTCTCTATTCTATTCAACCTCTGATTCGCTTGTTTTGTGAGAACAAAGAGTGTATTTGCATCATTAGGATCATTCTTAATTCTTTGAATTATGCCTTCAACTTCAGATTTCATCGATTTATTCTCGGCAATCATTTTGCTCATTTCTTTTTCCCATTCTTTCTTCAAATTGTCTGCTTCCTCTGTCAGTTGTTTCTGCATCTCGTCTAGATAATCGTTGATCTCTTTGCGAAACCTTTTAATTTTCTTTTGAATTGTGTCGAATGTTGTATTCAGTTTTTTCAGGTTGTTTTCTAACGTGTCTTTTATCGCTTTAAGTTCCTTCTGCAACTTGTAAAGCTTATGGTGTACCTGCTTGAATTCTTCAGTTGTTTGGAAACCTTCAGAAATATCTTGCACCCTCTCTTTCTTACATGTAGCATGGTCAAGGGTCATACAGTCCCCACAGCCGGGTACACCGTGTGCCTTGCAAAAAAATCGAATTATTTCTGGATGATGTCTTTCGCAGACCTCGGTACACATGCCTTGGCTGGTGTCAGTTCCTTGTCTCGTCGGCATTTTATTTTTATCTAAGATTGAATGGTTTCTTGACATCTTTTGGTTTTTGTGCACATCAAGACAATTTCCACACATATATTCTTGACATATTTGACAATATCCTTCGACAGCTATGGATTGACCTCTATTGATACACGGCTCGCAAAATATTTCATCAGCATCGCCGGACGCTTTACTGATTGAGTCCTTGAATGACATATGTTGTGTTGTCCCTTCAGCCATGGTTTCGTCACTTTAGTTACCTCGCCAATGAGGACGACTGTTATCTGCAAAAGTATGCATCAAACTATATACAAATATTTAAACTTTAAAGGGGTGTAAGTGGACTATTTAAGCCATAAGATGGCACTGGGGTGGGTTTTCATATATTTATACATGACTTCACTTCAGACTAGAAATACATGAACCTTAAGTAACGTATTTTTAATAACCATATAGGTCTAGAATATTGGATTCAATTTTATTGATGAAATTAATAGAAATAGATCTATGGACAAAAGATAATTTAACTAGAATTTACAGGAAATCGAGCCTTTTTAATTCAAAAATTGATTATGCCCCCTCTTGTGTGCTTGTCACTGCTTAATGAGATATTTTCAAGTATGAAGTTTTCAAATTGATGTTTCCGATACTGCATGAGTAATGGCCCGGACAAGAGAAAAGTATGAACAGTTACAAAGGAGCATAACAAAACAAGAGGGTCCAAAGGGACATAGGTGGCTCACCTTTCGTAAAAGTTCATCATGGCCCACATGGTGACGTAAGAAATCATTTACAACTTCAAAGAATCAAGTAAAAGCAGCATCAGTTGCAGGTACAAGGTTAACTAGCGACCTTGTTATTTACATAAGGTAACCCATATTGATAGATTAGACCAAAGTTGTGACCTCTAGTGCCTATACAAAGTTTTTCTTTGATTTCACCTAGTGGCGTATTTTTTATCCTAGTTGACCCAATATCGCACTTGACCTAGACTGCATAGAGACAAACCTTCTGACCAAGTTTCATGAAGTGAAGATTGGGCCATAACTGTGGTCTCTTAATGTATTCACAAGCTTTTTCTAAGATTTGACCTAGTGACCTAGTTTTTAACCCCACATGATCCAGTTTCTAACTAGACATAGATTTCATGGAGACAACATTCTGACAAAGTTTCGTGAAGATTGGGCCATTTTTTTAAACGATTTTACCTATTGACCCCACATTACCCACTTTCAAACTTGGCCTATATTTTATAGAGACTAGCATTCTGACCAAGTTTCATGAAGATTTGGCCATAACTATGGCCTCTAATGTGTTCATAGGCGTTTTTCTAAGATTTGACCTAGTGACCTAGTTTTTGGCCCCACATGATCCTATTTCATCCTAGACCTAGATTTTATAGAGACAAGCATTTTGACCAAGTTTCATGAAGATTTGGTCATAACTGTAGCCTCTAGTGTGTTCACAAGCAATTGTGGACGGACGGACGGACGGCAACAGACAGAGTGATCACAAAAGCTCACACTGTCACTATGTGACAAGGTTTATCTATTATTTGACCTTGTGACCTAGTTTCTGACCCCGTATGACCCAATATCGAAATTGGTCTAGATTTTGTTGAAATTATCATTGTGACCAAGTTTCATAACGATTAGGTCAAAATTATGACATCTAGTGACTACACAAGTTTTTCTATGATTTGACCTTGTGACCTAGTTTTTTACCCCGGATAACCCAATATCGAACTTGACCTAGATTGTGTTGGGATGATCATTTTGACCAAGTTTTATAATGATTAGGTTAAATTGTGACCTCTGTATAGTGTCTACACAAGCAAATTGTTGACGGACGGACGTCGGACGACGGACGAAGAGTAAAAGCTTACTCTGACACTTTGTGACCGGTTAGCTAAAAATGTGTTCGCAAAGATCCAGACCTACTCTCTTAATCAGAAAATACCCGATTTGCCTCATTCAAATAATAATTAAGTTTCTTAATTCTGTAACCAGGTACTGTAGACAAAAACAAGTGACCAAACTTAGCTCATCAAAATGAGACGTTGGACCACAGGGAATTGACGCATAATAAGTTTATGTTCATGTCGGCCTTATACACCGCGTATAAACCAAATCGCTGTACGACTTATTGCAAGACTATACAATTCAACGTGTATTCCTTAAGATCTTATTACGATAACCGGAAGTAGACTCGTTTAAGGAGGTCCGAGCTGCCTTGTGCGCATGCGCGAAATTTCAAAATCGTATAAGTTAAGAACAAACATGAATTTTGTTTCAATGATCGCATATGAATGTTGATTAATGACAATAAACATAATACTATTGCACAAAATAGATATTTTTTAACTTTTTAATTTTTGCATGCATGAAAAGTGGGTGGGGAACGGCAAACTTGTGAATAATATGGGTTCACAATAAGTCCCTGCAATGGTACACATGCATATGCTTATATATAATGTGTAGTGCATGGTTTAGTTATATGAAGTAGCCACACTTTGAAATATTTTTAATAAAATTTTATTTCATTACAATATGCAAATTAGGTTAATTTTATGCAAATTTATTCATAATAAGTACTTTTTGAAGAATAGCTCCCAAAAAAGGCTGGTGACCGCTATTTTTTATTTGACTAAACTGGTGTTCTATTTAATACTCAACTTATGGCCAATTATAAATTATTTTCCATCGTTAGATATTTTTTGACGTTCATTTGAAAATCACACTTTTTGCACTTTTTTGCAAGTGGGTGGGGTAACTATTTATCATGTTCAAATACTGAATTTGTTCACCAGGCAGCCGGAATTGTGACTAATGTCAATAGGAATGACCATTGAACACATAAAATATCATGCATTGCTTAAAGTGGTTTCATATAGTAAAAATCTTAAAAAGAACATAATAGGGCCATAAATGCAGGAAATAGATAAAATGAACAAAATACAATGGTAGGTCATTAGAAAGCCTTGTATGTCGAAAACGAGCCTGGTGACATATCATTTTTACGATTTCAATGTTGTTCTAGAAGATTGTTCTGTCATTTTAAGATGTTTCAAGGAAAATTCGATCGTTAGATCAAAGGTGCGCGTACCTCCTTAAATACATTGTGTTTATATACATAAAAGACCATTTATAGATCAACCACGAGTTTTGAGCCGTGACGGGAGATTACACTATTAGTCATGGTGTGTGAATATACCTGGTTGGTATACCTTAAAAATGCGTTAATACATGTATATATATTTGCTTGACCTGATATTGTCAGTATCGCTGGCTCAATCGGTAGAGAGCTTAATTGTCACCCTGAGACATGCGGGTTCAAGCCCTGATAACTGCACTATTTTTCTCTCTTCATTTATTTTGTTTCATTTTCGTCAAGAATATGTAGACATTGTTAAAGCCATTTTTTTAATAATTATTTTGACTTTGCATTGTACCTGTAATGGTAATTCATGTTTCGCTGTTTTTATTTCATTTTTTTCCTCGGGTCCAGTATTAATTTATCTTCTACTGAATGCAATATTTAAACTAGTGTCAAAGATTTTCGACTTCACTTGGTGTGTTGGTTGACAACCTGTCTGTTTTGTCTGTCTCTGAGTAGGATGATGCATTTGGATATCTTATAGCAGTTGCTTGAATACTGTTTGTTGCATTAGCTAACGCCACTGTTTGTGTCAAAGTTAAAAGAAAATACACTACATGTATATTATATAAATTATGAACTCCTTGCAAACTTTCTGTGTAAGGTTTTTAATACGAGCCATAGAGTAAACTCGCCTAATGCCGACACCCCCCTATTACCGACACCTTTGCCTAATTCCAATTTAATTACCTATTAATACTGCACCACTCAAAGTAAACGATGCACATAGTCAGGACGTCATAAATTATGTCAACAACAACTATTTTGATGATCGTTTGCGCAAGTGATGGTTGACTGAAATATTTTCATCAAAATAAGCAAGTGAAGTATGAAACACGATTTTTTTCTCAATCTTATACATCCTCAAAACTCGTGGTTCTATTCAGTTTAAAATCACGTCCGTGTAGCCATGGCTTAATGCAGTATTTTTTCTGTCTTTCAGGTGCATATCACCTTGTTTTTGAGAATATCTCGAGATGCGAATAATACGCGATATAAACACTTAGTTCCCTAATACCGACACCAGCCAATTAAATATAAATTAATACACCAAAATTGAAGTTGTCTTATTTTTAAAGCGCTATACATGTATTTGTTTTTAATTTATATCTTAATAGTGTCATAAATATAGGGATGATCTATGCGTAAAATTTGATACTTTTAACAACGAAATGTATTACCTCTAATTTATACGTCTTTTTCATTGATAAAGGTCAGTAGAAACACCACAAAACACATGTCCTTAGCGAGCGTGTAATTGGAATTCAGAGCGATGGTGCTACTTCTAAATACATGCATTTCGTGTTTTTGATGTTAAAATTGATTATTTAACTGTATTTGGTAGTTTCTCCTGCAGGAATATGAATAATTTTCAAAAAGTTTGAGGGTGTCGATAATTGGGGATCGGTGTCGATATTCGGGAAATAAAATTTCTACAGTAATTTTACTGCTGTTTGTAAACTGTCAAACAATTGGTCTATATATTGCAATTATGAACATCATGTTAAGAATTTGGACCAATGAAAACTTGTTTTATAAAAATCTCAAGATTATAAATTGTTATTAAGAAGAGTTTACGATTTAACTTGTTTTCATCCTTAAGGTGTCGATAATCGGTTAAATTACTCTATTAAATATTCATTATCATACCAACATCTTCACCAGTATGTTAACTTATTGAAGCCATTACACGTTTATAGTTACACGCTGTTACTATGACTTAAACGACCCTTAATGTTGACTAATAAATCGCTAATTATTAAATACATTCCAGGAAACTTTCTTGTGTAATATTACTTGAACAAGCGATTTGAAAAAAATATATAAAAAGTGATCATACCAAGGATCGAACCTGTAAAAGTAAGTTCCAGAAGACATCGCCGTATCCATTGGGCCACGTATTGAGTTACTTACAGAAACTACTTATTTAACTTATGTTGTTATTGCTTATATATGCATACCCTTTTAGGGTGAATCAACTTTGCTGCAATTAGTCACGGCTCAAAAAAACATGGTTTATCTATAGTTATGGTATCTAGAATTAGAAACAAATAAAACATAAGTAAACAAACCTGGTGTAAAATAATAACTTACGACGCCTTTTACAACACACGACGACCAAATCACACTAAGCAAAACGACATGTTATAAAAAATAAGCCTTAGATCTATAACTCATCATTCATCAAGCCTCGTTTTGAAACACGGAAATCCCCTACTGCCTCTACTTTCGTTTTCAATGATTTGGGAAGTTTACTTAACGGCGCACAGTTAGATTGAATAGTTTAAAATGTACATGTATTAGTGAATAAGGACGTTTGATAGGGTAACATTTTTCAGCGTTAGCTGTCTAGCTTGGATGTTGACCTACTTTAACAACCAATGAAATCTTAATAAATTTCTCAGGGGTGAATGAAATTCCACAATTTGATAGAATATAATATTGTATTCTTTTCACAAAAGGTTATGCTCGATTTTAAATTATTGCACTGTTCTCTTGTGCTAAACTTAAAGTATAACTATACCATAACTATACTCGCCTTTCAGTTATTCCATAGCTTTAGTTGTGCAATATACTCTAAGCAAGAACAATGTTGAACGTCAAGCGACCTGTTACTAAACCAGCAGCAGGTTATGTGAAGGTCGGTCAAGTAATGTAAACAAGGGCGGTTCAGTGTTAAAAATACTATTGTTTTAAATTGGTTTTAAACTTCTAAACACAAAATAAAATGCAAATAATTAGTTTGTTGGAAAAAATGTTTGATTACATGAATACTCCGATACTGAATAAATTAACAATATTTTGTATCTTAAAAAAAACAACATTCATAATTAACAATATCTGTGACCATGTTTTATCCTAAGCTTTCATTAAACTTCTTGACATCAATAGATCATGCACTTCAAAATCAAAGCAAAAATAATATTTTATTATACATATAAACTTAGGGTGTGCACTTAGTTTTTAATGAGAAGAATACAATAACGTGAAAATGCAGGTTTCTAGGGTAAACTGCACAAATGTCATGGACCATTCTTTATTTGGTATATTAAGTGTGCAGTCAACTTAATTATCTGTAAGTTATGATAGCATATTTTATAATTTTATAACAGTATTTTGTAATGTAAATATGTTCATCCCAATTATTTAGGGTAGTTTTTTTTTATAATTATACAGGTGGATAAAAATTATCAAATGTTGACAAAACACCTCCGCTCTGCCACATGGGTGGTAGACAAACTTTTAGCTCATCCTTTTCAAAGTTAATTTTTTAACACAGCATGAAAAAACGGGTTTAATCACAAATAATATTTTATTATATTTACTTTTATTTGGAATTTCACAAAAACGTCAAATTTAAGTAGATTTATTTTCCGTATATAAACTAAATTAAATTTGTAAATTTAATCACAAATAATACTATATTATCTTTCCGTTTATTTGGAATTTCACAAAAACGTCCATATATAATTCGATTTATTTTCCGTATATTAACTAAATTTTATTCATATTTATAATTACAAATAATACTAGCACAGGCATCCAACTAGATTCGCGTTTAGTTCTCATCACGCATGTTAATTAACATGCGTGGTTCTCATGTAGATCTACAAATTTTATGTCACAAATTTCAAAATTAGAAGAATTTCCATAATTGTTTTATTACCTCCCTTGAATATAAATATGAGTAAAATTTCTATATATCTTTTCCTTGCCGTTAAATATACTTCAAATACAAATTATATCGTTAAGTAGTTTCATAGTGAACTAGTGTATGTGTAACATCTTTAAATTCTACTTCATGGTTGCTCATGACATTGAAATATAAAACCAGTACATATACAATAATAATATATATTAAGTCATACAAAATAAAAGTATGGTTTTACTATATAAATCGTACGATACAGAAATGTTTTTATTGGTAAGAAGCAGGTTACAAACTGCTGAGTGGTTTGTTGACTTATTTGTACAATATGTGCAGAATAAATTTTATGAATACAAAGATATTTAATCACCTTTAAATGCAACTTAAATTTCAAATTTAAGCGCATTTAATTTTGTGTTTATATTGCATAAATGTGCATTTAATCCCATTGATATTCTATATTTAATCACCTTTAAATGCAACTTAAATGTGACTTAAACTTCTAAGAATAGTTCGACTTAAATGTAGTATTGAACTTAACTTAAATATGGAATTTAATGGCTACTTTTTTCTGATTAAATGTATTTAAATTTCGAATATAATTACATTTACGTTAATTTTAATCGAAAATTAAACGTAACTTTTCATGCAATGTATTCATTTTTGCATTGTTCAAAATGCACATGGTCGGGCTTAGAAAACCGATGTAAACGAAACCGCATTGTTCAAAATGCTCATTATTTGGTTTAATTTTTATCTTTCAATGATCTGATTTGCATATAAATTACAGGAGACATGCAATGAATATGTGTTCATTAACATTCCAAATTTGAACAATATACATTGAAAAATAGTTGAGAAATGATGAAAAATGTAAGTGTTGCGTTGGGAATTTGCGTAAGTGTACATTAAATTTGTTTGTACATGTACTTCTCTGCATATACTTGTAAACAAATAAGATAAACAATTCCGACTCTTCGATTTCCATGTAAACTAAATTTAGTGTTTGCTCCATGCACAGGAATTTGAAGTTCTGTCAATAAAACATCATAACAGTAGACTCATTCAAAATCTCTCTATTCATTAATATCATGACAAAGAATGCAATGCATCATGGCATTCCCGGTTCAAAATGGAATCCCGTAGCCAGTGCTAACAAAATAAAAGACACAAGCGATCAAGTTCCCGCACCTGATGAGTCCTTTGATTTCCGCCGAAGGGACCCCGGGTGGGTCACAACTCGGAAATGGGGCGACAACTGCACTAGGGGGCGCTCCGGCGCGCGACCCCCTAATATCGTCGGAGCCTATGTAATTTATCACATTTTGGATGTGAAAACAATGTTGATATGCAAAATGTTTTGCTCGCTTCGATCGCCTAATCAAATTCATCATCAATATATTGATAAAGTGAGCTACATGCGACCTGTATACAATTGACATGATAAGGTACTGTTATTATTAAACTTTTTCATGTGCATGTTTCTTGACATTTCTGTACCCTTAAAATAAAAAATGAAGCCCTCGAGTTCACAGGGTATGCTGCTAAGATGGACATCGCATTTTTCTAGGTGACGTAGCGCTCAAAATAGCTATGAATATTATCCAGTCGATTATCGTAAATCTAGGCTGCTCAGATAAACAATGATTTTGCTATAGTGAATTATCCATATCCTGCAAACGTCCTGTAACCACTCCAAGGTTGGCGGTAAAGGTAATAAACCTATCCCATCACAGCAGTTACCTCCACTTGTATATACATGTACTTGGTATAGTAACCGAAAATGCAAGGGAAGTAACCTATGCCTCTGTGAGACGTTTGGTGTATGGAAACCTCTGGGAGACATTTTGTTCGCTTCTTATTCCAATAGTCCAATTTATTTTAAGTGTTTCATTTACGATTGTTTGGTCATAATATAACAATGGGAGATAGAAATAATTGTTCAAGTAGCAACCTAGTCCATGGTTAGTTAATAAATAGTATCGCAGTATATTTTATCGAAATGTTACAATAATGAAATGTCACCTTTCAACAGCATAGAAGTAATCTTTAGTAACAACTCATCCATCCTTGAACATTCTGACAAACTACATGTGTATGTCATTTCTAACCAACAGTTAACAGGCTAATGTAACCAATCCGCAATCACAAAGTCACAGACCTTCTATTAATATAATAGAAAATTCATGCTATGTTTTCAGACAGTTTGCAGTAAGCTATCTCTACCACTGTAAGGGAAGCAACTGCTGTCAGGTTTGGCAGAAGCTATTCAGATATATTTCAACTATACTGGACAGGTCGAATGTCTGAATTTAACCACACAGGCTACCAGTGACATGGGTACTCTAGGTTGGATGTATCAGGTATGAAACTGTCATAAACAGTAGGGTCCGGTTTGTTCAAAAGACAATTATCATTTATAAACAAACTTGATGAAACTTTAAAAAGTACAACCTTAAATAAGTTCGATGTACGTATAAATAGTTAAAATACAAACTATTTACTGGATTATATTTGGAAATTTATTTTATCCATATTTTTATGTTTTATCTAATTTCTAAATATATTTCTATTTTTAAGCCTTGTCAATGTAATTGTGGTTTGTAAAAAAATGCTTCACAAACCAAAATTATATTGACAAGGTTTAAAAATAGAAAGAACAATGCCTTTTCGTTTACATCGGTTTCTGAGTCCTACCATATGTTTTGTGAACAATGTCTTTTCGTTTACATCGGTTTCTGAGTCCTACCATATGTTTTGTGAACAATGCCTTTTCGTTTACATCGGTTTCTGAGTCCTACCATATGTTTTGTGAGCAATGTCTTTTCGTTTACATTGGTTTCTGAATCCTACCATATCTTTTGTGAGCAATGTCTTTTCGTTTACATCGGTTTCTGAGTCCTACCATATGTTTTGTGAACAATGTCTTTTCGTTTACATCGGTTTCTGAGTCCTACCATATGTTTTGTGAACAATGTCTTTTCGTTTACATCGGTTTCTGAGTCCTACCATATGTTTTGTCAACAATGTCTTTTCGTTTACATCGGTTTCTGAGTCCTACCATATGTTTTGTGAACAATGTCTTTTCGTTTACATCGGTTTCTGAGTCCTACCATATGTTTTGTGAACAATGTCTTTTCGTTTACATCGGTTTCTGAGCGCTACCATTTGTTTTGTGAACAATGTCTTTTCGTTTACATCGGTTTCTGAGTCCTACCATATGTTTTGTGAACAATGCCTTTTCGTTTACATCGGTTTCTGAGCCCTACCATATGTTTTGTGAACAATGCCTTTTCGTTTACATCGGTTTCTGAGTCCTACCATATGTTTTGTGAGCAATGTCTTTTCGTTTACATCAGTTTCTGAGCGCTACCATATGTTTTGTGAGCAATGTCTTTTCGTTTACATCGGTTTCTGAGCGCTACCATATGTTTTGTGAGCAATGTCTTTTCGTTTACATCAGTTTCTGGGCGCTACCATATGCTTTGTGAACAATGTATTTTCGTTTATATCGGTTTCTAAGCCCTACCATTTGTTTTGTGAACAATGTCTTTTCGTTTACAACGGTTTCTGAGCCCTACCATATGTTTTGTGAGCAATATCTTTTTATTTACATCGGTTTCTGAGTCCTACCATATGTTTTGTGAGCAATGTCTTTTCGTTTACATCGGTACTAAGCCCTACCATCTGTTTTGTGAACAATGCCTTTTCGTTTACATCGGTTTATGAGTCCTACCATATGTTTGTGAACAATGCCTTTTCGTTTTCATCGGCTTCTGAGGCCTACCATTTGTTTTGTGAACAATGTCTTTTCGTTTACATCGGTTTCTGAGCCCTACCATATGTTTTGTGAACAATGCCTTTTCGTTTACATCGGTTTCTGAGCCCTACCACATGGTTTGTGAACAATGTATTTTCGTTTATATCGGTACTAAGCCCTACCATCTGTTTTGTGAACAATGCCTTTTCGTTTACATCGGTTTCTGAGCCCTACCATAATTATGTTTTGTGAGCAATGTCGTTTCGTTTACATCAGTTTCTGAGCGCTACCATATGTTTTGTGAACAATGCCTTTTCGTTTACATCGGTTTCTGAGCGCTACCATTTGTTTTGTGAGCAATGTCTTTTCGTTTACATCGGTTTCTAAGCCCTACCAAATGTTTTGTGAACAATGTCTTTTTGTTTACATCGGTTTCTAAGCCGCACCATCTGTTTTGTGAACAATGCCTTTTCGTTTACATCGGTTTCTGAGCGCTACCATATGTTTTGTGAGCAATGTCTTTTCGTTTACATCAGTTTCTGGGCGCTACCATATGCTTTGTGAACAATGTATTTTCGTTTATATCGGTTTCTAAGCCCTACCATTTGTTTTGTGAACAATGTCTTTTCGTTTACAACGGTTTCTGAGCCCTACCATATGTTTTGTGAGCAATATCTTTTTATTTACATCGGTTTCTGAGTCCTACCATATGTTTTGTGAGCAATGTCTTTTCGTTTACATCGTTACTAAGCCCTACCATCTGTTTTGTGAACAATGCCTTTTCGTTTACATCGGTTTATGAGTCCTACCATATGTTTGTGAACAATGCCTTTTCGTTTTCATCGGCTTCTGAGCCCTACCATTTGTTTTGTGAACAATGTATTTTCGTTTACAACGGTTTCTGAGCCCTACCATATGTTTTGTGAGCAATATATTTTTATTTACATTGGTTTCTGAGTCCTACCATATGTTTTGTGAGCAATGTCTTTTCGTTTACATCGTTACTAAGCCCTACCATCTGTTTTGTGAACAATGCCTTTTCGTTTACATCGGTTTATGAGTCCTACCATATGTTTGTGAACAATGCCTTTTCGTTTTCATCGGCTTCTGAGCCCTACCATTTGTTTTGTGAACAATGTATTTTCGTTTACATCGGTTTCTGAGTCCTACCATATGTTTTGTGAACAATGCCTTTTCGTTTACATCGGTTTCTGAGTCCTACCATATGTTTTGTGAACAATGTATTTTCGTTTACATCGGTTTCTGAGTCCTACCATATGTTTTGTGAACAATGTCTTTTCGTTTACATCGGTTTCTGGGCGCTACCATTTGTTTTGTGAACAATGTCTTCTCGTTTACATCGGTTTCTGAGTCCTACCATATGTTTTGTGAACAATGCCTTTTCGTTTACATCGGTTTCTGAGCCCTACCATATGTTTTGTGAACAATGCCTTTTCGTTTACATCGGTTTCTGAGGCCTACCATATGTTTTGGGAGCAATGTCTTTTCGTTTACATCAGTTTCTGAGCGCTACCATATGTTTTGTGAGCAATGTCTTTTCGTTTACATCAGTTTCTGGGCGCTACCATATGCTTTGTGAACAATGTATTTTCGTTTATATCGGTTTCTAAGCCCTACCATTTGTTTTGTGAACAATGTCTTTTCGTTTACAACGGTTTCTGAGCCCTACCATATGTTTTGTGAGCAATATCTTTTTATTTACATCGGTTTCTGAGTCCTACCATATGTTTTGTGAGCAATATCTTTTTATTTACATCGGTTTCTGAGTCCTACCATATGTTTTGTGAGCAATGTCTTTTCGTTTACATCGGTACTAAGCCCTACCATCTGTTTTGTGAACAATGCCTTTTCGTTTACATCGGTTTATGAGTCCTACCATATGTTTGTGAACAATGCCTTTTCGTTTTCATCGGCTTCTGAGGCCTACCATTTGTTTTGTGAACAATGTCTTTTCGTTTACATCGGTTTCTGAGCCCTACCATATGTTTTGTGAACAATGCCTTTTCGTTTACATCGGTTTCTGAGCCCTACCACATGGTTTGTGAACAATGTATTTTCGTTTATATCGGTACTAAGCCCTACCATCTGTTTTGTGAACAATGCCTTTTCGTTTACATCGGTTTCTGAGCCCTACCATAATTATGTTTTGTGAGCAATGTCGTTTCGTTTACATCAGTTTCTGAGCGCTACCATATGTTTTGTGAACAATGCCTTTTCGTTTACATCGGTTTCTGAGCGCTACCATTTGTTTTGTGAGCAATGTCTTTTCGTTTACATCGGTTTCTAAGCCCTACCAAATGTTTTGTGAACAATGTCTTTTTGTTTACATCGGTTTCTAAGCCGCACCATCTGTTTTGTGAACAATGCCTTTTCGTTTACATCGGTTTCTGAGCGCTACCATATGTTTTGTGAGCAATGTCTTTTCGTTTACATCAGTTTCTGGGCGCTACCATATGCTTTGTGAACAATGTATTTTCGTTTATATCGGTTTCTAAGCCCTACCATTTGTTTTGTGAACAATGTCTTTTCGTTTACAACGGTTTCTGAGCCCTACCATATGTTTTGTGAGCAATATCTTTTTATTTACATCGGTTTCTGAGTCCTACCATATGTTTTGTGAGCAATGTCTTTTCGTTTACATCGTTACTAAGCCCTACCATCTGTTTTGTGAACAATGCCTTTTCGTTTACATCGGTTTATGAGTCCTACCATATGTTTGTGAACAATGCCTTTTCGTTTTCATCGGCTTCTGAGCCCTACCATTTGTTTTGTGAACAATGTATTTTCGTTTACATCGGTTTCTGAGTCCTACCATATGTTTTGTGAACAATGCCTTTTCGTTTACATCGGTTTCTGAGTCCTACCATATGTTTTGTGAACAATGTATTTTCGTTTACATCGGTTTCTGAGTCCTACCATATGTTTTGTGAACAATGTCTTTTCGTTTACATCGGTTTCTGGGCGCTACCATTTGTTTTGTGAACAATGTCTTTTCGTTTACATCGGTTTCTGAGTCCTACCATATGTTTTGTGAACAATGTATTTTCGTTTACATCGGTTTCTGAGTCCTACCATATGTTTTGTGAACAATGTCTTTTCGTTTACATCGGTTTCTGGGCGCTACCATTTGTTTTGTGAACAATGTCTTTTCGTTTACATCGGTTTCTGAGTCCTACCATATGTTTTGTGAACAATGCCTTTTCGTTTACATCGGTTTCTGAGCCCTACCATATGTTTTGTGAACAATGCCTTTTCGTTTACATCGGTTTCTGAGGCCTACCATATGTTTTGTGAGCAATGTCTTTTCGTTTACATCAGTTTCTGAGCGCTACCATATGTTTTGTGAGCAATGTCTTTTCGTTTACATCAGTTTCTGGGCGCTACCATATGCTTTGTGAACAATGTATTTTCGTTTATATCGGTTTCTAAGCCCTACCATTTGTTTTGTGAACAATGTCTTTTCGTTTACAACGGTTTCTGAGCCCTACCATATGTTTTGTGAGCAATATCTTTTTATTTACATCGGTTTCTGAGTCCTACCATATGTTTTGTGAGCAATGTCTTTTCGTTTACATCGGTACTAAGCCCTACCATCTGTTTTGTGAACAATGCCTTTTCGTTTACATCGGTTTATGAGTCCTACCATATGTTTGTGAACAATGCCTTTTCGTTTTCATCGGCTTCTGAGGCCTACCATTTGTTTTGTGAACAATGTCTTTTCGTTTACATCGGTTTCTGAGCCCTACCATATGTTTTGCGAACAATGCCTTTTCGTTTACATCTGTTTCTGAGCCCTACCACATGGTTTGTGAACAATGTATTTTCGTTTATATCGGTACTAAGCCCTACCATCTGTTTTGTGAACAATGCCTTTTCGTTTACATCGGTTTCTGAGCCCTACCATAATTATGTTTTGTGAGCAATGTCGTTTCGTTTACATCAGTTTCTGAGCGCTACCATATGTTTTGTGAACAATGCCTTTTCGTTTACATCGGTTTCTGAGCGCTACCATTTGTTTTGTGAGCAATGTCTTTTCGTTTACATCGGTTTCTAAGCCCTACCAAATGTTTTGTGAACAATGTCTTTTTGTTTACATCGGTTTCTAAGCCGCACCATCTGTTTTGTGAACAATGCCTTTTCGTTTACATCGGTTTCTGAGCGCTACCATATGTTTTGTGAGCAATGTCTTTTCGTTTACATCAGTTTCTGGGCGCTACCATATGCTTTGTGAACAATGTATTTTCGTTTATATCGGTTTCTAAGCCCTACCATTTGTTTTGTGAACAATGTCTTTTCGTTTACAACGGTTTCTGAGCCCTACCATATGTTTTGTGAGCAATATCTTTTTATTTACATCGGTTTCTGAGTCCTACCATATGTTTTGTGAGCAATGTCTTTTCGTTTACATCGTTACTAAGCCCTACCATCTGTTTTGTGAACAATGCCTTTTCGTTTACATCGGTTTATGAGTCCTACCATATGTTTGTGAACAATGCCTTTTCGTTTTCATCGGCTTCTGAGCCCTACCATTTGTTTTGTGAACAATGTATTTTCGTTTACATCGGTTTCTGAGTCCTACCATATGTTTTGTGAACAATGCCTTTTCGTTTACATCGGTTTCTGAGTCCTACCATATGTTTTGTGAACAATGTATTTTCGTTTACATCGGTTTCTGAGTCCTACCATATGTTTTGTGAACAATGTCTTTTCGTTTACATCGGTTTCTGGGCGCTACCATTTGTTTTGTGAACAATGTATTTTCGTTTACATCGGTTTCTGAGTCCTACCATATGTTTTGTGAACAATGCCTTTTCGTTTACATCGGTTTCTGAGCCCTACCATATGTTTTGTGAACAATGCCTTTTCGTTTACATCGGTTTCTGAGGCCTACCATATGTTTTGTGAGCAATGTCTTTTCGTTTACATCAGTTTCTGAGCGCTACCATATGTTTTGTGAGCAATGTCTTTTCGTTTACATCAGTTTCTGGGCGCTACCATATGCTTTGTGAACAATGTATTTTCGTTTAATTCGGTTTCTAAGCCCTACCATTTGTTTTGTGAACAATGTCTTTTCGTTTACAACGGTTTCTGAGCACTACCATATGTTTTGTGAGCAATATCTTTTTATTTACATCGGTTTCTGAGTCCTACCATATGTTTTGTGAGCAATGTCTTTTCGTTTACATCGGTACTAAGCCCTACCATCTGTTTTGTGAACAATGCCTTTTCGTTTACATCGGTTTATGAGTCCTACCATATGTTTGTGAACAATGCCTTTTCGTTTTCATCGGCTTCTGAGGCCTACCATTTGTTTTGTGAACAATGTCTTTTCGTTTACATCGGTTTCAAAGCCCTACCATATGTTTTGTGAACAATGCCTTTTCGTTTACATCGGTTTCTGAGCCCTACCACATGGTTTGTGAACAATGTATTTTCGTTTATATCGGTACTAAGCCCTACCATCTGTTTTGTGAACAATGCCTTTTCGTTTACATCGGTTTCTGAGCCCTACCATAATTATGTTTTGTGAGCAATGTCGTTTCGTTTACATCAGTTTCTGAGCGCTACCATATGTTTTGTGAACAATGCCTTTTCGTTTACATCGGTTTCTGAGCGCTACCATTTGTTTTGTGAGCAATGTCTTTTCGTTTACATCGGTTTCTAAGCCCTACCAAATGTTTTGTGAACAATGTCTTTTTGTTTACATCGGTTTCTAAGCCGCACCATCTGTTTTGTGAACAATGCCTTTTCGTTTACATCGGTTTCTGAGCGCTACCATATGTTTTGTGAGCAATGTCTTTTCGTTTACATCAGTTTCTGGGCGCTACCATATGCTTTGTGAACAATGTATTTTCGTTTATATCGGTTTCTAAGCCCTACCATTTGTTTTGTGAACAATGTCTTTTCGTTTACAACGGTTTCTGAGCCCTACCATATGTTTTGTGAGCAATATCTTTTTATTTACATCGGTTTCTGAGTCCTACCATATGTTTTGTGAGCAATGTCTTTTCGTTTACATCGTTACTAAGCCCTACCATCTGTTTTGTGAACAATGCCTTTTCGTTTACATCGGTTTATGAGTCCTACCATATGTTTGTGAACAATGCCTTTTCGTTTTCATCGGCTTCTGAGCCCTACCATTTGTTTTGTGAACAATGTATTTTCGTTTACATCGGTTTCTGAGTCCTACCATATGTTTTGTGAACAATGCCTTTTCGTTTACATCGGTTTCTGAGTCCTACCATATGTTTTGTGAACAATGTATTTTCGTTTACATCGGTTTCTGAGTCCTACCATATGTTTTGTGAACAATGTCTTTTCGTTTACATCGGTTTCTGGGCGCTACCATTTGTTTTGTGAACAATGTATTTTCGTTTACATCGGTTTCTGAGTCCTACCATATGTTTTGTGAACAATGCCTTTTCGTTTACATCGGTTTCTGAGCCCTACCATATGTTTTGTGAACAATGCCTTTTCGTTTACATCGGTTTCTGAGGCCTACCATATGTTTTGTGAGCAATGTCTTTTCGTTTACATCAGTTTCTGAGCGCTACCATATGTTTTGTGAGCAATGTCTTTTCGTTTACATCAGTTTCTGGGCGCTACCATATGCTTTGTGAACAATGTATTTTCGTTTAATTCGGTTTCTAAGCCCTACCATTTGTTTTGTGAACAATGTCTTTTCGTTTACAACGGTTTCTGAGCACTACCATATGTTTTGTGAGCAATATCTTTTTATTTACATCGGTTTCTGAGTCCTACCATATGTTTTGTGAGCAATGTCTTTTCGTTTACATCGGTACTAAGCCCTACCATCTGTTTTGTGAACAATGCCTTTTCGTTTACATCGGTTTATGAGTCCTACCATATGTTTGTGAACAATGCCTTTTCGTTTTCATCGGCTTCTGAGGCCTACCATTTGTTTTGTGAACAATGTCTTTTCGTTTACATCGGTTTCTGAGCCCTACCATATGTTTTGTGAACAATGCCTTTTCGTTTACATCGGTTTCTGAGCCCTACCACATGGTTTGTGAACAATGTATTTTCGTTTATATCGGTACTAAGCCCTACCATCTGTTTTGTGAACAATGCCTTTTCGTTTACATCGGTTTCTGAGCCCTACCATAATTATGTTTTGTGAGCAATGTCGTTTCGTTTACATCAGTTTCTGAGCGCTACCATATGTTTTGTGAACAATGCCTTTTCGTTTACATCGGTTTCTGAGCGCTACCATTTGTTTTGTGAGCAATGTCTTTTCGTTTACATCGGTTTCTAAGCCCTACCAAATGTTTTGTGAACAATGTCTTTTTGTTTACATCGGTTTCTAAGCCGCACCATCTGTTTTGTGAACAATGCCTTTTCGTTTACATCGGTTTCTGAGCGCTACCATATGTTTTGTGAGCAATGTCTTTTCGTTTACATCAGTTTCTGGGCGCTACCATATGCTTTGTGAACAATGTATTTTCGTTTATATCGGTTTCTAAGCCCTACCATTTGTTTTGTGAACAATGTCTTTTCGTTTACAACGGTTTCTGAGCCCTACCATATGTTTTGTGAGCAATATCTTTTTATTTACATCGGTTTCTGAGTCCTACCATATGTTTTGTGAGCAATGTCTTTTCGTTTACATCGTTACTAAGCCCTACCATCTGTTTTGTGAACAATGCCTTTTCGTTTACATCGGTTTATGAGTCCTACCATATGTTTGTGAACAATGCCTTTTCGTTTTCATCGGCTTCTGAGGCCTACCATTTGTTTTGTGAACAATGTCTTTTCGTTTACATCGGTTTCTGAGCCCTACCATATGTTTTGTGAACAATGCCTTTTCGTTTACATCGGTTTCTGAGCCCTACCACATGGTTTGTGAACAATGTATTTTCGTTTATATCGGTACTAAGCCCTACCATCTGTTTTGTGAACAATGCCTTTTCGTTTACATCGGTTTCTGAGCCCTACCATAATTATGTTTTGTGAGCAATGTCGTTTCGTTTACATCAGTTTCTGAGCGCTACCATATGTTTTGTGAACAATGCCTTTTCGTTTACATCGGTTTCTGAGCGCTACCATTTGTTTTGTGAGCAATGTCTTTTCGTTTACATCGGTTTCTAAGCCCTACCAAATGTTTTGTGAACAATGTCTTTTTGTTTACATCGGTTTCTAAGCCGCACCATCTGTTTTGTGAACAATGCCTTTTCGTTTACATCGGTTTCTGAGCGCTACCATATGTTTTGTGAGCAATGTCTTTTCGTT
The DNA here is from genome assembly GCA_947247005.1 of Spisula solida. Lineage (NCBI taxonomy): Eukaryota > Metazoa > Mollusca > Bivalvia > Venerida > Mactridae > Spisula > Spisula solida. The sequence continues at coordinate 32,798,516 of OX365950.1, read as the reverse complement.
TACATCAGTTTCTGGGCGCTACCATATGCTTTGTGAACAATGTATTTTCGTTTATATCGGTTTCTAAGCCCTACCATTTGTTTTGTGAACAATGTCTTTTCGTTTACAACGGTTTCTGAGCCCTACCATATGTTTTGTGAGCAATATCTTTTTATTTACATCGGTTTCTGAGTCCTACCATATGTTTTGTGAGCAATGTCTTTTCGTTTACATCGTTACTAAGCCCTACCATCTGTTTTGTGAACAATGCCTTTTCGTTTACATCGGTTTATGAGTCCTACCATATGTTTGTGAACAATGCCTTTTCGTTTTCATCGGCTTCTGAGCCCTACCATTTGTTTTGTGAACGATGTATTTTCGTTTACATCGGTTTCTGAGTCCTACCATATGTTTTGTGAACAATGCCTTTTCGTTTACATCGGTTTCTGAGTCCTACCATATGTTTTGTGAACAATGTCTTTTCGTTTACATCGGTTTCTGAGTCCTACCATATGTTTTGTGAACAATGTCTTTTCGTTTACATCGGTTTCTGGGCGCTACCATTTGTTTTGTGAACAATGTCTTTTCGTTTACATCGGTTTATGAGTCCTACCATATGTTTGTGAACAATGCCTTTTCGTTTTCATCGGCTTCTGAGCCCTACCATTTGTTTTGTGAACAATGTCTTTTCGTTTACATCGGTTTCTAAGCGCTACCATTTGTTTTGTGAACAATGTCTTTTCGTTTACATCGGTTTCTGAGCGCTACCATTTGTTTTGTGAACAATGTCTTTTCGTTTACATCGGTTTCTGAGTCCTACCATATGTTTTGTGAACAATGCCTTTTCGTTTACATCGGTTTCTGAGCCCTACCATATGTTTTGTGAACAATGCCTTTTCGTTTACATCGGTTTCTGAGGCCTACCATATGTTTTGTGAGCAATGTCTTTTCGTTTACAACGGTTTCTGAGCACTACCATATGTTTTGTGAGCAATATCTTTTTATTTACATCGGTTTCTGAGTCCTACCATATGTTTTGTGAGCAATGTCTTTTCGTTTACATCGGTACTAAGCCCTACCATCTGTTTTGTGAACAATGCCTTTTCGTTTACATCGGTTTATGAGTCCTACCATATGTTTGTGAACAATGCCTTTTCGTTTTCATCGGCTTCTGAGGCCTACCATTTGTTTTGTGAACAATGTCTTTTCGTTTACATCGGTTTCTGAGCCCTACCATATGTTTTGTGAACAATGCCTTTTCGTTTACATCGGTTTCTGAGCCCTACCACATGGTTTGTGAACAATGTATTTTCGTTTATATCGGTACTAAGCCCTACCATCTGTTTTGTGAACAATGCCTTTTCGTTTACATCGGTTTCTGAGCCCTACCATAATTATGTTTTGTGAGCAATGTCGTTTCGTTTACATCAGTTTCTGAGCGCTACCATATGTTTTGTGAACAATGCCTTTTCGTTTACATCGGTTTCTGAGCGCTACCATTTGTTTTGTGAGCAATGTCTTTTCGTTTACATCGGTTTCTAAGCCCTACCAAATGTTTTGTGAACAATGTCTTTTTGTTTACATCGGTTTCTAAGCCGCACCATCTGTTTTGGGAACAATGCCTTTTCGTTTACATCGGTTTCTGAGCGCTACCATATGTTTTGTGAGCAATGTCTTTTCGTTTACATCAGTTTCTGGGCGCTACCATATGCTTTGTGAACAATGTATTTTCGTTTATATCGGTTTCTAAGCCCTACCATTTGTTTTGTGAACAATGTCTTTTCGTTTACAACGGTTTCTGAGCCCTACCATATGTTTTGTGAGCAATATCTTTTTATTTACATCGGTTTCTGAGTCCTACCATATGTTTTGTGAGCAATGTCTTTTCGTTTACATCGTTACTAAGCCCTACCATCTGTTTTGTGAACAATGCCTTTTCGTTTACATCGGTTTATGAGTCCTACCATATGTTTGTGAACAATGCCTTTTCGTTTTCATCGGCTTCTGAGCCCTACCATTTGTTTTGTGAACGATGTATTTTCGTTTACATCGGTTTCTGAGTCCTACCATATGTTTTGTGAACAATGCCTTTTCGTTTACATCGGTTTCTGAGTCCTACCATATGTTTTGTGAACAATGTCTTTTCGTTTACATCGGTTTCTGAGTCCTACCATATGTTTTGTGAACAATGTCTTTTCGTTTACATCGGTTTCTGGGCGCTACCATTTGTTTTGTGAACAATGTCTTTTCGTTTACATCGGTTTCTGAGTCCTACCATATGTTTTGTGAACAATGCCTTTTCGTTTACATCGGTTTCTGAGCCCTACCATATGTTTTGTGAACAATGCCTTTTCGTTTACATCGGTTTCTGAGGCCTACCATATGTTTTGTGAGCAATGTCTTTTCGTTTACATCAGTTTCTGAGCGCTACCATATGTTTTGTGAGCAATGTCTTTTCGTTTACATCGGTTTCTGAGCGCTACCATATGTTTTGCGAGCAATGTCTTTTCGTTTACATCAGTTTCTGGGCGCTACCATATGCTTTGTGAACAATGTATTTTCGTTTATATCGGTTTCTAAGCCCTACCATTTGTTTTGTGAACAATGTCTTTTCGTTTACAACGGTTTCTGAGCCCTACCATATGTTTTGTGAGCAATATCTTTTTATTTACATCGGTTTCTGAGTCCTACCATATGTTTTGTGAGCAATGTATTTTCGTTTACATCGGTGTTAAGCCCTACCATCTGTTTTGTGAACAATGCCTTTTCGTTTACATCGGTTTATGAGTCCTACCATATGTTTGTGAACAATGCCTTTTCGTTTTCATCGGCTTCTGAGCCCTACCATTTGTTTTGTGAACAATGTCTTTTCGTTTACATCGGTTTCTAAGCGCTACCATTTGTTTTGTGAACAATGTCTTTTCGTTTACATCGGTTTCTGAGCGCTACCATTTGTTTTGTGAACAATGTCTTTTCGTTTACATCGGTTTCTGAGTCCTACCATATGTTTTGTGAACAATGCCTTTTCGTTTACATCGGTTTCTGAGCCCTACCATATGTTTTGTGAACAATGCCTTTTCGTTTACATCGGTTTTTGAGTCCTACCATATGTTTTGTGAGCAATGTCTTTTCGTTTACATCAGTTTCTGAGCGCTACCATATGTTTTGTGAGCAATGTCTTTTCGTTTACATCGGTTATTGAGCGCTACCATATGTTTTGTGAGCAATGTCTTTTCGTTTACATCAGTTTCTGGGCGTTACCATATGTTTTGTGAATAATGTATTTTCGTTTATATCGTTTTCTAAGCCTTACCATTTGTTTTGTGAACAATGTCTTTTCGTTTACAGCGGTTTCTGAGCCCTACCATATGTTTTGTGAGCAATATCTTTTTATTTACATCGGTTTCTGAGTCCTACCATATGTTTTGTGAGCAATGTCTTTTCGTTTACATCGGTACTTAGCCCTACCATCTGTTTTGTGAACAATGCCTTTTCGTTTACATCGGTTTATGAGTCCTACCATATGTTTGTGAACAATGCCTTTTCGTTTTCATCGGCTTCTGAGCCCTACCATTTGTTTTGTGAACAATGTCTTTTCGTTTACATCGGTTTCTGAGCCCTACCATATGTTTTGTGAACAATGCCTTTTTGTTTACATCGGTTTCTGAGCCCTACCACATGGTTTGTGAACAATGTATTTTCGTTTATATCGGTACTAAGCCCTACCATCTGCTTTGTGAACAATGCCTTTTCGTTTACATCGGTTTCTGAGCCCTACCATAATTATGTTTTGTGAGCAATGTCGTTTCGTTTACATCAGTTTCTGAGCGCTACCATATGTTTTGTGAACAATGCCTTTTCGTTTACATCGGTTTCTGAGCGCTACCATTTGTTTTGTGAGCAATGTCTTTTCGTTTGCATCGGTTTCTAAGCCCTACCATATGTTTTGTGAACAATGTCTTTTTGTTTACATCGGTTTCTAAGCCGTACCATCTGTTTTGTAAACAATGCCTTTTCGTTTACATCGGTTTCTAAGCCCTACCATATGTTTTGTGAACAATATCTTTTCGTTTACATCGGTTTCTGAGCCCTACCATATGTTTTGTGAGCAATGTCTTTTCGTTTACATCGGTTTCTGAGCCCTACCATCTGTTTTGTGAACAATGCCTTTTCGTTTACATCGGTTTCTGAGCGCTACCATTTGTTTTGAGAACAATGTTTTTCGTTTACATCGGTTTCTGAGCCCTACCATTTGTTTTGTGAGCAATGTCTTTTCGTTATCATCGGTTTCTGAGCGCTACCATTTGTTTTTTGAACAATATCTTTTCGTTTACATCGGTTTCTAAGCCCTACCATGTTTTGTGAACAATGCCTTTTCGTTTACATCGGTTTCTGAGCGCTACCATATGTTTTGTGAACAATACCTTTTCGTTTACATCGGTTTCTGAGCCCTACCAAGTGCATTATAAACAATGCCTTTTCGTCTAAGCCCTACCAAGTGCATTTTGAACAGTGCCTTTTCGTTAACATTGATTTTATAAGCCCTACCATCTGTGATATGCTTATACGTTTTCATGATGCATTTGTGGTGATTATCTGTGTACTCTGCTCAGGTTTGGTACCATGGTGGTCCAAGAAAGGAACAGCAATATGTAAAGGACAATCTACAGCTTGGTTCCATGGTGGTCCAAGAAAGGAACAGCAATATGTAAAGGACAATCTACAGCTTCGTTCCATGAGTGTCCAAGAATGGAATAACATTACGTAAAGGACAATCTAAAGCTGGGATCCACGATGGTTCAAGAATATCAGTACTTTGTGTAAAGGTCAATCTAAAGCTTGGTGCCATGATGGTCCAAGAATGGAACTACATTGTGTCAAGGACAATCTAAAGCTTGGTGCCATGATGGTCCAAGAATGGAACTACATTGCATAAAGGACAATCTAAAGCTTGTTGCAATGATGGTCCAAGAATGGAACTACATTATGTCAAGGACAATCTGGGGTTTATTTCCATGGTTGTACAAGAATTGAACTACATTGTGCTATTAAAACATGGAACGTGACTTGAATACTAACATGGCAAGACACCAAAGTACAATTACATGCTACTTAATATTTTGATTCCTTGTTTTGTAGCCTGAAATAAACAATGTATTACATTCAGTTGTGGGCACCGAAATTTAGTTAATTCACCATCTGTGCACGTTTTGTCACTGCATGCAGTATACTTTACCTGACTCCAGGAGTTGCATAATAGTACATGTAAACACATGGTATGTGGTATACATAGTGCTTTATATACTATTCTACAGGTAAATTATAGTACTTGTGGATAACATCACCTTTTACTTTAAGAACAGCAAGACAAAAATATAGATTTCTTTTTTATCAAATATAATATATGTATCATAAATATTTCCAATAAATTATTACATGTAATACAATATAATTGTGCTTTAAAATATGAGGGTCATTCGCCCTTAAGTGCTCACCTGAAGACTTGTAGTTTGTGAACTGAGACCTCTAAAAGAGTGTTTACACTAAAATTTATTTACAACAGGCATAGTGTAATCACAATTGTTCACGTTTAGCACGTTGTGCTCTGGTGAGCTAAAAATATGGCCATATTTGGTCTAACTATACCCAAAAATATGCTCAAGATAAAATTATAAAAATTTGCTCAATTGCTCAATAGATGAGAAGGCCTTTATGAGACCATGGCTTTTAGTCAAATCCACTTTACATAGTCTGTGAACTATATAGAGGATCTATACAAAGTTGTCAATCGATATAAACTTTTATTAAACAAGGTCTTGAAACATTTATTAAGCAAGCCTATGGCTAGTTCAATTCAAAGCTATTAATATCAATCTGTTAGAATGACTAGATTGAACTGCACATGCAAATAACTAAGAGATAACCTGTTCTGGCAGGTTATTTAGATCTATGAAATTGCTATTTTTCTGTAACTACATTAATGATTATAAATAAACTATATACCATATAGCTGGTTAATTATGAGAGTTTTTATTTCTACGTTTTTATGGTTCGAGGCTGTCCCGTAATATAAAATTCCTCAAAATTTAACTCTCGTAATATATTTTTCCGCAAAATTTAACTTCCATATTTTGCTTCAATATACTGGTAATTTTCTTTTAATCTACATCTTTCTAGTGTTTCGTCTACTGTTGTGTTTTCACACATAGTAATCGACTTTCTTTGTTTGCTCGTTTGTTTAACAGTTATTGAATGCTATATGTTATATCGGTATTTACACTCGATTACACGTTAATGAAAGTTTGACAACTGTTTCAGTTTGCAACACAGTAGTTTGTGTCTAATTGCATCGGGTTATATAAACATTATAGGAATATGAGTATATTGAGTTATTATAAGTCGTTTAAGGGGTGCGGGTATTATTGATTGGGCAGAGGACAATATGCCGTTAAATGCATTGAATACTGCTGAATTATGTATGATATGTACAACTAAATGGAAATCATACCAGACATGTTATACTATTGTTAATCATGCCGTAGTAGATACGGTAGTTATTTCCTATTCGGAGAAATACATTCCGGTTTCTGCACCCAGCAGAAATTAATTCCTGATTTTCTGGTAGGTCTCAGAAATAAAAACCGCAGAATAAAAACCTACCCATTTAAGGCCGAAATCGCAAATGTTTTTGCCCACAGAAATAACCCGCTATACGGTATAGGGCAATAATGTTAACTTTTTTAGCAGAAAAATCATTTTTGACAAAATTCAGTTATCATTTTCTTCCAAGTAATGCTAACACTTTTATCAACCATAAGCTTAATTGTGTCCTTTATAAAACTTTTATACACATTTTCCATATTCTGCAATGAGCAAATCGGGAACAGCAAAGTTCTTTTATCATGTTTTCATGGTTTTTTACTTTTTTCTTTGAATCCTCTCACTTATTCTTTCTTACCTGCGTTCAATACAAAGCTGCAGGCAATACTCAGGAACATACGGTACTTTTTATAGTGGTGAGTTTATAAATCAATTAAGCGTTAGCCAAAGAAAGATACATGTATCAAAACTAGTGCACAGAACAGTTATTCTTGGCCTAGCCACTTTTTGAATATATTTTTTTCCATATTACGAGCATCTATAACAGATTCTGGATCAAGTGGGTTGGCTGCCCGTAAATCTAGATGATGTGCACCATCAGTGATGAGTATTGGAACGATTGTTAACGATGGACTCTGTGTAACACCACCAGCCGTCCATGGATCTAGTGCACCATTACTGCAAACACAAACAACAAGACATGTAGACAATCTATGAAAACCAGGACTGGTATTCATAAAACATCTTTGTGGAAAACTAAGGTATTTTGACTTAAGTCAAAAATTTGTGTTGCACCTATTTTCCACAAATTGATGGTTATTCCATGTTTTCTTTGTGATTACTGTAGCTCTTTACACAATGCTTTAAACATATGCAAAAAATTGTTAACCTTGATTTACATGTTCAGCTGACGTACTTAAGTATTTTTTAAGTTTTCTTTAGAAAACTCTAAGTTTCCTACTTTAATAGATGCTTCTTGAATATCAGCCCAGGGTTTCAGACAAACATGGGTGTACATCTTCATACACTGTTTGTTTGTTTGATTGTTCGTTTGCGATCAAATGAGACAGTCCTAAGTGCCTTGTCATTTTGTTTTTTCCCTGCCACATTGGCCAATAACCTCTGACTTCAAGGGAAATTTCATAAACTGTTGTTAGTTTGCAATCGACTGAGACCAACATGTAAGTGTAAGATCATTTTGTCCCTGCCACATAAGACAATGACCCCTGTCTTCAAGGACTTCATATACCTGTAGTACATTATGACCACACAGTTAGTACTTTTAGAGGTAAATGCAACATAGGAACAGGACATGATTGTCTTGTCTGCCCAACTACAAGCCACATTTATTTATAGATCTCCGACTATAATACTAGCCTTATTTACAAGCAAAGATTAATGATTTAACACACTTTATGAAGCCTCTATATTTCTAAGATACATGTCTTTTTTTGAGCTTATAACCAGGGATAAACAGGATATGTTTGTAAAACATGTATGCCCCCGTTGCAGCCAAATAGTCATTAATGTTAAAGGTCACAGCGACCTTGACCTACTGACCTCAAAATCAATAGGGGTCATCAACTATTGATAACCAACTGCCATGTAAAGTTTGAAGATCCTAGGACAAAGCGTTCTTGAGTTATTGAACGGAAACCATTTGGTCTACCAACCAACAGACCGACCAACATGTGCGAAGCTATATACCCGGTACCCCTTCATCAAAGATGAGGGGCATAATTAATTAGGTGTTTCTAAAAGTATTGCACATGTACATTAGGGCTGCGTACCGGTTTCCGATATAAATCGAATACCGGTATTTTGCGTTCGATTGATACATCGTATCGAACGTGTCCGAATTGGTCAAAACATCGATCAACAAAAATACACAACAAAATCCCCATTTTCAGTTAAATTTTCGGTAGTCTACTTGTTTCGTCTCAAAATGGTCAGGTCGTCGACGCAGCATATGTCCGAGTGAATCTAATTTTCAAACAAGATTCTGCTTTGCAAACTACTCATGCAATTTAAACATGTATAAATAGGTTGTTTATCACATATCTCAAGCCTGACGTGATATTGTGTTCCACAAGTTGAATGCATGTTGTAAGTCTGCTAGCGCTATACAGCTTTTAGATCGTTTATTGTCAAAACAAAATATCAAATGATATATCGAATATCGATCATTTTGTATCGATACAAATATCGTATCGATCATTTTAACCGATACGCAGCCCTAATGTACATTGCATTTGTCTAGAATTACTTTCACAAAAGAATTTCATTTTAAAATTAAAATTTCTGGTTGGACATTAGGTGAAATTGTACATTTACCTAAATATAATGTTGCTTGCAAACTGTAAACTTTTGCCCCAATATTCAGTAGATATCCAGTTTTGTCGAGGAACGGTTTTCCATTTACGGTAACATTCTTCGCTGACGGCTGTGAAGTTCCATGGTGATGGTTCAAATATATCCTGAATGCCGTCTGCACATATAGGCATGACCATCTCTGTACAGCTCTGTTGTACCAAAAATTATAATTTAGTAAAAGTGTTTAAATGCATTTATTGAATACCTTATTTTATGACATATCTGATTCTTGGTTTTCACTGACTCATTCCAAAATTTCGCAATTTTATTTCTGCTGGAGTTTTAGAGGAGCGCATGATACAGAAAACACCCCAGTTCCAGAAATTGTTTTGGTTTGTGCACTTTTACGTCTAATTGGACCAGGGCCGGACAGACATTGGTTGGTGATCAGGCAGTGGCCAGAGTTGATTGCTACTGAACGGCTGGCATCTGCACGATGCCTAGATATCGGGTACACATCGGATATACGAACATTGTCGGGTGTCCGGGAGATTTGAGACCCAGGTATAATGTGACTGTGGGGTATGTTAGTATATACATTCATATCAGAGTGCACAGAATTTCTCACCTGATAATCCCAGCCAACATCACCCAGGTCACTGGTAGCCTGTGTGGTTATATTCAGACATTGGGATTGTCCAGTATAGTTGAAATATATCTTGACAGCTTCTGCCAAACCTGACAGCAGTTGCTTCCCTTCCAGTGGTAGAGATAGCTTACTGCAAACTGTCTGAAAACAGAACGGTAATTTAATTTTATACCATATAAAATACAATAAAACCTCACATACAGACCACCAGAGTGCTGCTTTCCCTGTCCGATTTTCTTTTACCTTTTTAAGACTGCCTTACTAGTAAGACCTCCTAAAATTAATGAAACAATTAATTTTCAAGTCCATTTCCACTTTTTCTCCTTTTTTCCAACCTCAATATTAGTTCATGCCAATAAGAAAAGAAGGGTTTAACATGTAAGCCTATTCTCGATATCAACATTACTCAATAAAACCCGTTTTTCCGGAACTGAAATGTCACGGTCAGGGGGTTAGCGAGCAATAAGCGGTATAGCGGGAGTGTATATAATTATTCTTTTTTCAACATTTAAACATGAAAAACAAATAAAACAATTATTACACATTATCATTAAACATCTTTGTTTTTAAACTTTAGCAAGAATTATCCTAAAAAATGCTTTACACGAGGACCACTTAAAAAGTATTAATCAGTGGCCAATAACATGTTTAATATCCACTTAATGTGTATAAAAGTGGACATTTTCAGAAAGATACAACCTTTGCCTAGCTAACCAATAAAACAATATTGCAATCGGAAAACTATCCATTCATCGATATGACATTTAACAGTAGGGGTATGGAACACTGGAATGTCGAGAAAATTAGGTATATTAGCAGTCGAAAGGGTAGATATTAATGTTCATAATTTCTACAATTTTATTCAGATTGCTTTGAAATTAGCACATTAGATGCATCGTATACGTGTTTAATTAGTGGTAAATCAAAATTATTGTTTGGATAGTCTACATGGCTTAAGTGGTACAAGGAATCTGCCATGTTCCAAATACTCATGGAAACAGCATTTTACTTGCACTATGCACTATGCCCTAAGCGCTGTTACTGTATTGTACTATTGGACGTCTTAAGTGGGAAAGTTAAACATATTGCTATTTTGAACATTTATATATGATACTATCTCTTACATAATAAATAAACTCTGAATTATTCATAATTTGTCCTTTACAACAGCTCAAAGAACATGATCACGTGACCAAAAAATACGTATTTTGGATTTATGACGTCATATTCCTAAAACAATATTACAGAAAACAATAATAAAAACACATGGAATACATGAAATGGACAACAGGGTTGAACAAAATATTTTTTGTCATAAATTGGGGGTATTACATTACCCCACCCACTTTTTCAAAGATGGGGTCGAACATAAAATTTGGTTGTAAAAAATAAAATTGAGGTTAAAAGGATTAAAATCGCCCGACGAATAATTCTACATATCATAATCTAGAAATGTTTACTTACCGGTATTCAGAATAAATTAGTGTTAATTTAACTAGTAGATATCTAGTATTAATTAGGATGTATATGTGGTAGGTTGGGTCTCGGATATGACTTGTTTGTATTGCTATAAATTGGTAATAATTTTACATTTTTAAAATTATGGATCGCCATTTAAGAGTTCAATGATACATGTTGAAAATAATGTCAATTTAATTTTAATCAGCCTGAATGACATTTGAAAACGACGCTCAGTAACCGTAGGAGTCCATATACAACAATTTTCTTACGCGTTTATGAGAGATTTTTTGTCAAGTGCTTTAAACCATGTCCTGTTTGAATATCAATATAATAAAAATGCATTCATATAAAATGATGAAAATACCACGAATGTCTAGCTGAAAGATTGGTCTTTAAGAAAATGTACACTTTTAATATAGTCAGGGGCAATGATAATGATTTATCGCCCACTGATTAATACTTTTTAAGTGACCCTCGTATTTGAAATATTGCATTTTATTCTACACTGCCGCTTCCGTAGCTCGATACCGATGGCGAGAAAATATACATATTTTTCAAGTTAAACATATTATTTAGGCGAAAATATTGTCAGGGAGGTCGTAAAATTGTGTTGTCATTGTTTACTAGTAAGACTTTTTACAAATTCTTATCATTTGGCTTAAATAATCGCGATTATTGTACCTGGTTGCTCTATGCGCTATATGCATTTTCCCCCCCTGACGTACATTCGGAATATCTCGCACATATGTCACTCAATAAATTCCGTTATCCCAGAAAACGGATTTTAACCTGTAATGTCGATATGGTGTATTGTTAGGTAGTACTGTTTACAGTACAAGAATAACCATTGAAAGTATGGAATTACGAAAAGATACATAAATGCCTCTAACTGTTTTACCATTTTAACAAACAAAGAACAAAGTTTGGCTTCTTGAGTTCCTATTTCAATTTTGTTTTGTTATGAGAGAAAAATCGCAGCTAAAAGCCCGATGGATTGGACATTTAGAATAGGAAGTGAAGACTAAATATTGATAAATACAAAATGTATAAATATAGAAGTTTCTTATCAACGCCTCATAGCAGTTACTTCCCTTGCAATTACAGTTAATAAACCTGCAAGGGGAGGTAACTGCTATGACGTGATTGGTTTCTTACCTTTACAGGCCAGCCTGGTAGTGGTTCCAGGAAGTTGGCTGGGAACGGATAATTCACCATAGCTAAATCTGTCCATGCATTGGTAAGCCAAGCCTTGAAATCAGGTATATCTCCATGACCTAGTGACTTGCAGAGTTGAAATGTGCTGCTGATAAAATCCCTCCCTACGCCTATACGAAACAAGAAACTTGGTGATTCTGTGTAAATCATAACTCAACACACAGGTGTCAAACTTTACATGGTGATATGTATTTTAGTTCACAGTTTTAATATTTAGCTTTCTATTTACCAGTAACCTGAATATTAGCTTTCTATTTACCAGTAACCTGAATATTAGCTTTCTATTTACCAGTAACCTGAATATTAGCTTTCTATTTACCAGTAACCTGAATATTTAGCTTTCTATTTACCAGTAACCTGAATATTTAGCGTTATATTTACCAGAAACCTGAATATTTAGCGTTCTATTTACCAGTAACCTGAATATTTAGGACTGACTCAATCAGAAGACTAGTTTAAAATGATCATACAAAGATGGCCAGGTTACCTCCAACAGCTAGGTAGACATTACATATACTCTATAAAACACTTTCCGTTAAAATTCTGAATTTAGGTAAAAATTCAGCATCGCTGATTAGCCAACATATCAACTTTCCTATATAAACGTATCCAATAAAATACAGTTCTGAACAAGACTGTGTTCAATAAACGCTTATGCCCCCTGTGGAAGCCTTGTCCATAAATAAGTCTAAGTTCAAACTTAGGTCAAGGAGAAGGTCAAAATGGGGCTAGGTGATAAAGGCATGTGGAGAGTGTTCATATATAATATCCATGCAAGTATGGAAGCTTTGTAGCAAGCCATAATGATGCTAGAAGAAACGGTCAATTTGGTTAACCGGACGGATGAACGGACAGGTGAATCACTATATGCCTCCCGATCTATCGATACGGGGGCATAAAAATGTGTCAATGAGACACGGGTGCCCCCATCTAAGCACATATCATTTCAAATGGGGAAGGAGAGGGGAATATAGCAGTTTGAGGTAACATCATTATTCAATTTCTTTAGCCATGTGGACGATAATTCTATTAAAAATATCAAAGGTCTATCTTACAGTAAAAGTATCATAGGGCCATAATTCTGGTAAAAATTGGCATAACAAAATTTCCATCCTTAATCTGTGAGTTTGAAGAAATTTCACTAAACAAACTGTGAGGAGTTCAACACACAAGGTTTTCCGCTATGGAGTATATAGTAAAAGTAACAAAGGGTCACTATTCTGGTAAAAATTGACACATTGAAAATTCCATCCTTGAAGGTCATCTATACATTGAGATTGTAAAGATTTGAAGAAATTCAAACTAACAGTTAGTGAGGAGTTCAACACACAATTTTTTTCACTATAGATTATATAGCAACAGAAACAAAGGGCCATAACTCTGGTCAAAATAGACGCTGCGAAAATTCCATTCTTGCGATCATCTATACATTCAGGTTGTTAATCTGTGAAAGTTTGAAGAAATTCCACCCAGTAGTTTATGAAGAGTTCAACACACAAAATTACGTACAGACGTTCTCACTGACTTGACATTGTTGGGTTTGCTTTTGCTTATCCTTTTGTTTGTAAAACCCCATAAGCAACATTTTGCACCCCGTAAGCAACGGAATGAATAGAATCTAAATATAGCCTATTGTTCCACACCCCACAACTACAAGTAGGTGAGTACGGACGGACAGACGGAAGGACAGACAGCACCAATGCTATATGCCCCCCACTTATAAATAAGTGTGGAGGCACAAAAATTGTAAGGATATATGTTTACCTGTTTCAGCAATGGTGTCAATAACTTGCCAGGATTTACGTATATTATCTGCACATTCAGGTATATCACGGGAGAATGCTGTATTAATGATTTTGTTGAAATCCTCGCATGGAGTTAGACCAGTGAATTGCAAGATTGGAGCTGATGCAGCTAATGCCCTATAAGGTAACAAACCATCAAATTAACATTTATCAGAAGTAGGCCATAACTGATGGTTACACTATGTACATGTACCGAATATCAGTATTGCAATGACGTCTTCAAAATTGAAATACAATCTTTTTGTTAATACATAATACCTTTTATTTAAGATAATCTTTATTTGGTATAAAATACAATTATGTACATATTGTTGTTAATTTCAAATTGAAATACAACAGTAAGTAGTAAGCCATGTAATCGGCTTTTGGTGTCTGATGGACTATCACACGTGATTTTGTTTTATGTTCGAGGGAAGAGAGTCAGACAGTGCGTGATACAAGAAATCCAGGTGCGCTACCCTAGCTCTTTCCAAATAGACTGGCTCTTTAAGGTGCCCTGTTTAGCCCTGATACAAATGAGACTACCTCTGGGTTGCCAACCAGTTCATCTCTAGTTGGGTGGGAAACACTGAAAAGCATTTCAAAAATGACCAAATGCTCCAGCCAAGATTCGAATCAGGGGCCTCCCAATCTGTAGTTAAGAGCTATACCCACTCGGTGATCATGTCACACCTATTCCAATGATAAATTAATGTATTGCAAAATAATGTTTGCCAAAGCAAGTATTCAACATTATTGAATGGGGGAAGAGCATATTATCGTATTTCAGATCAAAATGTGAATAAAAGGTTTAAAAGCACGTCCTGAAGAGGGTTTTATGCCTACACATTGGCAATAAACATTTATAAAGAAGAATGTGATATCATTGAGTTTTATTTCTTCTGATTACAAAAATGTATATGTTACACTTAGTCAATTTTAAACAAATCAAAACACAACTAACTACCGGTATACTAAGTCTTGTGAAAAAGTTTATCACAAAGTTCAAATGAGTAATAAATATATAACCAAAGTGCTTCATGAGTGGAATGAAGTTACCATATTGCTAAATACCAGAAAAATCAGTATTTTACACTAGGAGCAATAATATAAGTCAAACTAAATGTGCTTGTGCAGAAGAAACAGAAAATAAGCAACATCACAAACCCAACGACAACATTAGGATATTTGATTCTCAACCAAGCTGCCAACATTCCACCATAGGAGCCACCAATAGCAACAACACTGCTGTTCTGTGCTCCAGGTATCGTCTGCTTCAAATATTTGATCAATACGGCAAAATCAGCCAATGCTTGTTCCGAGGTCAGGAAATTCATGTCTTTGTGAGACTGAAAGTAAGTAGGTCAAGTAAATCATGTATTTTTGGACTGGAAGAAAATACAATGTACAATATTGCTGATGTCAAACATCTTTATGATGTATATCAATAGACACTTAGAATGTGTTTGGGATTTGTGATAGGTCATTTAAGAGGGCAATCAGTGTATCTCATAATACTAGCTATATTGGTTTTAATAGTTTTTATGTTCTCAACTGAAGTTAATGATAGAAAACATTTATCCATATATCCATCAGTATGTGACTGTAATAATAATAATATTTATTTTAAGAGGCAACACAGTTGGGCGATCCCAGTCTTCCCTGTTAGCCTCTAGACAGTGAAGAATACAACAAGGAGAGAGAATGGGGGAAAGGGAGAGAACTTGTCACAATCTCTTATTGTCGAGCCCGCTTGCGGTGAGCGAGACTTAGTCCACACATTTGGTGTATGTGCGTGCATGCGTGCTTTCGAATTTTGCCAAGACCATAACTTTGTTATGCTTTGACCAATCTTGCTTATATTTGGCATGAATGTTCATCTCCATGAGGAGGAGTGTCATGCCCAACCCCCAGGTACCTATCTCAAAGGTCAAGGTCACCGTTGAAGGTCAAAGGTCAAATTGAAGCTTGTCCGGAGCCTAACTTTGTCATTATGCCATACATTGACCAATCTATCTTATATTTGGCATGAATGTTAACCTCTATGAGGCAGAGTGTCATGCCCAACCCTCAAAGGTCAAGGTCACAGTTGGAGGTTAAAGGTCAAATTGAAGGCTAATTTAAGTTGTAGCCATTTTTCAACGTGCGCCGAGGCTCAACATAATTTGCCCGAGGGCACGAATTTCTAGTGTTTGCTTCATATTTGGGTACAATAATTGAATATTCTGCAAAATTATAATACACACTATTTTGTGCATACATACCTTGTACGCCTCAGGACCATATGGAATAGATGTACCATAATATCTGTGTTCAGCAAACACCAACATTGCCTTAAACTCACTAGCAATCTCCCACATAAATCCCTGAAATAGTCCACAAACTTTGGTGATACATGATCCATTCCAAGTCCAGAAAATGGTAGAAGAGAATCGAAGCAGTATGTAATGTTTATCTGCTGTTTGTTGGTGTTCACAGATAAATACAATGTTTGTACGGAATTCCATTTTGGTGGGGGAAAAGGCGTTGTGTTCCTTCTATTATACGTGGGACGTTCAGAAATAAACAGGACTATTGTCACAAAACTCGCATGGTTAAACGAAATAAATCAAATTATATACCATCTGAAATCGGTATCCATTTTCTCCATACTGTAGAAATATGAACTGAAACAAATATGCGGTCCGAGAGTTACAGATGACTAATTAAGGTCACTAGTGCTGACCCGGCGCACAAAATGACATCACGCTATTTTAAACAGCGTTAGAGCTTCGCATAGGGCAATGAAATACGATGTTTATAGTGATATAGGGTGATGAATACATTCCAGTACAACACTGAGCCACACAAGTAAAGCGTTGGTGAGAATCTCATGTATTTTTCCGGAATTTACATCAAATATCTGAGCGAGAATTCGTACAATGAAACGTTGATACTTAGAAAATGTCTCAGTTACTAACGTGACAAACGTTCTTATGATTTCATATTACTTCCCCGTCTTTCAAAGCTAAACAGTTATCACTAAAGCATTTGTGCCATTCTAAAATTGATTAACGACTCGCAGAAATGTTTCCAAAAGGAAGTTTGAAAACAAACGATATGATAGTATTAAAGATACACCCCATTACGTAGTTGCCATTAATGGTAATTGACGGGCTGCGCCGGGTGCGTGTAACCATGGTTTCAAAATGGACTATTATGAGAGAATGTGATAGTGTAACTCGATAAATCAGATACCGAATTTTCGCAATGGAATTCCGATTTCATATTATGTAAGAAAATTTGTATAATATTGAAAACTGTAGCCGTGAGGGCCCCAGTCCTGTTTATTTTTGAACGTCCCACATATATATATACATGTATATATATATATGTAGAGTGATGTGTGATGGACCGACTTGTATAATATCTTATTGGTAGGACTTCAAATTCCAGTGCTTGAGCCTACTTAATTGGTGGGGAGTCATTGTTTTATATCAGAATCAGTATGTCAACTTCATGTATCTGAAAAATGTTTGAATAGCGAATAAAACCAAATAAATAATACTAATAGAAAGAGAATATAAGCTGTACAAACTGTGTTGTTACAGAACCAGGTGATGTCTCCTTCATTTCCTGTATAGAAGAATATAGGACCTCCATCTTTATTCCAATATTGATCAGCTATCAGATAACGCTGTTTGTATGTATCATCATTATCAAATCCAAAATGATCAACCTGTAAAAACATGTACCAGAATATAAACTGTCAAATGGCAATAATGTGGCTTAGGTTAATTTATGCTTTTAAAATGTACTTTAACTTAGTTTCCCAGGCCTGCCATTTCTCAGGCATTGAGCGGGTAATTACCGACAATCTGTTGTGATTACAGGTTCACTGGCTTTGAGGTCCAATTTACCGATAATCTTGAGAAAATCAAAGCATACATAGTTCTCCACAGTGTATACAGTTTTCATAAAATCATAGCGTACATTGTTCATAGTGTATATTGAGAGTCGGTGATTTAAATTGTGATAAAGCAATTAACAGGAAGCAGGTGCCATTAAATTTACCACCTCTAATTGTTCCCCAAATTTGATTCAGATTTAATATACTTGATACCGATGACGAGAAAACATACTCATTTTTTAAGTTGTACAATCATATTATTTAGGCAACAATATTGTCAGCAAGGTTGTCAGATAGTGTTGTCATTGTGTTCAAGTAAGACTTTTTACAAATTCTTATCATTTGGCTAAAATAAATGCGATCATTGTATACCTCTGTCTCTTATTTTCGTGTCTTTTCATGTAATCCGTGCTTGGTTTAAATAAGCTCATACATATGTGCTGCATTGTTTTTTAGTACAATTACCAAAATTTTGAAAAATAATAATCAGACAAATAGTAGGGATCAATTGAGGCTGTCATTTTGGACGACTCATCATAGTTGTCACCTTGATGACGAGGTAAATACGTGTAGTAATTATTCCAAATGGTATTCTTCAACTGCTGTTAATTATTTTTGCATGCCATTTTATTACGCATTTATTCATTTTCACATGATATAACACCCAGACTGAAAACACATTTTGATAAGTACTACAAAAATTACTCACATGGGGCCCCAATACAGACAAGATTTTAGGGAGGCACATATTTCATGGTTACCAGTCAACAATCTATCTATCGATCTATCTTTATATACTGCCAACGCCTTTTCCGGGTATTATTGGCAGGGTGCACGCCGGATAGTTAAAAGTAAAAAGAGTGAAGATAAAAACTGGAAGCAAAAACTTACAGCTAGACATGGTTAAAATGTTAAAAATAGTAAAAGGTAAAAGATAAGAAACAAGACTGCGTTCAATAAACGCTTATGCCCCCTGTGGAAGCCTTGTCCATCAATAAGTCTAAGTCCAAAATTAGGTCACGGTGAAGGTCAAAATGGGGTCAGGTGATACAGGTGTGTGGAGAGTGTTCATATACAACATCCATGCAAGTTTGGAAGCTTTGTAGCAAGCCATAATGATGCTAGAAGAAACGGTCAATTTGGGTTAACCAAGACGGACGGACGGACGAACGGACGGACGGACAGGTGAATCACTATATGCCTCCCGATCTATCGATACGGGGGCATAAAAAACAACTGCTGAGTATCACTGATAAATCCTGGCCACTGACTGCTTAAATAATTCAAGATCAGTCAGGGTCGCGATGTGGGAAGGTAACCTATTCCACAGGATTGTGGTATGGGGGAAGAAGGAAAAACTTGAAGAAGTCTGAGTTGGCTTGAATGGGCGGAGACTATTGGGGTGCATGTGCCTTGTTGACCTGGTAGGGACTCCTAAATAGGCCGGGAGAGATGTAAATACAAGATTATTATAAATCTTGTAGAATGAGACTAGCTTGGAGGCAAGGCATCTGTTCTCAAGGGAGCTCCATCCTAGTGTATTCTGTAAGTCTGATACGCTGGTATATCGGGAGTAGTCATATTTTACCCATCTAATAGCACGTCTTTGTATCATTTCCAGCTTGTTAATGTCTACCTGTCACTGTGTATGTGGTGACCAAACGGGTGATGCTGGGGTTAAATTCCATATCCCATTGACTTTCCCAGTTTTCGCAGGTCATTTTGTTACGCATGGCAGTCTGAGAGGGAGGTGACTAAAAGGTAAGCAGCTGTGTCATCAGCAAACAGCCATACCTGGGAAGTGAGTTTGTCAGGAAGGTCATTGATATAAAGCAGGAAGAGTAATGTCCCAGTACGGACCCCTGTGGGACACCTGAACTTACAGGAACCTGATCAGAAGTGTGACCATTTACCACTACTGACTGTGATCGGCCTACTAAAAATGACTCAATCCAGGATAGAATTTGACTGAAGACACCGTGTTCTAGGAGTTTGTATAGTAGTTTCTGGTGGTTGACCTTATCAAACGCTTTGCTAAAGTCTAATAAGATAAGGTCAGATTGTTTACCTGAGGAGAGATCTTTAGCTAGATAATCAACTAACTCTATGAGCTGGGTCTCACAGGACCGTTTTTCACGGAACCTGTGTTGAAGCTCATGGAGAATGTTGTGTTTGGTGAAGTGAGTGGATAGGCTGGATGCAATTATCTGTTCAAGGAGTTTACACAGAATGCAAGTGAGTGATATAGGTCAATAATTAGCAGGGTCACTATTATCACCTTTCTTGAATAGAGGGGCTACATTTGCTTTCTTCCGGTCGGATGGTAGTTGACCAGTATTCAGGGATCTTTGGAAGATAAGCGATATGATATCAAGGATCTCATGGCGGAGTTCCTTCAGTATTACGGGCTTGATCAAGTCCGGGCCAGCAGCCTTTAGGTTTTAGAGTAACTTAAGGACACCATTTGGGTCTATTTCTATTTCGGGCATGGTCGGGTATTTGGAGTTCCCAAGGACGTTTCTACAAAGCTGGGGCAGAGATAGAGGTGAGACACCTGAAAAGACTTATTGGAATTGCTTGTTCAGGATATTGACCTTGGCGGTGTTATCAGACTCTATTTTACTACTGGTCTGATCTCTTAAGGGAGCAATACCTTGGCTGTCTTGTGAGTGAATATAAGCGTTTAGTGTTGAATTGGGTGTTGCTTTGATTTTCTGAGTGTTGAATGTCAAGTATGTTTTTAATGTATGCTTCATACGATTTTTTTCTGGATGAGGTGTTTGATGGTCTTGAACTTTTCTAACATATTTGTGTGTTCGGTTTGACCTTTCTGATGCTTCATTTTCTGATAGAGTTTGTCCCTTTTTCTAATTAACCTTTTATGCCTTGTGTGACCCATGGCAAGACTTTTTTGCTTCCAAGTTTTTTGGTTGGGACAAACTTTGTGATGCCTTCTTGGATCCATGGTGTTTTAAACCTGATCCAGAGATCCTCTACTGGGATAGCATCTGCATCTTTAATGACATTGACCTTTGAAGCGTTAATAAAGTGCCTGAAATTATCCCAATTTGCCTTGTTAAATAATTAGAGGTTAATACATGACACAGCCGGGCAGAAAGGCGATAATCCGCCCGGGAAATGAATAATTACCTCGAGGGCTTCAGCCCGAGGGTGATTATTCTTACCGGGCGGATTATCCGCTTCCGGCCAGGCTCTGAAGTGTATTAAAGTCTTCAATACAATTGTTCGATTTCAGAATATCTATGAAGAACAACTAACGTAAATATTACTGATGTAGATATACACTAATATTGTAACCAATAAAATGCACTTTAATAGTGTGAATAAAATTGGCAAAGAAATCTGGCATATGAGCAACGTAACGTCATTTTGGCTCCAACGTGACGTCATGTTTACATGGATAACATAACGTGCGCTCGTTCAACCGGTCCGATTATGATTATGAGATTGCGGACCGGGCGGATAGCCGATAATCAATCACGTGATGGCCATAATCAGCCGCAAATAGGCTTATTTGTGTTACTATATATAGTAACAAGTGTATTAATTGTATGTTTCTTGGAACTTGTTTATCAAAGATCTGTGTTATGATCTTTGTGTTTATCAATGAGTGGTTTAATGCATGCTTGTGTAACCATTACGTTATGATCAGAGATGCCTGCTTGTATGTACACTGAGTTTACTAGTTTACAAGATTAAGAACACGTAGCCATAATTTTACATATTTTCATAAACATTTGTCATAGTTGTTTGCTTTCATCAGTTAATTTAACAATTTTTCTTTAAAAAATAGTTTAGAAATATTTTGAACTTGGTTGCGCGAGTGTGCATGTGCCGATGAAACTGTTAAGAAGCACGGACATACAAGAAAACAGGATATCTGGTTGCTCTATACGCTATATGCTGCGCCCATCCTGACGTATATTCGGAATATCTCGCACATTGCCCCTCAATTAATTCCGTAAATCCGAGAAAACGGGATTTAACCAGTAATGTTGATATGGTGAATATTGACCCTGCCAATAATACTTGCAAGAGGTGTTAGGCAGTATGAAGAGATAAAGATAGACAGAATTGAACAATTATTAATCAAATTTTAATTAGATCTATTTAAGAAATAAAAAAAAATACATGTAAAACAAGCATACACATATCATTATAAAGAGCAAGTACTAGTAAGGGAAGCATGTGCTTAATTGAATAATGATACAGGATGTTGGTTTCCTGTACAGTAGTCAGTAAGCTATCCTCAATCAGGTGATGTTAAAATTTCAGATCAAACTGAATAGAACAGAAAACAACTTACTGGCTGAATAAAGTATTCTGTTCTGTATGTGTAGTTACTTTCTAACGCTCCATGGTGCCGGTTTTTCAATCGTGAAGGTATTTTACACAGGGAAAGCTGCATAAAATAGAAAAAGACAAATGTAAACAATAGCAGTCGCTCCATTCTTGTCACATGACAATCACGTGATCTCTCCGGCTAAAATGTAAGCGCTTGTTTGACAATGATGTAGACGGGTTACCGAATTGTTTAAATAATCAACAAAACTAGTAAAGATAAACTTAAATATGTAACCCCGTCACGGACACGTTTACTTCCTGTTAAAAATTGGAAAGCAGGCAACATGAATACTGTTCTTGCAAGATTAAATACAATTTTCGCCTTCACGCTTAGCGTGATGGCGGGATTAACATTCCTGTGCTTTTTATCAACATTCTTCAACGACCATAAAGCCTTCGTTGCCATTGATACAGGGAAAGTAATTGTGTAAGTAGTACGAGGCATAGCCGGCATATGGTGACTGCAAACATATTTTTGTTTCCATAATTTCATTGTTGCCTTCGTTTTGTATTTCTGGTTTGATTGTGTAATGACATGCGTTACCAGTTAAGTTGATCTGGCGTAACGTTAGACCAAAGATCACCGCCTTCTAACCAGAATACATTAGAGCTGTAACGGTGCATCGACGGTATTCGCATCGAGCACTGCGGTACACAACAAATTGGGTTCTGTTGTATAGACAAGATATGGATATAACTCAACAAATTTCATATGGAAGTCATAATTAATAATTTTTAATGAATTTGTGTTGTGGTTGTAATATACTGTTTGCACCGGCAAATAGATATTAATTTAATTACCGCAAGTGCACGATAGATCCTATGTGTGTGAACAAACACACGTACGCACACAATCACCTCGTTAAACTTCAAATCCATTCTTCAAATCTATCAGTCAACATTTATCCAAGTCAGGCCTCAACAAATATTTTTTAAAGCACTCGTCCTGCAATATAGACAAAGAAGAAAACCCCGAAATCCTACTTGTCCTGCTATATAAATAAAGAAGAAGAAAAATTTGCAGGACGAGTGGAAGAGTAGATTTATTGAGGCCTGCAAGTCAAGTTTCAAGTACAGGGATACAGCTCAGACATTGAGTAAAAAACATGCAATGTTTTATCTATGATAATTTATTTAGGGCATGTTCTTTAACTCAATGTGTCGTTTCCAGTTGAAACACGCACGAAAATTGTGGACTTAAAAGCGCGGTCTACTGACATAACTTCAAACGAGCTGCACATCAAACAACTACTGGTTACTCAGTCACTAGAGTTTGTAGGAGTGTTTAATATGCACCAGTCAATATTATGCCTGCCCGGGGATACAGGGGGACTTAGACAGACGAATCTTCCAGACAGGCGGGAATTAGACGACCTTATCTACTCTTGAGTCCCGGGGGATAGACTTCGGTCCGGGAATTTCTGTACCGCGAAAGAAGACAGTGATACTTTTATTTGTGTGTTTATTAAAATTACCCGGATGAAAAACTATGCCCGATGATGGGGATATAGACAGTAAGCATTATCTCCAGGGTGGGAATTTAGACATCAAAAAATTGAAAATGTCTAATTCTCCGTGGGTCGCCCGTCGCTCGCCCTGTCAGGCAAAATATTGACTGCTGCATTACATTAGAGTTCCATATACGGAAGCGGTATTTGCCAATCAAAGGATAGAGTATATTTAATTGACACATTGTCTGTGCGAGTTTGTATCATACCACAAAGTAGACAATTAATTATTTTGCGTGATCATATGATGCAACGAATTGAACGATGGTGCATTTAATTCTAGTTCTCGTATGTGTTAAAGCAAAGACTAGATAACATCTATAGTCTCTGGTTAAATTTACCAATGGCTGTCTATTGAACTTGTATTGAAAAACATACATGTGTTGTTTTAATGTATTGAATTGAAAATATCAAAACCTAATCCCAAAATTTCAATATGCATTGAACCATCGGAGGGGTGAACTGTTACAGCTCTAGAATACATGACTATTGAGACCATGGACTATTGAGACCAAAGACTATTGAGATAAGACTATTGACTCGAATGAGACCAGATTTCTGACGTATTGAGACCAGATATCTGGAGTATTGAGACCAGTTATCTTAGTTCAATAAGAACGAATGATAGTGCCTTGGTTCAAAACAAGAAAATTGTTTCTTTGAAATAAATTTTCTTAGACTTACTGCCAAGGTCTGCAATATTAAGTACTCAGTTTCAGTCAATTCAGTAATAAAAAGAGAATTGTACTTGGTAGATGTATTCATCTCCTGAGACTGGTTTTGTTATCATATGTATTGAATTGTTCCTTATTTAATAATTTATGTTGGGTGTATATTTCTATTACAGGAAAAATGTACCAGACTACAGTGCCTCCAGAGAGAAGAATGATCTCGGCTTTATTGTTTTTGATCTTCAAACTGATATCCTTTTACATCATTTAGTATCAAATGAAATATAGGGAGTGCATATTCCTCCATATAGCTGATTCAAGCTTGAAGTGACAAGTCAAAGCAAAAATGATGATTTTGCAAGGGGGAAGAATTATTTCCCTTTTACATAAATGTGATCCTGCCCCTGTAATTTCAATTCCCATTTTGGATTAAACATAATTATATAGCTATCTAAACATCTTATGATTTTCACTGTTGAGATATTTGTAGTCACATGACAAACTGTAAATAATATTTACACTGCAACGTCATTTACTGGCTTAGTAAGTTAGTAGACCCGACACCTTTGATTGCCTGTTTTTCTAATTGTTTTACAGGATGAATTATGTATTGGTTGTGAAGTTGACTGGGTAGTTGTTGGTATGTAAGCTTGCATAACATGAATATTCACTGTTCACCTGCCAGGTATATTGTAGCCTGTCATCAGGCCTTGACACTAACTAAGTTTGGCCACTGGTCCGACAGGGCAAAAGCGCCCGATTTGTAAAAAGGACAGTTACTGGTCCTCCAGAATTTCACTGGTCCTTCTGGATTTTCACTGGTCTCAGACCAGCGGACCAGTGTTAGTGTCGAGCCTTGGTCATTGCTGTTATTAAGTATATTTAATCATTAATTCTATCTATATTCCTTAACTCATGCGTACATCTGTCAAATATATTCAACTGGAATGTAAAGCAGCTATTTTTATATCTGACTGCAGAATATGAAACCAAGGACCATGTAAGTACCGGATGATCCTTGATAGATGCTTCGTCGTTGGAGTGAAGGGTTATAATTATAATAATAAAATAATAGTATTGTCTTTATTATCTGTGGATAACATAGTTGGCAAACCAATTTATGGTTTCCAGATGCTGTATTGATTTATTTGTATATTTGCCATATACATGTAATCACTATGCCTTAATGTGAAACTGAGCTAGCTGTTAAAAATGATGTCTGTATTTCTAGAAAAAATAAATTAAAGGAAACATGCCTGCATATTAGTGCATATTAGTACAAAGTACTTCAGAACATTGTCCATACAACATTTTCTTCTTTGTACATCAGGGGTGGTATTCAGTATTGATCTTAAGGATAAAGACAACCAATCAGATCACACCATATGATTTAAAAACTCTTGGTCAGTATCAGGCAATAATATGATTGGCTATCCATATTCTCCAATTAGATAAGATCAATATTGAATACCACCCCAGAACTACATATATTTGCAAGTGAAAGCATATCAATGCATATGCTATTTATTTGATGGTTTGTTTTGTTTGTAGAAACTAAATCAGGTTGTTGTTTGGGATAAAATCATCAAGAGGGGAGAGAATCCTATCATGGATTATAGAAAAGCTAACACAAAGTACTACTTCTGGGATTATGGTAATGGACTAAGGTAAGTTGTATGATATTATATTTTCCGCCTCCTCGATGGTTGAGCGTCGGCTTCGAGTGTGGAAGGTCTCTGGTTTGATCCCAGGCTGCGTCATACCAAAGACAGAATAAAATAATACCTTGCTAGACGCTCAGCAATAAAAGGGAAACTGGCTTCTCTTCTCTCATACCCTCGTGGCAATTTCAGAATTTCCCAATTGAATGGGATAATCTCATTCTTCAATTCTAAGGTATTTTATGTTTTGCACCAAAAGGCCGTTTTTGTTTTGGTTCTGTTTTTATTGTGTGAAATGTTTTACCTGGTCCTCATTGATCTTTGGAAGAATGATTTTGTGTTTTAGTTAATGTGCCATATAACAAACCTGATAGTAGGATGGATAAGCTCCGAACATTCATGAATTCCAGGTAGATGATTTCGCACAAAATTGTTACCTCACCTGTTTTAAAAAATGTAGAGTTTTTGTTTTGTACTCACAGAAGCTATCACCTGCACCAAATGTATGTGTGCACAAATTTATGAAATATTTCATTTAGGTCAGTGGAATAGCGTTGCACTCGCTTCCGTCATCACTTCTTGCTCCAAGTCTCATGGAATCATGTATTGTTATAATTAGGACCAGGACGATTACTCGGTTAGTCGGATTCCATTCAAATACAAGGTGAAACCGGTTTTAATTTTGCTAAACTGCTAATCGTTCTAAAACAATACACATCCTACTATGCCAATAATTTGTATTTTATTGTGTGCATACAACATCTTTGACAAGAATATGCCTGAATGTGTTAATCAACACATAAACAAGCAAACTAGCTGGGTGTGTTTTGGTAACATGTGATACATTAATCCATATACTCAGTCTGATCATATTTAACAAACAAATCTTATTTTATACCTTGAAGGATAAAATAAAAACTAAGGTTGGAAACGAATATCCGAATAACCGGATACTCGTTTTTGTGTCGCCTGAAAAGGCGACATATAGGTGTTACTTTGGCGGCGGCGGTGGCGGCTGCGGCGGCGTCACAAATTGCTTGTCCGGAGCATAACTTTGTCACCTTAAGTTCAAATGACTCAAGATTTGGTATGCATGTTTCTTACAATAAGCCGAAGTGCAGTGCACAAGAACCATAACTCTACCTGTCATAGTTTTTGAATTATTTCCCTTTGATTGATTTTATTAGAGCATTTCTTGTCCAGAGCATAACTTTGTCACCTTAAGTTCGAATGACTCAAGATTTGGTATGTATGTTTCTTACAATAAGCCGAAGTGCAGTGCGCAAGAACCATAACTCTACCTGTCATAGTTTTTGAATTATTTCCCTTTGATTGACTTTATTAGAGCATTTCTTGTCCGGAGCATAACTTTGTCACCTTAAGTTCAAATGACTCAAAATTTGGTATGCATGTTTCTTACAATAAGCCGAAGTGCAGTGCACAAGAACCATAACTCTACCTGTCATAGTTTTTTAATTATTTCCCTTTGATTGATTTTATTAGAGCATTTCTTGACCGGAGCATAACTTTGTCACCTTAAGTTCAAATGACTAAAGATTTGGTATGCATGTTTCTTACAATAAGCCGAAGTGCAGTGCGCAAGAACCATAACTCTACCTGTCATAGTTTTTGACTTTTTTCCCTTTGATTGATTTTATTAGAGCATTTCTTGTCCGGAGCATAACTTTGTCACCTTAAGTTCAAATGACTCATGATTTGGTATGCATGTTTCTTACAATAAGCCGAAGTGAAGTGGGCAAGAACCATAACTCTGCCTTGCATCGTTTTTGAATTATTTCCCTTAGATTGATTTAATTTGAGCATTTCTTGTCCGGCGGATAACGTTGTCACCAAGAGGTTGAATGACTTGAAATTTGGTATGCATGTTTCTTACCAAAAGTCCAAGTGCAGTAAACAAGAATCGTAACTCTACCTTGTGCCATTTTTTATTTTTGTCCCTTTGATTGATTTTATAAGCATTTCTTGTCCGTGGCATAACTTTGTCACCATAAGTATTGATGACTCCAAGATAGGTATGCATGTTTCTTGCTGTGACATTTTTTTGTCCATAGCATCACTTTGTCATGTTTAGTTCAGATGAGTCGATATGTAGCCCAATAGTGGATAGTTTTCCATGACAAATGTGCATGTCGTCAGGTGACACATGCGACTCGCGGAGCTTTTATCTGTTCTAAGTATCCGGATAGCAAATTGGTATTCGAATATTCGTTATATCATTTGTAAAAATTCGTATCTCAATACTTTAACAAGAGACAATATCTTTTTACACCTTTAACACCTTTAACAATAGAATCAAATTGTTATCAGCGTCACTTTGTTTATTGTGGGGTTTGTTTATTGTTTTCTTTCACACGGGTTCTTCGTTATATTCGCTAATGCGTTCTAATCACTGCCCTGTATATTAAAGCTTGTTTTCACTGGACAATTATCAGCTTATATGCATATGTTAGTCACACTTCCTAAATTTAACATGTTCTCTACTCAATTAGTTATTAAATTATAAGACCCGGTTTAAATTTTATTGCGCGGATTCACGAAACGTGATAAATGACGTTTGAGGGGTAACCAATTTGTTTGTCTTGCGTCGTATGTTACAAACATTCTTTTATCATCGGCAGCTACTTATAATCCAATTTAGCATTGGAGTTTGTTTTATCTGAAAGTAATTATCGGCGAGTAACACAATTAATATGCGTCAATGTTTATTATAAGCGACAAGGGAGATCACTGCGTACAGTTTGTCAAAACGAAAGTAGAAATTCATATAGATGGAGGTACCTACCCTTATAATCATACATCAACACACACAAGTAAAATATTCGTAAAAAAGATACGTTTTCAAGAATAATGCCCAGAATTCAGTTGAAATATTTGGAAAGTTCATAGGATTCGATAATACCTGACTAGCTGACTACTCATAATGAGGCATGAAATGTGAAGCTGTCTGATTGTGGTACACAAAGGCAATCTTGCGAAATTAGGTTACATTTCATGCTGCGCTCAATGCTTGGTTCATTTTTGATACGGATAACCGGATAATCGTTCCGATAGCAACCCGACTATCCGGAAACCAATTGTGGTAGCCGTTGCCATCCTTAATAAAAACACATGAATTATGCTGCTGAAAGTACCTTGATATGGTAATTGTGAAAGAAAACACCATTTTCCATATGGCAGCCGATTAACTGGTTCGATTGGATTTCACATCACGATTAACTGGTTTCAAAATATTGAAATCGTCCCGGTCCTAGTAATAATCAAGTTCACTAAAAGCAATAATAATTTAATGACATGTCTTTGATTAATCTCTGGATTTTGTATTTCCATTGCAGGGCCAACAAAAATGTGACATTAACTTTATCATGGAACGTTATACCAAATGCTGGCACTTTGCCAAAAGTCAGAGGGCAAGGTCACCACAGATTTGGGTTTCCAGAGGAGTACAGTCCTAATAGATTCCAGTGATTGTTGCTCAAAGGACTTCTAGGATTTTTCAATTGGTGTAATCAAAACATATGGTGGAGGGAAACTGGCCAACGACATCTTCATAAGATACAAGAAGGCCGATGTTCTGCTCCAAAAATTCTTATCCCTACGAACAACTTTCAGAATTTTTTTTTTCTTAATTAAGTTTTAAACTGGAGGTTTTGTGAAAGATTACCTCTGAATAACTGTCTATAGTTATTTAAAACAACAGACAGGTCACTTTATACAGATATATTTCCATGTGTGATTTAAGGAGTTATTTCTTTGGTAACAATCTAAGCGACCATATTGGTCCCAAGTATTGCACTCAGCTGTGTATTGGAGGCAGGTAAAACATGGGAGATGTTACAAAAGTCTAATGCAAAACAACAACAAAAGAATACATCCATTCCCGATTTGCTCATCAGGGACTTGGAAAATGTCTCAAGCTGAGTAAAGACTTGGAAAATGTCTCAAGCTGAGTAAAGAATATTTCAAATTATTGGTAACAATTCTGAGTTGATAAAAATTCAAGCACTACTTGGAAGAATTGGGAATCTGTTACAGAAGTTTATATGATATAGTATGTTGTTATATCAAGCACTACTTGGAAGAATTGGGAATCTGTTACAGAAGTTTATATGATATAGTATGTTGTTATATCAAGCACTACTTGGAAGAATTAGGAATCTGTTACAGAAGTTTATATGATATAGTATGTTGTTGTATTAATGATGTCATTAGTGATTATTTATGGCGAAAAGCTTACAACTTAAAATGTCAGTTCTTACCTCATAGTTTGTGGTAATTGTCTAAAACTGCCACTTTGAAATGTACCAGTTACATCTTTACCATATTGTATAATTGTCATCACTCACCATCTGTTGTACACACTTGTTATTTTATAGTTCATGATTTATAGCTTCTATAAATAGGAAAATATTCCAAATCTGTGGTAACAGCAAGACCTAAAGGTTAGATATTCATGATGTAGCATTAATTTGCCTTAGGAAGATCAATCAAATTAAATCATGACCTCATCATTCAAAATTGCCTACTTGGAGTCACTGCCTACTTTCTAGAATAGTTTAAATTGCCATGATACAGAGGTGAGTGATGTTGGGCCATCATGTTTTTATTCTGCCATATAATTATAAACAGCTGATGGGTTTTTATAGCTGCTTCATGACAGAAGCACAGGATGTGTGATTTGTATATATATTCATGCAGATCAGAAATTATACAATACAAATATAGATAACATTGGTTTAAAAAATTAACTCGATAGGTAATTTTTAGCTCGACTTTTCAAAGAAAAAAGTCAAGCTATTGTTGTGACGGGATCGTGGGCGTTGGTTAAGTTTATTGTCAGAGTCAATAAAAGGCATCCACTTGAAACTTAACATAGTTATTCACCATCACAAGGGGAGTCCATACTGACAAGGCTGATAACTCTGTGACCTATATTTATGGAGTTATCTGCCCTCGTTTGGACATGGTACATAGAAATAGTGGCAAATTTTCCACATAAATTGAATTTTCTCAAACTCTATCGAAGTTTTCTACTTGGAGGTCAATACACTTGTGAAATGTGATGACCTACATCTACTGACAAGAGGAAACAAATCCATCCAGCATTTTATAAGAGTTATTCCCCTTTTCTGACTTTGAATCTTTACACAAAAATGTCAATTACTCAAAGACTATCAAAGGTATCCACTTGAAACTCAACAGAGTTATTCACTATTACAAGAGCAGTTCATATAGACAAGGCTGGTAACCCTATGACCTATATTTATGAGTAATCTGCCCTTGTTACTCTTAGAACTTTACTCACAGATAAGCAAGGTTACCATCAAGTACGAGAAAGTCGAGTGTCCAGCACTCGTAGGCGGTGCTCTTGTTAAATTACAACATGATATAAAAATATCATATATAATTTCAAATATTGTATATCCTTAAGTGCCTGATTGTGACCTTAATGTATCTGGATCGGATTAGGGATCTATGATAGGAGCCCCTAAAGTGATATGCTGACACTAGTTAACAAAATATCAAAATATGGGCAAAGTTACAACCCCTCCTGTCCAGTTAGGATAATGTGAGAGTGATGTTGTATTCTATGTGTACACAAAAGATAACTATTGTCTGGACAGGTAAAGCAATTACGTATTTGAGTTTTATAAGTCTTTATTATTTGGTTTTATACCATTCTATTTGACTTAACCACTGTGTCACTCAATTTTTATCTTCACTGGGCATTACTTGCCTTATTCCCCTTGATTCTATGTGGATAAATATGTCAATGGTCACCTATATTCCACCATAGAGTTCAGCTGTCACTCTAGAGGCTCCATAGACAACAATCGGTCAGTAGATTGACTTGTGTGCGTACACTTTCCCTGTCTGGAATTTTTCTTTCATTCATTTTTCCCAATTTTATGATTAACAGCATTGTAAATATCTACATGTTTAAAATGTATGTCAGTGTTTGCATTGAATATTTATAAATTTGGGTACATGAATGCATGTAGCGGTAGTTTGAATATATGATGTTGTATGCATGTATGTAGATAGTAATTCATGTATTTGATATGTATGTTGGTGGTGATGAAGATTTGTGTGTTACTGTTTGCCAACATTGAATTGGTACTCATGAATATTCTTTTGTTTAACCTTCATCCTGAAGAGTTTATTGGTTTAATATTAAATAAGTCAAACCATTGCTACGGAACAATAACACAAACACATGAAGATTAATGAGAACCAATTGCATATTGCTACATTGTATGAATGAAGCTTTTTTGTGTATTGTTGTTAATTTCTTATGCTTTCATTTAATGTATTAAATGTTCGTTCTTTGATATGGTTCTACAAGTTGTGCAAAGTTTACAATGTTATAAATGTACTAAAGTGCAACCACAATAATAAGAAAGGCGGGAAAATGTGGTATATTCCACAAAGGTTGATTAATCACAATTTATCATGACCATATATCTGTTTACTCAAGTAATCTGTAAAACTAATTTTGCCACAGTTGACCAAACTGATGCATGTTTGTAAATATCACATTATTCTGTGCATGATATACTGTGTTCCACTTTTGATGAATTAAAAAATTAGTCGTCACCTAAAATTTAAAAAAAGGATGATCCAACCATGTTGCTATAGCAACCAATGTACTGAGTATTGTACTATATATCTGGTATGTAAGAGTGAATGCAGCATTTATTTTGTGGTTTTAAGCACATGTTGTGTATGTGACATATCTTATATTTCTGCTTATTGTTGTGTATTGTCTCCAACAGCATCAGTCATCGTATTATGTATTATAAGTGTTGTTTTTATCCTATAGGTTTTGAAAACTTGCCACATTCTGGTATTTCATTAATGTATGATGTATTCATCCTAGGGCATTATGTCCAGACTCTTGAGACAGGCAGCAATACTTGCCTCCATCATAATGTCTTCTTAGTACACATTATATAAATCAGTAAAATTGTTTTGGGTATGAAATTCTGAAACCTGTACCTAGCTATAGACGTGTTGTGTATAACAAATTGTTGCAATATTCCTAGTCAGATGCTGGTATAGTGCTGTTTCATTGATCTGTGCAGCTACTGTTAAAGTAAAACAATGCACTGTATCGAGATAAATTGCAATACAAAAACACAACATAAACTCTGCTTTATTTATCATTTCCAACTATTTAGGTGCATGTAAACTTTATATGTTGTATAGAATGTTTGAATACTTCATTTGTAAGCCTTTGTTACGACATGTAATTTAAATCCATAACAAAAATATAGGCATTTTCCGTTTGTTTTTGTACTGCAATTTATCACACTAGAGTTATGTATGGGGTTGGTGGTGTTTATGATATTGTGTTAGTATATCTTATGTCTATGTACTCAACAGTATAACAAAGATGCAGGATCATGTACTTAGTGTGTAAATGTTTTCTGTCAAAAAATTCATGCGTTTAATTTAAAATTGACAATGAATTTTGGGGCAATCTGTGTATCTCAACATGTTAACATTTGTACAATGTACTGTATGTGTATTTATATGTCAATGTTGTCTGGAATGACTTCTGTTTCATAGTACTGTTTTATCAAAGCACTGGTAAAGCTCGAATTTAAAAATCCTTACAAAGCTGTTGCAACTCAAAATATGGGACAGATATGGTTTATTAATTGAACCATAGTTAATATTGCAAATCCCTATACTGCAAGTTGTAGCCGTTAATTTTGACATAAGTTTAAGATTTCCGTAACCGCTTTGATAAAACAGTACGAAGGTGTTCAATATATACTGTAGACCGACATGTTTGCTGTATGATTTAACATTTTTTTGTACCTGGTTGAAAACTTGACAAACTTGTTCAGAGGGTAACAATAATATGGAACGATTTTTCAAATCGTGCACCTGTTAATGATCGCCTTGATAGCCTTAAGGTAATGTGTCCACCTCACTTGCTGGAGGTCCTGGTTGGATCCCAGGGCGTGCCATATCAAAGGGGAAATAAAAATGGTACCATTAATTTCCTTGCTAGGTGCTCAGCATACAAAGGGAACTCTGGCTTCTTTTCTCTCATTCCCTTGTTGCGATGGATACCATCAGGAATGAGGTGTCAAGAGTGATTGATAAGTTGTAAGGAGTTCTTTCACTAACAGTATAAAAACTACAACAACTCTAATTTTGTGCCAGGTCAGTGATCTTGGTGCTTTGCTTGGAATTTTATTTTGACTACAGAATGAACCTCGTGTTGGAAAAGTGCTTACCAGTTTTATTATTTGTATGAAATAGCATGTTAATGAATTGATCATGTAATTTCTGGGTGACGTCACATTTCAATGATTATCATGCTCTTGATATGTGTTATAGATCACAGTTCATATTTATCCAGTACCTCATGTATATTGTACTATAGTTCATACATGTATGTATATATAGGAGTGAATTGTCTATATGAACACCTCATACTTGATGCTTGTGTTATAAAAGTTTTGTATAATGCTGATAAATTGATCTGTAATAAACATAAAATAGTAATGTTTGTTGTATGTTTGTGATCAACCGTGACAGTTGTAAGTATAGTCTACCGATGATAACACTAGCCTTTGTTTACAAATGAGAATTAAATGCATTTTCGATGTTGTTCAATCTTTTGCATAATCACTTTAATGCATATACTCTTTCAATCTATGCTGAAAACAAGCGGTCAGTCGACCGTGCAGTGTGTATAGTATCCATGTTTATTTATTGGTAAGGCTAGAGTTATATCCGGTGAGCTTTATATGGTCATTCCGTTGTTTCCCTGCCAGATTGACTAATGACTTACAACTTTGAAGGAAGACAGCTGTGTGATACAAGGAATCAAGGTGTGATATCCTTGTTCTTTCAGATTAGGCTTCCTGCTTCTTTTATGTTCCCAGTGTGTAGCACTAATGCAAGGGAGAGTAACCAGATCATCTCTAGTTGGATTGGAAGTGTTTTAGAAATGACCAAGTAACCTGGCCAAGAATTGAACCAGGGACCTCTCCATCCGTAGTTAAGATAGTGTGTAATGTTTTATTTGATGTGAACCCCACTACTGACTTATCATACGATTTTATTCCCCCAGCGTCAAGTTTCTGATTTTGTCCATCATTGGGTTATATATGGTATTGAGGAGTTTTATTGACCTATCAAAAAGTACATAACTTCACGGTATGTGCACACTTTAGATAAATCTTTTTATTATACAGTGTACAGCTTCTGTGTAATTATGTTAATTCTAACGGGTCAAAAAAATTCCACACCAGTATTCTTTGTTGCAAGCCTACAATAGATTGTCTCCCTTAGTTGAAATTGAATTGAACACATCAGTCAATATGATGCCAGTACGCTGCACACATTTATGGTTACAAGTTATTGGTGGCCATTTTTTCAAGCTCTCTACTTATGCAATGGGTTGGCCCCTTGATTGAGAAAATGAAAGCCATACATAAAATGTACTCAAAATGAGGACAAACAACATATCATGTTTATATGTTTATTTTTTCATCATATTTTTTTCATGAAAATAAAGTCATTATTACATCAAAATGCATATTTAGAAATAATATAAAAACAATCAGATCTCGAAAATAAAATTAAAAAAACATCTACAATATGTAGTGACATTTTCTTGCACATAGTGTGGTGTATTTAACCAGACAGATCTCTGTTCTAACATTAATATACAATATAGGTTCTGTTTAACAGAATAATTATACTTCAACACCAGCAACACAATGACATACCATCATATATAAACATACAGAAATCACGTCCACAATACAGTTACATATCAGTTATCTGTATCACTTTAATAGGAGAATAATTAATTGTCCATACAACAATGGCTTAGAAGAATAAGGTCGCAAGTGCATATTGCTATTTTCAGAAAACAAGAAAAAAACAGTCTGAAAACTATTCTTTCAGCTTTTTCTACTTCAGTTTGTTCAACATGACCTCTTCCAATTGTCATGAAAATAGGTTCATAAGAAGTGCCTTGTAATGCAGATTTGAAATATGTCCATGCCTTATAAGGTCGTAAGTAGCACTTATTCTTATAAGCCAGCGATATAGGGGTTTTGTGTTGTTCATAATTACCATTACTGGTACTTCATCAATAAATGC
Organism: Spisula solida; assembly: GCA_947247005.1. Taxonomy (NCBI): domain Eukaryota; kingdom Metazoa; phylum Mollusca; class Bivalvia; order Venerida; family Mactridae; genus Spisula; species Spisula solida. Next base: position 32,762,269 of record OX365950.1, on the reverse strand, counting down.
TGAAAAAAGTTTCACAGATGCACAAGAAATTTTGAAAATGGAATGAAATTTTATAGGCAAGGTAATAATTCAATGACTCTAATTAAATCTAATATTTGGTTACACTGATTTCTATAATGTATGAATTTAAAATTTAATTTCGAGTCAATCGATCACACTAATTATGTATGAATTTATATTTTTAAATTCATGTATATGTATAAAAGAAATACATGGAAATATAAAACTTTACCAACATTGTTCGAGGGCATTTATCACGGAGATGATTTCGAAGCCTGAGGATATACTGGTACATGTACATACAAGAGTGGAGATAAACTGTATTACGATGAAATGTAGAAGTTTTACTTCAAAAACATTTCCCGAAACATTTAGTACAAAATATACACCTGAAAAAGAACACATAATTCAAACATGGGTTGATGGAAATATCTGAAGACGGGAAATATAACACAATAACATGCATGGAACAAACATGGAAAATGGAATGTATCGGACAGTAGAAATATTTGCTGGATAAATCTACTATATACAGACAATAAATTGAACACTCGCCGAACCAATTCATACATAGTATATGCCACATAACATCACTGGTAACTGTATCAGTGAAAAAATTTAAACATTTGTTTTCGTAAATTTTATTAATATATCTACATAAAAAAAAAATTTCAATTACATATTTTACAATGATACTGTTACCTGTCCTTAACACATGCAATAGTTTTTAGTACCATACATGATCAAATATTTTTTTTATTTGCAGTGGACATATTTTCATGCATGAAATTGACTATGAAATCAAACTATATTAAACCACTTTTACCTTTTTTAACAGTCAAATTACTTCAAATGCTTAAGTGTTTTTTTCAAGATATAGTTTTTTCATTCACATTCATAAAAAGCATAGTGGTAGTCCACAGTACTTATATAAGTTTCTCATTCTAAATCTAGATATGCAATATATACAAAGTGTTTAACATAATACTGTAGTGAAACAATAATACAAACCTTTCATGCAGATAGAAAACTCACAAATAATTGAACAACAAGTAAACATGATCATATCTATACCATAGATTAACACGCAGTCAACTGCATAACTGGATGATAAATGAAATATAGCAATTTAAGCCTTTACTCCATAGATCCACTAACCCATCAGTATCCTGATAAGAGAATAGTTGGAGTATGTATGTCATCTCCATACAGCTAACTGGAAATTAATTGGTGATTACTGATAGGAATGGTAGGACTATGGAGTAATGGGCTAACTGATTAAATAGAAGAGCACCATACAAATGCAGTTCATATTACTATGAACCAACAAATTATTTTGCACAATTTAAGTTCACAGAGTTCGCAAGTGGTATGAAAGATGCTGGAAATCTGCTGATTGCGAACATTTTTAATCACAACTGTAAGTTACTGCACAGTATTTGATAACACAATCAGGTTGATGGGTTTGATTCATAAGAATGTTTACAAAAATCTTTTCTTAAATCAATTTCCTGATACAATGTAATAATATCATGTACATATTGCGGTATTAAAAATTGCGAATCTTTTAACAGTAGATTTTAAACATGCATTGTCTAGGTCTGTTTGACTTGATGCTTTTGTTACAAGATGTACATGTTTTTAGAAAAATATTGAAAATATACATTTATTCATAAATAAAACTCCTAAACATAAAGTAGATTTACTGCAATCTGCAACAAAATTTAATTATAAAATCTAATAATTATATACATGTACAACATTTCATTTTGTTGATTTTTACAAATTAAATAGAATTATTTACAATTTTTAAAATACAACATATTGCATACATGGTAACAGTCACTTTTTTGCATTAACATAAAAAAGACGTAAGGTATGCATGCACATCAACGAGACTGATAACTTGAGACATGTTTAGATTACTTCAATATCCATTGAACAATAACAAAACATACAGAAAGCTATAGAACTCTGTATTTAATATTATGACTGTGAACATAAATGGAATTCGGCAGAATTTAAAAACAAGTAAATAAATATTTCCTCAAGTTTTTCTAATGACTGTGTTGAACGAGATTGATAAAAAAATATTGTTTCCATAAAATATGCATTCAGATTAGCAAGATAGAATTTGACCTGTTCGAAATATTCATGACTGCTTAAATAATGTTTTCGTACTTCATGGACATTATTCATTAACTGTGTTATTATCATACTATGAAGATATTATACTCTGTTTTATGAAGAAACGATCTTCAAAGATTTACTTTTGAGAATTTGCTAAAGTTTCCTATGAAAATAACAATATAAAATGTTACGATAACCAGTCTATCGAAAAAATAATTTATATCAAAATACATTTTAGTTAATGTTGCCTAGCAACACATACCGATACAAAAACTGAGTATTAAGAATGGCTAAACATACAATTATCTATCACACATACTCCTCTCGATCGGTAGTCTTTGCATCGACTTCCACAAAGTCTACACTATCAGCATCGGGCAGAAGAGCAATGTCAGTAAACACACCTACAAGTTTCTCAAACTTGGGTCCCCAATTCAATAAATCATCCCAGTCAAATGCATTGTTGGGTATTTTTGATTGTCCATGTTGCTCATCAGTGGATCGTTCATTGCTAGAGAATGAATTCCCCCCTGAATCTAGTCCATCTGCTTTAAAGTTCTTATTATGATATGCACCGTCCTCATTTTCATTGTCAACTTCTGTCAAATTAGAAAATATCCTACTATTAGGATCAAAGTCATTCCTAGGTTTATCATTTTCATATTCAAACTCAGAACATGTAAAGGAATCATTTGCACTATCATCGGAACTAGATTCTGGTGGTTCTAACAATACACTTGTGTCTTGATAATGCTCAAAAGGTTTTTGCATTTTTCTTGTGTTATTTTCACTGGAAGTGGAAAATGCTTCCATAAGACTAGCTGGACTTTCACGAGGTCGTGCATTAAGCCTATCCACTTCTTCAAGTGTCAAAAATTTACTATTTTCATAATTATGATTCACTGGTTTCTTTGAACTAGTTGGCTGCCCGTTAGGCAACATCTGTCTCTTGGGCTTATTGGGCGTTGAGCATGAATGTTTACTCCTCTGACTGGCAAGACTATGGTCTGACGTGGCTCGACTACTACCACCATTTAGATCAGTCACTGGCATATTGTGACCATGCATATTGACATGAGTCAGCGGACTCTGTCGCACATTTGGACTCTGTCTCGATAACTGATTTATCGGACTATTTCTCATATTATTTGGACTACTTCTGGCAAGATCGTTCAAATATGGAACACTAGTTAATAAATTAGGACTGTCTCTAACAGGGTGTGAGTGTTGACTACCATGATTACTCTGGTAATGTCGCGAAGAATGCTTCGAGTTACGGGAATGATCAGAATGTGTCTTATTCTTACGTCGATTTCTTCCACCGTCAGGGAAATGTCTATAATAATCAACTACATCTATATCTGATGGTGCTATACTGCTAGCATTTTCTAAATCATAATGTTCAGCCATTTCACCGTTCAAATCACGTAAATGAGTGACATCACTAGCGTTGTCAATTATCACAGTACCATCTTCCATCTCTAACGGCATCGGAGATCGCCCAACCTCGGATTTAATTATATCCGGTTTCATTAAATGACTGTTTTGACGATTATAGGTACTTCCAGCTAATTCTTGGGCAATATGATTTCGAATGATTAATTTATCAATGTTATTCTCCCCGTACCCGGAATCCTGGACACTGTGTCCACTACTATTAGCGCTATTAGTAAATGCTGCTCCATTTTGTTTCTGTTGCTTATTTTTCATGCACAATGCACGTCGTTGTCTGAGAACGATGAATACCACTACAATCACGATAAGAAGGACTACGAAGAATACGATCATGATAATAATGCCAATACTGAGTGCAGTTTCGTCCTGAGGTATAGCAGCGCACACAACTTCTTCACCACTTAATGAGCACTCTTTACCATTACATGCGTTATTGGCACAGAGACTGACACATCCATTCGATACCTCACCTACTGCTTGTATGTTATACACAGAGTTGCTTCCATTCATCGGTAATTCCTCGCCATCCAACTTCAACAATGATATACAACCATTGAAATCTTTCAAGCTCTCATTGTCGATTGTTATGGAGTTTACTGTTGATGAAATACCACCAAGCGTCAATTCCTGTATGTTGTGTGAATTAAACAGGAAAGATGGAATACTTTCTGTTTTTGTCTCGGAGTCAAGTTTAAGAGTGACATCAGTGGCTGAAAATAACAATTAGATCATGTTTATATCATTGAATAAGATAGATATGTTCATAACCTATATAGGTAAATATAAAGGTTGCTAAGTAACATAGGCAAAACGGACATAAAAGAATCATAAAAGCACAACAATTGAGACAGTAGGATTTAAGAGGCACATCTGTGGTTGAAAATGACTATTAATGCTTAATTAATTCATGTTTTACAGATAAATATAAGGTTGCTAAGCAAAGCAACTTTACTGATGATTGTGAGTATCTAAAATGCCCTTCTTGTTAGTACAGTTAATATAATGGTGGACAATCAACCAGAAAACTTAGATTTGATTCCTGAGTTACGTTATATTCCTCCCACTTCATCCGCATGTGGAGAAGTTGTCAGTGGCTTGCGGAGGATCAAGTTGGATCTAGTTGATTTAGATTGGTTAATCCAACGTGCCACCACAAATAACTAAACAAATGCTGATAAATGGTTTAAAGCTGACCGAACATAACAAGGTTTAATGTCTAAACAAAACATATTATATTGTTCTTACCTGTCGCAGTAATAGTAGCATTGTGCCATTCTCCATCCGTCACTGATGTGGTTGCTATGGTAACAGACTGTGATCCACCATACTGTTTCACTGTAAACTTGAGTTTGCCATCATACACCTGAAAAAATGTTTACATTTCATGGTAATAATGATCATTATAACATTCTTTTCGTACAGGTACATCAATATACACATTGGACTTAAGAATTTTTGCTGTAACAATTCTATAAACTGCAACATTTGACCTAACAATATATAACCATATTTGAAGAAAGTAGTCAGTTGACTTGTCACTTATGATATTCAAGATACATAACATGTAAAATTTATAGCCAAACACTATTTTTCGGTTATTTAGAAACAAGTCTAGTCAATAATTGTAATTATTCAAAAATTAATGGTTATAAGCCTTCAAACAACACAAAACACAAACTTACCGACAAAACGCTAAACCTGCTGCCCTTGTATGAGGCAAAGAAGATCACGCCCATATTTGTTGTAGTTCTAAATCGAACAAACACACTCGAGTCACTGGTTGCTCGGCGACGTCTAGTGGGCGTGGCAGATTCCAGTAGGGCATCACGACGAACATCCTCTTTCATTGTAATCTTCACAAACGAGTCGGGACTGAACTCAAATGGATTCAGTGCTGCAATATAAAGTTTGGATGTTTAGAAAATCTACAATAGCTGTGAACAAACTACAACATTATTGATATGCATAAATTCAAATCATTATGATGAACCATAAATCGAAACAGAAATATAAGCAACATTAAAGTTTCAAGTTTTCAAACATGATCCATTACTTAGCAGGAATAAAGTTTTAAGCAACAAACCTCCTACAGATGCACAACAACTTGAAATGATGATGAACAACAATAAACAGATTTTCGGTAGTACATGTAACACAAAATGATGACCCCTGTTGTCCAAATCATCTCCAAATAAGCCGACAGCAGATGGATCAGAAATTTTGTTACCATGACTTGGCTTCAATGATTGTACATTCTACAAATTGATTCATCCAAACAAAAATGAATGCAAAAAAAATTAACATATAAAATCAAATACCTTGTTGACAATGTGGTCCGCTGAACTTGGCTGTACAATAGCAGACGGCATGTGACCATTCACGTACGCACACTCCTCCATTACGACACTCGTAGTTTCGGCAGACGTCATCACTACTCTTTCGTGGACATTCGTTTAAGATACCGACTTTCTCAGAAGGTGGTACTTGAAGTTTATCCTGTCCGTTAATCAAGAAACTACGAATACAGCCGACAAAGTCATGTGACTCAACTTGACCCGAATGATTTAGAATTGTCTCGATATTTCTCACACCTCCAATCATCAATTGGTGATTTCCAACTTCCAGTCTCCTAAAATTAGAGAAATTTTGCTCCAAATGAAACTACACACACAATTTTATACAGTTCTTATCAAATAAGAACTTGACAACAAGTCTATAGTAACAAAGATTTGAACAATACCAATTAGCATTTCTTAATGTGAACTACTAGAATATTGTCATTAGTAAGAAATATTAGAATAATATCAAAGACTTATTACGGGTCCTACTGAGGCATAATGCCCAATCCTGAAAGTTAGAAGCAAGTCTGTTTCAGGTGCCATTAGAAGGCATCCATGCACAAAACTTTGTCAATTCTTTGAAAAAATTTCACCGTATAACTTTTATTTTCTACAGAAAAGTTCATTCTTTATAGTGCAGCAAGTCAGGATTATTCTGATATTGTAGGACGTCTGCTTATTCAGCCAGTACATGTTGAGACATTTGTTTGTGACAACATAACAAACATTTATCAAACATATCTACTTTTTATTCATAATGTATGCAGGCGTCTGTAAGTCTACGGGGTAGTTATAATTTTAAGAAGTAAAACATTATAACAAATGTGCTTTGTTTAATTCTTGGACACAATGTCTCAAATCAGGTAACACAATCTCTTTATCTAGTGATTATTTTAAGTGTCGCAAGCAAACTCAATCAACAAGATACTCAATATTCATGCAATCAGAATTTTTTTATCAAAATGAATATAATGGTTAATTACATCTGTTATATTTTGAACACAACCATAGACATTCCGAGTATTGTTTTCTACATGCAAATGCAAAACTTAATGATTAAATTTAGTAAAATTGACATTTTAAACAGGACTTGAAAATGACAATATGTTGCAGTTTGTTTATGGCAAAGTTTGAACTAAAACAAACATTCATTAAATAGTTGTATGCTATATAAGGATCTCTGGTTTCAGGCCAGCATAGATAACAGTTATAAATAAAATTAATGTCCTCCAACTCCATCTTTGATCTTAAATATCCTAGCTTAACAGAGTCAAATCCAAACCTTGACATCCTGAAGACATTTGGAGCTCATCACTTCATTATGTCTTAATGTATATTTAAACAGTAACTATCTAATACTTTAATATACTAGCATAGTATATCATCTTGACATTAAACAAAGAATACAAGGGCAGTAACTCTGCAACATTATAAATTATCAAGGCATATGCAGTATGTTTCACTTATTATATATTTTGCACCTATAGTGGTATTCAACCTCGTAATGTACGGCGCCAACTCCATGCAATGCGAAGTACGAATGCACTAGACAACTCAGCTATTGCAACAACCCAAAATAAATGAAACAAACATTTTGCACCTATAATTCGGATTCGAATAGAAAATAGTAAGCAACTTAATTTTGTGACAAATTCCAAACCAGGTAATATTACAAACATAGATGATTTATTATAATTCATGTGTAAACAATTTCTGTTCATTGATTATCTACTTGTTAAAGAATTCAATAAACGATTGCCAGCAAAATGACAAAGCAGAATTTACGTGATTTCATTCTTGTCAAAATCATTATACAACTGGTGAATAGTTTTTTAAAATATTGAAAAGTTGACATCCGCAGATAGCAAAACATTTCAAAATATTAATTGAACATTTTGTGGGAAACATAGACAAGAAGCTTAGTATGATGTCAAGAAACTTAAAACAAGGAATGGAACAGGATGACATTCCATACGTTTTACATCATAAATATGTTTTATTGAACAGCATGCCTCAGATAAACAATTCATTTAACTCCTAAGTCAGTTGACAATTTTATATCTGTATAAACCAGTGCAAGATTTAGCATTTCATTTATTTATATGATGATTAAGAAAAGGGGTCACAATGGATTTAACATTCCTGACTTGACAGTAACACCCGAATGCTTAGATAGACACAACGTAGATATTTGGAACTTGAAAGGTGATATTGACGACCTTTATGGAGTTGAAAGTTTACTATCTTAGATATGTCATGTCTATTTAAAGTCACATTAGGATTAAAGGATTAATGTCATGTGACAGATTACCATGGCAACCAGAATGTCATATTTCTGAAGATCAAAGGTTTCGTTTTTGGTAAGATTTTAAAACAAATCCAAATAATCATGTTTTATTTCAAGTTTTTCTTTACAACACAAACATGCCAAAGCAGACAGATTGATCATGTAATAAAATAAATGAGAAATGTGGTAGCTAAGCTGTATATTCTCTAACACTGATCAGACATTTTGTTTTAGTGTGTTATCTTTCATACAGTTTTAAAACTCATTACTTTCAATGAGAATCCACTTCAGTCCATTAAATTCAAGTTTATCATTCGGTAGCCATTTTGTTATTTACCCAATAAATGAATACAGTAAATTAATCAGAAAGAGATTATTACAGAACATCTCAGGGATTGCGCCCCACAGCCAGTTACACTAGGCAATTTTCAGGTAATCTGATTCTGTCAAACATCGATGATTTTATATACAATGTTTCTAGTTCCTCAACATCTTCCAGGGATCAAATGGCAACTTGCAAATTTTAGCAAGTAGCTGTTTTTTCTAACTAGCTAAATGAGAAAATCTACTTGCAAATTTAGACGTCCCATTAAAAACATTACAATATCCTTAAACCTATATAATATACCAATGTAACATAGCCAGAACTATTGTTTGTCAATCTGTAATAAATAAACCTCACTCCTGTACTATTGTTTGGATTTCAATGAAAATTTAGGTGAATCATTTGTACCCAGCCTAGCAGGACATATTGTCAGGAATTTTAGATTGGCTGTCCTGACAACTCATTTGAAGTTTGTTGGCCTTTTTATGCATCGGAGACCACAGACATTTTTTGTGCTTGCAAAAAATAGCATGTGATGATTTTATCCACTTGGATTTTTGAGAAATCTACTTGCATTTAGCAAGTACTAAATTTGAGCACTGTCTTCAGAATTCATGATTAGTACATTTTGAAATAAAAAAAAAATTGTGCACCTAATCAGTCTAGTTGCCTGAAAACTAAACTCAACTAAATTTTAATACAATAACACTAATGAGGAAAGAATGAAGGTCTGGTAACAGACTGGTTCTATTGACTAACTTGGGATAATATGAAGGTCACTTACTCTGAGTTTTGTGTTTGATTTTGTCCATAGCAAGCGGTACCAATCTGACACTCCTCACATGGTCCTCCATCATCTGGGCAACTTTCAACCCACACTCGGGACATCTGATAATCATAAAGAAACATAATACAATGCATATGTATTTTATTCAAAGTTTGCCTGTAACAAGAGTCAACAAAGATGGTAATCTTTTAGAACATTTTTCACTGCTTATATGTACTGGAAAAATTAACAGACTTTTTACATGGAAATTCTTAAGATTAGCAAGAAGCAAGACAGTTTCACAAATTCAATGTCTTAATCAAATTTTGTGGATGCTAATAAAAATGTAAGTTTGTGTAGTCGAAATTTTTTGTATTACACAAGATGGAAAAGGAAACCCACATTCTATAATTAGGGGGGTATAAATTGGTTTTGCAACATGAAACCAACAAAAATTTAGGCAGTTTTACAATTATTACTGACCTCTCTATTCCGGTTAACTTTGACCTTGAACCATGATCCAGTGTTGACCATCTTGTTGATTGTGACACGCTTGACGTCCTGTGATCCAAGGGCAACAGAGAACCTGATTCTTCCATCTAGTATTTCCAAGGCGATAAAGGAACTAGAGCCTGTCAGTGAGGATGGATTATACAGGAGGAGTGCCCGACTCTTCTGTGTGGCAAAGATAACTTCTATCTCATTGTTCAAAGCAGCAAGTTGTGGGAACATCATGTACGACATTTCACTGAAACCAAGACTAGTGAACTGACACAATTCACCCCAGTATGCGTACGGACATTCACACTGGAATTTGTCTACCAGATTCTTGCAGGTACCTCGCATGCATGGATCAGTCCTACAGAAGTTGTCACCATCTTGACAAGTCTTCCCCACATATCCTTCAGGACAATGACATTTGAATGAACCAGCAGTGTTCTGACACGAGCCACCATTTTGACAAATTCCGGTTTTACATTCATCGACATCTGTCTCACAGCTGGTTCCCTTCCATTCTGGTGGACATTGACATGTATTCTGGTTCCCACATGTACCGCCATTTTGACAATATGTAGTACCACATGGACGTGCTTCCTCGCTGCAATCTGATCCAGTGTACTGAGCAGGACAATCACAGACTGATAGTAAATCTAAGCTTGGATTTGAAAATGCTTGGTTCAAGGAATCTGCATTCTGATTGGTGAAACCTACAGTCACATGATTTATACATTTCCCGCCATTTCTACATCCAGAATTAATACATTTGGTGAAATCGATGTCCAGGATAAATATACCAGCGGCTGACTCAAGTTGACTTTTTGCATCAGACATCCTTTGTCTGATACTTTGTTTGGAATAATATTCAGCACTTGCAGCTTTTTGAACAGCCAGATAGAGAAGCAGGTTACCAGAAGCTTGATCATTCATAGCATACAACATTACATTGTCCTGTTCATCAAAAGCTTTCTTCAATTCTTTAACAAATGGAGTATAAGCTGTGGCCATAAACTGAGCAGACGTACTTCGAGTTATCTCCAGAACTGAGGTTTTTGCTAAGGTAGCATTATCAAAGATATTCACTTTAACAGAAATGTCATATTTCACAGTATTTGCGGTCGAAGTACTTCCGTCTGATCCTTGGATCTCCAGTGTGTATGTGTCTGCTGTCGGTATGCTGTTTACAAGCAGACGACAACTATCGGACGCCATACTGAATGGTGTATTACTGGTCAGCAGACTACATGTTGGATATCCACTGATGTCGGCATCAACTGGTCGAACATCAGCAATAGGATCAGTAGGAACCCTTCCATTGAACAGATTCAAAAATACGGTTAAGTATCTTGGGGTTGGAGGCGTGTCATTGATATCAGAAACTAACACTTTGAAGGTCAAGGTCGATGACATTTGTTTGGAACCACCATCTTTGACAATAATTGGTACATTGAACTCTGGGATAGATTCTCGATCTAGAACTCTTTTTGTCTTAACTACTCCAGTATTTTCATTGATGTCAAAATAATCATATTCCATATGTGTTCGGCTTAACTTCACATACGTGTAAGGTTCACGGTTTCCAATATCATCTGGATCTGTTGTAAACTGAGTCAAGGTCGTGACCTGGATACCTGCCGACTGACCTTCAGTGACACTTGCCGTGAAGTTAATGAATCTTGGACCGTTATCGTTGACATCATCTAACCATACTCTAACCATAGCAGAGCCTGCAACAGAAATATCATACACACATTAGCCTCAAACTAACAACACATTACAGACCAGACAATAGTTTGCATCTTTAGTGGGATTCAAACCTATCATGTGAAGTACATACACATTAGATCACTCGGCTATCACAGTAACCCCAAAAATGTTGTGTAAATAGTCATCAATTTGAAACATTGAAGTAGTACTGGTAAATATAGTAGCTAAGCTGTCAATGTCTGTGCAAGCTTAACAAAACTGCATTGGAAAATGAAAATATAAAGCATTTTAATTCAGACTTCATGATTATTATAAGAATAATAATCTTCTTTAACAATCAAATAGATCAATGAAAAAAACATACTAATGGTTCGGCTGTACAAAAGATATATAGATTTCAAAGCTGAAACTTGGAACTCACCAGTTTCTGGAGGGGAGCCAGTGTCCACAGCACCAACTGTAATGTTGTAGATAGGAACAGTCTCCCTGTCTAATGTTCCTTTACCAGTAGTAGAAATGTAACCAGACTGACTGTTGATTTTAAATAATTTTTGTTGGTTGCCATCGAGGATAGTGTAGCTGAATGATCGATCAGACAATTCAAAGTCATTATCTTCTGCTATCACCGTGGCAACGCTAACATCTCTTCCGGAGTTTTCAAGAATATGAGCTTGATAGGTGTCCTGTGTAAACCTTGGTGCGTCGTTGGCATCCTGGACTGAGATGTGAACCAGACAGGTATCAGTGTCATTACCTTTAACACTTCCCCAATTTTTAGCAAGAACTTCTAGCGTGATTTTTGGCGAAGACTCGTAATCCGGTTGACCCGATACAAGAATATCCCCAGATCTGGGATCAATCTTGAACCCTTTTGCATTACTTTCGCCCACAAGGAAATAATTGACAATACCATCTTGACCGTCATCGTTATCTGTGGCTCTAACTTGACCGACTGATGTTTTCGTTGCTGCAGATTCACTGATACTGAAGTAGTAAACGTCCTGCACAAACTTGGGCACAAATTCATTCACACCTTCAACATAAACTGTCAGTGACATTGTACTCTTTTTAGAAGCATCTGGATGATTCAGAGCCATGATAGTTAGCGAATATTTGTCCTTGGTTTCAAAGTCAAGGTCACTCTTTGTTGTAACTATACCAGTGTTTTCATTGATGTTAAATTTATTGGCATCCGATCCATCGCCTACAATAGCATACCTAATCACAGCATTATCACCAAAGTCATTATCTACAGCAACCGCGTGGTACACAGAAGTACCATGAGGGGAGTTTTCATCAACAAACACTGTGTCGATAGTCTGACCAAATATGGGATCATTGTCATTCAAATCTCTTAGTCTTATAGTGTATGAGGTGGTCGTCTGCTTATAATTGAGTGCCTTGTCACGAGCTGTGATAGTTAAAGTGTACAGCTTGGTTAGTTCATAATCCAGATTTCCTTTCACAGTTAGTTGTCCACTGCTTCGTCCGATATCAAAAGTGTCGTCAAGATTTCCTCCAGTGATGTCATACATAATTTCTGCATTCAGACTATTGTCATTATCATTAGCAACAAAAGTTTCTATCAACGAGCCGACGGCCAAATTCTCGTTGATTGTAATCTGTTTTGAAGCAGGTGCTACAAAGTTTGGAGAATACAGGTTGTCCCCGGTAACTGTCAGTTTAACGTTAACAAACGATGATTGAGGTTGTGTCCCTTTGTCTTCAGCCTTAATGACGACAAGGAATATTTTATTGCGAAATCCAACCAGGGGTTGAGAAACTGATATAATGCCTGAAACAAAGAAGTCAGAATTTTCAAAGTTTATAACAATTCAATGTCAAAACCCAACATGATTCCCTTACTACTAAAACAACTCATGCTTTACTTGACCCATTTGAATATAACTATGATAAATTAAATGTAGTAGTAAAAAATTGGTTTCTTCACATGCTTCACAACATTAGCATTTTCAAAATCATGCCATAAGAATATGATCATGTGACTAGAGATAAACTAGTTGGTAACCCAGAGGTGGTCTCGCAAGTATCCAACAGATATCTATAGGGTATCACACTTAGATTGCTTTTAATATCACTCAACTGTTTCTCCCTCAAAGATGGAAATCATTGAACAATTAGGCATGGGAAAAACTTGATCACACTTATGACTGTCTCAGATGAACGCAATTGATAACAATATTGACCAACATAAACATCACGGCTGTCAATCAACAGCTAGTTCAAATGGAGATGCAATTGTGAAACTAAGAAGAATATAATTTGACATGTATGTATAATATATATACCTGAGAATCTGTCCACATTGAAGTATGACGAGCCATTTCCACTGGTGAGAAAATATTCCACTTTAGCATTGTCACCATAGTCATTGGAATCACTGAAGATAGAAACATATACCATTGTAAATATAAATCCAGTCTACTTTTGTTCACACTTGATCATGATTTCAGCAGCTACAACCATAACTGTTATAATCTATTTAGGACACACATAACTTGCAACATAGATACTCACTTTAGGAAAATAGAAACGGTTGATGATATCAATAATTGAATATGTTTAGTATTAATCATACCAAAAAAATGTTTTGAGTTTTATATTTTAAAAGAGTTTTCAGAAACGTATATTCCTAATGGTCATCTGTGTTGCTATAATTACAGGTGAACCTGTACTAGGGGTCAGCCGAGTTAAGCATCAACCTGTCTTAAGCGGTCAATTTAATAAATAATAGAGAGCATTCTTACATAAAATACGCCTGTAAAGATTGATCATAAAAGGTCACACATCATGCATCTCTTGGGTTCAAATACAGGAACAACATCAACCAGCTCTATGGTTTACTGACCAAGGCCTAAAATAATATATTGTTAAGTTTCCCCTCCTTTGACCCATGTCCTTTCAGGTTAAGTAAAAATGTAGGATTTTTTGAAGAAGAATTATGGAAAGGCTTTTCTTCATTTCATCTCCAAAAAACTGATTTCCCAATATATTTTTGGGGGGTAGGAATAAATTTGGTTTTGACTGGTAGGTAGTGGGAGTGGAAACTAGCAATATTTTATTTTAGGCTCAAGTTGAACTGTACTTACACAGCATGTACTGAGATGATACTGTTTCCCACAGGTGTTGAGTCTGGTACGGCACTTTCATAATCACTTCGATCAAACACTGGAGCGTGATCATTGAAGTCAACAACATTGATGTATACTGTCTGTTCAGACGACCGAACTGGGGTACCTAAATCTTTGGCAATGACGACTAACTCATGGCGGTTAAGAATAGAGGTCAGTTCCATGCTTGGGTCAAAGGTCAGCTCTTCAAGGGAGGTAATTCTGCCTGTATCACTGTCGAGCGTGAAGTAACTGGATGCTAGCTTGAGTGAAAAGTAGACCTGATTGTTAGGTTTGCTAAGGTCAGCATCTGTAGCACTAAGTGTACCAACAAACGTTCCTACAGGCATCATTTCTTCAAAATCAAATACCAGAGGTTCTGTAAGCACTGGGCTATTGTCATTAACATCACTCACATCAACTTCAACATTCCCCCATATTACATGAAACGTATCCGTCACAGCCACTTTTAACCGATAGCTTGCCTGCACTTCAGCATTCAATGCTTTCAACAATGTGATATTACCACTGGCCGATTCGATACCAAAAATACCCTCGGTCTCCTCAGGTAATGAGTAGGTAGCAATGGCATTCTGCCCGATATCTTTATCTGTGGATGTTACACGCAATACAAAGCTTCCAATAGCTGTATTTTCTGGAACTTTGACTCTAAACTGACGAGTAAATGCTGGTGACTCATCATTGACGTCTGTAATGGTTATTCTCACAGACGCTGTTGTGGACAACAGTTTCGGACTTCCCTGAAACATGTTAGAGACAAATTATACTCAACTATAACTATAACTCAACTAAAATGACAAACATAGTATTCAATGTAACATGCTCAGTTTTCACCAATCCATTTCCCATGTTTTTCATATCAGTAATTAATATTTTTTCAATTCATTTCGTAACCTGATTAATTTTAGCTTTTCAAACTCTGTTATCAAAATTTTCTAATTTTTGACGTAAAGGAGGACAGGGTTTGCTGAGTGGCTATGTGAAGTCAAATATGAAATAGAAATGGTCTCAGTCAATCCCTATCCTTGCACTCCACATTTACAAGGGATAACTTCACTTGTTTCAGACCATTGCACCTCAATTTTATTACAAAGAAATGTTATAAATCTAGACAGCATCATGAAACTTACTGCGTCAGAGGCAACAACAGTCAAGCTGTATGAATCAATCTCCTCACGGTTGAGAGTAGTGTACGTTGTTATCTTCCCATTTCTGGAATTGACACGAAACTTGGAAGAGGCTGGTCCAGATAACGTGTAGCTCACTAAACCATTGTCCCCAGAATCTGCATCAAGGGCGGTAACTCTAGCAATCGTTGTTCCCAACATTTCATCCTCTGCTACTGAAACTTCGTACAAGGTCTTAGTGAATTTCGGCGGATTATCGTTGACATCTTCCACAGTAATCACAACTTCGACGTAACTTGACACCTGTAAGGATCCTGCCTCCTCAGCTTCCACCCATAGGTGGTACTGTTCTAACACCTCATAGTCGATCGAACCATTGACAAATATTCTACCAGAGTTAGCATCAATTCCGAAAGCAGCAGCAAGATTACCGCCAGCTATTTTATATGTAATGGCCGCATTGCTTGATGAGGTTGCCGTGACAGTGATGATGTCATGTTGTACAGCCAAGTTTTCCACAACTTTAAGATCATTTGGTACAGAAGCAAAGGTGGGTGGGGTAACACCGGAACTTCCTGTAGTTGTCACAGATACAGGAACACTGGATGACATCACAGGATTTCCCTACAAACAGATAAAATAGTTCAATTATGTACATAAAGTAACATTTATGGTTTATTTTATGTTAATTCAGGCTTAACACCATTTCTCAAAAGAATTTCCTCAACACAACAACTTCTTTTGGGAAACACAAAAGTTTGGGTATATACAGAGCTTGCTGCTGTGGAGAGGTAAAACTCATAAAATCATATTAAACTGTCACTTATACCGAAACAAAATGTTATGTTTCTAAAGACAGGTTCTCAAGGGAAGACCTCACATGAGAAGTTGCAGTGTAACTGAAAAATTGATGAAAGGAATGATTGAAACCCTGATACCTACCTTGTCTGAAGCAGTGACTAGAAAGTTGTAATTCTTGCCCTGAACAAGCACCTGTTTGACAGTAATTACACCGGTACTCTTGTGGACAGTGAAGTAGGAAGCATCTGACTGACTTATACTATATTCTATAAGACGGTTGGTTCCACTATCACTGTCTGAGGCAGTTACACCAAGCACAAATGTACCTATAAAGAAAAACAAGAATTAAATTGCATGACACTTCTATATTAATCAAAATTGATATGGTTAACAATACAATCATAAGACAAGGTATGATCAAAAATTGTAAGTTACTTGTTGAAAACCAAAAGGGTTTTGACACAAAAACATAAATTTTGTCTCCCACGAAGGGCAATAACTCTGGAAAAACTATCCAACCTGACATTCCTGACAATATGTACAACTAGGCTTGATACCAATCAATGTGAAGGTTCATTGAAATCCAACAAACAGTTAAGAAGAACAAGCGTGGACAAACTTTGTATCATCCAGACAGAAATCCAGCACAAAATCATATAGTGGGGAACACTTTATGTGGGAGACATAATTATCCTTGATATGGGATCGAAATGAAATGTTTTTACAACTTTTCTTCTGGTAGGGTCTCAATCTTTGAACCTAAATGGTTTTAGGTAGTTTTCATATCAAATTGATTAAGCCAGTCAAGGATGATCTTACCAGTTGTTGCGGGAAGTCGCAGATCACGAAGATAACTTGAGCTACTGAATAGTGGAGAATTGTCATTGACATCATCAACATGTATAACAACAGAGGCTGTAGCAGTCAGTGGTAGGAGGCTGGTATCCATAGCAATGACCTGTAGAGAGTACTGATTAGCCTCTTCACGATCTAACTCAACCTTGGTTGCTATACGACCTGTATCTGGATATATCACAAACTTTCCGTTGATGTCGTCTTCCAAGGAATAACTGCAATATAAACATATGGGCAAATAATGTATAAGTTTGAGCGAATAGTGTTTGACCAATCAATACTCTGCACCTATAGTGTGATTGGAATCTATACTGGAAGGTGCCATTGCCAAGCTATGTGAAGTATGAACATATTAGATCACTCGGTCTTACATGCATTATATCGGTTCCAAGTTTAATATTATAGAACAGGTCTAAGAAAGACTTTGGTAGAAAGAAAAACTTTAATTTGATACAGGTAACAAAATGGACAGTATAATTAAAAGTTAAAAGAACTTTGGCACTGTACAAAGTTCCACTGTACATAGGCATTTGTGCTGTACATTTGGCATTTCCACTGTACGTAAGCATAAAATATATGAGATTGAAAGCTATTATTTCTTCCAAATATGTTCACTATATATAGATAGATCAAAGCTGACAATTACACTTATGTAGGAATATAAATACTTCACACAGTAATTTGAGCTAGCTCGATCATGAAAAAATATCAAATGAGTTTGAAATCACAATTGAATGCATAATGTACACGATGACATTGCAGTAAGGTTTATCATGTTGACTCAATGTCTACAAAACGCTTTGAAGTTTCCTAATAACCCGATAATAAAGCAATTCGATTAAATATCAGTTAAACAAAATACAAGTGTACATATTTTTCGCACCATTAAGATTTCATATAATTATCTTTAACTCACAGTAGGTGCAGTTAGATAAAATTGAATCTTTACTGGTAACAGCTTCTATCTACCAAGCCTGAGTTACCATAGTAATAGTTTCTCAATATCTTAATTAAACTTTGAATATCAGTTAGTTTATCAATGCATTACGTTATATAGTACAACCCCTTTTGGTAGCTGCCAAAATTTGTTGTTGTTCATAGGTTATTGCTCTGCAGAGGTTACATTTATAGTTAATATCGGACATTTTGAATGTGTTGTTACAGAGAGGTTGTTGCTCTGCAGAGGTTACATTTATAGTTAATATTGGACATTTTGAATGTGCTGTTACAGAGAGGTTGTTGCTCTGCAGAGTGCCACTCAGAGGTTGTCACAGAGAGATTGTTGCTCTGCAGAGGGCTACTCAGAGGTTGTACTGTACATACAAAGTTGAGCCTGAATGTTTAACACGGCAGATTTAGGATTCTGTCAATCAAAATAGTTTCCATATTATACATGCCAATCAAAAAACATTATTCACCATTTTCCAAACGTTCTTTTAAATCGACAATTTGAGTATGTGTGTATTTATTCCCATTGACCTCAATCTCATATTCTTGTACGCAAGCTCGACCATTGAAACGTTTAATTCGAAAATTAACAAATCTATTCAACAAACTGTTTGCTTAGATCCAAAGAATACAGGCCTGGTTTAAATAGAACCATGAATTTTATTTTAATACACGTATTACGGTGCAAAAAATTAGTGCTCATTATTTGAACAGTTTCGTAGCAGCCATATATTATCAACTCCTGTATTTAGTAAACCACTTCAAACATAATTTGATAATGTAGAGTTTTCTACTTGATACACAAGCGAGAAAACTTGAACATCTTCCTACATAACATACAACAAACAAAAAATATTGTATCACACTATATAACTGAATGTTGACAGTAGTGTCTGATCGGCGCTATTCTTATTCGTGTGCATGTACTTCAAAGAATGAAAAATTGACCAAATATAGATTTTCATGCTAATAAGGTTAATCTTAAACAAGTGTTCAAGACGAAAAATGTTACCAAATATAGATTTTCTGTCAAATAAAAAACTTACATAATTTGGGCATTTATTCCTTCATCTTTGTCTGTTGCCTTGACAACGATAACTTCAGTATCGGGCACAGCATTCTCTGGTACATGGGCAATGTAGTTACCAACATGCTCAAACACGGGTGGATTGTCGTTGACATCCTCGACGTATACCGATACCGTACCAGATCCAGTTAACCCACGTCCGGAATCTGTAACAACAACAAATATAAGTTAAATATTTCCCAGGTATTAAACTATAAACTATCTATTTTATACAAAACTGGTGGACGACAGATAAATAGGTAAAGCCTGGACATTAAACACCAAGTAACACCAGTGATCCTTTGTTGGTAGGTGGTTCTCAAACAGGTTGTGTGCAGTGGTGCAAGGTAACACAAGGAATATACATGCATCACATAAAACAGGTTATTGGTAGTTCTGATTATTTGGTTAACTTCAACAAATGGATATAAGAAGATTATCATTTCTGTCAGGTTTGGCTTGACACCTAGAAATTCCACAAGTGTTTTTAAACAAGGGTAATAACTCTGATAAAATTTAATGCCAAGTTTCATAACTACAACTATTGGGCAACAAAACTATGTCCAGTGATCAGATTTGCCCATCTTTCAAACCAACAGTAAAATCTGGTAAAAAATCCGTATACCGTACTTCACTACTGTGTTTCCATCATAAACAAAAGTCAAATATTACCAGAGAAAATTTATGCATAAATTATATAATTGAATAAATAAGATTTAAAACGCGTAGGATGATTTTAAGTTATTTAGAAAGAAGTTTGCAGTTTAAAAAAACACATAGGCAAGAAAAATACATTGTATCTATGAATGGATCAGTATCTAGCTATAGAAATAGAGTCTAGAAAATTGATACAGCCCTATAGAGGGAGAGAGTATAGATAGAATGTCTGCATTAAAACCTACCCCACAACCTTACATTTTAAATGACAATTTTCCAAAGATGATTCATTGTGTCAGAGAGTTATGTACAGTCTATGTATCAGAACACTGAAAACTACCGGTACTTAAAGTATATAATACCTGATGTACACTACATGTATCAGAACACTGAAAACTACCGGTACTTAAAGTATATAATACCTGATGTACACTACATGTATCAGAACACTGAAAACTACCGGTACTTAAAGAATATAATACCTGATGTACACTACATGTATCAGAACACTGAAAACTACCGGTACTTAAAGAATATAATACCTGATGTACACTACATGTATCAGAACACTGAAAACTACCGGTACTTAAAGAATATAATACCTGATGAACACTACATGTATCAGAACACTGAAAACTACCGGTACTTAAAGTAT
Organism: Spisula solida; assembly: GCA_947247005.1. Taxonomy (NCBI): domain Eukaryota; kingdom Metazoa; phylum Mollusca; class Bivalvia; order Venerida; family Mactridae; genus Spisula; species Spisula solida. The sequence continues at coordinate 32,741,501 of OX365950.1, read as the reverse complement.
ATAATACTGATGTACACTACATGTATCAGAACACTGAAAACTACCGGTACTTAAAGAATATAATACCTGATGTACACTACATGTATCAGAACACTGAAAACTACCGGTACTTAAAGTATATAATACTGATGTACACTACATGTATCAGAACACTGAAAACTACCGGTACTTAAAGTATATAATACTGATGTACACTACATGTATCAGAACACTGAAAACTACCGGTACTTAAAGAATATAATACCTGATGTACACTACATGTATCAGAACACTGAAAACTACCGGTACTTAAAGAATATAATACCTGATGTACACTACATGTATCAGAACACTGAAAACTACCGGTACTTAAAGAATATAATACCTGATGTACACTACATGTATCAGAACACTGAAAACTACCGGTACTTAAAGTATATAATACTGATGTACACTACATGTATCAGAAGGAACCTGATTCTGCAATACAGGTTTCTAATTAACAAAGGGCAGTAACCCCTCCATATAGTTTGATTAATATATATTTACTAAATATAGGCAAGTCTTTACTACATTACTAAATAAATAAATAAACTAAATCTCAAGATTGCTCAATGTTTTATCATCATAAATAATGAACACCTACTGTTGGTAAGACCACATTGAATTTCTCAACAAATAAACAACCAACCTTTCAAAAATAAAACAATTAAAACTTGATGAATCATTTCAAGTATGATCCTCATAGCTTTATAAAGCTCAATAAACTCCATTTTAACAATCAAATGAAATACACAACATGAAGTTAAAATGTATGCACCGAAATATTTCATTTTAGTATGAAATGTAAAAGAAGGGAAACATGTTAATAAACAGACGACAATTAATAAGAGGACCGAAGTACCGAGGATGGAACTCAATAAGTTTAAGTAAATATCATAAGTTTATTTTTCAATAGAAATGATCATACTTAATCCTGATACAACATTGACTGTGACACACAGGAAAATATTTCATTCTAATTTCTACCAAATTATCAAACTAACTACATCATCAAATGAAATTATAAAAGCAGACAGCATTGTGCAAACTTAATGAGTACAAATAAAATGACACATTTTATAATGCAAATTGAAGTTTACAAAGAACATGTACATTTATTGGGTAAAGAACTACATTCATTGAACAGCTAATAAAACAGCTACAAGAAATAGTATACAGTTAGGAGAAAAGTTAAGCCCATAGTTAGGCTATTGAAACTTCTGGGGGTCGTCTCAAAATAATCAGACCTAGTAACAGAGAAGACATATTTTCAAACTACTTTTAATAGAGAAAGAAACTCTAGCTGATTTTAAAAATCTTTGTAGACAAAAATCAGTATTTAAGCTTACCAACTGTACATGAAATATTCAAAAGTACATGTTTTAATTTTCAAGTCAATAAGTTGAAAAACAAATTAAATACAGCATGGAAGTTGAATTAAAATTCTGGACAGACGTACATTAAAAACTCTTTTTTATTAAAACTTATCTTTGGAGGAGTGTTTTTATTTTTGAAGAGTTACATGACTGTAATAAGAACAGACTCACTCTGAAACATGTGAATTAATCAAACATACATTTATTACTGAACAATTAATTTAAGCAATAATGATCATAAAAATACAATTTTATGTGAATGATGCCGAAATTGTTCAAATGATATCGAAAATCCATAGAACTTCATCAATCAACTTGATTCATATTTTATAAAATGGTTGCAGAAACACCCATGTCACCCAGAATACATATAAAAAATAGGTTACGCATACTTGTATATAAACAATTGTAGTGATTCACACACACTAGAATGCCCTCAGATGTCCAGACAATCATATAATAGCCAAAAGACAGAATTTATATAGTACTGGCAATAAAAGATTTACAAAGTAAATAAATTGTTTATAAAACAAACAAATCAGATGATTCAAGTGGTCAATATTTATCAGTTAGCAACTTAGCACCATAAAATATTGTCTGATAATCTGATTGTTGTTAGCACCATAAAATATTGTCTGATAATTCCGGCTTGTTTCTATAGACACTCTTATATAATTGACAAGTACCTGGGAAAGATAATTGTGTCAGAGATAAGGACGTTATAGCCATAAATAATGTGATAACAATGTGATAACATCTAGTATTATCACATGGAGTGATATGGTGAGAACTGGTGATAGTAGCAGAATAAAATATGTGCACTTTGTGAACTCAGAAAAATCTACAAGTTTTTAAAAGATTTAAGATTACGTTAAGATTGTCGAGTATGATTAATAATTTATTTTACATTTTAATCAAAATTAACGTTAACTCTGTGTTCTACTAATATGTAATCCGAATTTAGACAAATTTTGTATGAAACATTCATTTAATATGAACAATGCAAAAAAAACTGTTTTGTTAATAATTTTACATTATTATGTAAATATTACAAACCATAGTAGTGCTTCAGGTATCTAATTATGGCAGAACATTGAAACCCATAGCTCAATACACAGGTATGGCATTATTTTCACTCTATTAAACAAAGTAGACAAACCTTAATTGCTTTTTTCTCATTTGTTAAATGTCACCAGAGAATGTATGGCCTATTGTTTATAGCAGACTACGTTCCTAATGTCCCCAGACAGCAGGACAAAGTCAATACTAACATTAGTACATTGACATAAACATTGAAGCTTTTTAACAAACATTATTTAAATGAGCCTACATTGAAAGCTTATTAACTTGATATATGGGTAACAAACCCACATGGATTTCGAAACTATGATATTTTCAACAATAAATCAATATTTGGATCATCTCAGATAATATCCATAAAATTCAAGTATCCAAATGTTTGACAGGTACCGCTATGTCAAGCCCACTCTGGGGCTACTTTATGCTTATACATAAAGCATCTTAAGAGGCAATATTTCATTTATGTAACCTTTATTTATGTAATATTCAATAAAGGCGTGTTATAAATATAGATTAACTAAGATTACAGAATTTGGAAGTTGACGATGACGAAGTGAAAAACAAACTAATTACATACATGCCGAAAAATTAGACCGATGTAAAGTATACATTAAATTCAATGCAAAAGCAAGTTCATTTTTTTTTAAATTTAAAATACAATGTATGACAAGAATTATTAAAACGTTCATACAACTGTCTTACAGAAAAGACAAACATATAATAAACACAAATTATGATAACTGTGGCACTCCTGATAGCGAAGATGATACTACAGATTAGAATCTTAATAAAACAATAAATTTTGACAATCTTAAAAATAACTTTAATAGTCTCAAGACAATGACAAAAAATTATGTCTGGAAAAATTGATCGCTAAAAAATACAACTAGCAGTTTAGTAGTTTGTTTTCCATCATTTAGACAACCATTAATCGCCTCAGACTGTTCACTGTTCACTAAAACAGCAAGACAGCTAATAAAGACAAGCCATCAGTGTATAATACCCGGGGATTTGGTTCTAACAAGTAATTCATTGTTAAAGACAAAGACCAGACAACCCCACATTACAAAGTAATACTTGTCTAGATTTATACTGGTCAATTATTTACCAATAAAGGCATCATGGGCGATTATACAGATTATCAGAGATGTATATATTATAGTACATTATTATACCCCACAGATAACAATCTACTATCAAAGTTTAACAGCAATAAATTGAGATATAATTGCAATCTTGCTGTCAGAATTTTAGTGATCTAGACAGCAGAACAACAGTGAAAGCCATTTCTACAAGCAATTCCTGATAAAACTTCCATCATGTATTGATGATATATCACAGATGCGGGTGAAAATAGCAGAAGCTACGTAGATATTACAATGTATCTATTACATGCATGTACACATGTATATGTTTGTTTGTTTATTTATGCAGGTTAATGGTTTTAACACTATTATATTATTCCCTTGACATTACAGTTCAAACCGACAAACTCCTGGATGAGCCTGCAGTCAATAAGCATGGAGTGACATAAGGATTCAAGCCCACAGTCTCTAGCTGGGCAGAAATCGCCTAAAACCACATATTAAACTACCAAGTATATCTGGTAATCACTGGCACTCACCCAAGCTGTGTCATATTCAAAACTTATACAAAATAAATTCTCATTTATAAAGATTCCGACCTCTCAAATTACAATGGTACTTGATGGAAGAATTTGAATTAAACTCTCTCAATCCACATACAAGATCAGGTTACCCCTTTTATACCCTATAAATGATGTGTCAACATAGTTTATCATGTTATTTGATGCCAAAACACCAGCCAGACATATGCTGCATAGGAAGTCATTTTAATGAAAATTCATCAAAAAGAAATAGGGAGGGTTTTGGTATCTGTTCAAAAGTAAGTTTGATGACTAATGACAATAAAATAGGACTCTGTTAATAATAAAACCATCATCAGCTCAAAATGTTGTATCCCAACTGTACGCTGATCAAGAGTTGTAGCGTATTACAATATGGAAGAAAACTTTAATCTTGTTGTCTTAATTTAGAAGTAAATTTTAAGTAAAAGTTTTACTGCCTTAGGTTCCAATTGTACATCAAATTTGACAAAACTGTATTCATTCAATAAAATATAAGATGCTAGAATTTCAATCAAACCCTGGGAACCAGGACACAGTCTCTGTACATGATTTCTGATTCCCAGTAGACAATGCACAATAAAACAGATTACAACTGACGGGAGTTTTATTAACGATTAATTGTGTGTTTATAATTATGAAAATGAGTGCATTTTGCTGCAAGGTACTAGTTTAATCAGCCAATTATTACAACAACATGGACCACTGTGCATTCAATTTTAGTCGAAAGACAAAATGTAAAACTAAAGACATGTTATTTGACAATTTGAGCGATTTTTTACTCGGAGAACAGTTCCCTGGCGTCCGTACCAAGTGATCCCTGAGGCAAAATACCGCACCACGAGAGATGTGAAACAATTGATTGTAACAAATGAGTTAAAGCACAAGCTACTCTACTAGAATACATTAATTAATGAAACACAGTACGACCAAATAGTGATCACGTTGGACAGAAGCAGGAAATTATTAAGATTGATTTGCATGTTTAATACTCAAGAACCGCCCTAATGACAGAACGGAGCAAGAATTAAGTAATCAGGAAAAGTTCCTGTTCTTCGTCATGGCGATATAAATGCCAGCATACACGGCCACTGACAGATATTGGGAGAAATCCTACCCCTAACTCAATCTTAAACACGTCAATAACTCGCTTTAGAACAATACCATAATTCTGTTTTACGATCACGCGGTCCGAAGTTCTAAAATTGGACGAGGGCCAGTGAATACTATTTCATTATCAATAATGTTTTTTCTCAGCACTTTTATCACACTCTTAAAGGAGGTCTTAAAAATACAAGTTTGTCTTTGCCATAAAAAACTAATCACTTGACTTTATTTTTTTAGGTTTTACTATCCCCCCTGATCCATTAAAGTCGTAACTTTCCGCAAGAGTTTTCATTAAATGTCCCCTTTAATTTGATGCACCGATTCTGACATGCTGACCTGAATGACGACTAAAGGCGGCAGTTACCCTTCCTTCCCACCCGACAGCCTGCGTCATTCGCCTGACAAGTTATCATTAGATCTTCTTATGAGGTCTTTATACAGTGTTTCAAGTCTCTGTAATGGCATACCAGGTAATTGGACACATAGTAACAAGGACCCAATGTCCACTGGACACGAACCAATGGGGAAACCATTATAGTTTTAAATGACATTGATGTCGCTATTGAAAACTGTAATATGGGTGATGGAGACGTTATACGATTGACTTATTGTTAGTATAATAGGATCCATCCAGTGCTTGCCCAATGTCCGCATGATATTACAGGGTCTAGCAAATTATGGGTCATCCCACACTGAGTGAGTCAGTGGGCAACAAAGCTTAATTGTATGGGAATCACTTTGAACAAATTTGCAATTAAGTCAACGTAACGATGGAAAAACACAGAATGAAAAGTTTAAACTATTTCGATTTTCATTTTTTGTGCACAGATACTGTAGATTTGTTTAAGTATTACATGTATCTAAATTTTCAATATACCGGTACATTTTTGGAAATTAATAATCTCCAGTACATGCATGTTAAACTGTAAAACATTCAAGTACAAGCTTATTGTACTTCTGAAGTAATCTACACAAGTCTTACAGGGAGATTATAAAATTTATATTATATAAGTAAATAAATAATTTCATGACTCACTGTACAAAAATGTTACTGAGGAATTTTCAACAGGTGTCTTATGCAAATCAATTAATATTAATTATTAACAAGAAGACAAATTAACCAATAAATACAATTTATATTAGACAATTTTACTGCCAACTTGAATAACAAGAAGAATTTTATTGGTCACTGGTTTTGACTAAACACATTAAAATCAAACTGTGAAAAGTCCGAACATTCGGTTAAGTAGTATAAATATTTTATCTTCTATGAATGGATCTGCTACTCTTATCATACAAAACATCCGCCATGTCGAAATATTTTGTCAATCACAAAACGTGACAAGTCAGTTTTATTTTTCTTTCCTCCACCCTCAAATCTGGTCCGTTCTTATTATTCTTTTCAGCAATTTATAAAGGATTGTCCGAAATTGACCATTGAATTAAACCATTGAAGCGTTAGAACAACTTAGATTTATAATATACCGATACCAGTACACATTGTTTGTTCAATTTGCATTAAGTGTTACACTGTCGCACAAAGGCGTTAAGACTCGTTCAAAAGGAATTACATTGTTGCAGAAGAAAGGGAATTCACGTCATTAAGCAGATTTTGAACTCGCTCATGCGACACATCAAATATTCATTTTCTACTATCCCGAAAATTGCAATACCGGTAGTTCATATATGCTGTTTAAATACGCACTAACAAAAGTATTACATTCAATTTGACAAAAATAATCCGAGTGAAGCTTCCTAGCGATCAAGAGGAGTGATCAAGGGGACTGTGAAATTTTTTCAGTTAGTTTGATGAAATCTCATCTCGTAATGTCATTGCCTGATCCCGCAGGCTACAGTTTCACTTTCACTGAATATATTACCAGTTGTGAATTAGTCTACTTTATTCAACTGTGGTATTGAGACTGTGAAAACAATGAAAAATGCAGTACATTTCATACTTTACTTATATAAATGTCAAAAACCTGTACTAGAAATTACATTTTAATTTGTAACTGCATACCAATTCATTATCACATTTTATAAAATTATCAGCATAGTTTATCAAATCAAAGCAGAGGAAGCCGGGAGACTGCAGACTAATTTATTTCACAAAACTTGATTTTTTACGCCTACTTGTCCATTGTTTTGTCCCTATAATGTTCACAGTCAGAATATGTGTGTGTCTTTACCATCTGAGATTTTGGTGAAATTTAGTTATAAAGCAATTCTCATGACTAATTGAAAAGCCTAATGGTGAAGCCATACATGAAGACAAATAATCATTGAACATTTTAGTAAAATCACTTAATAAAACCTGATTACATTTTTATATTGACCAAAAGAATTCTGGTACAAATGTATGTCACATATCGAGTACTTTTAACTCTATTCAAGTTGAATTACAGTTAATTCATTTCATTAAATCTACTAAAAGTTATATGAAAGTGTTGTTTGAATGGGGTAAAAATTGCTTTAAATGAATGATGTCGCCATAAATATAACCCTGTGTGTGGTCATGCTTAAAGTATAACGCATGTGGATTAACTCGTAGAAAACATTTTGACTGAAATGTGACCTGCATATAGATTAGAGTCGAACAGTACCCAGTCAACTTCAGTATTGATTCCGATACTGAACCAGTCTAGATTTTGCATTTTAAGACCTTAATTAACATTAATGGTATACTTGGTATATTCAATTTCATGTAGTTTTTAAGTCTCTGACAGAATCTATATCTACTTTTCGAAGATTATTCTGCATAGCATTTTGAATATACAACGCCTGGGGTATCATATAAATTTAAAATTGTGTAACAACTCAATGTTATATATCTTCTTATTAAAAGCTATCCTACAATCGATTACTGAAAATACCATCAATTTATCAATTATGAGTTAATATTTATGTTATAGTCTAGAATTATACAAACATCGTTAGTAATTTGTTTCTTATTTTTAGGGCAAGTTTATGGCAATAAAAGCAATTATTCTGGAAATACAATTTTCAGTTGTGCTTAAAAAAAGAAAACTCTTTATAACTCAATATGATATCAGATGTCCACATCTAGTCATTTACATACAAAAAACTATCATTGAAAATATCACATTCAAAAAAATAATTGAACCAGTCTGTGTAAGAGGAAGCTCAAGTAGCAATTAAAATCTGAGAACCAGACTGCGAGAGATCTGTAAATGACATTGAATTAAACAATAGAATGACTAGAGAAAGTATTGAATAGTTCTGTAACCACGTTATAAAATCATGGGTGCTGACAACGCAAATTGCAAATTATGTGCACAAGTTGACGATAAATAAACTTGTTCCCTATTGATCGTACAACTGTTTGTATTAAAAATCATTGTTCTTTTAAAATAATCACCGAGGAAACATTCCAAGAAATGAAGCAGAAGGATATATAACATCCGTTCAAGCATGTGATGTAAAAATCAAGAGTTGAAGTTGTATAAATACGAACCTGAATCAGTAACAACAACAGTTAGTATGTACTCAGACTTCACTTCTCTATCAAGTATATTAAGGACCATGATTTCTCCTGTCGAGGCGCTCATGTTGAATATATCCTGCGCACCCTCTCGTATGGCGTAACTGAGCTGATTGAATGGAGCAGAATCCTCGTCATGCGCTGCAACCTGTAACACGTGTAGCGGTACCCTGTCCATGTTCTCACGTACAAACGCAACGTACGGAGAGTCGAGGAACGTGGGTACATTATCGTTTACATCTGAGATGGATATAGAAACGGTAGCCGTAGAGTAACGAGTGTCATCCCCGCTGTCTTCTGCTTGAATGATCAGATTGTATTCTGATACACGCTCGTAATCCAGATTTTTTTGCACACGTAAAACACCACTACTTTGATCTAAACTGAAATCATAATTAGCATCACCGCCAATTATAAAATATTTCACAATTCCATTTAATCCAAAATCTAAGTCGGTAGCTGCTACTTGTAGAAGAGTTGTACCAATGGAAACATCCTCAAAAACTGATTTATCGTAAAATTCCGGAATAAACACAGGATTGTGATCATTTTCGTCTTCGATCGTAATCATCAAAAGTTGCGTTGACGACAGTGATGGATAGCCTCCATCTTGTACCATTATCGTCATAGTGTAATTCTGAACCAGCTCTCGGTCGATGTCAGTGTTTACACGTAATTTACCATCATTCTGACCGATAGTGAAGGGATTTCCACCCGACTTGGACGAAATACTGAATTCAACTTGACTATTTCTTCCTTCATCTAAGTCTCGTACCAGAACAGTATGGACGACAGTATTCAATGGTAGATTCTCAGGCACACTTATTAATGACGAGGAAACGATCTCCGGAGTGTAGTCATTGACATCCAATATAGTCACCAAGACCTGACATATAGAAACAAGACAATCAAATTTAGTGAAATGTTTGAATGGAAATATACATGTTTATACCTGGGTTAGCAGTAAACTACAGGAATTTCAATTTCATGCCATGGATGTGACAACTGCTTTTATTGCCAAAAGTTTTGCTATGCATAATTTATTTGTTATTTAAATCATAGTGAACAGTACAGGAACAAGTACATTTCTTAAAATGCACAAAACTGTCACTTTAAGCAGGAATTTTTAAATTCAAGAACATTTCTTAAGCGGACGCTGATATCCATATTTGTTAGAAATTGAAGAAAGAAAAGCAAAACACTCTGACTGCAAATAGACCATACCTCAGCAGTGGCAGTTTTCCTATCGGTAATAACATCAGCCATATCTGTTGCCCAGACAACCAGGATATACGACTGAGTTGTCTCCCTGTCCAGCTGAGCATTTGTATAGATGGCGCCACTAGCACCAATACTAAACTGCTCCCCATTGTCACCATCGATAATACCATAGCTAACATCACCATTTACACCTGAAAATATAAGATTAAAGCATATAGTTTATTGGTTACCAAACCAAATGTATAGTTGCAGAACTAACAGGACCAAGTTAGAGCTCTGGCATCAACAAACAATTGGCTGTGAAAACTGCTTTATTTTCTGTGTTTTGAATTAAAATGGAAATTAAGTTATTATTTACAGTTTAATATTATCAAGTAAGATCGAGTAGCTGCCTATTATCATGTGTCTACAATGTCTACATATGTGGGTATAAAAAGTATGATGATTAGTGTTGTATCAATCATGTGACATTGTGACAATGTCTGTAGCAGTGCAATTACAGTAGTATGTAGGAGGCAATCATCGAAACCATGTCAACTCGAGAGTAGAAGAAATTGATGTCTAGTGCTGGCTCATTTATCAAATACATTAGTATAGAAATTAGGAGCATTTGCCACCACTTTGCTGTCATTTGCATATGTTAACAGACAAAACATTTGCTCATAACCCCTGGGTATACTCCTAGGTGCCACACAGAAAATATCAGGTGATGATTTGCATATTTTATGGAATTCTTTCGATAATCAAGCTCATATAATGCTTGTTTCTTTTCTTTAACACACAGACATTTGCCTCCAAGACAATTTCACCCTCGAAACGATCAAAGCAATGATGCACAAGCTAATATGTTGTATCTTTCTAACAATGCTATTGACATTTCTATTTCATCCAGCCTGTCTCTATATGACTCCATGGTATGATACCGTTTTCTTTTAAAAACTATGAAAATAATGCTGATTTATGGCAGAAAATTTACGGTGAATGAATGTTACTTAGAAATGAGTCACTTGAGAAACCAGACAGGTATACTCCATGAAGGCAGGGACAGTGCTGAAAAGAAATGTATCTATGATTTCTGGCAGTCCATGGTACTATCAGTTAACTAATGCCATTCAACCAACACCAATTCTAATTTATTTGAATAGTGTTACCTTTAGAAAAGATTGCAAGCACCGAGACTATGAAAGGGCAAGCCGAATTTCAATGCACTTTGCCTATCATTTAAATTTTTTTAATATTCACAATAAGTCAGAGGTCATTGGCCAACCTGGCAGGGAAAACCAAATGACCACGCACTTAGGCCTGTTTCAGTTGAACACACAACAAACAAATAGGCCAATTAACAAGTAAGCACTGATAACAAACTTGTAGACAAGATCAGATGATGGTCAGCAGCACAAACAATAGCCAATGGTTTAATCTACCTCAATTTCTAACAAAGCCACCTTTGAACTGAATTTTAATAAAACATCCTCAAATAGACAAATAAAAGTGAGTCAACCAATACATACAAAATATCAGAAGAGAGAACAGTGCCCAACAAATGGAAAATCAACCCATAAAATATAAAATGAAAGTCCTAATATGTAATTAATGGAGCATGGACAGACTAGACAAGAACATGATGGATGTGAAAAAATCTGTTTTCCTATCATTTCCCACTATCTCAGTATAACTTATGAACTTTTCACCAATGACTTCGACTGTAATAATGAACAAAAGATTTCGAGAAAAATCATAAATTACAAGACAAAGGTAATGTGTTCATAAATTACAAATAATTATCATAGTAAATAATGGGTGTAGAAAGGAGACTGATCACTCTCAGATTATGGGAAAAGCTGTTGCAGCAATCTTTTTTTCTCAATGAATATCATACCAAACAGATATGAAAACATCATAGATTTGAATCACCAATGATAACTGAGGACTTTGATCAGTCACGTGTAAATGACTAGCTCACACTCCACTGGTAATTTATTACAAATCTTTCAACAATAGCGATATGTCATCGTTTTTTGTCTTTTAACAAACGGAGCAACAAAAGTCAAAGGGCAGGACATCAGTACAAATTTTACTGTAAGATATCTTTGAATTAACTGATAATAAACATTTAAGGCATAGACACAGACCTGAGAGTTTATATACAACTTATTGTGATTGAAGCCCATGCAAGCCAATGTCAAACTCACAGTAACTCATTACATTACTTAGGGTTTTCACTGAATCTTGAGGCAGACAAAGACAGATTAAACAAGTCTTCATCAATAGATCTTCAAAGCCACTTTCAAAGCATGCGCAATAATCAAACAAAGACATAAGTCAATAGCCATCATAATGAAGGCAACCTAAAATGAAACCAAAAATGACAAAAAAATTGTCAAAATGATAATAATATTTGAAGTATCTCATTAAAAGAAACAGCATCAAAAAGATGAAATGAGAAAATTCAGCCGTCAAACTCACAGCATCTTTGTTATCTCTTTAAATTATTTTTTGGGTTTCCTGTACAATATTTCAGTCACATATTTCATCAAAGCTCTGCCATGGGTGGTGTCGACAACCAATATTTCTTTCATAACGGTTCCCATTTTTAAATTATTTCTTCCATAAATTTTGGTTAGCCGTTTCATATTTCTTTCATAATTTTAAGAACCCGTTTCTATCCTGTTCTGGTGGTGAGTCAATTCAATATTTTTCCACCCTCACTAAAAAAACAATTACAAAATGTGTAAAAGACAGAGTGAACACTAATCATGGTAACCAAGGGGACAGTTTGTAAAATAGAACACTGGAAACCAAACCAATTAACTTTACTGTGGCCACAAATTTCAGAACTCCAACAAATGTGAGAAAGATAGCACTTCATAAAAAGCCAATTAACTCCATTCAGGCGACTCACTTTCACATTTGTTCTAACACCTTTTTTAACAGAATTCAGGATGGCTGGGAAGACATTGATCAAGTGTTATGTCAATTTAGGGGTTTTAAGGTGTAAAAACATGTTGCTAGGTTTTAGAGTCATTCCAGAAAAACGGCTTAAAATTGATATTTTCTAATCCACCAAGAGCTAATTGAATACTTAGAAAGTGAAATACAAGCACTCACTAATGTAAAAATAACACGGTATAATGGCATATTAATGACCCCTTTGATTATTATAACTTTCTTAGAAAAGATCTAAGATCTTGAAGTTTTAATATAGTTTTATAAATTAATGCATATTTTATTGCAGTCAGTCAGAGCAAATTCCAGTCAGGAAGTGAAACTCTAGTTTCTGGTTGGAACCAGTTGTATACATGTGGTCTTTCTCAATAGCAAGCAGGCAAATTATTAACGAAGTGCACAAACGGTATGGACATGCAATAACGGTCATGTATGATCCTTTCGATCATTAGTCAATCTGAAGTGATCCTGAGCTTGAACATATAACACAGCAACAGAACTATTAAATACCAAACTCGAACTATCTTTGGCCAAATAGTCTTCAAATTCTCATATTGTTCATATAACAGGCAATTACTTTGTAACTTAAATCAATAATATACAATGTCATCTTCAATGAACAAAAATTGTAACATGAACGAAATTTAAAAAAAAAAAATCGTTTATCTGACTGAGTACACACGATATAAATAACGTACATTAAACTGATAAACAACAAACTAGTAATCAAATGTAATTCATCCTCACTATGAAGACATCGGTCTGTAATCAAAGCTATTATATACCCGATGTTTTTGTCAATTAAGCAATTTATATCACGAACCTGAGCTGAATTTAAACGATCATTGTGTTACATATAAGTACAGAAATCTTCATTATTTTACACGACATAAAACATACACTGAGCATATTTGTTGACAGAAAAGATTAACATATTTAGAAGTTGTGAAACAAACAATTCATGGTCTAGCATTACCTTCAGCAAAATAGGTAAGCAAAATATCTGATACATTTTCAGGTAATAGAAACAAATCCGATCATTAAATTCTAATTAAATTATCATCTTTATTTGATAATAAAGTTTTGATTACTTTTCAAATTAAATACCTAAAATTTCAACCATATGTTTTGATAGGTTTAATGATAAATGTCAGAATTAAAATGCCAAAATATAATTTTATTTTTGTTTGATCTGAGAAAATTTTGATAACCATGCTAAATGCAAGCATTAAATATTTATTTGAGCGATATAAAATTTTGCAATAACCAATTACCTACACTGTTTACAAACAAAATGATTGAAGAGAGACTCATGATAAAATAATGAACACATATTGAACTTATGAGCAAATAAATGGTAATATCATCAACGATGCATTCCATCTCCATATATCTTGTCCTAAGTCAATATTAAGGCAATTACGTGTCAATGTTGACCGATACAAACATATAAAGATGATACGAGACACCATAAATAGATCGGAAATCCATGTAAAGTGACCTCATTTGTAGAACATTTATTGACAGGTTACAACATAACTTGGATAACAAACCGGAAGAAATGCAAAACCAACAGTTAAGTGAACTTGGACATGTCTTACATGATGATGATGATGATTCTTGCTCAAGACACACTATGATCTACTCTATTTTAACAATGGCTCTAATACATCAAACTGTTTTCAGTTTCCAATTCTACAACAGCATCAGTGGCATTACCAGGCCTACAAATCTGGACATCAATTGGCATATAGTCCACAATGCCATTAACCATAAAGAGTTCACCTGATATCTATACAATTCACAACACCAGTTTATGATACAAGATATCTATATAATTCACAAGACCAGTTTATGATACAAGATAGATGTAATATTGTCTTTATTAACCATTGCCAACACTCACTAATGTAATTGAAAGACATTGAATGCTTGCCAAGAAAAATAATTGGGTGGTCATAAGAAACAACAGTTGTTATTGTGTACCATACTGTCAAAGACAACATGAAAATATGTCTGGATAATTAATAAGTCTCCTTCATTGACTAGAGAATTCTTCAGCTTATTATATTTTCGGGATGGTGTCGGTTAGTTTCCAGCAAAACGATTACCGTATTAGCTCACCCCTTACACCATAAGACCCCTGACCTATTTCTGGTCTCTTATCAGAATACTGATGGAATATAATGAGTACACCATCTCCAAACTAAGTTATACCGACACATGTAACATATCATGCAAATCCAATGCAGAACAGTAACACTGAAATGTAACCAATAGATCAAAACAGGTCTGACCACACACTAACTGGTCAAAATCTTGAAGAACCAATGGACAGCTTTTAATAACCCATTTCCAGCAATATTCATAAATCTGAAGAAACTTTGGTTTCATCTAATATCAAACTACCAGATGCACAACTTAACATGCTGATGAACATTCCACGAACATTTCATGACCCTAGTTAAAATACATCTGGTGAAATGTACATGTGACGAAATTAGCTAACATGTTGAGGCCCAATGACCCATTGCAACTGCTCACTTAAAACTGTAGACATTGAAACAGAAGAGAACAAACACACCGATACAGCATGCAACATTCCATTGCCAAAAACAGTCTAATGCATAGCATTTAATTTCCTGAGCTCCCTTCCAAAACCTTCTCATTCAAACAAAGGAGCCATTGTTTTTGTCTCGTTAGCGGTATCTTGCTTTTTTGGAATGTTTAATGACAAATATTTATAACATATACACTGTAATGCATAACTAACATAATTCGCAAATAAGTTCCAAAATTACATATACATATATATATATAAATATGTTTATAGTACTAACAGAAGGCCGGGGTATATCTTTACATTGCCGATGATAAAATAAATACCGAATGAATATCTGGAATTCACAGCTTGATGTTATACCAGAGGAAAGAGCAATAAATCATAACAATTTTGACATCCTAGCTGACATCATAAGAAGAAACATATCGGAAAATATCAAATAACTCAAGATCTCGGCAGTTACATGACCATAGAGTAATAACTAATTCCAACATCTCTCGAATATTTACTTTAGGAATCCCTTGAATAAACATATGGGACTGGAATATTTAAGGGATCTGGAAAATTACTTTCAACAAACCCACACATAACAGGATACTGTAAATTACATGGAAACTTATGTCATGTAACATTAGCATAAGGATGACTTCAACAATGTTACTAAACCTTCCGACTGCTTTGTTGTTAAAATGCCATTTGAACGGTTACCAGATGCCTGATAATCTTCCTGGTGTTGTCTCTTATACTGTCTGACAGTTGAGTCACATTAGACTTAGTAATTTGCTGGAATTGACAAAAAGTGAGCAGAATGGTGCGGAATGGTGCGTCTCAGATGCAAAATATGGTAAGCAAGATGTTGTAAGATAAAAACTTGATCTTGGCAGTCTTCAGTCAAATATGAGAGATGTCTTATCTGATTTGATTTTCATTGTATATAAAGATGAAGAAAGGATAATCATTGTTAACACTAACATTTATATCAATGATCAGAATGTAAACATAACTAGAGATGTTATTTACAGACCTGTCTAATACCACAGGCCTCCCTACCTACATACAATCTCCTTGTCTAATACCGCAGGCCTCCCTACCTACATACAATTTCCTTCTAGTTTATATTATCATATCATATTTGAGAGGCCAAGAGCAGCAAAGTGTAAATAACAGACAGGCTCAATTCCTTGCATCTAAACCATTAAATGGAAAAACCATGTTGCAAGATAGAAAGAATTAAAATATAGATAAGGAATATAAACAGACTGGTGTCCATATTTCAGCATGGCTTTACTCCTGTGGTGAATGCACACCATGTAATGGTCGACCAGTCTGGTATGTGCTAAGGGCAGTTTAAAATTTTAAATACTGAACACTGAATGATCTGCAGTTATACAGCACAGTACAATAACATTTGTAACTGTAGAATAATAGACATTTTCAATGGAATGTAAGATACAGATGGTCACTTTTACATTCATATAACAAATGTTTATACAAAATAAAATTGTCCTTATTTCTGCTTAAATACCTTGACATGGGAAAATCGGGCCATGACAAGACTCAGGTCACTCTAACAGCTTGAAAATATGATTAAAAACTGTGCTTTCCATTTCGTGATAACCCAACGTGGGAAACATGACCATGACAAAACTGGTCACTTAAACAGCTTGAAAATATCCTCCAAGACTCTCACCATTTCACATGTCCTGTAATGACTCAGTGCTAGGAATGTCAAGGATACAATTAACCTGACTGAACCATTCCCTAATTAGAGAAGCAGGACAGTCTCTCTTCAAGTGTCACTGTCCTTGACAAAGTGCCTGACAACACTGGACAGTTATCAACAAGTATTGACAATTAAATTGTCCAGTATATTTGATACATGAAGTAGCTGAAGTAGGGACAAACAGGCAAGTCTAAATACAAGGCTGTCAGGACAGGTCAACTGAATTGTCTGACCATTTTACTGGAAGTTTATTGTAACAGAAATCATGCAGCTTAATGAATTGAAATACATCAAATGGCAAAACTAAGATGTTGGAAAATATTGGAAAAAATAAAACCAAACAGACAGTAGCAATAGCAGCTAGACTAATTAAAAAGTTTAAAGAGAAAAGTATAGTATGATACAAACCATACTGACAATAGTTGACATTAAATCTGCGAGACAACCCAGTCAGAAATTATCCAGACCTCCCCTGTGTGCAAGCCCCACCCCATTGCAGATTGCATGTAAACAACACAAACTCTTCATGTACTTAGCTGCTTTATTTTTCCACTCTTATTTTCACAGTAAATGCATTAAAGAATGCCTATATATTTCTTCAACAGCTCGTTAACATAACCAGGAAAATAAGATCTAATTAAGATCTACAGCAGCTGCTTCATAAGCTTGGCTTAAGGCTACACCACAGAACTGAAAGCTACACCACAGAACTGAAAGCTACACCACAGAACTGAAAACCACAGAACTGAAAGCTACACACATTCAAACAAGTGGTGTTTTTAAAACAACATGCTTTAAAAAATATTCCCCTAAAAACTGTCTGTCATGCAGCTATTAACATACCAGAATTAAACTAGACACAGCTGCATACTGCATTTAGTACTGTACAACATGGTACCATTCATAATAATTACCGGTAAAGCCTTTAAAGTCAGAATAAATGACCCACTATATGTTCCTATAATTATTGATCATAGAAAATATTGGTCAACTTATAAAAATATAAGATTTTATGTGGTAGAAAATGTAAAATTTCAAACATTGAATCAAGCTTGACTAATTGCTTAATTAAACACCCATTAAGCGTGCAACATTGTGTCAGCCACTGCATATTGCAATTAAATTAATGGATTGATTTGAATAATAAGATACACACACACTTTAGAAATAATCAAAACATTGTTGTACTCATGCAGAGAAAATATTGCTCCTGTAATTTAGCAACAGAACATTAATCTCTGTGCATCTGGTTTTATACTGCAATATCATAAAGATACCCGAGTGTGCCAGTTATTTTACCACCTTGAATTAGATATTTAACTGATTCAACTAAATATTAGTCTAATATTGAGTTAATCATGCAGTATCCTGCTGACCGGCTTCACAACACACGCAGCATTCATGCACTAAATGATCAACTGCAACTTTATATACTAAATGTATCAAACACAAGATTATAGACGTTCATAGTTCCCATAGGTTCTTTCACTTCTTTCAAGTATGTACGCTTAAACACCACAGGACATACTCAGAATACAGATGTCATTTAATGCACGCCAATTTATTTTCCGTAGGGGGGTTGCTGCAAATGAGATATGCAGATCTTATGCGAGCTACACTCAGAAAGCCTCATACAAACACATTAATAACTTCTTTCCATGCATTGCCAAAGCACATTAAAAGTTGAAATAAGCTTGCTGCATGATATTTGTGATTGCGCAATCCGTCACATGTCCTCCACCCAGACTCCCCTCGAGGGGAACATTCTCAAAACTCACAGCGTAATGAATTAAAAACTCTCCAACTAACTACAGTAGTATGTTCACCAAGCATGCTGACATGCATTTTTGCACAATAGCTTTGACTTTAGCTTTAATACTTGTTGAAACAAAGATAGCAAAGTGATAAATGTCTATATTCTCAACATGTAACATTGATTAATGATCATGGCGTTTATTAAAACATGACAAAAACCTGTACAACAATAATGGGAAGACAAGGAAATATATTAGTTTTAATCTTCATTATAACATTAAATAGCTAACCCAGACAAAAGATTATGCATTTTGAAGTCAAAACAGCAACATTCATGAAATTTCAAATTAATCAAGTCAAAATATACTGGCATTATAAACAATCATTAAGCAACATTAAGGCAAAGTATCATAGAATTTATCTAAAATCAATGTTCAATTATGCATTTTGAAGTAAAAACAGCAACATTCATGAAATTTCGAATTAATCGAGTCAAATACTGGCAGTAACTGTCAAGAAATAATCCATTATGAGTATTACTGAAGTGATTTAAATGTTATCTAAATGTTCAATTTAATGTTAAACAATGATAAAATACTAAAACATGCATTTTCTTCCTCCTCAGAAAAGAGCCAAAAATATTTTCTTCCTCCTTCGGGAAGTGCAAAACTACTGGCATGGACACTAAATTTAGACAGTAATTCAGTAGCAGCATGAGAAGATATGCCCTGGACACCCCATTTAGCAAACAATTAACATTTCAAGCACATTTGTCCATAAAATTAAGATATCAGCCGTTCAGTTCAGACAATAAACACGACAATTAAGATAATACAAGGATATTAACACTGGATTTTTATAGCAAAAACAACACTGATATCTCACAGAAAGGCCAACCAACATCGAGGGAAATTAACATAGCTTCTTGAGTTTGATATCATTTCGGTATAAAATTGTAACATTTATAATTAAGCTCAGATATTAAGAATTGCAGCACAAATGAGAACCCAGTCATCTAGTAATGTAACGTCTGGGGGGGGGGGGGGGGGCCAAACAAATGATGAAGCGATCAGCAAAACTAGGCCGAAAAAGGTCTAATTACTTTTATAAAAGTGGCTTATTATGACTTAAGCAGTATATACACTGTTTATCCTTTTATACCATGGTGCATGGATTATTTTCTCCATTAAGCCCCACAGGACAAAAGATAAACATGAAATAAATTAAAAGAAAATACAGTAATTTTCTGAATGCAACAGAAACGACTGATTGAAATGTCAAGTAAAATGTAAATGATTCAGTTGTCATCGCCTCAAATATCCTCGTATCTCAGAAACAGGGTAATAACATCAAAACCAGGAGTTATATAAACGTGTAAGCATTCACATACAAATATCCGGCAAAAACAGACAAATTTTTTTCGTTGCACTTTCTCACATGTGTATAGCTCTTACAGTAACGTAAGCATTTGTTTAGAACATAAAGCATATGTGACGTATTATCAGAATTTCTCATCAGAATCTCTCAGTCTACCAGAACATGCAGATCTTACACAAGCACAAACACTCGCATGAACAAAAATAAACTCTGTGACGCTGTGGAACAATTCATATGTTACTACCAGTTACTATAATAATCTATACTGTTTGTTCTCAACAATGGGCGAGATCCAAGAACATTTCAATGACAACTAAATAAGCTGGATGAACATTAGTTTTGGCACACTTTACATTGATAAATAGTCCTCAAACACCCTAGTGTCTTTCACCATATTGTGAACAACATGTTCTATTCCAGTTTGAACAGTAGACACTCTAACCTGTGTCGCAGCCATTCTCATTAGGGACAATAATTATTATCACATAAGACAGTTCAACAAGCCAAACAAATTAAGTCTCCCAAGTAATGCAGTACTTCACTTTTCGTTGGTGCCTAAAAGAACTTTACAGAAACAAACATCATCTCTCCAGACAATCTAATTTTGTTTGGAGTTGGTAAAAATTGTTGGATTACATGATTCACATGCATAAATCTCATCAACAAGATGTTCATCTCCAAGACAGGATTTTATCGAACAAAGTTGCCTAGTTTCCTACACTCTCAATTTGTTTCATGTTCGTTTCTCCCAGACTTGATGTTTACTTAATTTCTATATCAACAGTTTTGTATAATAAGATTGTCAGTCCCACATCATATGTAAGATCATCGGGCACCAAATCTGTTTTTTCTCTCACAAATTTCAATCAACGAGCCTCGGATACCGATCCACAGGACTGTATCTTGTAGCACGGTTAGTTTATCTGAGGAGAACATTCGGGGAGATGGGGGGAGAATACAGCCGTAATTGCTTTAACAGACAATGTTGCATGTACGAAACATCTGTATGAACATTCTATTGAGACAGTAAATACATTGTGAACATAATCTACCCAGCTTGAATATATAAACATTATATATGTTCATACAATCCTGGTCCATAATGAAACTATATAGTTTGTAAACATGTAGATATATAGTATAATGATTACTAATGAGTTTAAGACCATCTCTACTGGTAAGGTGATTTGGCTGCGGTATAAAAATGAAATTCTTGAGAAACGTCATTAAATAAAAAAAAATCCGAATAAACTGACTGGTTTTCTAATTATTATAACAATTAGAAGAAATACGTAGAAATCAATATAAAGAAGCAAGAGTAGAATTATTGTACCATTTACTGAAAATGCATTATATCACAGTATTGACAGTGTTTTAAGGGAAAACGATCAGATGTTTCTATACAGTGGTAAAAAGTATGATGAGTACACCAAATTTTTGAAGAACTGAAGCAACTGTGTGTTTGTGTCGATCAAAAGCAAACTAATCCTGCTTCCAGAGTATGTGTTACAAGTCTGCCGACGACAACACAAGCCCTGTTAACAAATATAAATTGACAATCAAATACATTTCCGACATTGGTTTAATCGTGCGATCTTATGCATAATTACATTTTATGCATGTATTCTTTCAACCTACACTGATAATGATAACATGAGGCTAGTCGCCTGTGCAGTATTGTTATTATCTATTTGTGTTTATAAATAAGGCTAGAGTTATCTAAGGCGAGCTACCTGTATATGTATAATTAATGTTCATTATCTACAAACATAAACTGTGTTACAGCCAATGAAAACATGTTATGCAAATGTTTAGCCAAAATTGGCCATTGTGCAGAGATCGAAGGCTAAAATTAGGCCACAAAATTCTTAATGAAGTTTGCATTGTTTTGCATTGTTGTCAGTAATTATACATATCATATACCTAGTCAGTAATTATACATATCATATACCTAGTCAGTAATTATACATATCATATACCTAGTCAGTAATTATACATATCATATACCTAGTCAGTAATTATACATATAATATACCTAGTCAGTAATTATACATATCATATACCTAGTCAGTAATTATACATATCATATACATTGTTGTCAGTAATTATACATATCATATACCTAGTCAGTAATTATACATATCATATACCTAGTCAGTAATTATACATATCATATACCTAGTCAGTAATTATACATATAATATACCTAGTCAGTAATTATACATATCATATACCTAGTCAGTAATTATACATATCATATACCTAGTCAGTAATTTCAGCAATTTTATCAAGTTGCCCACAGATGCATTATAAAAACAAAATTTTGGAAAAGTTTGGGGGAAAAAGTACACACAAAATGGTCCCACTCATCATTCATACATTCATGGGTTAGCATCATAAGACAACAATAATAATAACTCCCTCAATGTCAAGATGAGAGGCATCAAAATCCAATCTGACAAATAACATGCCCTGGTAGTTAAGATTATATTGCCCGTCTGCTCAATGTGATGGATGTCTGCTGCAATGATGTACAGTATGTCTGCTGCAGTTGAGTACTTACTAAAATTTAAAAGCACCTGCAGTCCTGTGATACAAAGTATTGCATTGTTAATGTTTGGGAATAAAATATAATACAACTCTTTACTTCAACATTCTTTGAATCCTAGACCTTTACAACTTACAGTCAACCCCTATGGTGTGACTCTAACATTCCTTATGTCTCATCCTGTCACATGATCACTAAAGTCAATATCCCCCATCATGACCCAGACACACCAAATCATACCCTAATTTGTCAACGTCAATTCAGGTAACATTAATTTTCAATTAGGTTGCTGAAACTATTCATAGAATCCTAAAATCAAGATTGCCTTGTCAACTAACTTGTTAATTGATGCTTCAATGAAGGCAAGCTCGGAGCCTGTAGAGTGGTTGCTATCAAATCCCCGGAATGCAGGATTATCAAAATCAGATTCATTCAAATCAATTCCAAATCAGTGAGATTTCAATCAGTTGAAAGCATTCTTTGACAGTTTCTACATACTTTATGTACAGTGAAAATCAAAACTGCCAGTCAGTCCCATGCAGTCCTTTTAAATCTATATAGGGAATTGGATGCCAAGCCATCAGTAAATAATCAATTCCTTCCTTGAAACCTGCCATCAGGGCTGGTATTCACAAATCACCTTAAGGGAAATCTTAAATATATTGACTTAAGCTAAAACATTGAGCAGCACATATTTCCCAAGACACAAAGAATTATAAATACATGTTTTCTTTGTGATTATTGTAGCTCTTTCATAATGCTTCTAAACTATGTAAAAATTGATGAGGTTGATTTTCCTGTTCAGCTGATACTTAAGGACTTTTTAGGAAATTAAGAACATTCTAAGTTTTCCTTTAAGATGCCTTGGGAAATGACGAGCACAGATCATTAAGGACACCATCAGATAACAAACTAACTTATAGAACAGTTTCTATAACTTTTTCCCTTTGTTTGACCTTCCTTCAACTTGCTGATTGTACAATTATAAATTAAACCACAATTATTGGAATTACTTATTATATAATGTGGCCCTCATGCTTTAGGACTTGAGTCCGAGTCCCTCCCTATTATTTTTCATTAAGTTCAATGGTACACTCAAGTTTTCTAGTATAATTCATATTCACCTCAACACGAAACTTATTTTTCTATGTTTTTTTGCCTTAATTTCACAATATATTTATTGTCAAGGGGTGTTACCGCATTTAATGCACCAATTATGCGCGATATTTACACATGAGATTTTTTGCTCCCACCTTTCTAGCTTTCAAACATCTTTACGTTTTACTTGACACAAAAAGCGTCTCAAGCTTAAAGCTCATATATGCCGTTACTTCTCTAACCTTTTCAAAACATTTACACTCCAACATGTACGAAGGTTTCTTTCTTTTCAACTCTAGCAAACTTGGGAGTTTTTTCACAAGTGCAAAAGTGTTTGTATGAATCAAGCAGATTTTATTTATTCAAGATGGGTTTTGAATAAAATGTTTGATATTAAAATTTGGTGTTTTATCTAACATTAATTCAACAAGATCAGCAAATTACTTTGATGCATATTATGTACATAATGGTAAGTATTTTTTACAGGTAAGAGACGTCTGCAATTTAATTTGATTTTAAAGCAGACACCATACACATATGACATTGCACAATTAATTAAATATTAATTATAAACATATATTCCACCTGCATATATCCTTTAATCATTAATATAATAGAAGTATAACGACTGTGCAATATTTAAACAGTAAAACAGTATATTATGAGATAAGTATCTGTTTCAGGACCCCTACCAAAATATGTTTACCTGTAGTTATATCATGATATGGCACCTTTATCACTAATAGATTAATCTGTATAATTGTCATATTAGGCACAGAAACGAAATCATGTGTAAAAAGTGGGGGGAAAATAGTCTAGGCCAATTTTCAGTTGGGACGTAGTAACACTTTTAAGATTAAAGATTGTACTATGAATCAAACATCACAATAAACTGCAATATGTAAACGACGAGCACAGCTTGAAACAATCAAGACATTTTCTGAAAAATGAAATTAGAAAATTAAGAAAAAACCTAAATCACTAATTACTCAAAATTGTTGACATTAACGTTTAATGCATTTTGCATGTAAGTGACATCGTACCTGACATTATATGAATGTCAAACTTCAAAATAAATACAGAACTGTTGTGAATGAACTTTTTACAATTAAACAAAAGATTGTCTTCAAAAGATTGTCTTCATGAATTGTAAAGTTTGAAGGAATGTGTGATACACTAGATATGAAATAATCAATCATATATTTGCACAAGTTGCTGCCCGCCCTATCATTTCCTGTACGACATATAAACGGTCGTTTCCCTGATTTTTTTGGCGATTTTTTTATAAAAGAAATGATTGCAACACGAAAATCAGAATACCAAACAGAAAAGGCACACCATTATACTTTTATCAGAATAACCACTAACTAGTTTTAGCCTTATAGTGCGGGCAGTCAAGCACTTAAATATATGTATTTATAGGATTTTTTATACTATCAGTAAAGCAAGGGCGATAACTCCAGATTAAGTACCAAAATAATTGATATGTAACAAGATGTGTATCTCTCTAGAACATCAGAAATGGAAAACAAACATAAATTTGAGATAAAATAAAAATTGACAGCAAATTACATAAAAAGTATGTTGAATACCTATAATCAGAGGGTGGTCTTTGAGATAGTTGTCAGAGGGGTAAAATGTGAATTTAATATAATACCATTACACATACATCAGTCTGAGAGAATTGTCAGCCAACAGTTTGGATATTATGTGATAGCTAAGATTATATAATACCCCAATCTTACATTCTAGATGATAACTATCGAGACAGTCCAATGATAAAACAGAGTATAATTCAATGTTGCTGATACTCATCACACAATGTATTCAGTAGGATTGCTTCAAAGCACTTCATATCAACAGCTTATGTATGTTTTCTTGTACCTGGCATTATTTATGTAAGATTAAACAAAGAATGTGTACATACATCATGGCAAAAAATTTCTACTTCTCTTACGATGGTTTGAGTTTTTGCGTGTTTTGTTTGGAAGGTTTTTCAACAATTTTTTAGTCATATTAAACTATGGCAGTAACCAGTAACCTAACCACTTTTCCCCCCAAAATTAATTATCAACCAGTGCACTAACCAAACTTCCTCTTCCACTTGCAACTAACACTAAACCTCTCCACATGTGGATGATGACATGGCTGCAGCCAATGTCTACTAGGAACATTTTACCTGCCTGATTCAGTATTCAAACCCAGATTGATCACTGGTGACCTTAGCGAGTGCTCTATACATTGCACTGGTTACCAGCAGGGATTCAAGAACAAAAGTCATTATAGAACTTTTGCATGATTCAAATTGATCCCAAATACAAACTGAATGCATATTAATATATCATATAACATGATTAATATACTAATATATTGAGAGAATTAACTAAATTTTGAAAGCTTCAACACAGCTTACATAAGCTGTTTATCAAATTGTGAACCTTATGTAAGAAACATTTTTATACAAGTGAAACAGACAGACACCTATCCATTACCAGCAAAATGGCAAGTGCTGAAGATCAAGCCATTTTTCATGAAATACTTTAAGTCAACATTTTGCAAGCAGTACATTTAAACACATCAGTTGGTAAGTAATAATTTCCGGGACAGATTCTCACCGATGATAAATTAAAACAGATGCATGCCTTAAACGTTAACAAGGTTGATACCATAACAAGCTATTATGAAAACGATTCGTATTAGAGATACCACCTTAACACGTTAACCTCGTTCATTCAATCACTTACATTTCAATTGTTGCATACTAAACAAAAAACTCCCCTCCCTCAATGATTAATTAATACACGGGCAAGATGGTAATTACAGTGAATCCGGTTTGTCATCAAGAAATAATCCAATACATATTCATCCATCTTCTTGTATCCAACCCCTAAAGGCATACAGTGTGTATGACACACCACTTGCTGAATATAAAGTAACATCACAAACTTGTAAACCTCTTCAAATTTTATTTTAAAACAGCATAGCCTTTTCATTATTCTAAAATAATACCTTTGGTAGGTTCTTTTATAATGATCTGCAGAGCATTTGTATATTTTTTAGGAGGATGGTGGAATAATTAAGTTTTTAGTCCTAATGGAATACAGTATATATCGCTGACTTAGAATGAGACTCATACATATTTGAAATCTGCACCAGAAGGCACTTCTTATGAGCCTATTTTCATGAAAATCGGAACAGGCAGGTCATGTTGACCAAACTGAAGTTGAAAAAAGAATATTAAAGAGAAGTTTTCAGACATTTTTTCTTGTTTTCTTAAAACATCGATGTTGTACTAAGGACCTTCTAATTCTGAGCCAGCTATATGATGATACAGATCCCAATAATTCCAATGAGAGACACTGTTGTACCCTAGGCATATTACACCTATATATCTATTGTGACATTTGCAGATGTCTTTCACAGACTGAACTGGCATCTTTAAGACACCATATATTTGTAGTTGACAATGTCCTAATTTCCTGTGTTCAGAATGTGAGACAAATTATTATACACTGAAGGCAATACAACAGCAAGAAAGCTAGATCCTGATGCGCCTAACGAAAATATTCCAGACAATATACGAGAGTGTATATTACTTATATACATGTAATATGATTGAAACACTACATAATTATTAATGATCATCGTATTTTGAAATACAACATACACGACAGAACAAAGCATAAACGTACTCTAACAAAAACATACACTCAATGTCCAAACAATAGATACAGCAGGTCAAGGACATACACTCAATGTCCATACAATAGATACAGCAGGTCAAGAACACACACTCAATGTCCATACAATAGATACAGCAGGTCAAGAACATACACTCAATGTCCATACAATAGATACAGCAGGTCAAGAACATACACTCAATGTCCATACAATAGATACAGCAGGTCAAGAACATACACTCAATGTCCAAACAATAGATACAGCAGGTCAAGGACATACACTCAATGTCCATACAATAGATACAGCAGGTCAAGAACATACACTCAATGTCCATACAATAGATACAGCAGGTCAAGAACATACACTCAATGTCCATACAATAGATACAGCAGGTCAAGGACATACACTCAATGCCCATACAATAGATACAGCAGGTCAAGGACATACACTCAATGCCCATACAATAGATACAGCAGGTCAAGAACATACACTCAATGTCCATACAATAGATACAGCAGGTCATGAACATACACTCAATGTCCATACAATAGATACAGCAGGTCAAGAACATACACTCAATGTCCATACAATAGATACAGCAGGTCAAGAACATACACTCAATGTCCATACAATAGATACAGCAGGTCAAGAACATACACTCAATGTCCATACAATAGATACAGCAGGTCAAGAACATACACTCAATGTCCATACAATAGATACAGCAGGTTAACTACATTCACTCAATGTCCATACAATAGATACACACAGGTCAAGTGTATAAAAACTGATCCTGGAATTTCCTGTTGAAGGTGTTGTTATCAAAAAACTTTGTCTCTATAGGCAACAAAAACTAGGGCAAGACATTCACAACAATAGTACCATTCATGATGCTAATAAAAACTCTGTATATAACATATACCTTCAAACAAACAAATGACTCATTACATATGCAGAAGCCAAGCATGCTTTCATACGCTGTTTGACATTTATTACAATCACCCTACTTATCAATTGAGGGTCTGACATAACTGTATGTAAAATGTTTGAAATTACATTATGGAGAACTTTCCGATAGAAAACAGATGTTTGTAACAAGACTATACCATCAAGCAGTCAGCCCTTAAATTCTGTGTCATTCACATCTTCACATCTAAAGATGTTAAAGTTAGCATGACCTCTGTGGCTGATAAGCAGTAGGCTTTAATGGCCATTAAAGCATGTGTGAAGTATGAAATATATGCCAGGGACATTTTTTTCACATTTTGTTATGAACTAACAAAAGCTCTGACATACATCAATGCTAACCAATGTGTTGATATATTAATGAGAAGATATATAAGAAAGCCTTCATTGCTTCAGTCATAAAAGTAATGATTCTCATAACTTCCAGTCCATAAAAATGGTTTACAATCCTACTTAATGTTTCATATAGTTTCTGCAAGCATCAATGAACTCTATAGACTATTTTACACATTCTTTTCTTTAGTATTGGGATACACTAATGTTTATAAAAATACTTTCATATCAAACAGCAACATTTTGAGTGAAGGGGAAACAGTACATGTATAGCATACATGTATAACTAAGGGCAGCTACATAGCTTGCCCTATAATATATAACCTAGGTCCATCCAACAAGGTTCAGTGGTAGGTGAGAGCAAGGGAGAAGTCAGGAGTCAAAGACCAGCAAAATGTACCTAAGGGGGCATGTATACATGGAGTGACAAACCTCATTTGACCATGCAACCATTACCTTACAAGTACATAGATTTCCCACCATAAAGAAACATAAAATAAACAATAAACCGGTATACTGAGTTTAGGCTAATAAACTCTGTCTATCACTGAATATTAAATTCATTGTGTTTGAAACTCGGAAGCCATTTTATGTATGATGACAATAAAAAACAAACATTTTATGATACAGCCCGGTATCGTTATTGGTCATGATCACATAAAGTACTGAGCTCTGGTAGGGCTCACATCTCAAATAAAACCCACATTCTTTCCTGGGTTCACTGTTCACACAAACATGAGCAGGTAAGTATAAGGTATATAATATAGCTGACACTCGGATATTTAATTCATCACGATCAATTTAGCAAAGACTAATGCCCAGACATATATTACATTCTACAATTCTATACATTCCTTTGACAAGCGTTTACAAGCTTATTTGAATAAACGGGTGTTAAGTTTCAAGCCAAGTCATCACCTCGCTTTTTGCGTCATTTTTGCACAAAGGCCGAGTAGGAACAGCAAGCTATTACAAACACACATACACTCACAATGAAAACTAAAACCTTAAAATCCTATCTAACAATGTAAAAACTGTAAACATGCAGAAAGATTTGGAAAGACTAAATGTTGCTCAAGCATTATATGAAAATGATTTAATTAAGCACATAAATATTCCTAAATTGTCACCAGATCCCCAAAGAAACCAAATTGAAGTTCAAATTGTCATCAAATCCCAAAGAAATAAAATGGAACTTCAGATCACCAAACAAACCAGTTGAAATTGTCATCAAATCACCATCATAAAGTGCATGAAATCACAACAGTTTTTCTAGCATAACCACTTGAAGTACCCTTTGCTAAAAGTTTTATCACTCCATACAGGCCAGACCAACTTCTAACAATACTAAATGTGTGTCATTTTAGTTAAATGCCAATGGCATACCTTATATGCTTCACAATGACACTAAAGTATAATCTTGACAGAAATATGGAAGTCAAAAAATTAAAGTTTGTAAATTATTCAAGCTATCTCCTATTACAGTTAGTATACCCAACAGGGCTATAATATAACATCAGGGCTGGAAGTTTACGGTATCATAAAATACTTGTATTGTATGAATTTATGATGAAATAAACTTCTAAAAAAATTTACTGCATCAAGGTCTAAAAATTCTGCACTCCGCAATAATGACAAAAAAATAGAGAGAAATTTTAACAACAATAAAAGATACATAAACCCTCCTTGAATGATCATTTTCCCTTTTATCGTAATGTCTGTCATGGAGGTTTTTTTTAATGAATGGTTATAGCAAAATGTAAAGCCATGATTACTGTCAAAGTAGTTTCATCACATGATCATGATGGCAACACTGGTAACCAATGAGCTGTCATGCAATCCTGTTACCTATGACAACATCTTGACGAATCTTTATATACATCCTGCAGTCATCAAAGAAATTGAAAATTGTCCAACAGTCATCTCAATAGAAACTTCGCAAACAGACATCTTCAAAATTATAAATCATGCGATAGTCATATTAGAAATTGAAAATGAGCCATTATATTGTGTACTGTTTGTTTGTTTGTTTCGTGTTCACCTGATCCGACAGTTATAGGTGAGTCAGGTCATCCAATTTTTTCACCTGCAAGATTTGCCAATGACCTTCGTCTTCAAGGGAACTTGATTTCCGTTTTAATTATGCTTCTACGGTCATGTCATTCAACATAATACCCCTCTGGCTGGAATAATTTATTGAAAAATGCCAGTACAGAAGAATGTGAATTTAGTACTGGCTTGGTAAGTCAGGAGGTTCAACAGTTGAACAACTACAACATGCAAATGATGATTGTTTTACTGGGTAAATAAGTCGATATGAAAATTTACCTGAATCGACATCTAGAGCCAGTATTTGTGCCACACTTGTTCCTATGGTTACATTCTCATAGATTGCCACATCATATGTTCCATGTTCAAACAATGGTGCATTGTCATTAGTGTCCTTCACATTGAAGTAAACTCTCACGGATGTAGACTGGGCGGGGTCGCCGGAATCACGTGCGATAACATCAACCGTATACAATTGGTTCTGTGAATGACAGAAAACAGTGCATAGTTGAAACATCAATTCAAAATGAATCATCATTCTGAATAAAACATGCATGTATGAAGTTATTACAGTATGTATGAAGTTATTACAGCATGTATGAAGTTATTACAGTATGTATGAAGTTATTACAGTATGTATGAAGTTATTACAGTATGTATGAAGTTATTACAGCATGTATGAAGTTATTACAGTATGTATGAAGTTATTACAGTATGTATGAAGTTATTACAGTATGTATGAAGTTATTACAGCATGTATGAAGTTATTACAGTATGTATGAAGTTATTACAGTATGTATGAAGTTATTACAGCATGTATGAAGTTATTACAGTATGTATGAAGTTATTACAGTATGTATGAAGTTATTACAGTATGTATGAAGTTATTACAGTATGTATGAAGTTATTACAGCATGTATGAAGTTATTACAGTATGTATGAAGTTATTACAGTATGTATGAAGTTATTACAGTATGTATGAAGTTATTACAGTATGTATGAAGTTATTACAGTATGTATGAAGTTATTACAGTATGTATGAAGTTATTACAGCATGTATGAAGTTATTACAGTATGTATGAAGTTATTACAGTATAACTCACGTAAATGAAGCAATAACAAGCATACAGATCCTCCAAAACACCATATGACCATGCATAGACATTAAATGTACACAAGAACTGTACAGAATTACCGGTAAGGAAAGCACAAGGGAAGAAATTTAACTTTTGCATATAAATAATTAGAAAGTAAAACAGAACATTAATATAACATGCAAAATACAAGTATGGGTACGGGCTGCAGAATCACACTGTCATGGAACTGACAGTGGCCAGTTACAACAAGAAAAGCAGCAATTAGGACGAAAACTCTTGAGACAATAAAACAATATATTGTGTCAAATCCTGCGTATGAAACTGTTTATTAGACAAACAACACTAATAAAACACAAGTGCATTGCACAATGATAAGATTTGATGTTTTAAGAAGATAAGTAGATAGAAAGTGACTTATATTATCATAATAACATTACAGTTATGCCTTCCTCCGAGTTTTATGGCCTGAAATATTCTTGAAATCCTTAAGATGGTGCACTTCAAAGTCTTTGGAGTATAACGGTAATCTTGCAAGATATGCCGTAACTACTCAAATAAATGCACATGTAACATTTTGGTCCGTGGTAGGATTAGAAATGTTGTCGATTTTCCGTATTTGGTATTCCTTTACTGTGCACCCTTTCCAAACCCTCCCACATACCATTAAATACCACAATCAGGTTCTATCTTTCATAGTCAAAATTGACTCACTTGACTCACTTGACTCATAATAATATAATAATAATGTATACTTATTTCAAGCTCTCATAGAATGACATTCTCAAAGCAAGGACTGAACTCAGTATCTCTCTCAAAGTAAGTGACTCTGGAGGTTGTCAAAGGTTACAAGTACATAATTTACTCCTTGAAACACTAAGTTATAAACAACAAAAACCAAAACTTGAATCTTTCATGATTTATGCAACTCTATGTTTAGTTTATTCTAATTTATTTTAGAGTGAATGTGACACAAGTTCTTACAACCTATAAATATTAATCACGCCCAACACCTCACTTCTGATGTTATCCATTGTCATAAGCAGTATGAGAGCAATTTTATGCATTAAAATTGTCTGTAGTGCAGTACATGTATTTTCAGTTGATATCTGCTCAATAATTAATGGCAATGTAATATACATAGTAAGTCAGTAAAGAACAGGGCGTTTATTAGCATACCCAAGGTAAAAGCCAATTATTCATTATCTTAGAAAGTAACTTTTTCTCTTCAACCAACAGCCTCTATAATCACACAACAACTGTCATATCAAAGCATTATTCAGCTGCTTCTCATAACACTAAGATTATCTATGTTTGTGCCGAGTTGTGCTGCAGATTCATGGGAACATAAATATAGTACCCCGCCCAGGTCATATCAATAAACGATTG
Source organism: Spisula solida (assembly GCA_947247005.1). Taxonomy (NCBI): domain Eukaryota; kingdom Metazoa; phylum Mollusca; class Bivalvia; order Venerida; family Mactridae; genus Spisula; species Spisula solida. Next base: position 32,708,027 of record OX365950.1, on the reverse strand, counting down.
AAAGATGACGAGTTATCACACAATGAATATTTATATACAATAGTATTTTTCTGAATAAAATTTCATCTTAATATTTAGGCCTCCAAAATTCTTTATGTGTTCACAAAATTATTGAAAACATGACTTACTATGTACAAACATGAAAAATACTGAAAGATGTTTTGTAACAAGGGTCAATGCCCATTACTCTGCTAAGAGCCGAGGCCCATAACTCTACTGAAACTGGGTCCAGCAAAACCCAAAGTTGAAGATATGAGTGGCACACAAAATTCTGACACCCATATGTGGAATTTTGCATTCTTAAAAAACATTTTAAACCCAGGTTACTAATAAGTACAATTTTATTTTTTACAAAGATTTATATAATAATACATGTACAAATGTAATAACATTTGCAATTTGCTCTACTGTCAAGTCGAAATTGAATGCCTATAGATATTTGATATTATAAAATTTTCTGTGTAAATATTAATATAAGCCAACCACTCATCAATAGTTACACAAAAACATTATAATATCACTTATTCTGGGATTAAAATCTGTAACACCATATATAAAACATATAAGATTGCGGCTTCTTTCAATATTATCTTTTGCGTATTGATTTAACAGTCAATAATCTCGGAGAGTGTGAATTGCATAAATAAGTCAGTATTTTTGTATGAATTAATGCCTAGAGTGAAGTTTTATAGACTATAATAATGACAGATGTAGAATCTCTGTACGTTTTAACATGTTCACATGAGCCATAGAAAAATGATAAATTTGCCCTTGTAGACCAGCCTATGATTCCCTGGAATGTGCTAGTCCCTGATAGGGTTTGTTCTGAAAACTCTAGTCTCTGGTAGGTTGGTTTTGAGAACTCTAGTCTCTGATTGGTTGGCTTTGAGAACTCGAGTCTCTGATCTAAAGTTTGTTTTGAGAACTCTAGTCTCTGATTGGTTGATTCTGAGAACAGTTCAAAAATTGACAAATTAGAATGATCAACACATTACTTTAGAAATGTATTAGAAAATTAATTGAAACATAAATGTGTTACACATAATTTTCTAAACTGCCCCACCCACAAATTATAGAAATGCCAACTTTTGGCCAAAGGTAAGAAAATGTGACAGATAAAACTGAAATTATGTTCAAACCAATCATATGTACATATAATTATCTATAAATATTTTCAAACAAGTTCATGCTGTTAACAGACAAAGTGTTAAAGAATTACATGGATGACATGGACTTAAATAAGCCTATTTAACGTAAGGTGTCTCATAGAAGAATTAGCAAGATAAAACTCTATTGTTCAATAATGCACGGCAAGGTCATGGGTGGCATGACAAGAAAAACTTATACAATAGCATTAAAATACCAATCTACTTAAAATTCTTCAATCATGTATGAATTGCTATACTTATCCTTTAATCTAGTATCAGTATAGACATTTTGTTTAATGTTTGTTTGTCTGCAACTCATAGAGACTGATAGACCTTTTAACTAAAAGACTTATAATATAAGCTTTGAGACTTGAAAAAATGTTGAAATCCCTGCTCCAAAAAAGATTTTTGCACAAAAATAATAATTCTCAATAAATTCTGCTCAGAGGATATTTATATTATATAGGAAATTAATAATGAATTTAAACATTATATTGCATGCCATGTTAAAAACAAATTAACATCATTATTAATTAGATAGTGAATCAATATTAGTGCCATCATAAATCCAACAGCATTTTTTGTTCACAATTTTTAAAATCAACAGCAAAAATGAGCAAACTTTTCAGGTAAAATGATTTTGGGTTATGTGATACCTTTACATTTCAAAGGGTAGCTACTAGCAGATTTGAAGTGCATCAACTTCTAGCATATGTACAGTATGGTATATATGATGGGTAAAATGAAGAGAGGAGACCTTGGGATCAGGTTACATTTTTTAGTTAAGTATGACAACTTGCCTGTCATGTATAAATGGCTATAACTAATGACACACATAATGTTCATGGCACATTAACACCTTTAGTGGATAAAACTTACAGCTTCACTGGTTCATACTGACACTCTTGTTTTTCTAAATCATTCACATGGTCAATAGTCTAGACTACCAGTATGTTACCTTTTTGTTCTAAAGATAATACTTGATAATAGCCCCACTAAACAAACCAAACCAATGTAATTATCAACATAATAAGTTTTGTTTAAGTTTTGAGAATGCCAAGTCAGATTTTGCTCCACATTCTAATGTTAGAGTCATCATAAATCATCAGCACATCACACTCAGAGACTGGGTGGTCAACATATCACAATAACCCAACATTTTCCCACCCTGGTAACAATGTTCCTGTTACAATACCTGAATCAAATCTTTTTTCGAAAAACTTCTGACACCAATCAGCCTGATGTTTACCATTACATACAGAAGCAATCATTCAGTCAGGACAATGACATGAGAGGCTGTCATCTGAACACATTACCTTATATCATTACCAAATGGTTCCACTCACCAACATGATGGAATCTCTCACACAATCGCACTCTAAATCAAGCACCAACTCACACACTTGAACCATCCAGGACATGATGCGCTGCTGGAGCAGTGCATTTTATCTTTGCTTTTTTTCAAAGTTTGATTCTCTTGCCAACAATTCAAGTTTGAACATTTTTCAGTTATGAAAAGAACAAGATGTCTCTATTGAATGTCTGATCCACCTTATTTATAATTTCTTTCGCTATCAAACACATCTTGATTTTTCACGCTCTACTATGGCCACCCACTCTAGTTTAGTTAGTCTCATACTAAACCTTTCACAGGAAACATCAACCAATACATAAGGTGCCCCCCTCCATACAAACATGTCACACCCCTCACAAAGCTGCACTACTAGCAATCTCCTCACATATGTTGCAGATAACATAATAAACCTCTCTCAAATCCCTGTATTGAACATCTACCTCTCTAAAATCATCATGTATTATAACACCACAGTTCTTACAAAATAATGCTTCTTATTAAGCCATCAATTACCAAAAAAAATCCAGACATGCAGTTTTGTGAATGATTTAAATGTTTCCAAAAATGCTGACATGTTAAGAATTCTATGCCAACAATATTGATAAATGTTTCAGATACTTTCTCATGAAAATGCAAAAAATAAAACTTTAAAATTCACATAATAAATATTATGAGCTTTCAAACGTCAGAAGCATGTTTTAAAATTTATTACCGTTACATAAACAAAATCAATTACCGTAACGTTAGTATTTATAAATAAAAGTTCTGAAGCGTTTAACTTGAGATAACTGCACATTGAGGTTGTGTTTGAAACAGAAGCTTCCAACAACAGCTTATCTAAGAGAGCTTTGAAACAGATGAATCTCAAGGCAAACAAAATATCAAACTTAAACTTATTTGATGTTTTGATATATCATACAATTCGTAATTAAAAGAAAGATTATCACTTTAAATTTCTGATCACTGTCACATAATTATATTTTCAGAGATCCGTATTTATAAAATTGAAACAGTGCATGTATGTGTTTCCAAATTGTGCATTTCATTTTGTATTGAATTCAGCAGATCATCATGATCATTAGGGTATGTGTTCAGCTGAGACTGTCATAAATGCATGGTTTGGTTATCTAGTTTTTTTCCCTGCCTTACTAGCAAATGTCCTTCAGATTTGAAGGGAAAATTATAACATAATGCTGAGGACTTGCAGATCTATGACCTGCTGGCTATAGTTGGCAGCTACTAGAAGTCGCTACGTTGCAGCTACCTACAGTTGCTAGCGTGCAGTTACTCAGGTAGCGAGAGGCCTTAAAATTTCCATAAATGTGGCCATAGTATAATACCAATCAGGTAAAAACAATCAATAAATGTAAGTATATAATGTAATGTATTATTACTGAACTTCAAATTCCTAACACTCAAATAAACCATCCTAGAACAGTTGTGTAGCTGTACACTCTAATTAGACTTTGATTGCATTGAACTCAAAACTTTGAAATTAAAATCCAAGTATGCCTCTGAAGACTACTCAAAGACAGATGGATCATTATTATAAAAGACATGAGAGTTATTTTACATTACATTTTTTTATGATAATCACTGAATAAAGACTATAATGTTGTAAATTCATTAATAACTTAAGTTCAAGATCTGTCTCAGGACACGGATACCCTATTACCTGAGTAATGCATGTAAGACCCTTTTTGGTTTTCACCAGTCACTCGGAATATTGTTCTGCCCCTCAATCGAAATCAAATCTTTAATTGCTATCATTTTTTAAAACTAATATGACAAAATAAACTACAAAACAATTTCATTGATACTTTAAAAATTGTCATTTTTGATTTTTATAAGATTTAGATATTTCACGAAGTGTGTGCTAATGGAAAAACTCGCTGATCCCATCAAAATACTTCACAACTCGATCACTTATCCTTAAATAAACTGAACCATGACGGCCCATTTCTACCTGCACACACAGATCTTATCTCGCCGACACCCGTGGCAGAGGAAGCACATAAATAGTCGTACAATATTGTCCAAGTTCTTTTGACTGTCTATAAACAGAGTATAAATCAGCTAACATTTTCCAGTTGTCAGGACAGACACTTCACATTTACTCTATATCCTAGTTAATAGTTGAATTTTTTATCTCAATATGTGATAGATTGTTCTATCTTTTAATGTTTCGACCATATTTGGTAAGTAAATCTTTAAACAACTCCAAATCCTCGCCCATATTTATACAATACAGACACTGCTTACATCACAAATCACAAAACTAATATCAAAGAACTGGTGATAATTTATTGCACAATAAATCAATTTTAGACAAAAAAATATTTATTTATTGCAAAAATAACATTCTCATGTTTATTATATAAATCTATCAGCAGACTTAAGCTAAAATGAGGCAAATTTCTGAAATTTCAACAATTTAAATTTTATTATCACAATATCAAAAAGATTATACTAAGTCAGACAGGGAAGGCAGCACCATTAATAATGTACACGAAAATTTTAATTAAAATTTTAATGAGGCTCAAAAATATGCTCAACAGCTGAAAATAGTTTAATGATCTATTGTTTAAAGAATTTACCATCATAATGTCATTAATTTACAATTATGATAATTTAGTTTTATCTTCCTTAATTATACTGCATAATTGGGTTTTTATAATAATTACTCTCCAAGAGAAGCCGGATAGTAGAGGGGTATATATGTAGGTGTCAGCCGCTTAACCTTGGAGGTGAGTTTGTACCCTGCCGAAGTCATGTTGACGAAAATTGGTTTATCCATGAAGTAGATTTGACAATGATTTAATTCTCAGATTAGAATTCAGTTAATGAATACATCTAAGTATTTATGCATAGAAAAGGGAAAAAGAAGACATAGTGCAATGCTCTTTTTTGAGTGACAGACAGAAAAACCTGGACACCAAGCAATGAAAACACCAAAACAAACATGTGTGTATATAAATTATGCAAACACGAGAGTGCCTTATATAGCTACCCCAACACATATCCACGTAGATTCAACAAATGCGAAAATAAATAAGACATTGTCTTGCCACTTAAACAGACAGTAACGGCCCCAAGTCATCAAGATGAAATCCCAGGTCTACAAAGAAACGTTAACTTAACAATCAGCACCTCTTCAAGATAAAATTTGCAACTTCAATAAGTTTGTATTGGGCAATAAATTATTTAGATTTTTGTGCATCTGCACTTCAACTTGCATTTTCTGTTTATAAATTGCGTTATTAAGATAATCACTCACTCCATACTGAAGTTTTGAAGTTTCATTATTTTATACGTTTAGTGAAATGTGTGCAGTTAATAAAAGATGGTAATCGAAATATTTCAAATTTATTTCTTTTTTTTTTCAATTAAATGTAGAAATTTAAGGTCTGTTTTGAATATAATTGAAAATGTAATGAGTTTGAGCAGAATGTTATTGGGAAAATATAGACAGGAAATTATATCATTAACTAGAAGGATTTTTGATATAAAAACATATGTCTCCCACAAAGGGCCATAACTCTGGCAAAAATCATCTCACCTAAAATTCCTGACAATATGCACCAATGGGCTTGGTACAAAGTATTCACTGTATGTGGGAGATACAACAAGCTACTCAACGGACAATTGATACTCCAACACCAGTATCTATGGAATAACACTGCCCAATATAAGCAAGTATCTAGATTCATATTTCTTATAACATACTGACATCAAGTTGTACCAAGATCACTTAGTACAGAAAACATTACATGTCTAAATGAAAACAAAAGCAGCAGAGATTGTTTGGGGTGCCTGATTATTCGTTTTGATAAATGAAAGAAAATATCCAAAGTTTAGATGATTTTCATTCTTCATAATGGTATAACCAGCAGTGGTACTCCCCTTGTTCCGAAAACATCTCCTAGATATCTATCTATGTACCAGCATGATGTCAGATCATTTTACTCACTGTGGTAAACTATCACATAAGACAATCTAGATTAGTAAATAAGATTCAAATACAAGAAAAATGTAGTTTTAACGAAAATAAAGAACGACAATGTAGAACATATTTCAAGCTCTTTCGGAAAAACAAACATTGTAGCTAGACGATATTCAAAAAGAAAAATGTTTATTATCAACTCAAGATCTCGAGACTTTCAACAGCACCTTTACAAAGCCACCAACAAAAAGATTCAAATTTGTGATAAAGAAAAAACTAGAACAAGTTTTTTGTGGTCGGATTCGATTTCAACTTTACTGTCAATATTTAGAGTTAATAGAAATGCAATTAGAAAAATTTTATGCATATTAAGTGATATCTACATATCGTATTTTACATTATTAACTTTCTCATTTACATTTATCCTTGGACAAAAATTTGCGTTAAAGTTATCAAATAATGGCATCAGGACAAAATAAAGGGAGGTGCCTCATATCTACAATCAATCGATCAATCAATCAAATCATCAATCACGGTGAATTAATCCTGAATCATTATTTTAATTTAATAAACAAATCAATATTTTTATTCTATTACATGTGATTAAATTCCTATTATCGTCAAGTATTATTAATGCACAGTATATGTCAGGCACTCGAAAAGGTAAGTATGACTTAATTGAATAGTATTAATATTTTTTATTTGGGAAAGAGAACAAAAATATGATCATGATCACCATGGCAACCAAATAAGCCAATCAGAAACTAGCGATAAATGAGTTATTTTCATCCTATTCTTTTTTTCAAGGGCCCCTCATTATACCAATTAATTTTTCCAAGAAATTTATAGATTTTGTAGGATGCAGTGAAGAGATGAGAAATGTGTGCAGACGAGTTTCTCGGAATGCAGAATTGCACAAATTAGAATCTATTACTTGTAACGACTTAATCAGTAAAGATAGTCATTAAACTTTAAAGCACACACAAAATGAGAAATTAGAAGGATGAATACTAAATGTTTTAAACCCAAACTTGAATAATTAGTTAATGTTAAGACAATAAAGGGATATTTGCAACTGATCAATACACAAAACTGCTTTGTCATGCTTAAATGATTTGTGTACACGTGTGTACACATCATACACATCATTGAATGCAGCATTACAAGGAATGAGAGTCTAGCAAAGGCAGACTACCATTGGCTTCAGAAACCATAAAATTACTTAAGATGTGCAAAATAATGCCAAGTATAGATGGATGGTATTAATGTTCAGTATCTATAAGGATTAAAATGTTACCTCTTCAAAGTCCAATCGTCTTAGCAGTGTGAACGTGCCTTTCACTGGATCTAAGCTGAATGTATCGTTGCCGTAACCAGACGACAATGAGTAGGTCACATGACCACTCGGCCCTTGATCAGGATCAGTAGCTCGTACGCTACCTACAGTTGTGTCGATCAATGTGTCTTCGTTAATATCAAATGAGTAAAGAGACTGTGTAAACACAGGGGCATTATCATTGACATCACGAAGGTTGATTCTAACCATACAGAATGAAGACTGAATACCGTCTGTTGCCGTGACTCGTAAGTTGTACTGTGATATTGTCTCTCTATCCAGAGGTCCGGTAGTGACAATAGTTCCTGAAATAAACCAGCATGTTAAAACAAAATGGCTGACACAATCCTCGACTTAAGCATATAGAGGTTTCTCCTAGGGCTGAGTACCGGTTCACGTATCGAATCGAAGACCGGTATTTAGGGTTCGGTCGATATACCGTATCGAACATTCACGTATCGAACAAATATCAATCAAAACAAAATTAAAAAAAAAAGCGTGCTTTGCTTGGTGCTTGTGTTGTTTTTTATTGCCGACTTCAACTCATTTTTCACGGCATCATAATCTCGTTTCCATTAGTGCAAGTCAATGTATCGTTTACAAGCCGTCATTACCCGACCTACTCGTATTCTATAAGCCCAACATATAGCCCCAACAGTTATTTGCCTTGAAAGATGTTACTTTGATAAATAAGTCTAATATCCAACAGATAGGAAATGTTTCTCTGTTTTTATTTCATAGGTATAAAATATCAAACGATATATCAGATATCAATCATTCTGTATCGATACAAATATCATCATTTTGATCGATACTCAACCCTAGTTTCTACTATATTTAATTATTTAAAGCATCAAGTTTATCAAGACAGACCATAATTATAAACAGAAGCAATCTATTGTTTATGAAATCACATATTTTACAAACGTGTAGATCAACTTAGACCACATAACATGTAAAGAATGAGATTAAGTGATGAGTGAGTTACCTCCCCTTACTACTCTTTAAAACTACTGAAATTTATAAACAGTATCTCACCATCTTGTCTGATTTTCAGATCTTTGTTGGTATCCAAGGAGAGTTGCAGACCGCCCAACGAGTCATCATCATAGACGGCGATCTTCAGTACGGGAAAGTCAGAACGCACATCCTCATCAACATCAGCTGTGTAGTAGTTCTGTGTGAAACGTGGGGGCGTGTCATTCAAGTCCTTCAACTCTACATGAGCCTGGAACAATATAGTGGGAATATAAATAACTTGATGTAAATGCTTATGACATAATGCAATGCAGACATAGATAAAAGACTAAACCTGGATGATGACTGTTTAGAATGAACAGTTTTGGTTGGTTAAATGAACATGAGCTAAGTCAGCATGCTCTTCAGTGTGTTTCAATGTCTCAGGATTATCAGGACAGTGGCCTTAGAGCTTGAGTCCTGAACTCCATGTCTAGTAGTCATGGATTCGAATCCCACATACTACCTGGACCAGATTCTTACCGTCCCTTAATTAAATACCCAAGTGCTATAAATTGGAAATCCACAAAATACTGCCATGGTGTAATTATGTAAGATTTAATAAATTATTTCACATGTAGATACATGGAGCAGACAAATCTAAGATATTACCAAGTTGCAGGTATAATGCCAGCAAACAGGTTCTTAGGTAACTGATCAATGCCAATACTTAACTCAGACTAGTTCATAAACAGGTTATATAAATGGCTTCACAATCCATATTTATAAATGGTGTAAAAAATCAATTCATTTTACACTTATAACAAAATTGTAGATGAAAACATAATATACAATCAATATAACAATCTATATATTAATCTCGCTATATTATACACATCTGACCTACATTGTTCGCATAAATCAATCCCATACAATACCAATGCTTAATTCAGCATTCACTATTTACTCAACTTATATCATACGACCCAAATACAAAAATTGGGTTGAGAAAAGGAAAGTTAATTTTAATGGAATTCTAAATATTTTAAGTACATATTGATACGCTGAACTACAGATGTTTATTTACTTGTTAGCGACAACAGAAATAGTGTCATTCAAACTTTCATAACTGTATACAGCATCTGAGAATGGCTACGGTAACTTTGTGCAATTTAATTTTATAAAACTTAAAAAGCTATTGGCAGCTAGGCTTTAACTAAGTTAAGAATGAAAATGTGTTAAAAGCTCAGTGCTTCAACATTGACAAGGATTAATCCTGATCAGCTGAAAGCTTGACTTTAATGTTGAGTACAGTAATTGTTACAGTAAAGGTCATTATAATGCATTAAACCTATCATCAGATTATCATACATTGTCTTTTGACTATGTTCAATTCAGCGAAAAATTACAACTTATATTTTTTAATCTAACACACAGACATCAAAAGTTTACTAAAAGTTACATTGGCTTAAAATGTGTAATTCTAGACTGAAGCGCTTATAAGTTACAGACAGCCAAAAATCATTGTTTGCACTTTTTTCTTCAGAAAAACCATTTTTAAAATGCAAATAATAAAATTTCATCAAATTAATATTATACTCTATATATCAAAATGTGAAAGTTTTTGCCAGCTTAGATATTGATACAATTTTGGTAATTGGCTTCAATATGAACATCTTCAAAGTGCTAGACCGCTACAGTAGTACATGAATGAAAAATTGACATGGATCAACACAAGACCAATATCTTTATGGTCATACATCAATGTGTCTGTGATAAATGAGCATTATATTGATGAACAGTGTTTATATTAAGATGTTTCTATTACAAGATTAAAAAAGCTCCCCCCCCCCCCCCCCCTGAGTGAGTATCTTGAGTATCTCGGTCCTCTGCTAGTATATCTCTCCATCCAATATGACTGTATCCCAGTCCATGTGAGTTAATTACTGGATTCAAATATTTATCCTGTCCTGTGAGTAACTGGGGTACCAGCAAGAAACAATGAGCTACCAGCAAGAAACGCTGAGTACATCATCGTTACATGTATCTATTACAGGCCACACTGATTCCCAATCATTCACCATTACATTAAGCATGAGAAAGTAGGTTTAATTGGTCATTTTCATCAGATATTATGAGTCTCTAACTGATACTAAAACCAGCCTTTACTAATAGTTACTTAGTAGAAAGGAAATAATTGAACATGTTCTCACAAAATGTGGATGCTGATATACGAGATGTTAAATGGTCGGGACCATTGGGTTCCAAGTACTGTAAATTCCTTTATATTCCCACGATCTTTATTTCGCAAAATTCAGTAATAGATTATTTTGCGGATGTGTGAACTATCTATGGTCCCTGACGATTGGTGTCCATGAGTATGAAAGTATATTTATGCAGATTCACAAATTTGATAGAAACTCATTTTGTGAAAATAAATACATAATGAATAATAACCAATGTACAGTAAATTCTATCATTCTACGATGGCAATAACAGTAAAACTATGAAGCAGGATTAATCAGAAAGGAAACTCAGTTTGTGTATTATCTACGCCATATACAGGGGAACATAATTGAAGCTCAGGAAAAAAAACTTTCAGTACTTTGATTATGAATATTAACTGTATCCATATTGTATGGTGTCAGAGTTCTAGTAAAACATGTATATAACTATCGATGTATCGATGAATATTATACATATTGTTTTACTACGAACAGTAACATTCCATAAATATTGACAAGTATCCAGCGTAATTGTAAATGATCGAGACAATTATTTACCAATTAATGTCATTAAAAGTCATATTACAAGCGAAAAAATCCCCATTACTGCTATTACCCACATTGTCACTGATATTGTATCGAATTCTCTACTACTGGCACGAAGCTATTGATATGACGACTGTCATCATGTTCTGTATTCACACGATATTGCTGACTGATCTTATGTAAATGTGCCGCCACTCCATCAACCAAATTATGACAAAATCATCACAAATATTTCTCCCCATATTGAAATTATGTCATACAACTGACAACATTAGCAGAAATCTTCGATACCCAGTCTGGGACTCATTATTACATTCTTTTATCTCAAATGACAAATACAAAATTGCATAATTAAATTTGTTCATTCAAATAAAAGGGACCGTAATCCAGTCTGTCAAAGTTTACCCAGTCTGAACTAATCGACTCAACGAATTCGAATCTATACTAGAAAAAAATGAAAAACAGTCGCAGGTCTACATCTGTCTTCCAGTCCAAGTCATCTGTGTCAGTGTCGGGAAACATTAAACTTTATGCATCAAAAACTGCAAAAACTTTTCTTAATAAACGCAGCTTTCATAACAAGGAGCTATGCAGCATAAAAAGCATGAATGAAACAATTTGTCACTCTAATATTTTCTGGTAGATTGATTCCAATTTCAAGTGCACAGCAATTATATTTGATTTAATGGACCCATATGCCTTTAAACATTAGACAACAATCTACAAAATATTGTTAAATTCCCAATCTAATGATAAATTAATCGTGTTAATGTGACTAAGATAGAAGCTTGAGTGATAATAGTTGTTGGGATCTCCATATGGAGACATCAGTATAGTCACAGGTGTTTAACCATCCATCAATGTATTCAGCCTTGTCACCTTTACCAATAATAATATACTTTATCTAAATTCTATCATAAATTATTTAAAATAATGGCTGAACGAAGGTGTCAAATTAATTATTTGTATTAATAAAATATCTTTGCACAGGTCGTCAAGGTTACAACGTAAATTAAAGAAGAGCAAACATTACAATTATTTGACCTACTTTCTGCTTCATTCAAATCATGTTTTTAGAGAATCAACAAACTAATATAATAATTGTATTTCAATATTGTTAAGAAAATTCAAAGCTCAATGCCATTAAACAGTGAGTATTTTCTTGCAATCGCTTCATCAGGGGCAAGAATATTTAAAAGTAATGAAATCACCATTAGAAACCGAAGCCTATTTCAAAGGAATGTTTATCATAGCTTGCACCGTTAGACGTCTCCCATGTGTGGTCTGCGGGTGTTTGGACAAGGTGCATAATCTAATCACTTCTACCGACAAACCATATCATTCAGGCTATTGGTAGGGATCGTATTCTTAATGAGGTGCAACCCCTAATTCAAAGACATCATGCATTCTTTTACAAGATCACCCCAAAACATGCCAATCTCCTGGCATCCAACCATCTGCTAATGTATTCCACCGACCAACAAATGTAAGTGACTTAGAGGAGAGCTAATCAAGGCCTGTCAAAAAGGTGTCAACCCCTAATAAATCATCCGCTGCCCTTTCTCCGAGACATTTTCCTATAATGCACCGCAAAAAATGGCAAACCATATTAATTAATACCACTATCGGATAAAGTTCAAACAGCAGTTAAGTGACCAATGACAAAAAGCTATCAATCTCTTTGACAGATCATTTAGACTGGTTCAACATCAGGAATCAATGTCAGATATCTGATCATCATCAAAATATGAAGCACAGTCTGGAAAATTAAGAGACATTGCTGCCATGCATAAACATTTAGCACTTTTTGTTCTTTCTGAAAAGCAATTACTGTCTTGGAAAGCAGAGGTATTACGGTCCATTTACTAGCCATACTCTGCATTCTCAAGTTTTATATATAAATCCAGTGTTTTTGCATCATACTTGCAGCTCAAAAACAGACACTCCAGTAATATATTTCCATCAAGAAAACATTTGCCTCTCAGCAGAGATTAATGTTGTGTTCATTATCTTTTTTTTTTCATTTTTTCTAATTATTCCCTGCCATCTCATAATATTTACAGAGATACTCTCGCTACTCCCGGTTCTCTCGCTACTAATGGCAATGATGGAACTCAGTACATTGTTACACATTAATTGGTAATAAACAATACGCACCAATAATGTAGTTTAAAAAATTGTCATGAATAACAATGAATAAACAACCCCAATGGAATCGTCCGCTGAAAATTACGTATTTTTCTTTATTCCAAAAAAACACCAGAAACTAACTGCTATTATTGATATTGGTGAGTTTATAGATGTTTATATCCTTATAAAGGGAGGAAAATAAAACAGTATATCACCCTATCGTCAGACAATTCCAACATTACACATAGGAACAAAAATATGAAATTATAGATATTGTTTACAGAGTATAATAGACGTGAATGCAAGGAAGATAATTACTATGATCGCTGACTATAATGATATGGCACTGAGATAAGTACGGTTTTTATATAGCATAGCTCGAAAAAAAACCCAGAGATATTCCAAATGTTTCATGATGACCTAATCAAAAGGCATATCCCAAGTAAAAGCTTGGCTCCAGCCATTTAGCACAAATGAGATCCAGGCCTCAACAAATATTTTTAAAAGCACTCGTCCTGCAATATAGACAAAGAAGAAAACCCCAAAATCTTACTTGTCCTGCTTAGTATATAAATAAAGAAGGAAAATATTGTGCAGGACAGCGGACAAGTGCATTTATTGAGGCCTGAGATCAAAAGATGAATGAAATGCTTCCAAAGCAATGGCCATGTCACCGCCTTCATCTGTGACAGGTCTGAAGTCTCAGGGACTGTCAAGCCTTCAACCAATCAAATTGCTTATGATATTGAAGGTAGATCCTATGTGTATTTTCCTAATCAATTACAGATGTCATGCCAATGGACAAACTCTGTACAAGTTATGCCTAAGTGGTTGCTCTCCAGACACCCTTACACAAGTGGCCATCTCAAGTTATGATCAAATATCACACCTACGGCCAACATTACACTCTTGTGGAAACTATGGTGTGTTTTTTACCTGACTACTGACAGGAATTGAGATACATATATCACATAAAGATCAAAGTATTTATAACAATTTTCTCATGATTATAGTCAATAATAGTCACTAATTCTAGTATACTGTTTGCTGTTAATGGGTTTTATCGTTCTTTATGATAGAGGAAAATCGCCACTTCCAAGAAACATATGGCCGGCTGTGTGATATATGTGGCCCGATCATATTCTGTAACTATACCTACCTATAGACACTGTGTCTTGAATGAACAAAATAATGTCCTTTACGTAAGCCAGGCAGATTAATGCCCTTCATTTTCATTCTAAGGATTTTCTCTTTTAATATACCAAGTAATGTTATTATGGTTAATTTATTGCACACTCTTTAGCAAAGTATTCTTTCATCATAGCATATAAAAGGTCAGATGAAATGGCAAATATATTTCTTTCGTATGCTCGCACATATTTTATATACAAGTAATTAATATGCGTGTTTCTTAGGTGGCAGAAAAGCTATGAAGCAATATAATCAAAACTTTAACTTGTACAGTCTGTTTCAAAACCTTCTATCAAATAATGCATACCATATGTAATATTGAGGTATAAAACTAACATAGGTGTGTGTTTATAATGATTTAATAATGTAAGAAGTGTAAATATCACAAGTGTGTTATTCTCATGCACCTGCATCATTCAAATTTGCATATTAATTTACCGACATTATTTCATATACAATATTGAATTGCATAAGATATTATTATTGCCACCTTGAATGAAGTAAAGTGTGCATGAGTGTGTAACGGACTAAAGAGCAAATATATAAAGTACCCGTAGACACCCAGTTCAAAAATAGGGACCTCAAATAAGGATCGGGCGAGTATGGTTTATTCAAACTACGGTCTAGTAACACCTACACAATGTGTTTCTAAAAATGACGTTTATTGACTTATAATGCTTAAATAGATTTATCAAACAGCACATTCAAAATACTACAATTGGGATTAGCTTGGTTGAACTATGTGTACCTATCATACGTAATGTACTTAGAAACATGTAACTATAATTAATTACGCAAATAAAACAAAAATGTAGACATTTGCGTAGCTTTGCCAATACTGGTGTAAAACATTATGCAGTTGAGAATGATGTAAATTAAATGATGTTTTTATAGTAAATTTGCATTTGGTAAAAAACTTTTTTTATCGCATTATTTCATCATGTGTTTAATTCATGAATAAAATTCTCCAGACCATTCTTAATAAAGGAACTGGGGACTTAAATCAAACTAACCAACAAAAAATAATGGCTCGATATATCATATTCATGTAAAATGCAATAAAAGCCTTACATCATGATTAATTCTCAGATAACGAAACCATTTCCTGGGAAAATTGGAATAATTACGCAAAGACTGTCATTTAAATCTGTCTATTGTACTTTATGCCTCTCAGATGGGTTTTCATTACAAAGTCATAATTTTATGGCATCATATGCAAAATTCCATTTTACGTAGTCATAATCAAAGAATTATCTCAACTGTGAAATTGAACAATGGTGTCTTACGGAGAGACAAGATGACTTAGATATTGGGCAGACTCCGAGGACAAAACTAATTACAGTCAACTAATTCCACAATAGGACCTCTAGGAATTTAACTTAAGAATAGAACAAGCTGATTATGTTAAAGTCTATCCCAGAGGGGGGAGATACTTCCAGATCTAAGAACAGACAAAACATTAAGTGTGGTACACTTGACAATGAAATTAAACTAGACTTGTCCTAATTGAACATAATGGATAGAGGAGCTGACAGGGCAAGCACATGAGATAATAGAACTAGATAGGGAATGTGAAGTCACTGCTGTAACAATGTGAAGTCACTACAGTAACAATGCTAGGATACTGTAAATCTAGTTAGCAGCACATATTGAACTAGTAAAGCATGATTAAATTGTTCAATTAGATTTATCTCATAACTAATTGGACAAATCTTGCCAAGCTGAAGATGGTCGGATTGTCTTACAGTAGCCTAGCCTAGAGGCACAGTGTGTGTCTGAGATAGAGACTTCCTAGTCGAGAACCTCCTGGCGTGATGAGATTAGTACAAATTCTGGAACTGATGTGACAGGAACAATTGACACTGTGGGAACCTTGAGGAAAACAACATGTATATTATACGACTAATGATAAATTAACAAGTCCAGTATCTGAGAAATTCCCATGTATCACAGCCTGGGATCTGATTATAGGGACAATATTAGATAAGATAGGAATCCAGACAATCAATGTCGCAAAACGAGACTGCAATTAATGGCATTGAGAATTGGAATATTTAGTTAAATTTGGATTTTTTTTATCAACATTGAAGTATCAAACAGCAATGACCTTACTGCAGAATAAATTAATGGTAAGGGTAAATGTTGTAAAAGTGGTATTAATAATATAAAGAAGATTAACAAACAAATTATATAATTAAGCAGGCACCATTGATCAATTATGTTCATTCAAGTATCTACAGAAATTTGTTCAAAGATTCCATTCTAAGCATCAGGATTTTCTTCACTGAACATAAGATGAAAGTATTTTTTGACATTCTTAGTAATAATTTCAGCATAAAATAGGTCAACAAAGGTGTTCACCAAGAAGACACAATTAATTATTCATTCCTGATTCACAGATAGGCCAAGAACTCACTGTACTTGCTTAGTTGGTTCAAGCAATCAAAAACAACATCATTCAAACTTTTATATCTCACATTACAAGCTGGTATATCCAACAACTCAAGTTTAAACTACAGTTACAAGTTTGATGATGGTGTGCAATGCAACTAACTGTGTTTGGTCTCCATATGGGTTGTTGCTTGAGTAGTGTGGTGTAATTTATGATAATGGTCACTGCTGCTAGTTGTTGTTGGCACTGCTTTTGATGTCACTGCTGTTGTTGTTGCCACAAATGCTGTTGTTGTTGCCACAAATGTTGTTGTTGCCAATGCTGTTGCAACTCACTGTTGCAGCAGAGATATTACTGTGTGATGAACTGATAGACAAAGATAAAACATTCACCAATACCTTCGATCATAACACCAGTCTCAAGACACAGTCTAATTAACACTATTCAATTATTTAAAGCAAGAGTGTTCCTTTAGCTATTAAATAAATTAAAAGAGTTTCTTTAATTACCAGCCCGGTAGCTTTATCTTGAAGATATGTGTCTAAAATATAACGGTAAGGTGCTGCAACTCATTAACGCACAACAAAGAATAGCTGATAGAAACACCATGTACATAGTGTATTGATTACTGAGTATTCTTTGATACTATGGTGGTACTCATAAACAACTGACTTAACTGAACACATTTACAGCATGATGGGATAATTGTTCAAATTGTTGCTCAATTATAATCAAAGAGCACATATAGGTGCAACCACACTACTAAAGGTGATTGCCTTTGAGTCTTGCAACTGTTGGTTGTTGGTAAGAGTACTGTGCTACCATTTATGATGCTTAATTACTTTGTTTTACAAATTTCTAAATTGCCATTTGAAAAGTACAAGTATATACAGAATTTGAACCTTAAATAGCCATTAGTCAAGAGACACGTTACGGTGACTGCAAGAACAGGCTTGACTACATATACTAACATGAATCACACACAACATATAATCCTGTTAACAGTGTAACAAAGTAACTAAATATTGTATCTTTTTCAATCAATAAACAAGCAAAATACAGACAGGACTGGTATTGACTTCATTGACAAATATTAACAGTTTTCATATTCTAGTATTGAATAAATGAAATTAAGTTACAAAATAAAAGAGGGTGGAGACGTCTACATAAAACATGAGAAAAAGGATCAAAAAGAATATCAAAATTTATTAATGTTCTTTTCTATGCGACCATTCATGGATTGATCCCCGTCTACAACTTAAGTCAATTCCCACCATTACGTGAAAATATTATTTCAAACTTTTATTTACTTTTTTACTTTTTCTACACAAAAATTACAGTCATCGGAGCTTAACTACGTATTAAGAAAACTGAAATCTTTTGTGTACATTATGTGTCGTTAAGCCGAAAATCATCATGTATATTGTTGGACCAATGTTTGCTTTTTGGTAACAACTGTGTACTGGGGGCATGTATTTGGGACACGTACTGAAAACTGTCAATGTTTGGTATAATCAGACTGGTACATAGCATTTGATAAAGTCCCCAGTTCTCTTAATTTACATAAAATCATTTGTAAATATACCTGATAAAGGTGACAATTGCATAATTAACACAAAATTTACGTAACAGCTCTGACAGGACTTTTTATACCCTGAGTAACCTGCATGCAATTTGTGAATATTACATACATGTAACATACAACATGATACAATGTATATGATATTAAATGATATAATTATATACAAGATAATTCATAAACTGGACAGTTTTGTGTATCCCGATGTTTACTGACAACATACAAAGATGTATGACCATTGACCACACATTGTCACATCAATGAACGAAGGACAAAGGATATAAGCGATCATTTATGACAAATGATGATTGTTCTTAGGTAACATAATAGTACATAGCTGACAAGTGTCAAACAACAACAAAACTTTACACCATAGGTGCCCCAACATATGTTGCTGTGTCAACAAAAAACAACACCAACGTGGAAAAAACATTGACCATATTTACATGATGTTGTCAAGATGATATCACTGGTGTATAAGTGACTTTAGTAATGTTTTGTTCTGTTTTGATGTTCACTATTTACAACAGTGTGAGTTGTGTAAGCTCAACCTGTTATGTCAATTTTAGTCTTATAAAGGCTAATTGAAACTTAGAAGTTTATGCTAAAATATGAGTATGACTATTGACTGCAGTCTGGTAGCACAATTAAACATTTTGTTTACTATAATCAATCTATTGATTATCATGAACAATAAGTACAGTGAATGTCCCTTCTATGCTCCTGTATCATGCTGGATTATTTTAAAGTATTATGACTACAAGTTTATGAGAATAACAAGGTAAACTGATGAGAACCACACCTCTCTGGCCACATAACATTGTTTTCACAGGCTAGTTAATTACAAGTAGCCATAAAATATACAAGACTACCTCAGAGATTGATACTAATGCAGTGTATTATTGATAGATCATCAGATCACAAAGACCAGACCAAGCAAAATTCCGAGAAGATTCCAAGACGAGGCAAATTTTCAGGAGGAAACACTCAAAGTATTCTCCTTATTAATGCTACTTGACACAGTAAAAGAGTGCTTGAAATGCTCTGGATTCCTGGTAACACTGAAGACCCCACATGTAGGCTGTACCGACAAATTAAAACTAGGGATATAAAACCGGAGATTTTGCAGACATCCCTTCGACAAATAACCCAGTGGTGATAAAAAGTATATTAAATATGTCACTTCGTTTATTTTGGATTTATTTCATGGGAATGCCTCAAAAGAATTCAGAGAAATTAAAACCAAATTTTGTTAACAATAAACATTAGCACTGGTAGCAAAGATATGAATGTCTAAATTAATGTGGAAATAAAAGTTTCATAACAAAAATAAATACAAACCGAGAGAGAATCAAAAGAAACAAAAATGAAGAAGGAAACATGATCTAGCAAAAAAATGAAGACATTTAATTATGATATGGTGGAAAGTCTCATCCAAATTTTAATAATATAGATAAAGAACATCCAAGTTACAAAACAGGTTTATTAAAATCTAATGAAATATAATGGATAACTTTTTATGATGAATGGCACAGCCCTACCTATACTTTTTCTTTGACACACAATAATGAAGGTATTTATTGAAAAAGAAAAAATGGCATTGAAATAATTTATGATTAATTAATACAGACGTATAGTTTATTATAGCATAAAAACGGTGATTTTGCCCATACGTTAACGGGACGAAAGCCATGCGTAAACATAAAGATTCACACGCTGTTAACGTCCAGTTTTACGTATGCTTATTTCAGGGCCCCGCCGGCGACTATAAACGTTGTACAGCATCAAATGAACAGTAATTCTCATTTTATTTCTAACTACTAATTAGTTTTCTATAATATTTCCATAATATTTAAATTATAAATGTAAACAAACCCGCAGTATCCATGTTTTCTTTGTATTTGCCGATCCCGGAAGTTGACGTGCATAACAATAACTGGTATGACGTTACGTTTGTTTTCGTGACGTCGCCACAAAATCTCCCGCCAAAATATCATTATTTTGACAAACAAACGCATTAATCGATGTTTTGTATGCTATAATAGCGTTTACTCATGCTTTTTCGCGTTATAACATATGCAGAGTCCCTCGGGAGCGTTGGTGCCTCGGGACTCTGCAGATGTTATAGCCCGAAAAAGCATGCGTTAACCCTACATTATAGACATTCTTGTCATAATAATTTCAAGTGTCAAATAGTCAAAAAATCCTGATTTCATGAATTCAATCTGGTATGGCATTATTTCCCAGAAATTAATAATAAATGAACAAGTTGATTGCATGAGTGTTTGCTACTAGGCTGAAGTCAGACAACCTGTGTGGCTTGTAAATGTTATTCTTATACACAACAAGCGGTTTCACCAGATAAACATAGAGGAACCCATGTTGTGCATGAATTACTGTTAAAGCACACATATGGCAAATAACCTAATAGCGTTCTGACGAAGAAAATAGTGCAGTGGTTACTATTTATTGATATAAAACGCGGAATATTGGCTATGTTAAAATCAAGAAAATGAATATGTACCAGTGTTTTATCTATAATAAAGCACAGTCACTTGCTAAGATGAGTACATAAAATCCCTCATGCTACGCATAAGTGATTTAATTACTACGCATCCGAACTCATGACAATGCTTTATTCTATGATAAAACACAGGCATATATGCATTATTTCTTAAAAATACATGTTTATATGATGTAATATATACCTATGTATGTACTGAAATCATCATACACAAATATCAATAATAAGTTTTCTGCGGGGGTCCTGTAACCGTCATTCTATAGGGATAAATATGTTATTATGTGCCCCTTAATGTGACTGGAATTACTTTATTTATCATAAATCATAACTGATTTATTTACTTTAAGTGACCAGATATAATTAAAGTAGTTAGCCATTCCATAACAAGGGACTTCATTCATTCATCAAGCACACACAATACATGTTTTAAGTCATTAAGTTCTTATGTATTTCCTTTCATTAACGTCACTCACAAATTCTGTCTTCTATCGAATGTTTTTATACAAACACGCATAAATAAGCTCTGAATAATACATCACTTTGGCGATTAATCACATAGACGTCACCGTATTGACAGATAGGTAATTATAAATGTAGAGAATGCACCGTTCTATATATAAGCTGAAAGATTTGCGCAGATTTTGCAAGATTTTTGACATTAAGTTTTGCATGTATTATCAGTTAAAATCAGCCATGTATTTGAATGTATTGTTAACAAAGTATCATGAAAATAAGATAAAACATTTTAGATACTTAATGTTATCGGACTATCTTGAAATAAAATATCAAAATTGTGGGAATAATGAGTTAATAACAACTTCGAGGACTCAAGAGAATTGAGTAAAAACATTAACTTTATATTTATAATGGTTCATCAAGTATAAGTCTTAATACTTGCAAATTACAACCGTAGTTGATTATAATTTCGTGTTGTACATACTGCATAATCTTGCCACAAAATCAGTTTTAAATCAATTATGTTTCTAACATCTTTGACACAATCTGCATTGAAATCATAATTTTAGAGATCATAATTGAAAAAATTGTTTAAAGCCTAACATTTACGTGACAAAGAAGAATTCAATTTCTGCTTCAATCATGTCACTCTACTGTGTGGATTGTTTGCATATAGTCATAGTGTAATGCACATTATGCAATTAGTTGGAAAGATACTGTCAGTCAGCTTCTGATAAAAACATAATTTCCAAGACCGCCAACTACGAATGCTTCATGAGGTTCTGCCGAAAAACTCTGTTGAAACATCATGGATTCGCTTTATGCGAGTTTGTGCTCAAAATGTTTTGAAACTTTGAAAGGTTACCCTCAGATGATAGCCCCCATTTCTATAGTTTTTCCCTCGATTTCCGTTGTATTACAGAAAACTTGTCAATATGATTTAACAAGTTAATATATCTTCTGATGTGTGTAGGTTGTACAACTTGACATGGCAATTAATTAATACTTAATTGATATTAATTAACTAATGAAAAAATGTATTCAGAAGTCGGACGTCAACAGCATGTTAGCAATGATCAAGAACTACTTTTTTCAGCATACATTAATCAAAGCTCTGACCACATAAAACGGGATTATGTTTTCACAGAAAAAGGAGCATATCGATAAGTGACAATATAAAGTTTGACCATTTATTCAATGCGGTCAAATAACTGCAGAGCAGCTGTGACTAAAATAATTCATTAACCTTTTTCAATGTATAATTTCCATCATATAAAAGGCTCAGAAAGAAACGCGAGCCTTGCACCCACCTCGGAAATTGAACACACTCGATGAACCTCAACAGGTTTTACCCTGGCCACAATGAAATGAATTTTATGACAATTTAATCGGAGTCCAGCGGATCAATTTAGTCTCATCAAAGATTTATACAGATCATGTTTATAGTGTTTGATTACAATCAACTTTAACCACAGAGCGTAAATCAATTGTAAACTTTATAATCAAGGGGGTACAAACGTCTTCAGGTTCTATACATTAATGCCTTTCTGTACGCTTTTTGTACCAATCAAAAAAATATTCCATCTAATTTTGAATACCATTAATATCAAACAAGAGGTTTTGAAGTGAATCTCGATGCTCCAGGTTGGTAGGGGTCCTTTAATTACATGATTAATCATACACCTACAGACAAAAGTTCAAAGTTTGACTCACTTAAAATTCTTTTGATGTGACCACCAATCAAAAATCAGGTATACATGTACACGTATAAACAATTTTTTTAACAGACCAATCAGAACAAAGGATGAAATAAAATTCATTAGTCCTTTAAATAATAATCTTGCCTGTAAAGGTTAGTCCAGTTAGGGTAAGAATAGAGTGACGCAGCGGTCGAGTCCACTATTACCGAGTAAAACCAATCATAAAGGCTTATAAAGACATCTACAATGCTAAACTAACATACTTTATCTGCTCTACCTGTTCAGACAATGGTTGTAATATTTTGTGTACACATAAACAACTATGTCACTATCATAATATCCTAACTGGACTGTACCAATATATATTTATTCACAATCCACCAAGGTAAAACATCAGCTAGGTTAAGCTGCAATTTACCAGTAATTAATGCATCAGAAATCAAATTTCTTACAATGACAAGATAATATTTCTTAAACACGTGGTACGGTTTGTTTATTATAAACTTTTCCATTACTTGTATCTACATACGAAGACACAAACTCATACTGACTTTTTCACAAAGGCTTATTCAGTTCAAATTTTACGGCCATGATTAAACGTAAATTTATATCCATGTACATGTAATTCAACCCCATACATCAAGCTACGTAAGATTTGTCATCAGTGTACTATTTACGCACCTGATCGAATTTAACATGCTTCGTGGTACGATAAAAGACAAACATTACAATAAAATTGACTTTAAGAGAAACATTTGATCAACATTATAAAACCGTATCAAGTTTTATCAAGTTTTTTCTTACTGGTACTTATAATTTGTTTTAGACATGATTCAATAATTTTAAGGAAGCTCACAAAGTACATTACTTTGTATGGAAATACCAAAAAAATATTTGAGTAATAAAAACCGTGTTTGCTAGATTTGGTGTAACTTTATGGCATTCCAACCAAAATACATAGAAATAAGTTGACACCTTCAAACTATAATCTAGCTTCCTTCATTTATAATTCATTGCATTTTAGAGACTGGTTTTTAGTAGTTTACCAAAACACATAAATCCGAACCCCTAGGCAGGCAATATTTCTTAACTACAAACATAACCAGTCAATAACGTGGTAAAATTTCATCTAGTATTCATGCGCACCCTAGGCGGCCATTTTGAATCTCAATACTCGTAATCATTCTATTTCATATAAAGCTGTTTCCCGACAAAAGACTTCAATTGCACGGAAAAATGACACTAAATAACGTTCAGGGTCATCAACAAAAGGGTATCTATAGAAAATGTCAAAATCAGAAAAGGATGAAAACCGTAGTGAAATATTATGGTAACACAACTGTGGCAAGATGCATACGTACATGTATATCAGTAAAATTTTAAATATTTTCTTTAGGTGTCAAAATGTCTTGACTTTAACATGTCTTCCTCACACTGTGTTCACTGACAAGGTGACTCATTTTAAACATTTTCATTATAATTCTTACAATTTAGGCAAAAAATATATATACCGGTAGTTTGTAATTCATGTTATATAAAAAATATCTAATGCATCCTGAGCATTTACATGACAGATCATTTTCACTAAAAGCTTGCATGATGGATGGCTTCTGTAAAAGCTATGTCATCTAGATGCTTGATTTAAATGGCTTATATCAATATTTATGCCAGAAATATACATTTATTTGTATACAGTTATTAACAAAAACCCGGCAGGAGCCTTTAGAATCTTGAAAATGTCCCCCTTACAAAACACCGCCAAATAATAGATATGACAAAACATTAAAATAATCTATCATTTTCCATCACATTTTCAAACAAAATATAGTAAATAAATTAGATATGCAAATTTATATAAACATACATCACAATGGAATATCCCTATCATATTCATTTGTTTTGTTTTATAAAAAAAATTATGACATAATTTCACTCTAAGAATTTTCCAAATTTCGGATATTTTTACTATTCAGAATGTAAAGGAAAATTTGTTGGTTTTTTTAAATAAGTTTTTATTATTTTAATTACCTCCCTTTAATATAAAAAAAAAACAAAAAAAAACAAAAACTTTTTATTTATGTAAAAATGGCTTGATATTGAAAAGAAAAGAACCATCCACCCATATATACATAATCTAGCTTTTGACCAGAATGTTATAATCATTTATGCTATAAACGTTAGCTAACGATGTGCAGAGTTTAAAGTGTACATGTACCTTTTATCAACTCAATTTTAAGTCGACCCCCCCCCCCCCCCCCAGTACTTACAATTCAGCTGACCATCGAAATGTAATTTGTCACCACAAAGGTATTCATACAATTCAAGCAGGAATCTCATTATACGGTTTACCGATGAACGGATACCAATCCTAACGTACCAAAATAGATCTGCGGGGAACAAAGCTATCGGCCACTCAACCATTGTGAATAGATAGCAATTAGGGTAGAGAATGTGATTAGAACCAAGATGTTACCTTCAACTTTAAAAGTTGTTAAAAGTTTTAACAAAATAACCAAATATGGAGCTTACGCATTCAAAATAAAATACCAGTACCTTGGAAAAAATTCCTAAGATTATCATTAAATGCTTAATCATGATTTCAAACATTAGCTGTACATTAACAAGAAAACTACCAAAAGTAGGAATGTACCCATTAACTATAATGTCATAGCTGCTACAAATTCAAGAACTAAATCCAAATCTGACAAAAAAACTCATTTTAAATCTCACCATATCTTTAACTAGTCTATATCCTTGTCCAAAATCTTCAAGAGGTCATAAATATAGAAGAGAAAGGCTATATAAATATGTCACCAATGTTTGCAATAGGAGTCATTTAAAGTTGGCTGTTAAACCATTTGGCAAAAACATCACAACTGAAGTAGCTATGAGGCCAAAAAAAAAAAATTGTGTGTTTCGGGTAACCCGACCCTACCTAGCCGAAAGGCGCCGACCCTAGCGATTTTTTAACGTTCCCACAACGATAATTTTATGCTTTGGTCCGGCAAAATTTGACTGAATGTCGGACCGTTGGTCCGACGGAGATTTTAAGTCTGGACAGTGATATTCCCACATCGTAGTTGAAGATTATTGTAAAGAATGTAACACGAATGTATTTTCGTAAATCCTCGTCGAGATTCAATAAGATATCCCTCCGAAATCGTCAATTATGTAAAATAATTCAGCGAAATGAAGGTCGCGAAAACTGATTATTTTTTGGATGCGGATAAAACCCGTAGTACACGATACGGATTCCGGAATGTTCGCGATTTTTTTTCTGAATATATTTTTATTTTGACGATTTCCGAGGGGGCTTTTTAACACGAAAAAACGTGATTGATATTAAATGGTAAAATGAAAATAACATTTCTCTTGACATAAAGTCCTGTCTGATATATGCTCATTGAATGGGCTGAATGAGCCCATTGTGAAAAGGCAAATTATCTAATTAGGCCTATTTGAAAACACTTGTTTAAGTTGTTAACTGTGTGTTAAAGCTAACAATGCATTTCTAAATAATTTACCACTGAATAATCTAAGAAGAACATGCATTATCTATACATCTCTCTTCATTTTTTCGGACTGACAAATGTTTGTTCGGACTGACAATTTTTTTGTTTCTGTCAGTCCGAATGACTGACAGGTTTTTAAAGTTTTCGCGAAGCCTGATATGGTCCAATAAGGATACCGCATTGAAAATCGGGTAGGCTTCGTATGGAACATGGCGTCTATTGTGCAGATAATTCGTCCCAAATGCCAACATGCGGCCGCATTACGAACCTTCCGCGTTCTATCGGATGAAGTCACTTTTTCTAAAGTTGCTTTAAGTTTCTTCATTCTGAAGATTTTCATTCATAAACTCTATCCAACATAAATGTTTGTGTCCAAAAATGTTTTCAGATGTTTCTAATACTATAAAGTACATTACTTTTGTCATCTGCAATTTGTGTCAACTTGCTTTAGGATCATACATGTATATGTTGGTTTGTCAACCCTTATGTTTTCTTGTCTGGTTGGAGCAAAATCATGAGAGTAGCATGTAACCATTTTTATAGATACTTTTAGATTATTTGCATCATATTTACAGTAGAACCTCATTTGTTCAAACTCTTCAGTACTGAAAATGATTTGTAGATGAGAAAGTACATATGAGCCTGGTCACAAGAAAGTGTATTCTAACCTCCCCTTTCCGTGCCAATGAAGGCCTAACAGTAAAATTAAGACATAGCTATAATACTGAAATGAAATAGCTCTTTCGTTGCTATGAAGTAAATAGTTTGGACCCTGGTCTGGCTATGTGAAACTCATTTTGGTCGACTGGACCCATACTGGTTGCATAATACTGAAGATGTCATAAAGGCATATTTTCTTCTGACATGACATAGCTCATATATATTTTCATTTGTTGATATAAACTAGACTTATAGTAGTGATAAAAATACTTTGTAAAAGACAGAAAGTCTGTATAAGTCTGACATTACTATTATAAAATGCAAAACCAGCATTAAATACTGAACATATTTAGTATATTCATGTTTGTGTTTCTTTAATACGCTCTAATCTGAGCACAGTGTGCTGTTGCGTTTTTTGACAGCATCCTGTCTGTCAATATTATGTCAACTAAACAGACCTGCAGTACTAAATTTCCAGAACAAATTCGAACAAAACCCTTGTACAGTTGAATGTATTTGTAAGTCAAAATATCAAATGTGCTTTCAGTCAGAATAACAGTCATCTAGAATGATCTGAATTCAAATATGAAGCTAGATATACATATAATTTACACAGATATATCATCTTAAGCCACCAAAAATTCATGACTGGTTTCCCGGCAGGCAAAAAAAAAAAAAAAAAAAAAAAACCCAAAGCCTACCCTACCTAACTTTTTTCAGACCGTTACCCTAAACACACAATTTTTTTTTTTTGGCCTGATGAAGAAGAAACAGTTTCTAAAACTCATTCTAATGTTTTATCATTTTATTGCTTTCGATAAGGGATGAGGGGCTAAATACTTGTGTATGATATTAAAATCGGGCCAATATGATTGCTAGTTTTCTCGCCAAAATATTCTGACAAAGTACAGGTAAGAACCCTTAACTCCAAACTCAACAACCAAAAGTTTGATAAAAGTTCCCACTCGAGGTAACAGATAAAAGAAATGGAAATCAATCCCTAGATATAATACAGCCACTAATATCAGAATCATCAAAAATTTCTTAAATACTTAACATCTTATGAGCAGCTTTTTGTGACAAATATCAAGAATGATCTCCCTTGATAATGTTGCTGGACAATTCCAGCTCTGAAAGTGGGTTGCCTTCCCAGGAACCAAGAAAAAAACTTACTCTGCATTAACACTTGTCAGTTGGGAATTATAATCGGATGATAGCAAACATTAACAGATACATTTAGGTTCATTACGTCTGCTTTTAGTACCTCATGGTTTTAATGTACATCCATATTTACTATTTACTCAATATTACAATAAAGTAGGTATTCATAAAGTTTCAATTACAGACACATTATTTAAGTTGCCTAGCAGTAATTCAGAGGTACTTTCAGAAATAACACTTCCTGTTTCTAAATTACTGTGAGAATTTCCTAAACCTCCGAAGGATTATGACGATAATGCAGCGAAATTTGTTTTACAGTTTTCTTAATCATAGTTACAAATTGCAGCTAACTCGATATAATGCACGAGAGAAATAATCGCTCCAATGTTGACGTAAATAATTCCCTCGGAGAGAGATCGCTAAACTCATCGCAGATAGCTGCAGTAATGATGTTTTTAACAGTAATGTTGTTTTTATGTTGTTTTAAGCCTAAAAACCATTGTCATTAACTTTCTGAGAAAATATTTCGTCAACAACCAAGGTACAAGAACGTACAAGAAGGTACGAGAACAAAGACAGGAAAGCTGACGCAAAAAACTTTCCTAACACAGGTTTTTATTATCCTTTATTTACTGCTTACACAATGAAGGTGCATGCAAAGACCAATCAATCAAATATAAGGTAATGCAAACTTGACAGAACCAGTCCATCTCCATTGAATAAAGGTGAGTTTTTTTCTCTTTTTATTACATCATGAAGTTAAGTAATGTAAAATAGCTACCATAAACGGCCCTGATACAAATAAAGATGCCTCCAGCTATTTTTTAATGAGTAATTAAGTCATTAACGATGTAAAGCTTAGGTGTTCTGAGTATTCAAGTATACCTATCAATATGTAGACAAGATCAAATACGCAACTTGAAATCTTAAGTTGTTGAAATCGCAACTACAAGTCTCGGGCGTTGTTTTTTTATCATAACAAACGTTTATACATGAACAAAAACAATTAAGGGAAAAGTAATAATTACATGAACTTGTACGGTAATTAAATAAAACTTTCGTGAGTTTGTATACCACGATTATAAACGTTTTCAAATCTATTAAAACACAAATGGTGACAAATGCTATAGGCTATTTCAATAATTTACTTTTCACTCAATTTTGGGTCTTAATTCAGGTGTCACTTAACAATGTGTGTGACACTCTTAGTAGTGTGCAACCCTCCACATTCTGTGCGACACTCTTAGTAGTGTGCAACCCTCCACATTCTGTGTGACACTCTTAGTAGTGTGCAACCCTCCACATTCTGTGCGACACTCTTAGTAGTGTGCAACCCTCCACATTCTGTGCGACACTCTTAGTAGTGTGCAACCCTCCACATTCTGTGCCCAAACTACAGTATGTTAAACAGAAGCAAGGTACTTCACTCTCAGAAGCAGAGTTTTATTAGGACAAAACCTACACCATATGGTGACAAATCCAGAGAGATTAGCACGGTCATGTTTTTAATCAAAACCAATCCTAACAAGCCCTCCGGCAGACATGAAGAAATTAGGGTACCAATAATTGTAATAAAGGTCCAATTAATTATCTCAGTTACAATTAATTGAAGATGTGTAAGCCTCTCGTGTAAGCCTCTCATTCAGACATCTGCTGAAGTAGTTCGTAATTTTTGCAACCAATTTAGGCAACGTAAAGCTGTCTGTTTATGTTTGCATAACAAATTGTAACAATTCACCTAGCAAATAATAAGTCATTATACATTCATATAGCTCTTAATTGCTTAACTCAAATGCCAAATAAATGCCAGACATATACTATCATAGCATTTGTCGTAAAATATAGATACTTAATTGTAATTAAAATTTCTTTAATGGAACACAAAAAGGAAGTTAACGGTAACACTTAAATATGTATGAAATTATCAGAGATAAAAAATTTATCATGAAATAAAATCAGCATGACAGTAAATAATTTTAACAAACTCATTTTATAACCATTTGTACCAGTTGCCACAGTAACAAAAACAACAATTCTATACAAGATTTTTTTCACTCAATTTAATATGTTGGATAAAAATCTCAATAAAATATAGCATACTGAATGATATCTTTGTCTAGGGAAATAACTTACAAATCAAATACTGCAATTACCATTAGCTGAAGCAAGACTGCAAATTCATGATAACATTTTAATAACATCTATATTTTGGACACATTTTAACTTAATTTAATATCTTTCTTTGCTATGAAGCAAGTTGTTACCCAATTTAACACTGTGAGCACACAGTACAGATGTCAACAGCGTGCTAGTCATCAATAAAGACATTAAATATATTTTTCTCCGACTCATTTGAATAAAATTTCCATTAGGTAACCAATTTTGTAAATAGAAGACATTTATTCCCGCATATGATCAAACAGCTTACAAAATCTAGTCTTTATTATATAGTACTCAGTTTGACAGCGGTGGTAAGGATTTTTTACGTTCATACAAATTTACACTCGTCCCCTGCTGCCATTGATTCCTTTACAAATATATACACGTAACATATTTTCCCTTTCAAGATGGAACAATTGTCGCGTCAGTTGACTGTGTAAATACCTTCGTATGGAACATTATATCACAAGCAAAACAAATGTTTATTGATCCATGACATTATAAACAAGACTTCTAAACAGAAAATGACTGAAATTTATTTTTACAATATTAAACAATAAAAAAAAATTAGAATTAAATTTTGATAAACTTGAAGTAGCTAAAATGTACACAATGAAGAGCCATATGAAGTGAACTGTGCACAAGTTTATATTTGTATTCCTTTAGAGACAAACCTGAGTAAGTTACCTTACCTGTCAATTAAGCAACCACCAGTTCTGTCTTTCAAACAGTCAAAAATAAAACTTCCTAATGTGCCATTATAAATATAATATCAATCACCCGCCTTATACCTGGCTCACAAATCTCATCCAATCACCCGCCTTATACCTGGCTCACAAATTTCATCCAATCACCCGCCTTATACCTGGCTCACAAATCTCATCCAATCACCTGCCTTATACCTGGCTCACAAATCTCATCCAATCACCTGCCTTATACCTGGCTCACAAATCTCATCCAATCACCTGCCTTATACCTGGCTCACAAATCTCATCCAATCACCTGCCTTATACCTGGCTCACAAATCTCATCCAATCACCCGCCTTATACCTGGCTCACAAATCTCATCCAATCACCCGCCTTATACCTGGCTCACAAATCTCATCCAATCACCCGCCTTATACCTGGCTCACAAATCTCATCCAATCACCAACATAATTTGGTCTAATCATGCCGGAGGCCGGACAGACATTGGCCGGTGATCGTGCTGCGGCCGGAGTTATTTCAAGTTGAAATATACAATACTGCTCATCGGCCAGCATCTGCATGATACAAACACATTAGATACATGGACATCGTCCGGCATCAGGGTGATTAAATGTGGCACAAGTATTAACCAGTTAGCCACACGATGAAGTCCCCCTTGACTGCAGGCTGCTTTTAAGACAGGTCATACGGTATTTTCATCATAATAGTTACTATCATTATTTAAGAAATATTTCATACACCAAAAAAGTTGAGTTTTTGATACATGAAAAGCTAGGTATAATATAAAAAACATTTAATACAAGACTTTAATTAGTTTTAAGTACAGTAAATTACCTCACGATGAGCTATTAAGGCTTAGGGGACAGTGTAATGTCAGATCACCGTGGTAACACAATGGGGAGAGTACATTTTTCTTCCCTATTTCGAAAATCTTTTTGATCTAAAGTTTTTGTGTAGACATTCTATTTTCCACCCGTAACACGAAGCAAGACTAAGTGCGTCAGATAACGCATAAAAATGAACAGAAAAAAGAAATAATGTTATCTTAACAAAGCAACGACAAAGAAAGAATGGAGCATAGGAAATTGACATGCTAGTCGGAAACTGTATAATGTAATGAATACTGGATTCAATGAAAACCTACACCATACGGTTACAGCTGAAAAATGTATATTTAAAACCACTTCAACTTGATGACTGTGATTCAGCACACCAAGCGACCGTTGGACTTGTTCAGATATGCATCATAAATTTGAAACTGTATAAACCCTATCCTAACTTAATGACCGCATAACAAACGATTATATTTTGTGTATGAACAATAGACCATGTAAATGTAGCATGCTATATCAAGTAGATGTTTTAGTCATTTTGATCGATATTGGACACCAAACCACGCTACATTAAAACGTTTTCTCAGTCCCGATGTTCTGAATTAAAAATCTAAAGTTACAATTCGCTTACAACCTCCGTTTAATATTCATTCAAATTAACATTCATGATCATATACAATGTATGTATTTATATCGAGGTTTGACATAATTAATCCACAGATCTTATCCCACACATAAAATGTCACATGAAACAATGAAAAATTTGAAATAACGCCAAATTTAATAAGATTTTCTTTTTAGTGGACTTAATTTGAAACTTGCTATAATGACATGCACATTTTGGCCTGAATTTCTGTGTCCACTATCAGTTACCAACTGTTCCATAGGTTTAAAAACAGTCATTGAAATTTTCACATGAGTTACATATATACAGTAGTTTAAAGACTAAATCTATATAAGCTTTAATTATCTATATGTTTTAAACAATAATACAGTACTATGAAGATATGAATTTTTTAAAAGGCACCGAGGGAAAAGTACAATGTTCATTGAATGAAACAATCTGATGTATGTGGCTGTTTGTGAACAATAAAGTTACTCCATAGATCTGCCTGTTCAGGTACAAATCCAATACAAAGTCATCTGTATCTTGTATAACAAGACTATAGAATTTAATGGAACCATACTGCCATAAATTCAAGTCATGGTCAATTTTACATATCGTTTTTAAACCAAAGTGACAAAAAAAAATTGTCTGACATTATAATGAACACAATTATTACTGGCGCAGTACTATTATATTGAGTACCAAGTTTTGCTGAATACCTGTGAGCTCAGAAAGTTCACTACTGCAGGTATATAATAAATGTGGGTAAAGGTATGCAAGACAGTGGAATCGTGACATAAGACTATGGTACTAGATTGGTACCTAAGACCTTGGCTTATATGTAGGGTGAAAAAATACATAAACTTAACAGAATAGCTTCCATTACCTTGTAATCTTACAAGTCTGTGTGACGTAAATGTTAAAGTTCATCATCTCAATTGACTGATTCAGAACAACATTTCATGTAATATTCAATATACAATTTGCTCGACAAAGAATGTCATGAACGTATTGATTAACTGTCTATAATTAGAAAATATTTACAGCACTAATTACGACCTGAAGTTACAATTAACAAGCTTTTTAAAGTTCATGATCATTAAAGCCCATATTCTTTTCCACCCGCATGATGAGCTGAAGGAAAACTGGGGTAATTATGCAATTACAAAAGTAACTTTTTATTCAAAGAAAGCAGTAATAGTCGTGATCACAATACTATGTTAAATATAAAGTATTTTAATATGTTGACATTTGAAAAGATTTTGGGTTTTAATAAATAGTTGTAACTAATTGAACACTGTGACGTATGTATATCAACAGTGATACATGCAAACTCTTATTCAGTATATTTAAAAGAAAGTTCACAATACAACCAATGATTGTGTGTGTGTTTTTTCCAAAAACTAATTACAGCCATGCCGACAACAATGATTAACATAAATAATTAGTTAATTACTTTAATGTAATTTCATTCTTACATAATATTATACAGACAAGAAGAAGTATGTGCAGTAAAACACACAGACAAGAAGGGTCAGGTAATATAATATTGTACAGCTACCAATTTACATGCACAGACATATGTAGATACTCCCAGTTTAATGACATATTCTTATGAACAATAATTATAGCATTCTAGTAAATAGATTGCAGCGGAGCAGAGAATGTCGGCACAAGATGTCACAGCAAGACATGACATTTTTAAGGAAGAATGTCTGTAAAAGTGAAGTAATTTAATTTAATGCCAACACATGCATGTACGCCCATCTTTCATGTCAACCAAAGGGACAGAATGTGCACTATAATGTTAATTACCCAGTCATTTGTCTCCTAGCTTTGCCTTAAAGTTTTTTTTAAATATTTCCCCTAATAGTTTGTTACTTCAATCAGCTTAGAACAAAATCCCTGGCCGTGTCATACCAAAGACGAAATAAAAATGGTACCGGAAATTCCCTTGCTAGACGCTCAGCATAAAAGGGAAACTGGCTTCTCTTCTCTCATACCCTCGTGGCGATGGATAACATCAGGAATGAGGTGTCGAGAGTGATTAATATAAGTTGGAAAAACTTGTTTCACAATCGACCTTAAATAAATTAGTATAAACTAAATGTCTGAGCTAAAATTACAACTCCCTTCCAAATCTAATGACTAAATTAACAGCTAATTAAACGATCTACATCATTATAAATAATACATGTCATTATTATATGTTACGTAATTATTTATTTATTATCATTAATTTATCGCAACAAAAATTTGAAGCCCCAAATCAAATACCACCATTAACAAATTTGCAGAGCAGACTAAATCAGAGTTTTTCAGGTAGCACAATAACGAGTGCTGTACATCATAACATGCATCAAGTTCAACATTCCATTATTGAATAACGTTACGATAAAAATCAAAATGAAAGTTTGCAAATACAAAATATACCATGATAACATCTGCGTACAATAAATGACGCATAAAACATAGGAATAAAAAAAACCAGAAAAATTTAATAAACCCTATATTCAAATAAAACAGTCATCAACATACAATATTCCTGCTAGCATATTTTGATGTTATTATCCCCCTACCTTCAATGATTGCGTACAAAAACGCTTTATGAGTACCGGGTAATTTCATCTTCGAGATATATATTCATACAAAACTTGATTTACTCCTATCTTTTACCTTTCATGCATTAAAACTTCTAATATTGAATTATACCAGTACGCATAAATATCTCATAAATTCAATATGCAATTATCATTTCATCAATTTCATGTTGAAAATACATAATCATTTTATAGAACTCATCTGCAATTTACAATTTTCTGCTTACAAGTGCATCAGTAATCAAATGTATATTATATTTAAGGACTTCTTAATTAGTAGTTACTCTTAATTGGCAACCTAAACAGAAAAAATAAATTCACAAATCATCATATCTTTTATTTTTTGTCTTTGGCTTAAATGCTCGTTAGAGACGGATGTGATTTTCGTCTTCTTTTTTTTTCAAACCATTACAAATGAGCGTGTAACTGTTGCCACGGCAACCTTTATGATAGTCATGCTACATTAGAAATAATTGAGCATGACAATACCGGTACTTGCTACCAGATAGTACCTCCACCCCATTATAGCACGGATATATAAACATTGTAGATAAACTAACGACACTAGTAGTTTCATATATCACAAACATATCTTTCATGTTTCAATTTTCACAAAAAAAACTTCAAAAGTTCAATTTCCTTCTAAAAAACATGACTTTGCTATATTATAAATTTATGGCTCAACAAAGATTTTCTACTGATCAGATTTTTTATTAACAAAAAGAAACCTAAATTTATAATAATTTGCTGACCCATCATTTTAGGCAAATGTTTTCAATTACAATGAAATATCTAAGTCAAAATTTAACCTAAAATTAAATTGTATGCCTTATTTTTTATGTCAATATCAAAACCAGCAGTTAATGGGTAGGGCTAAATCTCGCCTACATAGACACCTAGTGGTCTTAAATTCAATTAAAGGTGGTATTCACAACCAAATCGGGCCAAAAATCATTTAAGATCTTAAAATCAATTGTTACGACCACCCAAGGTAAGTCCTTGAACATGCTTTTTTAGCCAGGATGGACCAACATACCGGGTACTTCTAAAATTCACTACCCTATAAAGTATAATACATTTGTACCTTAATCGTGTTAAAAGGTGACAAATTTAGCTGTCAACTCAGTAAAACTTAATTGAAATTTGTAATTGACGCGTCTTTTCATACTTAGTCGAGCATTTAAGACGGTATAATGAACATAAACAAATGACTCATACCAAGGGACCTCATGTAAGGTAAAAATACAGAGATTACTTTACCTATTACACATCAAGTAACAGAAAACTAGTTTTGTCGTTCAAAAATGGTACAATGTTTTTTGCAATTCCAATCAAAATATTTGTGTATAAAATAAACATTGTTCAAAAATTTATTAGCAAAAAAGTTGTTATTTTACACAGAATGCAGAGAGAAGACAAAGGAATACAATTAGTTGTCAAACCCAGGCAAATGTTAAATTATAAAGACAAATGTATAAAAGTGAATTATTTATTTTATTCAACAAACCATTAAACTTTGAATCACTTAGATGGTACCATAGCATTTAACAATAATGCTTTTAATAGATGATTTAAAGGCTCTTTTTTCAAAATGCTCTTTTATAATACATGTATAAAATCATATTGATTTTTTGCCATAAAATATTCAAACATATGTAATCATCAATCAGCTATAGCATAAATTATATAATAAAGTGAAAACATCTAAATTATCACACTCTAAAATTTATAAATTTTATTGCAAACGATACACTGTTGAAGTCTTGTGTCCAAACTAGCCTAAGTAAGATCAAATATTGCACTGATATAGCACGTTTATCTGCAAACATATTGCCAAAGACATTATCGATATCTGCATTTAGTTATGCTGATCTCTCAGTGACATATTGAATTTACATGCATTACATGAATCTCAAAACGTGTCAACGAAAATGTTCCGTTCTAATCAAACGTATAGATAGTTTATAAAGAGTTCATTCAATTTATTGAACTCGGAACATGGACCTTCTTTCTACCAGTTGGTAACGTTGGAATGTCGTCCCCAGCATAACCAATGGACATAACATCATTATCTTTAATTTTTACAGTTGGGATGCGTTACCGACCCGAATAATGCAAACACTACCATTAATTTTATACAAACATGGACATAAACTTGCAACTAAATAAATCTTATAAAACATCACGTTTTCAGCATTCTAGTTATACATTTCATTCACTTAATTAGTAAAAAGCCAAATAGAAACTCAGTCAAATCTCAACAGAAAGTCACATGA
This sequence comes from Spisula solida, assembly GCA_947247005.1. Lineage (NCBI taxonomy): Eukaryota > Metazoa > Mollusca > Bivalvia > Venerida > Mactridae > Spisula > Spisula solida. The sequence continues at coordinate 32,670,029 of OX365950.1, read as the reverse complement.
TGATTGGATAGCAAAATGATCATTTCAGCAATTTTAAAATACGATATTATAAATAAATCAGCTTCAGAATTCTTTAGTCCTTAACATAATGTCATAAGCTTATTGTTCACAGCTTTTACCTCCTTTAATGTTTTCTACAATTGACATAATCGAAAAAGTCCTTTATAGCATTATAAGTTTATGTACATGTATATATCATTATATGATCAAGTCAAAGAAGGGCTTGGCAGCAGGACAATGCCTTAGAAATATCTATCAATTACATAATCAGGTTATTATGCACAACAATTCAAATTTACCACGCTCAATATTGTGTTTGAATGGTTCTAAGACTGTTTGATCCTTAGCTACAGACTGGTAACAATGGACAAATCTACCCCAAAGATATTAAACTAAAGTAAATCCCTTTCATGCAGCCAAACTGATAAAATAGGGTAAGTCTTTCAACACATTTAAATTTATGAAAAACACAGATGATAAATCAGTATTTAATCTTGGGAGACTTTATTTTGCTTGAAAATTTTGTATTTACTAATGTAAAACCCTACTGATAAAAACTTTGGTCAAAAATTTTGATAAATTCTGCAAAACGAAGAAAATAAATGAGTCATTGATCAAGTGTTTCACAATTTTATATAACCTTTCATCTACTTAGCTACAGGCATGCCCAATACCAATCTATCAGACCTAACAGTTGAGAAATATTTGATCTATTACTGGAAAGGGAAGATAAAATAGTATGATTCAATAAATCTGTATAAATCACATACCACAAACATTTGAATATGTTCTCCACCTGCGGTAGCTTAATGCACCCATATGTGCAATTAAATATGTAAAAATCAGTGAGAAAGTAAAAAAAATTATCCTTAAAATAACTTACGGTGCAGACAGTACTGTTGGGGTCTCATTTATGCATTATAAAGTAGTTTTTATAAACACTTCATGAAGGGCTCATACCATTCAAGCAAGTGGCTGCCGTGGGCGGAACAGAAAAAACAACAATAGTTCATTTTAACACTGAAAACAATCACAGACAGTGAGTAACATGACTTTCCTGGATTTATACTGTGTTCGGGATTCGATTCATAATACAATGTATAGGAATTGCATAGGCGGATCCAAGGGGGGGGGGGGGGGGGGGGCGGACCCGGCCACTATCAGTCAACTTTGTCAAGTAGGGAATGAGTACGAGGGATATGCTGCTCAAATAATTAATGCATATATTTTTGCTCGCCTTGCTGTCACATTAACTTTATTAATGATTTTTATAAGATACGAAATTGTGTGGAATACTTCTCAAAGATACTTCGCTCGCAAATTTTCTTGAGGGGGGGTCAATACATGAATGTACGCACGCCCTAACGCAAAATCCTGGATCCGCCCCTGAATTGTAATTATCAAAATGAATGGCTTGAACAAAAATTTACCCCAAAAATATATATTATTCTGCAACATACTATAGTTTCATTCAGTTTGACAATCGTTTGTTAAAACAACAAGGAAGTTCAGTGTATGTTATTATTGACAGGTGGTTTTTGTATTTGAAACAAACCCTCGTTATACAGTCATCAATACCAGATGACATTTAGTTTATTTACCTGTGTAAAGAACTTAAACCTTACTATACCAACTAGATGAGTAATGAAATAACAATCTGATAGCAAGATCACAATATTGCCACAGGTCAAACTGACCAATATCATATAGACAAATTAATTTTCCTATCTATAGAAATATTTTATTTTACAATAACAATGTCATTGAATGAATGACACAATAAGTAGGTATGGTCACCCGATGCCCGGGGGTCATCTCCAATCTTGACCAGTACAGGATGTGAAAGTTTTATACCAATTTACAAGTAATTGGCCACTATAAATCATTCAGATTTTTATAACATTGATGACAAAATCTTATTTTTCTATATCTATGTACCGTTAAGTCATAAAATTCTAGTTGCCATAAAACCAAATTTAAAATTTTATATATTTTTCTAAGTGCTAATTCCATTGATAATTTAGCATTATTATTTGTTATCTAAGCTTATTCCTTCACACTTCAAAGCAGGAGAGTAAATAGGCAAGACAATAAAGAGGGGGGAATTTCTTTATATAATGGGTAGTCTCGACAATAAGTGAAAATTACAGCCATAAAACAGACTGAAAGAAAAACAAACGTTCAATTTATGAAAACAATAAATGGGTACCCATAAGAGAATCTCCCTTACAATTACACCGATGGTTATTTTACATCACTCTTTCCAAAGCCTATTTCTCGTTTATATTTCTCGCCTACCACAATATGATATAATTTCATTACCATTTCCACCTCAGAACTCAAACGCAGACATATATTGGGGTAACTGATTTAGATCCTTAGATTAAGAACACAATTATGGCACCTAGTTGTGTTTATAAATAATTAAGATTCATTGTTTATGACATTTCTTCAGTTTATCTAACATCTTTTAAATGTTATTGTTAATGAAATGTTCAATTCTTGTACATTATATAGTATTACTACTATTGTACAATAACGATTATTTCCTCTTTGTCTAACACATTTAGCACCCTAACTGGTTTAAGAATAACATAGTAAACTGGACCATGATTTATTAATAGGTTTGTACCAATGTATATTTGCTTTGGGTCAATATTGTATGAGTGGTCAATAATGAAATGACCAGTAGATAGTCAGGACAATGTTCCAGATGACAATATCGAATTACATTGCGTTACATAAAATGTAAGAACTAAGATAGTGTTCAACTTACCGTGACAACGTTTGTCCTTGCAGTGTTCCCGGAGGTTTCTACAGCGTAAATTTCTACATTGAATGCATCACCAGCCTCCTCTCTATCAAGTACACGAGCTGTAGACAGGACACCAGTTGATTTGTCGATCTGAAAGTATCTGTCCACCTGTTTGCCATTGCTTGAAAGCGTGATATTTGTCACATAATATTCCAAAAGTGAGTTAGACGATGACAGGGCTTGAACACGTAAAATGCTCTTCCCAACAACACTATTCTCTTCCACACTATCACTGTAGGACTGCGACTGAAACGTTGGTCCGTTATCATTATTTGTTATTAGAATGGTAACCGCAGACTGGGTTGTTCTTTGACTCGGTCCATAATTACTGACTTGAATGGTGACCGCATACTTCACAGCGTTATTTGGTATATCACTTGTTAGCATTAAACGACCAGACTGACTTTCCAGGCTGAATAAATTAATACCCGACTGCGACAACAACATGGAAGTTTTGCCATTGTTTCCAGTGTCTTCATCATTAACAGTGATTGTAGTAATGTACTCATTTCTACGCGTTGTACGAGGAACGGCTATAGCATTGAACGATGTCACAACCGGATCATTATCATTAGCGTCAGTGATATAGATAGTAACAACGGTTTCTGTGCTGAGACGTTCGGCCATGTTTTCAGCCAGGTCATAAGCTACGATAGTCAGCCTGTACAGATCAGCAACTTCTCGATCGATTGGTTTGTCTATGTAAATCTGACCAGTGCTACGGACGATTTTAAAGTGGTCACCAGGTGGATCTTGGTATCTGATATCATACTGCACTTCTCCATTTTTACCAGAATCAGCATCAGTAGCAGTAATCCTAGTCACTGAATTACTCGAGTTTTCAGTCACCGAGAATGATAATGGCTCATTTTGAAACACTGGAGCATTGTCATTGACATCTTCAATAGAAATACTAAAGCGAATGTAGTATGCTAGAGGAGGGACACCTTTATCAGTGGCAGTGACGTTCAATTTGTACCTATTTTTAGTTTCATAGTCAAGCTGTCTCTGCAGGTATATCTTTCCAGTGTTATGATCGATACCAAACATCCCATCGTCATCAGTACCAGACAAATGATATGTTATCTCGGCATTCACGCCAATATCAATATCAGTAGCCGGAAAATGGGCAACCTCACTGCCCGGAATCTTATCCTCAAGAATGCTAACATCCATCTGAGATTGAGCAAACAGTGGAAAGTTGTCATTAATATCAGCAACAGTGATCTGAACTTTACATGTAGCATTATGCCTAACATTTTCCCCAGAGTCTGTAGCTAAAACAGTAAATTTGTAAAATATTTCTGTTTCACGATCTAGTTGTTTCAGAAGAGTTATCTGCCCAGTAGTTGGGACGATCATAAATCTGTCATCATCATTGCCATCAATTATACTGTAGGTTATGATACTATTTATACCAGCATCAATGTCATCTGCTCTCACCACAGTGATGTTCGACAGAATCGCTTCATTCTCAAACTTGGTGATCTTGTAAATGGGCTGTCTAAACTCTGGTGTATTATCGTTCTCGTCAAGAACAGTAACTCTCACAGTGACTATATCCTCCAGACGTTTAAGTCCATTATCTCGAACCATAACATCAAACACAATCATATAATCATTATCTGCTAACTGTTCTCTATCAAATGATCTAGCGCTGGTTATTTCCCCACTTTGTACATCTATATGGAAGTCTGATTGGTGATCTTTGAACATGTATGTCAGTTCAGCATTTCTACCTACATCTTTGTCAGATGCCTTAACATGTCCAATAAAGGTACCAGCAGGTTTATTTTCAAGGACACCAAAGTCATAACTTGCGTTGAGAAAGATGGGTTTATTATCATTGTAGTCTATGATGTGAACAGTTATATTGCATTCGGAACTTCTCTGTGGTATACCATGATCACGAGCAACAATGCTGAGCTTGTACAAATCCTTAGTTTCACGATCTAGTTCTTGTGCTATATATAGATAACCATCAGGAAACAGGCCAAATCTATGGTCCTCATTACCACGTGTAATATTGAAGGTCAGCTGTCCATTCTCTCCAAGGTCATCATCGACAGCATCCACTTTGTAAAACCTGCTGTTAACTGAAGTTGATTCTATGAGTGAAATTTCGTAAGTAGAATGTGGGAACTTTGGTGTATGGTTGTTCACATCCTTAACTGTTAGTCTCAGCTCCTGTTGAGCAGTCTGAGAGGTTGATCCAGCATCCCTAGCAACCACAGTCAAGGTCAAACTTCTGACATCCAGTAATTTGATTGGTTTATTCAGATACAGCAACCCAGTGTCTAATTCAATTCCAAACATGCCATTATAGTCACTCTGTAGTGAATACGATACACGAGAGTTTGGACCTTCAGCATCTGCATCAGTGGCACTAACAAGAGCAATATGGTGTCCTACTGGCCAGTTTTCCATGATATCAATATCTTTGTATGTGTAGTCAAACACAGGAACGTTGTCATTTGCATCATCAACATTTACAACAACTTCGGTCTCACCATATTTATCTCCAACCGTGGCGACAACCCGTAGTAGAAAGTTAGGATGAACTTCTCTGTCAATTCTCTTCATGCGTTTAAACCAACCAGTATTAGTATTCATTTCAAATATGTTGGTAGGATCACCTCCGACGATGCTGTAAGAGATACTTGCAGCAGTAGCATCAGCTTTAGCAGTTACTTTACCAATGTTTACACCTTGATAATTTAGACTATCTCCACGATCTTCTGGAATATTGAAAGTATATTTCTTTTCAAAATATGGACGTGTATCTGCAGATGACAGAACAGAAATTTGAATTGTAGCCGTGTCTGATGCCTTACCGAATGTATCTCTAGCAAGCACATTGAGGATATAACTGCTTCTGACCGATTGCTTTAATACTCTAATGGTTGTTATCAAACCTGTGGTAGCATCGATTGCGAACTTTCCAAAATCAGAACTAGAAAAACTGTATGTAATTTGTCCGTTCTCCCCTTCGTCAGCATCGGTGGCAGTCATTTTAACAACACTGGTGCCTTGATCTTGACCTTCAAAAACAGTTGCATGGTAGTTGCTTGGATAAAACACTGGAGCATTATCATTAATGTCAATAACTCTAAGGTTTACAGTAGCTGTTGAGGTTAGAGGTTGTGGTCCCTTATCTTTGGCTAAGATTCTGATTACATAAAAAGCAATAGCTTCCCTATCTAATGACTTTTTAGTTGTGACATCGCCAGTTTTAGAATCAATATGGAAAGTATTTGGATAATCCAGTTCAACATGTGGGTGGAATTCGTAGATTAAAGTACCATTCAAACCAGAATCATTGTCAACAGCAGATGCTGAAACTACTGGAGAAACACCATTTAAGTTTTCCTCTAAACTTTCATTAAATACAGTACGGGCAAATTGAGGTGCCATGTTGTTTTCATCCCATATACTTATTTCCAGTGTGGCATAATCCTTCAACGGTTTTAGAGCGCCATCATGCACGGAAATGTTCATCAGAAATTTGTGGTTTATTTTATAGTCCAAACTAGCTTTTGTGGTGATCAAACCAGTGTCCCTATCAATATGAAACCATTCAGGATCATTTCCACTTTCTATTCTATATGTGAGTTTGGCATTAGTTCCAGAGTCTAAGTCAGTGGCCAGCATACTTGCAATGAAACTACCCACAGGTGTTATTTCGCTGATCGACAATTTCACTTGTTTATTTGTAAATGATGGTGCGTGGTCATTTATGTCATTAACATAAATCACAAGGTAGTATATGGAAGTTCTGGGTGGATTACCGCTGTCACGAGTTTCGATGGTCAGATTATACAAATGGTGTCGTTCTCTGTCAAGAACACTATCCCCGTTCACCTGCACTGAATACCTTCCTGACCCATACGGCACAAAGCGGAAATGTCGCAATTCATTCCCAGCTATGATTTTCGCAGTGGGTTTAGGTCCAACATCAGCATCATGTGTAACAACACCAGCAACATTATCTCCGTCAACAGCATCTTCATTCACACTGGAGAAGTTGTTCCCCAATGGCACGTAAATGAACTGAATGTAGGGGTCATGGTTATTGGTGTCTATCACAGTAATATAAACGAAAGCTCTGCCAGAAAATGACGGTACACCACTATCACGAGCTACAATTGTTAACAGACATTGGCCATCTGGACATGACAATGGTTGGGTGGTAGTGTAAATTTCGCCAGTATTTTGTTCAATGTGAAACTGACTTGATTCTTCATTTTCGTCAGCTATACTGTATGTGATGTCCTGATTAATACCTTCATCAAGATCAGAGGCAATCACTTGAATAACAGTCGTACCAACATCAGCAGTTTCATTTACTTGAGCATTGTGGGTACTTGGATCAAATACAGGTGCATTATCATTGTCATCATCAACTTTGATATTTACACTTGTAGTTCCAGTCTGTGGGTCATTACCAGAGTCCTGAGCTTCAATTGTTATCGAATAAGACGCAGTCTTCTCCCTGTCTAGCGGACTGGTAGTTTTTATAATTAGTACATCACCATATATTTCCGGGTTGAATTCTAACTGAAACGGACCGTCATCACCTTGCGTTATTCTGTAATGGCTAATACTACCATTTAGCCCAATGTCGGCATCAGTCGCTGTTTGTAAGTAGTAAACCAAACCGCTTGTTGGCCCTTCCCTAAAATGGACTGTCTCAACATCTTGCGGAAAAACCGGAGGATTGTCGTTTTCATCTAATACTTTTATAGAAACCTCAACTGGGTCGCTATTACCTTCAGCGTTTTTACCAAGAATTAAAAAATTGAATTGATTTTCTGGTAAACTTAAGGATTCTCTGTCGATTATAATATTTGTTGTTATTTTTCCACTGATACTATCTAATCGGAAATATTTCAATGCATTTTGATTGTCACTAAATGAGTATGTATATGAAGTTCTTGTTGGTATGGTGCCCACCTCAGTACCTTCAGGTCTGTTCTCAGACACCTCAAACAGACCTGGTCCCTGTCCTTGTGCAAATTTGAAAAATAGTTGTAATAATAGTATCATCCATGGCAAATAGGTCCCACTGACCAAATTTCCTTTCTTTCTACTTCTGATAAAAGTTATCATATTTTCAGCCTCTTCCTTTCTTTCCCAGGTGAGAAAACACACCTGACCGTCGTAGGCTTACTTCAAAAGAATTACTTCAATTTACTCCAAAAATATCATATTTTTAATATTAATCCAATCCTGCGACAGGATTACCACATAATAACTACTCCACGTACCCTAGAACACAGAAGCTAACCGACACAAATTGTATATTCCTTCGGTAAACACGGCAAATCCGAAGATCAAACGTTTTGATGGGCCAGGTAAACACGGTCACCTGTATAACGCGAAAACTGTTTCAACTGGTTTCGAAGACGATTTTTGTAACAAAATCACGAATTAAAATATCCAAAAAAAACACACAGTCAACAAAAAACTATTATCTTCCTATGTCACGAATTTATTCATTTTAATTCACTCTAAAAACTGATAAAATATTAGTTAAAACTACTCTCATCCAATATCAGTCGTTGCACGTTTAGTTTCCAATACATGTTACGTGACGTCACTAATCCCGCCTTATCAGAATGATTGACAGGTGAACGCGTCCATTGAAACCGTGAGGGAGAATCTCAAAGTTATATTGTTATTAACCACGGCATAGTTAGGCGAAATAAGTTGCTTTTAGTCATTGAAGAGTTGTCTTTCTTAATGAAAATTTGTCAAAATCTCTTTACATTAATTAATAACATAAGGTATCTAAAATGTTTAAATTTAGCACATTATTCAAATTGAATAAATTAATTATCTGTTACTGACTAATCAGTAACATTCAGCAAACATCAGACAATTACCGCCATACCATGGACAAGAACTAGCCTAGGATTCTCTGAAAATTGTATATTATTTCTGATTACAGTACTTTAATAACGAAACGTACTGGCAGAGTTCTTGCTGTTTATTCTTACAAATTGCAATTGCACCAACAACTAGCAATGAAAGTTGTTTTGTTTATTCTCGAACATGATTAATTTCCAGTGAAAACACACACAAAAAAAGCGCAGAGAAATTGGCTGACAGTATGCACAGTGACTCACTGTACACCCTCATTCTCAGACTTCGGGTAATCGAATACAGTAACTGTAATCACCTGTAATTAATTACTTAACTACAAGTAATCAGATGTATTTGATTACTCCAGTAAATCTGATTACATGTAATGTAATTTAATCGATTACAAGGCCAGTAATCATGAAAAATTACAATTACTTGCTAAATTACTCAAATATAAATTATATTAAAGTCAAATTGAATCAATTTAGTCTCCTCTTTAATAACTCTGATCTGAAGTAAACTTGTGGAGGACCATTTATCTATTGTTTCACCTGACAGGTTCACTGGAAAGGTGTAGAATATTGTTTTTCACACCTGTTGACTGAAAACATGACACTTTGAAACACCATTGATACTGACATTAGTGGTTTGCAAGTTGTTTAATGATAGTCTCCTTTTAGTCTAAATTAATACCTGAGCCCACATTCACAAAACTTCCTAGATAAGTTTTTAAAAAAAATCTTAGACAAAAAAAATCACTAAGAAATAAAATAATCTAAAATATTTTCTAGGATCAACTAACTGTTTTCATATCAAAATACAATGACAAAAAAATAATAGGGATACGTGGCATGTATGTGGAAAATGGTTATGCTTTGTAATTTATGTGTAACATATAAATGTTTCAAGGGTCCGATCTAAAATCTCATCTCCAATATTGTCATGTGTCTTTGAGTTAATTTCAATGGGATTCCTGACTGGGCTCAAAATTAGTTGCACAATACAGATACACGTTATTTTGATTTTATAATAGTAAAATTTCAAGATCTTAAACTTCAGATTTGTCTGAAACAAAGACGCTGATTTGAGCAAAATCTCACTTTGAGATGAGAATTCTACCTGAGATGCTTCAGGAGATCGGGGTCAGTTATCACAACTGTAAATAAATTTAGTATTAAGAACTGCATTCAAAAAGATTTAGCATTTATAATTGCCTACATATAAATTTAGCATTAAGAATTGCCTAAAATTATGTTTGGCATTTTTTTATTGAAAGTAATTGTAATGTAATCAATTACTTGATTACATGTAATGTAATGTAATCAATTACTGTGAGAAATCATGAGTAATCCAAAGTAATTGTAATCAGAAAAATTGAAAGTAACTGTAATGTAATCAATTACTGGTCTATGTAATCAGCCCCAAGTCTGCTCATTCCTACATAAACTGTACTCTGTACACTCTCATTCATACATAAACTGTACTGCATAACATTCATAATAACAAGTTAATGTTCTGAAGGAAGCTGCAAAGTCATTATAGTCAGAAGCATGTAACAACGGTCACCTAAATTAAACAACCACCTGTCTTTTAAAAAATAGTCATAATTAAACCTTAATCTACGATACTCACACAACCGTGAACGACATTTAATGTATCCGATGACTGGCCGCTGAATACATGTTATACTGTATACCAAGGTGTGTTTGGTGTATGTAAATTATTTTGTGTTGACAACTTATCTTCTATATAGTGACCACAACACATACACATCCATGTCGTAGTGATTGTGAATGAAGACCTGTTGATGATTCTCGTATGTAGTACGCCGGACTAATAGTACGTGTATATCGCTGGCTTAGTATTAGAAGATCGTACATGTAAGTGCAAATCAATATTTTGAGAAAAAAATAAGAAAAACTGCCTGGAAACTACTCGATTTTTACTTTTGGAAAACAAGCTTTTTAGACTTCAGTTTCGTCAACATGACCACCTCCGATTTTCATGAAAATAGGCTCATAAGAAGTGCCCTGATATGTAGATTTCAAATATGCATAAGTCTTATAAGGTCGACCTTCTAACTCTAAGCCAGTGATATGTGCATACGTATACATGTATACTGTCACACACCTCGATCGACAGTATCATGGACAAGGTGCACGCCAGATGTTTGCAAAACCTAAAATTAAAACGGTCAAAACTAAGAAAAATTTTCCCACCATGTCTCCGAATTTGAAATATAACCATTTCTAACATTTTAACAGTAGAGTAAAAGGATGAAACAACTGTATAGTATCCACTGATTGAGTTTGACCACTGTCTGCTCGTACGATTTCTATTCCAGTTTAATTACAGGCAATGCTGCATCATGGGGACGGGGTAACCTGTTCATAGGGACTATGTTGCGTACAGAGGTCCGTGATGGCTTATATATTTTACGGAGAATAAGAGGTTTCTATTCTTTGTCTGTGCCTTTTTGTAATAAAGTATGGTATGTCTTCTGTGCTTGGCTATTTAAGTTGAGTGTCGCCTTCCCTGTCCGATTATCTTAATATCTTCGTGTTAACCTAGTAGGGACCTCAATATAAACGGATAGGGTGGATACAAGGTGTGACATACGTCTTGTATTTCTGTGGTAACCAACTGGGAGACAATACGCCACAATGAAGATCCGTCCATATAAGCGGATTTAGCTTTGTGGTAACGCACTGAACTGTCAACCCAGAGGTGGGTTCAATCCCCGGCATTGGCATTTCTGACATATTTATAATATTTCCCGCTATATCTGGCCGTGTGGTCTACAAAGTATCTGGGTAGAGGTGCCAGGAAGCTGTGTAACGGTGCTATACACCGGGCACATTAAGGAACCAGGCTGTCTATTGGAAATAAGAGCTAGGCGCATTTCTGCAGCACCGGACATGCCTGTATCCAATGTCTCTCTCTCCCTCCAGGAGCTTTCTCTCAGTCTGTCCCTCTGGTCAGATCATGCTGTATCTGCACTGGTAGAGGATGCACCTGCACCATTGTGGCTGCAACACTATAAGGTAAAGTCCCTTTGTCTTTGAACGTGTATTCTCATGAAAAAGGCGATATCAAATCTGGTATATTTATTTTATTTTTATTTATCCAATGATTTTTTGAAGGTCCGATACGCTGCCATACACTTAATCACACTCCAAATGCACGCCTACATTTTTCGTCATTTCTCAACTAATTGATTTTAATCTTTCTATGAACTGATTAGGATACATTAACTTGTGATTTGCATATTTTGGTTGCAATATTTTCTTTCGCCTTTTTAAATACTTTCTGGTAGATTATGACTCAAGCGCCTGGAGATAGAGACGAACTTTTAAGGAATTTAGTTTATCCTGTACGCATTTAACATGATTCACTTTATTCTTTAATTTAACTTTTTTGAATTTATTAATAATATCGTTTTTATTCGTTCATAATCGTAGATTATATCTTTGATAATGTTTTTATAGTTTTCGAAGTTTAAATATTTTCGGATAGACACAACTTCGGATACATCACGCTGTGTTAGTGTACATGTACCAAACCACCAAATAAATTTGTTCTTTAACAGTAACTCAATGTAAAGTGACAAATTGCTGGCCCAAAAAATGTCAAACTTTTGTCCATGGGGACCTCTCAAAATTCACCAAGCAATAGAAATACAAATGTAGAATAAATAGCCTCAAGAAAATGAAAAAAAATCAGGGGGTTGCGTATCATATAAGAAAAATTTGGTTCGTCAAGCACGGTGAACATATTTTCTCTCACATGCGGACTGATGTGAAGTCCCTTAGCCACAACCCTACTTTCACTTTCATATTTAAGCCAGAATATCAAAATTTTATAAATAAAAGTTTCACTACATCACATACATGTGTACAAAGCATTTAAACCCAATTACATGATTCTATTGCTGATTTGTCAAGACATTCCACCATTTCCATCCAAATCAAAGTTTTTTACAGGACTACTTGAGTGTATCTGATTTTGGTCTGCGTAGGCATTCGGTGGTTTCTTACCTACATCACTTTATTGCCCGTAAAGCTTTATCATTGGTAATTTGGTTAATTGAGTTTTTTGGGCATTTGCTCCAAGACGAAGCACAGTTTTTGGGATTCACTGTGAATTGGAAGCTAAATTCTCTTGTTGTTGACTTTTGGATGTTGCTGTAATCTGTATATAAAGTCACATTAACTGATGCTCAGAAACTGCATATACTTGGACTATTATAATTAGCTGATACTTAAATAGGCTTAGATATCTAGTGATAGATTAGAGTGTGTGCTTTGACTGTCTGTGGGAGATCGCAGGTTCAATTCATGGCTGCGTCTGAACTAAAGACGAAATAAAAATGGAAGGCCTGTCTGTAATTCCGTTTTCTATTCACTCTGCATAAAAGGGAAAGCTGACTTTTTTCTCTTATATTCTTGTGGTGTTAGGATTGAGGTGTCGACTATCAATCTGACCGATTAAATTAATAAATCTTAAGAGCTTGTTTTACAAATGACATAAAGTAATGTAGTATAAACAAATTAAGCTTTTAATAACTTAATGTATTTCTTGTTCATTTTCAGAATTTGAAGGCAGATCATGAATGATGTATGCTGTCAGATGTAATCGTTAAATTTTAGAATGGCAACTACTCAGAAAAAGCCAGATGACTGTGATGAATTGTTGAACGTTGTTAATCAGAACCAGACTGTTGAAAAGAACATAGAAGACATTCCAGACTCTAAAGTTTCCAAAGACACAAATGGAAATGCTTTTGCTCTTCAAGCTCAAGAAAATAATGCGGACAAAAATGGTCATGAATTGCTCAATGATTCCATTGGTCATCAAAATCTGGCTTTAGAAGATAACACAGAAGACATTTCTGACTCTGAAGTTTCCAAACACACCAATGAAAATGCTTTTGCTCTTGAACTTATAGCTCAAGATCAAAATGAGGACAAAAATGGTCAAAGGGATGTCCCTACAGTTGTTGAAAAGAAGGCTGAAAGTGGTGGATGTTTCAAAATTGAAGACGAGGAACTTACTGAAAAGGACAAAAATAGTCAAAGTGGTGTCCCTACAGTTGTTGAAAAAAAGGCTGAAAGTGGTGGATGTTTCAAAATTGAAGAAGAGGAAATTACTGAAATAAGTCTTGATGAAGATTGCGAGGATGTAGCAACTGAGAAATTCACAATAAAGCATGATTATTCAGAAGAAATTGTTCAGTTATTACCACCAGACTTAGTAGAAGATGATGGAATCAATCTTAATAGTATGAAAGTTATGTGTAATAATTTTTTTGAGGAAAATAATCACCAGAATGAAATTTTGAATGAAGATATTGAGGATGCTGATGTAACTGTCGCATCCAGTGAAGATTTAGACTCAGCAGGTGTTATTACAGAATCTATCAAGACAAGTCCTGATGCTCATTGGTTTACCAAGAACAAAAAAACTTATGAATTATGCATCCCATACACGAATCTCAGTAAAATAATGGACAAAAGTTATTCTGGTGGAAGTGTTTTTGATGATATTCCTGATGAATTAATAGTAAAGATCTTCTCATTCCTAACTACTCAAGAATTATGTCTATATGCCGCCCCAGCATGCAGAAAATGGAGAGCTATATCTCAAGATCATAGCTTATGGAGAAGCCTTGACTTTAGTGCTTGTTCTCGAATTACTACTTTGAACCTTTTATGGGTGATTCGTCGTGCTCCGATGTTACACAAACTTAATCTGAGTGGTAGGTCTCATATTACTCATCCTGAAGTTGCCATATTCACTGAAAGCTGTCCATTTCTTGAGGAGATTGATTTCGGATTCTGTGAAGATCTTAACTGTGAAATGATCAGAACTATCTCACAGAACTGTCCACATCTGACAAAGATCAATGTTGAAGGCTGTGAGAAAATGGACTTCAAATGTGCTACATATTTTATTCGGTGTAAAGAATTGACTCACCTTAATGTTTCCCATTGTATAGCATTGAGTGATAAAGCAGTAGCTATTTTATCTAGAGGTCTTCCAAAACTATTATCTATCAACTTGGATGGAATTGATGCTATGACAGACAGGTATATCTATATAGTATAGATTATATACATGAAAGGTATTTGTACCATCACTCTTAAGCTTCCGCTAAGATTTGTATACAAAATGAACTTGTGTATTTTTTTTACTACCATATTTGAATGGCACTTGATACTGTATCACACTGTAAGTTAAAGTTTGTAGAACATACTTAAATATGTTCTTCTCAAGAAAAATATACCATGTATATTGTTATATCAAAATAAACAATTTTGTATGGTCATTCGAGATTGGGCAAGTCAAAAAAATTTTTTTTTAGTTATTTATGAAATTTGACTCTCAATATTTGATGAATAGTACTCAAGACTCTCAATGTTTGATGGATTGGACTGTGATTGGATATTCTGATTGGAATACTGCAGTCTGGTGTACAGATATATTAATGTTGTGGATTCAGACTGTGCTCTACCATACTGTTTGGTTATATTATTGTCATAGTTATATACTTTACTTACAGTGCTGTTGAGAATCTAGTGTATAAACATAGCCAACATCTGCAGGAAGTGGAACTGGATGGGGCAGAAATCTCTGATATTGGTATCCAGCAGTTATCATTGTGTAACCAGTTGAAACATCTAGAACTGTCATTCTCTGAATGTCTAACTGATCAAGCTCTCGAGTATCTTAAGGTTTGTTATTAAGTGCAAACCTCTGTAGAGCAACAACCTCTCAATAACAACACCTTCAAAATTTTCCAAAGTTGGTATTTGCTATAAATTTAATTTCTGTACAGCAACATCCTCTATACAATAGTCAATATTTGCAGCTCCCAAAGGATGTTGCTCTACAGAGGTTGCACTGTACTTGTATTAACACACTTTATACAAATTTTATGTGATAATGTGGGTGGGCACCTTGTTAGAACTTGTGTAAACACTAGAGGTTGCTTGATTCTTTACAAAACTTGGTCTCAATGATCATCTCAACAAAATCTAGGTCAAGTTTGATAATGGGTCATCCGTGGTCAAAAACTAGGTCACTAGGTTAAATCATAAAAACCTTGTGTAAATGTATTCACTAGAGGTCATAATCTTTATGAAACTTGGTTATAATGATCATCTCAACAAAATCTAGTTTATCTCATTCTATCAGCCCACAACTGGTCCTTTAGTCTTTACACTGCTTTAAACATTTCCCAAATCTCTGATGGGCTAATCAGTGCTAAACACCTCATTATTTTTTGGCATCTGATTTTTTTCTGCCATATTTTACCTGTGTCCAATACTTTGCAATAATGTTATTAATAGCTTTATAGCACATTAAATGAGTATACAGCTGACTGATACCATACCATTGCTCTAAAATGTTCAAACATTATTATCTGTAATGAATGCCAAATATTTTACAGGAATTGAAAAATCTAGAAATCCTACGACTACGTAGAGGATGTGATCTATCAGCTACTGGATTGTCTACATTCTTCAAATCAGCATCATTATCCAAGTTAAAATGGTTAAATCTATCAGAATGTACACACATCAATGATGAAGTGGTCTTAGATATAGTACAGGCGTAAGTAGCAATACATGTATTTATTATATACCTTACAATGTATTGTATGGAATAAAGACCAAATCGCACAGTGGAATACAAAGCGACGGATCACATTTTCCGTATCATACATGTCTGGTTTTCCGAATCTGTATCATACATGTCTGATGTGTTAAATGCCAAACATATGCCAACGCCAATGAAGTCATGACATAAACATTTAACTTTTTATGAATGGACTTTAAAAATGAGGTCCCGTGTATGATGTGTTACATCATGCACATAACAAAACCAGTGATGCTTCTGGAACTGCGGCATCTTCTGAATCATGCAGACTCCCCAAAAACTAAAATGACTAACCACTTCTGGGGGCCTTGGCCATATGGGTATCCCGGTGGTAAGGATTAATAAAAGCATATACCAGTATATATAATATTGTAAAGAATTTGTGGAATCCAGAGGTAAATAAGCTGACAGCTGTAGTTGACAAATATTCTTTGTTTCTTTACCTTCAATGAAGTAAATGCAGCTGTCGTCCAGTAGATAGTGCATTGGATTATTAATATGACAATCCATGTTTGATTCCCAGTCACACTTGTGTCTAAATTTGACTACAATGTGGATTTTCCTCTACATGTGGAGAAGTTGCCGATTCCTTTTGGACGGGTAAGTTAGTACTGGTTAGTAGACAATCCAGGAAAACTGGTTAAAAAGATTGTCCGCCGAACAAAACTGAAACATAATTGAGGAACATTACAATAAACATTACAATAAACATTACAATAAACATTCAATGAAGTTCTTGAATGTTTGCATGGTACTAATTTATTTTAGTTTATTTATAGTAATCACTCTCAACAATATTTTCTCAAGCGTAAATTTCGGCCTTCGAAGAAGATGCTAAGAAATTAGAATACTAATAATTCTGCATACTTAATGCATACAATTCAAAATTCACAGTTTAATCACATTGTTAACAAATGAAAAAAATTGGAACACATGTTTAGTAAACTTTATGTACTTGAACAGTACAACATCTGTAGAGCAATATCCTTTGGAAGTTGCAAAACTGGCCAGTATTTAGAGGTTGTTGCTCTGCAGTGGTTTCACTCGTTGTTAATATCAGCTTAGGGAAATTTTGAAAGTGTTGTTACAGAGAGGCTGTTGCTCTACAGAGGGCCGCTCTGGAGAGGTTGTACTGTACATCATGTTCTAGTATAGTTTGCTTATTACAGTTGTGGTGTGACGTTGAAGGAGCTTGCTTTAAGCTGGTGTTGGTTTATGACGGATACAGGTCTGATATCTATTGTAGATCATTGTAGGTATGTATACACTGTACATCTGTAGTCGGTAGTAAACATCTACAGGTAACAAACCACCAAATAAATTTGTTCTTTAACTCAATGTAAAGTGACAAATTGCTGATCCAAAAAATGTCAAACTTTTGTTCATGGGACCTCTCAAAATCCACCAATCAATAGAAATAGCATATAGCCTCAAGAAAATGAAAAATCATTAGGGCGTATCATATCAGAAAAATTTGGTTCGTCAAACGCGGTGAACATATTTTCTCACATGCGCAGACTAATTTGAAGTCCATTAGCCACAACCCTACTTTCACTTTCATATTTAAGCCAGAATATCAAAATTTTCTAAATAAAACAGTTTCACTACATCACATACATGTGTACAAAGCAATTAAACCCAATTACATGATTTTAATGCTGATTTGTCAAGACACTCCACCATTTCCAGCCAAATCAAAGTTTTTACAGGACTACTTGAGTGTATCTGATTTTGGTCTGCGTAGGCATTTGGTGGTTAGTTACCTACAAGTGATGGATGTATTTTGTAAGTGCATTTGGAGAGAGATTGGTTAAGTGTAATTCACAAGCTCATTCTGATATTTTTCGTAGCTACTTTTAAAAAACACGAAACACTTTTGATTGACCAATGTTACGCTCACTCTTACTAGAAATCTTGACGTCTGAAACAGATCAGAGTGTACGGACGTAGGGTGTCATGTTTTGTGAGTTAGACTTCTGTGAGCAAGAACGAGAAATGAAAGCAAATCAAGTTGTTCTATGTCTTTATTCATTTGCAAAATGGTAAACTATAAATGTAATATTTATTTATTTATCCTGTGATAGGCATAGTTTTATTTTGTTCATGTGTACATACATGTTTAATTATTTTCTGTTACAGCAATATGGAAACTCTAGACTTGATTGGAATACACCAAATTAGTGGAGATTGTTTGGTGCGAGTACCTGAAGAGATGCCCAAGCTCCGATACCTTGATCTAAAACAGTGCAATAAGGTAGTTCCATTATTGATACATTTATCAGTGGTGAAATTGGACCTAATCTTTCTCCAGGGGTTCCACTAGCTTCTGAATCTGAAGGGTCATTTGGATACTTAAGACTAAATTTTACCATTTTATAGACAAAATACCTATGAATTTTAGAGAAAATGACCCTTCAAATCAAAATCTTAAGGGTCAAAATGTGGCTTTTTTAAAATTTCAATGGTCAAAATCCCTACTCCCCAGTCAAATGGAACCCCTGTATAATCTCGATAATACACTTACAGATAACTTGTTTGTATGTACAGTCAACTCTCGAATTTCATGGGAATGTGGAAATAACTTCGACATAACAAAAATTCGAGATAGAAGTTTCAGCATCAAAGTTACAAGATTAATTTCTGTCATTTTACGGGTCGCCGTTATATTGCTACGTTGTAAGAACGACATATACGTGAGAAATGCTTACCTTGATATTAATGTACATGTATTACTCTTTGAAAGAGTACTTCCATGGAAGAGAACGTGACCATGAACCGGAGGAGAAGCCATGGATGAAGAAAGATAGTGACTTTACCCCAGACCCCGGAAGAGATAAACACTTGGACTCTTACATTGATTCAGTGAAAAAGGAAGTGCTAAATGGATTAAAAGAACGTGTGCCACCAAATATAAGCAAGGGGGAGCAGAAGGCAATTGAAACACTTCTAAATGACTCGAATATAGTCATCAGACCTGCAGACAAGGGATCAGGGATGGTAATTGTTGATGCTACTGTATTCCTAGATACTTTCGCGGATACAATATTTTGGGTTTTTCATACCGTCGGCATATTCGCGGCTACAAATTTTCACGGAATCATAAGGCCCGCGATTTCCGCGAAACTTAAGTCGCTACGGCATAAAGGTATGTTTGACACATCTCGCAATTTTAATTGGACTGTTTGTCATCACCATCCGTGTATACACGATCAAATTCAATTGATTGTGACCTTAACTGACCTGATAACAATACGATGATCAATTAATCTCTTCATAACCAAGGATTTCATAAAGTGTTTTCACTAGGTGTTATCAACATAAACCAGTAAATAGTTATTATAATAAATTAACCACCAAACATATGTTAAACAAATAAATGTGAATTGATTATTGTAAATACCTGTACAGGAATACATTGACTTTAATCATGACAAAAACAAACTTTCGTATGTAGAAGTAAACTGAATGTTAAGACACCACCCATATACCTCATTGCTTGTTTACATTGAGCACATTGCACGCTACGTCATCAGTGTTTATGTCTACACAGCCTAAAATATGCACGATTCTTACAGGATCGAAATTGATGTTTTAATTGAGATAATTAGCACAATTAATCTTAGATTTTATAGACAGAAGTTCCCACGTCATGTATGCGCAAGTACAATTATCCTTCGTCAAATGATTTTGCGATTTTAGTATGAAGAAGCTAGAAACGTTCGCGGATTCGTTGGAGGTAACATTTTCGCGGCTATTAAACTTCGCGAAATGATACCTCCCGCGAAGTCGCTAACTTAAAATGCGCGAAACCATTTCTAGGAATACAGTAATTCATATGTTGAAAAAATCGAAAAGGAAATGGATAGCTGTGACTCATATACAAGGTCGGATGGGAATGGTCAACAGGATGCGATAAAGGCGGTGAAGAAGGTAACTAACAGACTACATAGAGAAGGACATATCTGTCAGGATTTGAAGAATTATCTAATACCCAAACACCCCGAACAAGCAAAACTAAAAGGCAATCCCAAAGTTCACAAGGAAGGTAATCCGTTTAGAACAATTGTGAATGGAATAGGCACGGCAACTGAAAATATGGCAGGCGTTGCAGAGAAGGAGTTGAATGAGTTTGTAGAAGAGACTCCAAGTTACATTAGGGACACATCAGACTTCCTCAATAAACTGAAAGATTACCCAGCCCTTGCATGATGATGTCATCTTGTTTTGCTTTGATGTGGTGAAACTATATCCATCAATACCGAGATAGAAAGGTCTGATAGCCTGTGAGGAAGCACTTAAGCAGAGAGACAACCATTCAATATCAAGTGAAGCCATTATGGATATGATAAAAACAGTGCTTGATAACAACATCATAACATTCAATGATAAAGAGTACAGACAGACGAATGGGGTTGCCATAGGCTCAAAACTTGGAAGGAACTTCGCATGTTGTTACATGAGAAAATGGGATGAAGAGCTAGCTAAACACAATGTTCAACCTATTTTTTACAAAAGATTTAAAGACGACGGATTTGGCATCTGGACTCATGGACAGAAAAAACTGTATGAATTTTTGAACCATGCAAACAGTATTGATAAGAACATTCAGGTTGAATTAAGGTCAAGCAATACAAAAATTGAATTTCTAGACACGATGATAACAGTTGATGACCAGGGCTATATACAAACTAACCTATACACCAAACCGACTGACAAACACATGTATGTGAATTACCGGTCCAACCACCCATCAAGTGTGAAGAAAGCCATACCATACGGGCTAGGAATTCGGCTAAAGAGGATATGTACAAGAAACAAAGACTATTGGTACCATCGACAGCAACTGAAGAAGCAACTTAGAAAAAGGGGGTACAGTGGTAAGTTTTTAGAGAAGCAACTGTCAAGGGCAGATAGGACTGAAAGGGAGAGCCTTCTCTGCAAGAAAGATAACAGGAAGAAGGTAGATAGAGTTCCACTGGTACTAACATTTTCGAACCATCTACCAGATATCCACAGAATCATACGAAAAAATCTCCATGAACTACACAAATCAGACAATATGAAAGAGGTTTTTGAGCATGCCCCAATGGTAGCGTATAGACGTGGGAGGAACCTAGGTAACACACTGGTACATGGTAAAACCAATAGGGTCATGAGAAACCAATCAAACACGAAACATAGATGCCAGAAAAAATGTGTTGTTTGTGATATGTTGTCCAGAGGAATGCACAATAAGGATAGTGGTATGACAGTGCAGGTAGACCGCAGGCAGGAGTGTGATATGTGGAATGTGGTATACGGAATAAATTGCTGTAAATGTGACAGGGTGGTGTACGTGGGCGAAACAGGTAGGACACTGAAAGATAGACTGAAAGAGCATGAGGGGGACGTAAGACTGGAGAGAGAGAAACCGATTGCAGCTCATTTTGGTTCGGCAGATCACTGTGTTAACGATATGGGAGTTTGTGTGTTAGAGAGAGTACAGGACAGTTCGAAGTGGTACAGAAAGATAAAAGAACTTGATTGGATCCAAAAATGTAACACTGAAAGGCCTATCGGCCTTAACACCAAAACGAAAATGATATGGTATCAATGTTGATTATACCATTATGTTTTTAATGCAAAAGACAAAGTAATGTTGTGGGTCTGGTTACCTCTTCTTAAGTTTCATTTTGCCCCTATCCTAATAATTTTGTTGACATGGCCAGGGTACAAGTGGGGTTTTTATTTTTCCTATGCACTTCATATTTTAATTATGTCTTGGGATTACAAAAAGGTTTTTACCCTTTATATTTATATATTTTTCTGGACATTCCACCATACAGGACCACCATATTGCTTTGTTTTAAGCCATTGAGTGATTGCTGCTGCATAATGTATTCTCTATAATTTAGTTGCTTGTTGTTCCTCATTGAATTTTATTATGATGCAGTTTATTGGTAAAGTCAATTATGGCGCAATATGATGATAGTACTATGCAGAACCAGTCTATTAATTTGTGAGGCTTCAAAGATTATTGCTACATATCTTTCCTATAACTTAGTGGCTTTTTTCTTTTAATCCTCAGTGAATTTTGCTGTGATACACTTTAATTTATCTATGAATCTAAATTGGCGCATTTTTCCATGACAACATTTGATGTAAAAACTATGTAGAATCACTAAATTTATTTGTTTTGGCCTTAAAATGTTATTACTACATATTTTTCTGTAACCCAATTGCTGGCTTCTATTGTTCCTTGTTGAATTTTTCTGTAATGCACTTTTATCTGTTAAGTCAAATTTGGCGCAATATTGTATGACAATGTTTGACGTCAATAATGACGTCATATCCTGTTTATCAAAATTGCGCCATTTTATTTTATTTTATTTATGCTTTTGAACAATCAAGCTGAACATGTAGGAAAGAAGGAATCTTTATAATTTTTGATAAAGCCTTTATGGCGAAATATTAAAGGAAGAGTGAAATATTAAACAGTGTTATTACTCTTTAATTATTATTTTTATGAACAATTGTTCGAGATGACATGTTAATTGATGTTTGGACGCAACTCGAATCTTTATCACAAGAAGTCACGTTTGTGCAAATTGTCGCTAACAAATAATTGTTCAACAATGGTAGGCGCGAAAATTACAGGTAAATCGAAGCTTTGATACTGGCAAGGCGTGAAAAAATTTGACGCTAGTCGGATACAATCAGAATTCAACCCGACTTTGAGTTGAACAATACAATTGACATGCAAATTAGTTAATCGGGACCAAATAGATATTTCGAGATAACGAAAAATTCGAGCCGAATTTGAGCCTAAACTTTGAGATAGGTCTCGAGATTTCATATAGACAAAGAAGGAGAAAAATCGGGACTTGAAAAAAACTTTGACATAGCGGAAAATTCGATATAAGCGAGTTCGAGATAATGAGAGTGGACTGTACTTCAGTTCATAATGTACAACATGAGGTAAATCCTCGCATAAAGCTAAAAAACTCAATAACTAAGCACACAATTTCAAAGATATTTTCAATGTGTAAAGCTAGTGTTCAGGGTCTAAACAAGGTCATTGTTTTTTAGGTATTATTGTACATTTATTTTATATTTTGTTGCAGATTGTTGATTCATTGATTGTGGATGTTGTTAGGAGAAAACCAGATTTGGTAGTGGTGAATTATTATGGGGAGGAGTTTGTTCATGACTAGCCATCTGATTGGCTTAGAAAGAAAATGGTATAAATGCCAGGATCACATATTTCGTTATTGATATCGACTGGAAATGATGTCAAAGTTCAGAAATTCATAAAAGTGACATCTTACCACCAAAACATCTGAAGTCAGACTTTAAGATGAAATTTTTTATCTGGTGATATCTTTCTTTCAAAATTACCAGGAGTGCCAACATCTTAAAAAATAAGTGGCCTGGCTTAATTAAAGCTCATTTATATGTCCTGTAAGGCCTTAAACAATTCTCTGTATAATTATTTATTTGTGTGCTTCCAATTGCGTCCATGTAAATAGTTTCTGTACATTACAACGTTTCTTGTTTCTTCCTAGCTAAGTAAAGCTCTGATGCTAAGCTTCACTTGGCTCCATGAACAATATATTGTGCATGTTTTATCTTTATACTCTATAGGTTGCTATGCAACTGATGGCTACATTGTAATTTTAATCATGTATGAAATAAGGGGCTTTATTTTGACATTTTGTGTTGTGTGTGTATTATGTTGTTATTTTGGAGATGGTAGGTCATGAATAATTCTGTCCTCTGTCAAATTATCATACTTGAGCAAACCTGTGTGTTAGTCCTAGTTGATGTTCTTGCTCTGGTTTATGTGGTTGCCCTGGTTGTCTGTCTATGCGTCTCTCTTTTTATTACAGATGTTTCTTGTTGCCAACTTCATTGATAACCATCACATACCCTTTCTTGAAACATTGTCATATACATGTACATGCTACTGAAATATTTACTGTATTTTTCTGAGTATTGCCTGCTCTTCTATGAGTATTGCCTGCTCTTCTATGAGTATTGCCTGCTCTTCTATGAGTACTGCCTGCTCTTCTATGAGTACTGCCTGCTCTTCTATGAGTACTGCCTGCTCTTCTATGAGTACTGCCTGCTCTTCTATGAGTATTGCCTGCTCTTCTATGAGTACTGCCTGCTCTTCTATGAGTATTGCCTGCTCTTCTATGAGTACTGCCTGCTCTTCTATGAGTACTGCCTGCTCTTCTATGAGTACTGCCTGCTCTTCTATGAGTACTGCCTGCTCTTCTATGAGTATTGCCTGCTCTTCTATGAGTATTGCCTGCTCTTCTATGAGTACTGCCTGCTCTTCTATGAGTACTGCCTGCTCTTCTATGAGTACTGCCTGCTCTTCTATGAGTATTGCCTGCTCTTCTATGAGTATTGCCTGCTCTTCTATGAGTATTGCCTGCTCTTCTATGAGTACTGCCTGCTCTTCTATCAACACAGAACTGTAACCAATACTCTGCTGCGTCCTTTTCACAACTTTAGTCATTTACCAAGTCTATGATGGCCCAATTTGTAATGGCCATATTCTTTTGTGGTATTTCCAAAATTTCTTGCATTTGACAGTCATCTTTGAACCTTGTACTGTTTATCACCTGCGTCCAATACACAACTCTAAGCTGCATACAATAGCAGGGCAAATATCACTGCAGTATACCATACACAGGATATTGCACGTTTATTTGAGT
This sequence comes from Spisula solida, assembly GCA_947247005.1. NCBI lineage: Eukaryota > Metazoa > Mollusca > Bivalvia > Venerida > Mactridae > Spisula > Spisula solida. The sequence goes on along the minus strand of OX365950.1, from coordinate 32,644,982 downwards.
AGTATCATTACTTTTCACGACATTAAAATCATTTGAGATGCGTGAATGAATCAGTTGTTTGGAAAATATTGTGGCTGATCTTACACTCGTACCCATTCCAATCATCTTCAGATATTTATATAGCCATAGAAGACATCAAACAGGTGTGCTTAAATTTCTTTGAAATGGGCAGCTGCTCACTCTCAAATCTTGATTGTGATGCTTCAAATGTGTTTGGAATGATTGTAATATCAAAGTACAATCTTTTTTGTATTGAGCATTCTTTTTGTGATGAGCCGAAATATGTTAAGTTCCAATTTCAGTAAAAATGACTCAAGTACAAAAAAGATACTTACTAAAACATACGGGTATACAAGTAACTGTACAGAGTATTGATTACTGTACCGTAGTATCAAACAGCATTATGACTAATTTACTCATTTACTAGCAATATCCAGTGTACAGGTATACCGCAGTGAATATAGTAGGTCAAACTTTTACCCTTGACACAATGTATGGGGGAGACACGTGTTTTGTGTTTCAAAAACCACAGTCTAGTTGTTTATAAGCTTTTAATGTCCTTTAATAATATGCTCAACTGTGATTTATTTACGTCAAGCATTTTTGCTTTGTATTTTGTTATGATAAATAATCTCAATAAAAATTCTTAATTTGAGTTTGTCTTTGTTTATTATGCTTTTGTTTCAGTTAACCATTCTTTTTTACCAACAAAAAATAAGTAAGTTTAGGCAGTTGAGCACACATTTGTTTACTGAAGATACAGTTTAGGTGTTGAGACAGTTGAACACACATTTGTTTACTGAAGATACAGTTTAGGTGTTGAGACAGTTGAGCACACCTAAACTGAGCACACATTTTGTTTACTGAAGATACAGTTTAGGTATTGAGACAGTTGAGCACACATTTGTTTACTGAAGATACAGTTTAGGTGTTGAGACAGTTGAGCACACCTAAACTGAGCACACATTTTGTTTACTGAAGATACAGTTTAGGTATTGAGACAGTTGAGCACACGTTTGTTTACTGAAGATACAGTTTAGGTATTGAGACAGTTGAGCACACATTTGTTTACTGAAGATACAGTTTAGGTATTGAGACAGTTGAGCACACATTTGTTTACTGAAGATACAGTTTAGGTGTTGAGATAGTTGAGCACACATTTGTTTACTGAAGATACAGTTTAGGTGTTGAGACAGTTGAGCACACCTAAACTGAGCACACATTTTGTTTACTGAAGATACAGTTTAGGTGTTGAGACAGTTGAGCACACCTAAACTGAGCACACATTTTGTTTACTGAAGATACAGTTTAGGTGTTCAGACAGTTGAGCACACATTTGTTTACTGAAGATACAGTTTAGGTATTGAGACAGTTGAGCACACATTTGTTTACTGAAGATACAGTTTAGGTGTTGAGGCAGTTGAGCACACCTAAACTGAGCACACATTTTGTTTACTGAAGATACAGTTTAGGTGTTGAGACAATTGAGCACACATTTTGTTTACTGAAGATACAGTTTAGGTGTTGAGACGATTGAGCACACCTTTTGTTTACTGAAGATACAGTTTGGCCTGTCTTCACCAGCCAAGTAAATATGACTGCTTGAAACAGGTTTAATCAGGTGTATTGTCATATGAAAGGGGAAATTAATAATATAACTTCTTACAGTGCTTAGGTTGGGTCACTGTAAGAATAAATGATGAGTTCAACGTACAACCACCTGATTGAGAGGTCAGCACCTCATACTATGTGTATGTGAATCTTCTGTATGTTGATTGCTTGTCATCACCATATAAACTAAAAACACCTTGATATACAGTATAACCTGCACTCAACAGCCAATCAATAGATACATAAAAGGTGGTTGTTCAAAACAGGTGGTTGTTTAATACATATGAAAAGGAGGGATTAGATTTTCATCATATTGACCGCTGAACACAAGTGATTGTTCAGTTCAGGTGATCAAAGTCTCAGGTGCCACTTTATTGACTGATCGTGTACAAAGAGGAGCTGTAATGTTAGAAATATGTCGAGGATAAACATAAGTTTCTGTCATAACTCGGTTCTTCTAGATATACATGTAGTATTAAAACAAGCTAGTAGTCAATATCCATAGCAGTATTATGAAACAAAAAAAATCCAACACTAACCGATACGAATGGTTGAACAATCGAATCCCGAATTAGAATTGATTACATACAGATGTCCGGTCGGCAATCAAAATCGACGTCATTTTGGTTTCAAAGGGAAACAACCGCGTTAAATTTATTATCTTACCATTACCGTGGTTATCTCCCTTAATATAAAAACAGTTGATAAGGAGAATTGTCTAACAAGCTGTGAGAGTTGGTGTGAATACACGGACGTTTTTGGCAAATTTGTTCTACAGACAATTTAATTACTCACAATTTCAGAGGGGTAGGGGTCTGAACCTCCTGGACATTTGGCAACAATGTCGGTTATCTGATCAATTACTCGAGTCTGGTCAGGACACCCCTAAGCAAAAAGATCGTTGAACCCTCATCATATCTATAGCATGGTAGGATCCCCTTCTGAGAAAAAAATGCTTGTTGGACCCCTAAGAAAAATTGATGTCTGTCACTGGTTTTTATATAATAATAATATGTTTATAAAAGGGTAATACAATATGTGCCTACAAGGACTATGAATTTGCAACCAATTGAGATTTTATAAATACAGAAATATACTTTTGGCAAACTTTGTTATGTCGTCATAAATGTTCCGCATTTGGACAAATGAATACAAAACCAAACTGATGCTAAAATTTTGCCACAGTCTGCATGTGGCTCATAAATATTCATACGACATTTAATTATACCCCCAGATACATAGTATATGGGGACTATATTGGAGTCATGCTTGAGGTTGGTCTGTTGGTTGGTTGGTCGGTCCGTGCAAATTTTGTCCGCGCTATTTCTCTATTACCAATGGTTGGATTTCAATGAAACTTTGCATGAATGATCAGTACCGAGTCTAGTTGTGCATATCGTCGGCACACGCCAGTCGGATAATTTTAAGCGAGTTATGGCCCTTTATTAGTTTACACTTATAATTTTTGTCCACAATTTCTCTGTTACCAATGGTCAGATTTCAATGAAACTTTGCGTGAATGATAAGTACCAAGTCTTGTTGTGCATATCGTCGGCCCACGCCAGTCGGATAAATTTTAAGGGATTATGACCCTTTATTGCTTTACACTTATAAATTTTGTCCGTGTTATTTCTCTGCTACCAATTGTTGGATTTCAAAGAAACTTTGCATGACTGATTAGTACCTAGTTTAGTGGTGCATATCGTCGGTACACACCGGTCGGGTGAATTTTAAGGCAGTTATTGCCCTAACTAAGTCTAGTTGTTTGTCAGAGCACAGGCCTAAGAAATTATATCACAAAATACAGAGTTTTGAAATTCCCCACCATCCCGTTTTTACTATACTGTATATAATAGATTATATATAGTAATGACGGGAAGATGTGGAATTTCAAAACTCTGCATTTTGTGATATAATTTCTTAGGCCTGTGGTCAGAGCACATCTAAGTGACTGTGTCAAGCATTATCTGGGGGTATTTATCACATTCAGTGATATTTCTTGTTCACCCTGTACATGTAGTTTCGAATGAACATTCGGCTACTTTATTACATTTCTAATGCAACAATTGAAATATCATGCTTTACAGCATGTGTTCCTAACGCAAGGCCCTCATACATTTCCTTCTCAAAGTCATTATGGTCGATGCGCTGGGATTCCAGTAAGTACATTGAAGGTCCAGGGTCTCAGTTAGTGCACTGATTGTCTAGGACCCCTGTTAGAGCACTGATGGATACCGGTCAATGCACTGATGGTATAGGATACCGGTCAATACACTGATGGTACAGGATACCGGTCAATACACTGATGGTATAGGATACCGGTCAATACACTGATGGTACAGGATACCGGTCAATGCACTGATGGTATACGATACCGGTCAATACACTGATGGTACAGGATACCGGTCAATACACTGATGGTACAGTATAACGGTCAATACACTGATGGTATACGATACCGGTCAATACACTGATGGTACAGGATACCGGTCAATACACTGATGGTACAGGATACCAGTCAATACACTGATGGTATAGGATACCAGTCAATACACTGATGGTACCGGATACCGGTCAATACACTGATGGTACAGGATACCGGTCAATACACTGATGGTATAGGATACCAGTCAATACATTGATGGTACAGGATACCGGTCAATACACTGATGGTATAGGATACCAGTCAATACACTGATGGTATAGGATACCGGTCAATGCACTGATGGTATACGATACCGGTCAATACACTGGTCAATACACTGATGGTATAGGATACCAGTCAATACACTGATGTTATAGGATACCGGTCAATGCACTGATGGTATACGATACCGGTCAATACACTGGTCAATACACTGATGGTACAGGATACCGGTCAATACACTGATGGTACAGGATACCGGTCAATACACTGATGGTACAGGATACCGGTCAATACACTGATGGTATAGGATACCGGTCAATACACTGATGGTATAGGATACCGGTCAATACACTGATGGTATAGGATACCGGTCAATACACTGATGGTATAGGATACCGGTCAATACACTGATGGTATAGGATACCGGTCAATACACTGATGGTATAGGATACCGGTCAATGCACTGATGGTATAGGATACCAGCCAATACACTGATGGTGCATGGACCAGTGATCTAGGATCCCAAACTAATGTCACGAGGAAGATATTTCAGAATCCAAGCTCTTTTAAATTAAGGCGTAGAACATTTAGTACAATAACCTAAAATCCCCATTATTCACTGATTTAGATCTCTTCATGGGCACATTTTACTGCCTTCTCCCAGAATATTTCAAGCCATACATCAATTAAATGTTTACAACCACCGTTTGTAAAATCCAAATTTAAGCAGAAACGTTTAGTGCTGCAAGCGTTGTGGAACTATTCGATTTCTCAACTTGCATTTTTTCACTAATTTACTAGACAAATGAGTTTTAAGACAGCTATGTATTGATTAGTTGTTCGCGACACATTAATTGTACTTTTTAGGACGGACTAGAACATGTGTCAGTATTTTATACCGATTTTGAACAATGTCAGCCTTGTTTCTAAAGACAGTAAACAAGGACCAAAGAAAAGCGCATCTCGGATAGATGGTTTGGAGTTTCATTAAAATAGAGTTTCATCAAGGTAGAGATGAGTTTCATTAAGGTAGACTGGAGTTTCATTAAGATGGACTGGAGTTTCATTAAGATCGACTGGAGTTTCATGAAGTTAGACTGGAGTTTCATTAAGGTAGACTGGAGTTTCATTAAGGTAGACTGGAGTTTCATTTAGGTAGACTGGAGTTTCATTAAGGTAGACTTGAGTTTCATTAAGGTAGACTGGAGTTTCATTAAGGTAGACTGGAGTTTCATTTAGGTAGACTGGAGTTTCATTTAGGTAGACTGGAGTTTCATTTAGGTAGATTGGAGTTTCATTAAGTTGGACTGAAGTTTCATCAAAATAGACCGGAGTTTCATTAAGGTAGACTGGAGTTTCATTAAGTTGGACTGGACTTTCATTTAGGTAGATTGGAATTTCATTTAGGTAGACTGGAGTTTCATGAAGTTAGACTGTAGTTTCATTAAGTTAGACTAAAGTTTCATTAAGGTAGACTTAAGTTTCATTTAGGTAGAGTGGAGTTTCATTTAGGTAGACTGTAGTTTCATTAAGTTAGAGAGGAATTTAATTAACATAGAGAGGAGTTTCATTTAGTTATTGGACTGGAATTTCATTAAAGTAGACTGGAGTTTCCTTAAGTTAGACTGGAGTTTCATTTAGGTAGATTGGAGTTTCATTTAGATAGACTGGAGTTTCGTTAAGGTAGGTTGAGACACATTATGGTAGGATGGATATTCATTAAAGTAGGATGGGATTATATTAAGGTAGCTTGGAGTTACATTAAGGTAGGCTGGAGTTACATTAAGGTAGACTGGAGTTTCATTAAGGTAGGATTTGTTTCATTAAGGTAGGATGGAGTTTCATTAAAGTAGGATGGGATTATATTAAGGTAGCTTGGAGTTACATTAAGGTAGGCTGGAGTGACATTTAGGTAGACTGGAGTTCCATTAAGGTAGGATGGAGTTTCATTAAGGTAGGATGGAGTCATATTAAGGTAGACTGGATATCCATTAAGGGACGTTGGGGTTGCATTAAGGTAGGTTGGAGCTACAGTAAGGTAGGGTTGAGTTACAGTAAGGGACGTTGGTGTTGCATTATGGCAGGTTGGAGCTACAGTAAGGGACGTTGGGGTTGCATTAAGGTAGGTTGGAGCTACAGTAAGGTAGGATGAAGTCATATTAAGGTAGACTAGAGTCTGGAGGTCCTTTAATTTAAGGGACGTTGGGGTTGCATTAAGGTAGACTGGAGTCTGGAGTTCCATTGATTTAAGGGACGTTGGGATTGCGTTGCATTAAGGTAGACTGGAGTCTGGAGTTCCATTAATTTAAGGGACGTTGGAGTTGCATTAAGGTAGACTGGAGTCTGGAGTTCCATTAATTTAAGGGACGTTGGTGTTGCATTAAGGTAGACTGGAGTCTGGAGTTCCATTAATTTAAGGGACGTTGGGGTTGCATTAAGGTAGCTAGACTGGAGTCTGGAGTTCCATTAAATTTAAGGGATGTTGGGGTTGCATTACGGTAGGATGGAGTCTGGAGTTTCATTAATGTAAGGGATGTTGGGGTTGCATTAAGGTAGGATGGAGTCTGGAGTTCCATTGATTTAAGGGACGTTGGGGTTGCATTAAGGTAGGATGGAGTTTCATTAAGGTATACTGGAGTGACAGTAAGGTACGTAGGATGGAGTTATATTTAAGGTATGATGGAGTTATATTTAAGGTATGATGGATTTATATTTAAGGTATGATGGAGTTATATTTAAGGTACGATGGAGTTATATTCTAGGTACGTTAGAAGATATGAGTTATTACCGGAAATGATACGTTCACAATAGAGTGTAAACTTCTGTATGTTTACACGCGTAAGACTTATATAAATAAATATATTATTAAATGGTATTTTATTGCTCACAGAGTATAATTTAACTGTTAGCACATGCTATGGTGTAAATGTGCACTTGTATGAGCTTCAGGAATTTTGCGCAACAAACGTCTTAGACTATCTAGTGTCTCTTGTAAAACAATGTTTCGCAGTGCAACTATATATTTAACATTTCAAGATACGTAAGTGAATGAATGATCAAATAATATCGTTATGGTGGTCTGCGTCGCCAGGAATTCCAGGTAGGTAGAAGAAGTTGTTACCACACCAGTAAAAAGATGCCACAGGCACAAAAACTCGAGAAAAAAGCTATACAATAAGACGCTTTATTTGAAATATTGTTGTCACAATTTATACGTACTGACAACTGATTATAAAGACATCACTTTTTATACCCTACAACAACACGGAACGATTCGGTAAGGAGTATTATAAGTATATCAAGTATGCTAAAGATAATTAGTATCGTCGTGTATCAAGCACTTTGCATGATGTTGCAAAATAACACTTCTAGGTGTGATTCCCACCTCCCCATAATTCTCAAATTATCATCAACCATATGGAACAAATACACGACAGTAGTCAGGTGTGAATTATATTCAGGGGAGCATGGATATTAAATTAGGTAGGTTGAAAATTAATTATTTTAAACGCATGCGTTTATGGTTTATATGCTGTTAACCAATTATGAAGTTTGACTTTTTGAATTTGTTCCAAATTGTGACAGCAACCCCTAAAGGTGCATCTACACGGTAAGTTTTGGTGTATACATCTTGACCTATAAGTCAAAATGCACCGTGTAGTAACGAGTTGTACTACTCGTTACTACACGGTTCTACCACACATTTTCGGGAGATGTACGACACATTCATTGTATAGTCGCCACAGTACAGAAAGGGCTTGGTGTAACACCGACACGAAACTGCTCATAGAATGATACCATACAATGAGATACAGATCAACACTACACAGTCCTATCAATAGGTCTTCCTCAACCGACTCCATTGTTAACAAGTACATGTATTTGGAGAGAAATAACGTGTGATTTATAAGCCACGGTGTACCGTGTACATGTAGTTAGGGAAGATGTACATCTTGTGAAGTGTACATCTTTGACTTATACACCAAGACTTACCGTGTAGATGTACATTAAGAATCAAGTACCAAAATCGCCCTATCCGAAAAGTTTATTGAGCAATCAGAAAAAGCTGTTTATAAAACAAAATTCTTATCTACCGACATATCCCGAAACAACATGGGTCGCGGTAGAGGAAGCAAACATTATTTTAGTTCAGGTCTCACTTATAAAAACAAACTAGTCTGAAGCGTTAATAATTAATTAATGCCATTAATTCGTTTCATTTTTGTTTTAAAATCCAGTTCCGCAGCGATAACAAATACAAAATATCATCAGCATATTCTGCGAGTCATTAGCTACTTTGTGACCTAAGTGATATTTTACGATTATGTAAAATAAAGTGAATATAAAACGCTACTGATTAGTTTTTAATGGATATTACAATAATTTAAAATATAAACACCGTGATTAAATTAATAGTATGACAAATTTTTTATCTTTTAATTGGATAAGATAATATTAGCGTAATTAAAACACGGAACCTGTCTCAGCCTTTTCTGGTTTATCACGGTAATAGTCGATGAAGATATTTTAAGAATATAATTGAACACAGACGCGTATTTTTGATACTATAAGATCGTAGTTATTTAACTGACGTGTCTCTGATTTTTAGCAAAACTCAACCCTGTTAAAGTGTGTATGGTAGGTATTGATTTTTCGTGTTCCATATTATTTAAAGCGTTTTTATTGCGTTTTATATCATCTTTCAAAGATTTGTGATGCCACCTCGGACGCTTCTTATCCTGAGTGCTTGGAGTCTGTCTAAACTGACCCTATGTTAACCTATTAGTCTACTCTTTTTTATGAAATTATTTCCCTTTGCACCCTCAAACATAGGAGCAAAATAAAATCTAACGTTGGCTATAATTTAAAATAATTCTCAAGTCGGGTAGCCAAACTAAGTGCTTGGTTGAATATGATGCTTGTTTTCCCGTCTATATCATGGCAATATGTGAAATGCACTATAGATGACCCAGATATTCGAAAAAGAAAAACATACAAAATATATGTAACAAAAGTCATGTAATTTTATAGTAATGTTATGACTAAAACCAACAAGGGTTAAGCCAATCATACTACATCACCATACACAATATCCACTGGGCATGTTAATTTTAGATCTCTTATCGGACACGACCCCCGAGTCAACTCATTTTCGATGAAATTATACACATTTACAGTCTCCAAGCTAAGGCTATCAGAGCCAAATACAATCTACCTAAGATAATTGAACTAAAAATATACAATTGATTAAAGGGGCATGCCCTGGAACTGAAGTGTCTCGAATAGCAATCCAATTGGTATCATTGTAATACCTAAGTCAAATAATGAAAACCCTGTAAAAAGTTACGAAAAATCCCGCTAGTTTAAAAACATTTTTCAAGAACAACTAAACATCGTTGTCGCCAATAAAAGGCTAGCCCATTATAATTCAAATCGATATACAAAATATCGAAGCGCAATTTTGTTGTATGCAAACCAAGACACTCCTGTTTCTGGGCGTTTCTGGGCATGCCCAATTAATGTACAAAGTGTATATGTTATCTAGTCGGTAGCCAGACTAAGAACTCTGATCTATATGAATGGGACACGTCAAAGACTAACAATTTGTGCATTTCATTACACGTTTTCAGACCCGTTAAAACAGCACTCCATAGGCAACCAAATTATAAGTATTAGAGTTTCAACAGTTGCTAGTTGCCCCTATGCAGTATGAGTAGTAATCCACTACTTCGTTACGTTCTCGCGTTTCATTAACTTGGCATTAATCTAATTGCCCGCCGGGGATTAATAAGCAGATGTCGTTTACCAAGTTCAAAGTTAAACTGGAATAAAACAAAGCACCCCTCGATCGATTATGCTACGTGTGGATAAAAATGAGGATTTAGTAGACCTAAATGTTGTAAATAATCGCCATGTCCCGTGGTCTTTTATCTGAACGGAAAAATATGATTCTGATATTTATAGCCCCCTCTGTCTTTATAGTAATGACTAACATCTTCCGGTTTCCCCGAATGTATTGTTAAATTTTGTCCAAATCTTTATTTAATATATACTATGTACATGGGTGAAAGTATTCAGGCGCCTGTCTGAACTTCATGTTTTTGAGTTATAAGTGTGATTATCAAGCCTCTTTAATGTATTATTAAATTAATGTAAATATAATAATTATGTTTTTCCAAAGACCTTGTTTACTTGGCAACAATGGTATATACAAAATGCACAGTATCTAGACTATTGAAATGTAGTTTCTAAAAACAAGAGTACCAACAACCATGCTTTTCTTTATTTTCCTTATATAACTTGTCGATCGTTGAGGTTTTCAGAATTGCAGCCTTTCACCCATGCGTGTAACATTAGTATCCACAAAGTGTACCAATGTATCATTATTGGCACTACACATACCACTGATGTCGACGTCTCTTCAAAAACTCGCCAGAATTTGTGCAGATCTATCAGTGGGCACCCGATCTATTCTACACAACATATGACCACGATGAGTTAGAAGGTTACGTTATTGCGTCTAATCAAACACTTGGGAATGGAAATGAAGTTGTAGACAAACAAATAAGTTCCAACAAATGCGGACTAATTAACAAAATACGAGTCATTGCTCGATTGGAATGAATGATAGAGACTGTTTACCGTGAATGTATACCGTGTTTAAAGAAACCACAATATTGTGTAGACTTTCACCTGTCAAAATTAACATACATCACGGTAGCTGACTATATATTTGTGATCCTCATCTTTCTGGAGATGTCTAATCTAAAGAGTTCACATACCGTGAATCAAGTTTTTTGACAGGTCAAATCAAGTAGGGACAAACTTCATATTTCAATAAATCATTCAAAAACAAATCTCAACTCCAAGTTTCAATAAATCATTTAACGAAAAACAACAACTCAAAGTTTTAATAAATCATTTAACGACAAACCTCAACTCCAAGTTTCAATAAATCATTTAACGAAAATCCTCTACTCCAAAAGCAACGTACCCATTGTCCTGAGTAATATGTCACATTGTGTGTTCGATTCCATTTTTCGCCGTATTTTCCGTGTTTCACTTATACAACTTCATGAGATGCTCGTTAGATGAATACCAAAAAATCAACGGTTTCTGTGGACTTTAAGACTAGTATTGATAGTTGATACATTGATAAACAGTTTAATATTAATGAATATTAACTTATGAAAATAGAACATTATTATGTAACTATAAATTTGTTTATAAAAAGCTCACTCGCAAAAAACGCAGGGCGTATATGCTACCACGCATGTTAATTAAATTAACATGCGTGATGCTACATAAATCACGAGAACTTGCTGATCTAAGAAAGCGGAAACCTAGGGACTTTTGGAGATACTTCAGTAAAAAGGGAGGTAACCCCATCTAAAATATCGTTAGAGGAGTTTAAACAACATTTTTTCAAGAATATGTAACGATATACATACAACCCTTATAGAGGATGTTGAAAATTTTAATGATAGGGAACAAATTAACATAGATAATCCAACATATGAAGAATTAAATGTCGCGATATCATACGGTGAAGTTAAAATCGCGATTAAAAAATTAAACCGTAACAAAGCATCGTGTCCAAGCGTCAACCTTTTGAATGAATATTTCCTGGAATCCGACGACATATTAGCTGGACATATAACGGACATGTTTAATGAAATATTCAACTCGGGTCATTTTCCGCTCCAGTGGTCGGAGGGTTATATCATTCCGGTCTTTAAAAAGGGAGATAATACTTTACCAAACAATTATAGGGGGATAACTCTGTTTACGAGTGTATTAACTAATAGAGTGGAAAAATGGTTCGAGTGCAATAATTTATTATCTGACGCGCAGTTTGGCTTTCGTAAAGAGCGTAGCACGACCGATGCTATTTTCTTACTTCAAAGCGCTCTCGGAAAAGATAAGATTGCCGTGTGCTTTTATTGAATTGAAATTGGCGGTTGATTCAGTATACCGTAACGCGCTTTGGTATATACTCTTTAAAATGGGATTGGATGGGAAAATTCTTAAAATGTTCAAATCGATGTACCACGGAAATATATCACGGAAATAAATCTGTGTATATCCGTGGATGTACGACATAGTAAAGGCATGTGTTAAGCAGTTAAACTCATATTCAGACTTCTTCGAAGTAGCTGTTGGGTTAAAACAGGGTCTAAAAAACTCACCGGCACTATTCGCTTTATTTTTAGAAGATTAAGAGCTTTCATTACAAAATAAAATCGTCTCGGGTCTTACGTTGGACGATATATGTATTAGCGGACAATACGCAGGCCGCAAGGCCTGCGGATGTCGTTCCGCTTTACGATAACACGTGTGCACGTGGTTTGGTCAGAGTTTGAATTCACTAATGGATCTAAAAAATTGTGTTAAAATCCCGCTTCGGAAGGAAATTTTAACATTTTCAGTGCATAAACGATGCTACAAACTGTTATGAGACACATGATTACTCTGAGATAACGAATTAAGTCGAGCGGGAATCGTTCATATGCGCGAAATATCAACCAATCTTAAGAAAATCTAATGAAAAAGACACAAGTTTCGGTTATTTCCCATCGCAAAGTTTGCAATACAATTAATTAAAGTTCGTTTTGGGTATTTATGGGGAGGGCTATTTCCTAAATGTTTGGACACAAAAAAGGCAGCCATTTTTTTGCCCACTTCGGGGCATAAACGATGCTACAAACTGTTATGAGACACATGATTACTCTGAGATAACGAAGTAAGTCGAGCGGGAATCGTTCATATGCGCGAAATATCAACCAATCTTAAGAAAATCTAATGAAAAAGACACAAGTTTCGGTTATTTCCCATCGCAAAGTTTGCAATACAATTAATTAAAGTCCGTTTCGGGTATTTACGTATCTAGACCGGACGGTGATAATCCACATCGTAGTTGTAGGTTATTGTAAAGAAAGTAAAACAAATGCATTTTCGTAATTCCTCGCCGAGATGTAATTAAAAAATCCCTCCAAAATCGTCAAAAAATATTCGCGGGATGAAGGTCGCGAAAACTAATTACATGTTGTTGTTGTCGTTATTGGATACAATAAAACCCGTAGTTTTCGGTCTAAATCTCTTTTATGTTGTGACGATTTGCAGGGTTTATTTAACGAAAAAAGGTGATTAAGATTAAAGATGTTTGATATTTAATCGTAATATGATTAATTGAAATGAAAATAGCCTTTTCTTTTGAACAAAAGTACTATCTGGTATGCTCATACAACCCATTAAAAAAGATAAAATATCAAATAAAGCCTAGAAATCAGTTGTTATCTGTGTTTATATCTAATTATTCATTTTTAAATTAGTTACCACTGAAATAAGTAGACCTAGAATTAAACAAATTGAAAAACGTGTATTATTCGTGTTCATTCGGACTGACAAACGATAGCAGGTTTGTATCGTCTTTCGTTACTTTGTACCCAATATTTCGTATCAAACCGCTATCGCGCGCTTTCTTGTGCAACGAACCGCTTCGATAGGTTGCATAGACGTAGGAAAGCGCTCGGTAGCGCCTTTTGGAAACGGCTTGCTCCAGATTCGTAACTTCGTAACCAAACAATTTTTTGTACAATCCAGTACTAGATGAGCTTGTTACAAATAATGTAGGACAACTGACATAGTCCGCTACATATGCTGTGCATTAGTTCATATTATCGTTTTACTTTTGCGGATGATATGGTTATTGTCGGTAATTCAGTAGAAGACCTTCAAAATAGTCTAAATGAAATGTACGACTATTGTCAACATTGGGGACTAGAAGTAAATATTGATAAAACTAAGGTTGTCGTGTTTCGTAAACGAGGACCAGTCTTACAAACAGAAAAATGTTATTACAATGGCCAACTTTTAGAGGTTGTCGATGATTTTAATTACTTAGGTACTGTATTCAATTATACAGGTTCGTTTAATTTAAATTAAGAAATAAAAATCGCGTATTTTGTCGGTGAATAAAACATGGGCAGGAGTTCGGATGCGGAAAAATTTTCCGCATCCGAACGAGTGCCCGTGTTTTATTCAACGACAAAATACAAGAACAGAGTTTTTATTTCGATTCTAAACACGATAATATCCCGCACTATTTAACTGCGCGCATTCCATTTTTACCCATTTGACATTTAACATAATTCCACGCTGAAATTGAGTGGCTTATTAGTTGGTACAATTACCTCCCTCGTTAATGAAAACGACCTTCGTAATTTTCCGAAGGAAATAACACATTTTAAACATTGAAACAATTTTAATAACACGAGTATAGGGTAGCTATTTAATGAAATGAAAAATATAAATGAATTGACTATCAGAAGTTTTTATGAAACCTAGTTTCGAGATTATATTGTGCATCTTGCCTTGTCACGTGATACGGGGCGTAAATAGTAACAGCCAATTTGATACCATGTTTTATGGGGGTAATAAAACATGGCCAGGTCCGCTCTATATTTAATGGATTAATCCGCAGATCATGTTAGAATAATCAATATATCATTGGTAAAGCGCTCAAAGCAATGAATGTATTGCTATGTAATATTAGGAAATTTGAAATAAACCCGCTTATTTCGCTTCAATTGTTTGATGCCTTTGTAAGCTCAATTTTAAATTATGCATGTCCTATTTTGGGTTTTAGCAAATCTAAAGATATAGAAAGGGTACATCTTAAATTCTGCAAACAAATACTTGGAGTCAAAGCTAGCTCTAGTAATGCAGCAATTTATGGAGAGCTCAGTAGAGTTCCACTGTATGTAAATAGATATGTAACTATCATGAAATATTAGGTGAAGTTAATCTTCACAGATAATATAATTCTTAGAAATGTATATCAAAATTCAATACATAAAAGCTTGACCGGTAGAAAAGGTTGGGCATATATAGTTAGAACAATTTTAAATAATTTTGGACTTTCCGAATATTGGGAGAACCCAAACAACATTACAGAAACATTGTTTATTCCGATATATAAAGAAAGAGTCATGGACTGTTTTAAACAAACATGGTTATCTGATATTGAGAACAATAGAGTACAAACCAAATACAATAGGTCTGCTGTAACCCGTCTTAGGATTTCGTCTCACGATCTACGCATAGAGTCTGGGGGAGGTACGGCAGGTATCGAGTAGAACGTCACGAGCGACTCTGTCTTATATGTAATTTTGGTGATATAGAGGACGAGTATCACTTCGTTCTTAAATGTAATGCGTATAATGAAACCCGCGTGAAATATATAAAACGATATTATCGAGAACGCCCTAGTACACTAAGAGGCACTTATAACTGTGCACTTACACAAATCTAACTATCTCAGTATTTAGTGTGTATATTTTGTTGAAATTTGCAGCAAGTGTAGTTAAAAGATGTGTGATAATGTCTAAGAATATTTCATTTCATAACAAACAATATTTAGGAAGCGCCAGCACATAATTTAGTGTTCCATGAAATTGCGAAGTCACAAAATCTGCTCCGGCTTAAAACGCACAGTTTTCCAACAAATAAGAACGCGTATTCTTGAGAGTTTAGGCTATGCAATGTTGTCGCATTGACATCACCTTTGATGGGCAATCTCAGTGACAGTTGATCGAAGCATAACATGCCTTTCTTATCAACATACGTTGAAATCCGACAAGTCATTGCAGAAAAATGACGTTGAATTTTTTTTAACAGTGAACGAACAAATAGACAGGTAAAACATGGCTCAAACACCTGTAGGAAGGTTAATGATGGTAAACGCGTACTTTTGCTTATTGGAACGCCAATAATAAATAAATTCAAACAGTTACTTTGTGCATCATTGAAAATCCAGTGTTGATAAACCCGACGTCACGGCGTCAATTTAGACAAACATTGACGTTTGTGTTTTTGAGGATAACAGGTCATGAATTTAATTGAAATGACCACGTTTTATTTTATTTCCCGCTGTTTCATCATTTTCTCGTGCAATTCGTTAAATTGCTATTTTCACAGTCCAATGGACAATATTCATTGAACTGTAAGATAAAAATATCGGATTACGTTGCGCATCGACTGACAACCAAATACACTAAAATTCGTTCAAAAATATTAACAAACAAAAAAGTTATTAGGAATTGAAAACTGCACAGTTATAAGTGCCTCTTAGTGTATGTTCAAATTTATCGAACTTCTGAACACGTATAACAAAAACCTTAGTCATTATATTAATAACGCGACGAAACGTAGAATAGCAATAATCCTACAATAAATAGCCAGTCACCTCATGCAATATAAGATTTATACTTATATATTAGATTTTGATCACCTTAATTGTAACAACATACCTTCTTCATTTTTGGGAGGCGATTAAGCCTCTCATTACTACCATTAAACATTTCTTAATACAAAATTAACCGCCTTTAGGCTGCTATGTGAATCCGCATTCAAGTAGTTCCAGAAACTGTCAACATTCCCAATACTGCTACATATGTTTCTCCAAATTTTTTAACTGATTAAAGCCAATCAGCAACATTTGTTTATTCTAAGATCAAATTTTTTTGTGAAACTGTTCGTTAAATCGATATTTTGGCAAAAAAAATCACTACACCGGCTGATACCGAACTTGTTTCATAGTACGAAAATGACGTGATCATTAAATGTCCCGGCTGTAAAGCTATTTTTAGAAACTTCAGACTACGGTCAAGTGATGGTTTTATCAATGAATCGTATACGGTCTGCAAAGTACTGTTATGCAATCATATGGTGTCGCTGTAGGTCCTAGCTAGCCGCTTTCTATAGACTGTCTCCCGCTGTGAGGGAAGTGATTACAATACGGTACTGTAAAATCTGATAAATAGGCGCGTAGTATTATTTTAAAGCCACTTTTGATATACGCATTCAATACACGTATTACATATAAATTAATATGCACCTTTTAACAATTATTTAGATACCCAACATGCCTATATAGTCACATATGCCTATTTTGACATTCAAGACAAGATCGGCAGTAAGAAAACGAACATTAAACGTGTAAAGTCGGTTTAAGCTTTAGTAGCAGCAACCAGATCGCCTCCCATCGGTACTCTCAGTGCTTTGATTCTTTAATCAATGGTTAATAAACAACATTCTCCAAATTTGTTAAAAAGTATAAACATGTATAATTATGATCCTTTGTTTTGTTCCAAGTGAGTGAGTTTGTGGAGTGACTGTGTGTGTGTATGAGTAGGTGTGCATAGGGGGGTCTGTGCGTGTGTGTGCATTGTGCGTGTGTGGGTAAGGGAGTGCGTGTTTGTGCGTGTGAAAGGGAGTGTGATTGTGAACGAGTGTACGTATCATGAATAATTGTTACAATTTGCTTTGTATGACGATGTACTTTTCTGTAAACTGATTCTGATTGGTACAATATCGCAGGTCCGACTCGTGTAAAACAGGATAATCGATAAACTAATTAATACATTCATGTAATAGAATAAATATACATTTGTACAGTATTTGTAAAAGCAATAATCAGCACTCCGTTGCCAAACTTAAAGCGCTAAGCCTTAATTTTTCGGTGTTACCTCCTGTTCAATACATGGATGACGCCGAGGTGTCTGAAGTTCGAGGGTCTGATCTTGACACAGGAACTGTGAGTTAATGAGCTTGAGTTTTAATAAGCTGAACTTGTAATCAATGACTTTGCTGCTAATAACTCGGGAAACAGTCATGGGTATAATAGTAACGTTATACGTTGGACAAAACCTGTTGGACTGTCGATTACATAAACAATCATTGTAAAAAAGAGAATCATTTTGTATAATTTGTATGATCTTAATGTGTCATCTTCTTTAAATAAAGCTATTATTATTATATTATTATAATCATACCAGCCTGAGGCATGCATATACTATACTATAGTCCGCCCAGGATAATGTGATATGTACAAACATGAATCGGTTTGGTCAACTGTGGCAAAATTGGTTTTACAAATCACTTAAATAAACAGATAAGGTCAGTATTGTACACAAAACATCACTGATAATTGGTGCACATAACAGTAATCCACCTTTGTGGACCATACCAAATTTTCCCGCCTTTCACATTATCCTGGGCGCACTATAGTGTATCATAATCAAAGTACTGAAGTATTTCTACTGGGGGAAATCGCAATTGTGGGTATTAATTTATAGGGTTTCACATTTAATGGTAATAAATTTCAAAACAAATCTTAGTATTGTGACAAGGTTTTTGAGACGCGATATCAGCTGAATCATTCAAATCACACCTCAACGGACCCATCACAATACTAGAACTCATAAAGGCAATATACCTGCTGTAGAAAAATCAAAGCACTGAGAGTACCGATGGGAGGCGATCTGGTTGATGCTACTAAAGCTTAAACCGACTTTACACGTTTAATGTTCGTTTTCTTACTGCCGATCTTGTCTTGAATGTCAAAATAGGCATATGTGACTATATAGGCATGTTGGGTATCTAAATAATTGTTAAAAGGTGCATATTAATTTATATGTAATACGTGTATTGAATGCGTATATCAAAAATGGCTTTAAAATAATACTACGCGCCTATTCATCAGATTCTAAAGTACCGTCTTGTAATCACTTCCCTCACATCGTCAGACAGTCTATAGAAAGCGGCTAGCTAGTACAGCGACACAATATGATTGCATAACAGTTTCTAAAAATAGCTTTTCAGCCGGGACATTTGATGAACACGTCATTTTCGTATCAACAAACAAGTTCGTTATTGGCCGGTGTAGTGATTTTTTTGCCAAAATATCGATTTAACGAACAGTTTCACAATAATTTTTGATCTTAGAATAAACAAATGATGCTGCTTGGCTTAAATCAGTTAAAAAATTTGGAGAAACATATGTAGCAGTATTAGGAATGTTGACAGTTTCTGGAACTACTTGAATGCGGATTCACATATAAGCCTAAAGGCGGTTAATTTTGTATTAAGAAATGGGCAATGGTAGTAATGAGAGGCTTAAATGCATCCCAAAAACTAATCAAAGCACTGAAAGTACTGCTGTGTGGCGTACTGATGCCATTAAATACAATATCGAATCCAGGTTGTATCATAATTTTATGTCACAGTTCTGATAAGCCCACCCTTACTCAAACATTTGTGCTGCTAAAGACACCAAGAGAACCAGCAATTACCTGGAACTTACTTAAGTAACTATGCTGAGCATCAATGAAGGGATATTTACAAATACCATTTTTAACGACTTGGAGAATTCGACCAGTGTCAAGATAAGTGACTGTTTATTCTCCGTATGACCACGCATGTTAATTAAATGTATATGACACTCTATATTGACGTATGTACAAGGGGTAAACATGTCGCTCACACATATCGATCGGCCGATTAATGCTTTAAAAACAAGTTTTACATTTTATAAAACCTTAAAGTATTAGCTTTTAAAACAAGCTTTAATGAACAAAATCGATCGAATATTAAATTAATAATTGATGATTTTCGACCGTTGATTAAATTTTTATTTGGTATAAAACGGGATATTTTAAACTTACTTTTACGCGGAACGGATTCTTACTCGTCGCGGTGGATTTAATAATTAGGGTATCGTGTTGATTGTTGACTAAAAGAGATACGAAAATTATGAGGTCTTATATAAAGCAGGGTAGAAATTGACTAGTGCGTTTAACGCTTACCGCGGTAACATTGTTAATTTCAGTTCCCCCCACCAGCTATATATAGCATCAATGTTTGTATACAACATAATTAGGTCATCGTCTGCAATGTGCAGCGGCGGAGTGATTTACATACGTTACAGTATACGATTGAAAACCGTGGGAACTATTTTAGATTCCCGCCACCAGTGAGAACATTCTTTGGTAGTAAAAATATAGTCCGTTGCGGAATGATTTGCTATAAATATCCTCTAAAAATAAAAGTCTGATATAATTGTTGGTCTTAATATAAGTAAATGTTTGTAATGTAAACAAATCAGGTCCAATGATACGTGTAACCTGTGTTGCATGCTTGTAATATTGGTCAAATCATAGAGCTATTTATTTGCCGAGGCCTAATGCGTTAAATTGGTCGTAAGCTGAAAAGTGGTAATAGCATTGTGTGGCGTTACGCCACACAAAAACCAAAAACTGCGTACACAGAGTCTTTATTTCATAATTATACCTGCTTACGAATTGGATATGGTGCGAATAGCGCGAACGAATAAGATGGGGACGAAACATAAATAACTCATATGGTCTCGACTTTCGGCGGGAAAATTTATGTAACAGCGCTTGGAAAAGGGTTGATCTTACGGTAGATCCAAACTATTTAGCTGAAGATCTCTGGTAAGTTAAAGGACGAAACGTAGATCAATACTATCAACAAATGCAAAATATCGTAAATAGTAAAAGACAAGCACACGTTAGATTAGAAGTTTCTAGCTTAACTGTAATATGAATGTTAAAACCATGAACTGTGTTAAGTTCGTCTGCTCAACGGGTTACTTTTAACAGTGACATTTTTATCGCCCCTCAAAAATCATTAGTCATTTTACAGCGCGTAGGAATTTATACGCACAAATACATTTTCTCATCAAAATAAGCTTTCAAAAAGTTCACACAATACAAACAAATAAAAAAATATTAAATTGTTGTAAGCAAATGGTCGAAAATTACGATATCGGTTGAGTTTTGCAGGCACTTCTTTCTTGCTCGGATGAATTGGTTGTGGAGAAATTACATCGTTAAAATCGTAGTGATTTCAGGATTGTATGTAATACAAATACTGGGGTTCCCCCAGTAAAAACTGTCCTTTACAGATTATATTTAACACAGGTAAATATTGACAAAACTAAATTAAAACATATTATATCAAAAACACGTGAAACCACTTTAAAGTACGAAACCGTATGCATGTAAATATTTGAGTAAAGCGAATGGTAGTTGTAAAGGTTATAATGATAGCGAATACTTGATATAAAGAAACGTATTAATACAATATCTAACATTTCAAAATTCACCGGAGTTGCTATCATACAGTACAATTTAGGTAAGCTCTTTAGTGAATTCTTTCGTTAAATAAGTATTTCTGTTTTCAAAATGGTACGTTTTAAGTTATAAATGCCAATAGCATCTTTGGAATTAGAAACAAGTTATATTGGTGCATTTTAAATAATTTATTGCAACTACTCTAATACCCACTATAAATGTGCATTACAGACTAATGTACGGGCAGAATGTTTACATTGAAACCACGCCCCAACCCCGGGAAAGGCGGGGGATAATGGGGAAACCGTCCCGTGTTTTATCTTTCCGATGTCCCCGCACTGCTATGTGAGTGCGGGGCTTTTGTTTTGCATACAAATAGCGGGGAAATATAGCCGCGACTATACCCGTCAGGTATAGGGCGGGACAATTTACGGGGGTTTTACCATCTGTATGGCCCGGGGGCAACGATTTTACTCGGGGTTTGAAAAAGCAAATGTAAAATCCCCGCTATTCCCGGTGGGTGCTACGCATTGTTTTTCAATATGTTTTTGCTGACGAACAGCAACATCCTTTCTTACCGAAATAAATTTAACAATAATAATGAAAATACTGTTATAACTGAAGCCCTTATTTACCATTAAGCACATATAACTCCAACGCGATAAATTGCAGTACAAAAACAAACACAATATTGCCTATATTTTTGTTATGGATTAAAATCAAGGACCGTAACATTTACCAATGAAAGCATTCAAGCATTAGACACAACATTATAAAGTTTTCATGATCCTAAACATCCAGAAACGATGAATATAGCGGATTTTGTGTTTGTTTTTGTATTGCAATTTATCGCGCTAGAGTTATACACGTTTCCCGCGTTTTCTTCTAAATCAACACAAAACCAGAACCAAATATGAGTTACATGTCTTCCATTGACGGCTTTTGTAAGCTTCCTTTATTTATGATACCGTTATGCTATAAGAAATAAATGGTGTTTCTGTTCGTCAGCAAAAATGAATTGAAATATGGTGTATATAGTTATTAAGATTTAGCAGATGCAAAATCAACACCCCACTATTATAGTAGACGTTCCTTTTCTATCTGCATGGTATATACATTGTCATAACGATAAACAATGCATTACATTGTATACACTAATTCGTCGTTATAACTTTAATATTGATAGGATTTGTAGAGATTAAGCATTGTTACATGTTCCCGACGAAATGAGGTTTCCATAAAATACATGTAAACATTATTTTATTTTCGATATTTTTTCGGTTATATTTTATCAGTTTTGCATCTGGGTTCTTTGATCTCAGACGGCGTGTGGCAAGTAGAAATAATTAAATGATAAACATTGACGTTATGTTCGGTTTTGGTTGGGCTGGTTTCAATCAACGATATGATCAACCCACTTTAATCAGGTTGTTCATTAAAATGACAATGGGCTTTCTTCGTGGTGACAAAACTTGGTGGCAGGATTGACAGCTGGGCTTCCGCCTTATTACGGACAGTGAGAAAATGTTACTGCGGGCTTAAACGTTTATGGTGCTTATACATAAAGCAAGTACATACTATTTGTCCGGCAATGGAAAAGCATATCTCTATACTGGTCCAAACTAAGCACCATGACTGACTCAAGAACCAATAAGCGAATAGCACACTGGGTATCTTTGAAATCACGTGACTCCTGCGCTAATTGGATGTTTATTGTACAAAGGTTTTTAAGAGATCATAATTTACCAGAATTTACTAATATTGATGTTGCTATTTCAAAGACATTTGTGGAACAGATAGAAAATGTATTATTTCACGAGTATGTTGCAAACTGGTATACTAGTATAAATAATGTTGTTGGTTCCTCCGGACGAGGACGCAATAAGCTTCGAATATATAAGTCTTTTAAATCGGAATATGCAGCTGAACAGTACTGTAAATTCATAATGCCTGTAAAACACAGGTCTGCATTGAGTAAATTTCGCTGCGGGGTTGCCCCAATTCGTATAGAAACTGGTAGGTTCGAAAATTTAACCGAGGAGGAACGTACATGTCCTTTTTGTAGTAATGTGGAAAATGAGTACCATGTAATATTACACTGTCATGTATATAATGATTTAAGAGCATCTCTTCTTGATAAAGCCAATAACTGTGTACCCCTTTTTAACGTTATGTCTGATGCTGAGAAATTTTCATGTTTATTTTCCAATTGTGATTTAGTAAGAATTTGTGCCAAAACCTGCTTTTTAATACTGCAAAGAAGACAATTTTTAACTTGTAAATAACATGCAATCTTAAAGGATAATGCAATTGATTTTTATACATATTAATGTAAATTTTTATTTGTTTAATTCTGTTTTATGGTTGTGCAGACTACGTTTTGGGCGACTATGTTCCCTTGCAAGAATATAGTTCTGTTTTTATTGATATGTATATATGAATTATCTAGTCTCTTATAGCTCCAGTGTGGAGCGGCAAAGTACTTTTATAATTGTTCAAATATGTAATGTAAATATTGTAAGAATGTACATTGATGAGACTTTAATAAAGATTATCTCTCTTACTAGTATACAAGCTCTACAAAAATATATTCATCTGCTATATTATGTCTCATTTTAAACGAGTGGATATATGAACAAAACGTATTGCACGCCGGGGAGCTCATTTAACGTTGACATAACAAGTTTGCCATGATATAGAGCTAGCTTATAAAATAATAGCATGTGGATGATGCTGCAATTAGTTTGAGGTTGACCCTTTTTTCACTAGACTAATAGTAATCTAAACATAAACATTGTATCTTAACATCACCCTTAACCAAAATTCTAATGACCTATATATGTCCATTAAAACTGGTCATCCGTGGTGGTCGACGTGTTGATAGCATGTTACCCATGTAGTTTAAACAGACGCCTAACTTTGCTTCAATGTGGATACTGTCTAATTTAGAGGTACATTTTCTTATATTTTTCTAATATTCCCCGTACAGCGTACTTCTTGGTAAAGAAGTATCGTGCTTTTTAATTCAACTGTATAAAGAATAATTGTCCAAGCCAAAATGTGTAGATAGAAAACTGTTTCCTTTTATTTTGTGGCTTTTGTTCTATGCTATTTAAATACTGTATAAATTCAGATGTGTGCATGTTTGTTAGTCATATTTTGGTGTAATGAAATGCGGCGAATTGTTGCGCTACTAGCACTGAAAATTAATTTTCTTCAGGTCTTTACTTCCTTGAAAATAATGATTACATCATTCAGCTATTTTGTTTTCTACACCGTGACTTTAAGTGAATTCAATAAATTGCACGATTTGCGTCTGAGCGTAATTGAGTGTCTGTACTTACACAAGCCAAACTCACCACTCCAGTAAATATCCAAGTGTAGAATGAACTCATTCGGTGGTTTTAATTGTCATTCTATGTGATAAATTGTCTAAATTGCTTTTTGTCTGGTAGACGAACACCAGTTCAGGTTTTGCTGACATCGGAGTTTGGGAACGCTGCGCTATCAACTTTCCTTCCTCCTGTCTTAGTACTCTTCGATACTCGTTCAGTGATATTGTGTATCGGTCCGATATTTGGCAGCTCGTGCTAATAAACTAAAACACTCATGATTTACTAGTGGCTATTTAAGTTTAAGAAACTTAAGTACAGTGTTTAAAGAGCGAAGTACTTAAGTGAATATTTTAAGTACTAATTTATCTTCGTTACCAGGAATTAATAAACATCACAATTCAAAATTCGTTGTGTAAAAAATATTATTTGTGACTGTTGTATTCGGAGGTATTCACACACACGACTTTATTTAAAGATTTCCGTTTCTTTACAAAATATGTGATTTTGACGGGTAAAAGAAAATGAAAAGGTTCGTAGATTTTATTACTGTCCCATTTCTATCCATTAATGAACCAATATTACATCATTTATTTTCGTGCGCATTTAATTTCTTTAAACCTGGTTAAATATAGTTTCGTGGATTTTACATTTATAACGTATTTCAAGGTTAATTAATCATGTGGGATTTGATTTCGTGGACAAGTTCACGTACTGTGGCCTTAAGTTTGTTCTTAATACTGGTACTGTGACTTTATATGTTTTTGTTGTTAATTAACAACAACAACAAATAAACTTTTTTTTTTTTTTTTTTTTTTTGTTAATGTTGACAGACATTGACAGGCAGATTGTTCTAATTGCTGTTCAATCAAACAGGGTGAAACTGAGTACATTTTAGTAATTAGGTTAACCTGAACTTTGTAACAGAGCTGATCAAAATAGTGTTCATATAAACGCTGGTCAAGTTAATCATGAATGGTGCTAGTTGCTAAACAGTGTATAAGAGAGCCAACTTCCGGTTATCGCAAGAAGTTATACAAGTTGATTTGCATATAATCTTCCACTAAATAAATGTTAACACCAACACGCGATGAAATTAATTAAGTTGTTTTATCAACGTTTCGGCATCTTGCCTTCATCAGGAAATACAATCATATGAAATCACTTATTTATTATTAATCGTCCAATAAGTCATACAGTAACCGAAAATCACAGATGCTGTTGCTCACAGTAAGTCATACAAGTTGAATTGTATCTATAGTCTCCCAATAAGTCATGGAGTGATTAGGTTTACGCTATAAGTTAAAGTGTACGTCTTGTGGGCAGAATGTACAGTTGGTATGTACAATTTATCTTGAATTCAAATAGTTTCAACGGAGCAGCTGCATCCATGTTAGTAACGTTACCATGTTTTAATACTACGTACTAAATACACACATGCACATCAAATTGAAACCATGCATCATTCGAAATAATGATTTTTCAAACTCGTCTTGTTGAATTCGAACAAAGTCCGATCTGTCTGAACTATTTTACGAAAGTCATGAAAAGTTTCAGTTGTTTCAGTACGTGTTTACATATTTGACAGAACCTATGTCGTGAAAATAAATACTTTTACCCGTGGCTATTTCGTGTTATTTTATCAGTATACACGAACTGTGAATAATTATACTGTAATATACGTCTCATGCGTCAGTGGTTTGAATACTTCAAATATGAATTTAGATTATTATCATACCCAGGTCAACCACCTTGCCAGGTCAACCGACTCGCACCCTAACGTATAGTGCGTTCAAAGTCAAACGATAATCGTTATAAATATAAACTCGCCTGACAGGTAAACTTTCATTGGGTTCGATATCAAATTGTGTTCAAAGTGCATTCCATACACCAAAGACGCTGTAGTGTAGTGGATACGCACACTTATGGAAGCCCTGGAGGGCACTTTTGACTTATGACTTGAGACTTGTGACTTGCGGTGGCCCCAGAGTGCACTTTTGACTTGTGACTTATGACTTGTGACTTATAACATGTGACTTGTGACTTAGGAGTTGTGACAAAACAAACTATAAATATATTTGCATGCTTTATTTTTCCCTTACGTCCAACAATAACGTGGATAAAAACGGATGATACGTGAATCGGATTTTTATATTTAGCAAGGCAGGTAAGTCAGTTTTAGTTGCTTGATTAAATAACAAGTGTTAACGGATTTACAATCATTTTACTACAAAATAGTTAGGTTTAAAAATTTCTTTATCGATATGTTATTGCATACAAAGTTAGCGTTGATGTTGCTATATTTCAAACTTTTAGATTATAGTTTTAGCGTCACAATCGTGACGAACCTTATGGTAAGAGGAGTGAATAGAATGACCAGTGTAATTAAAATATTTGTTTACTTTTGCAGGTGGAGATAAATGAAATATCTGTAGTGGAATCCTGAAAATATCTCTTGTGGAATATTGCATAAAAGGCTGTGAACAACTCTCTTACTGTAATGGACAGAAATGCATAATATACTTACAATAAACCCGCATAAGTTGAGCATGAATATTATTGTCTCGTTATGATCCTACATACACTCAAGATATGATTGTTTATGGTATAGGATCCCTAAGACCTTGTACCATGATAGAGTACAACACCAAAACCTTGATGATATACATGTACTCCAATTGATTTTGAGATGTGGAAAGGCGTGTGTTTAATTCCAAACAGAAGTTCACCAATTTACAGCATATTCCGTGATTTAAAATATTTGTATAACTAAGTATGGCATGTTGTTAGTCGGTATTGTTATGCAGAGCCACTTTAGTATAATTTTATGTGTATGTTGCTCTATTAATTTTGACATGCATGTCTAATGCTTCATTTATTCGTATAGTAAAGCACTAATATTGTTATAACGTCTGGTTTATTTCTGCATTTCAATTAAAATTTTGATTTGTGACTTGTGACTTATGACTTATAACTTGTGACTTGTGACTTGTGACTTGAGACTTGTGACTTGTGACTTGAGACTTATGACTTGTGACTTGTGACTTATGACTTATGACTTATGACTTGTGACTTGAGACTTGTGACTTGTGACTTATGACTTGTGACTTGTGACCTGTGACTGGTAACTTGTGACTTAAGACTTATGACTTGTGACTTGAGACTTATGATGTGTAAACTGTGAATACACACTACCTGTGATAAAATTATAGACAGCTAAATGTATCATAATAAGTGTTATTATTATAAATGTTGTAATTTAATATGAGTTTGTTATCCTTCGTTTGTTATCAGTATCCATTGAAGCCAAAATCTTGGAATGATATTTAATCATAAAATTGACAGTGTTTTTGGTCGTTGCTTTATATTGTATACAAAGTTAACACAAATGAAGTATTGTGTTGTGAATGATGAACGGTAAAGCTATCTTGAAAAACTTAGTTCATAGGCGCCATAAATGTTAATGTATTGATATCCACAACTTGGAATTGTCCGCAAAACCTTATAATGTTCTACTTCACCATTAGGGTACATAGCACAATCACATTCAAAATCTATTCTAGCCCATAGTGTCACACAATTGCCGAGTTTACATTTGAGCCAGTTGCTTTGCTGGGCTTTAAGACAATACAGGTAAATAGGTTTGCACCGCCACATCACTTGTCGAACCAAACGCACCGAACACACACATACAGCACGGACATTCCATTTTCTTCACCTGGAAAAATGTAGATGAACATATAATTATTATTACTTTAACAAAACTTAAAATCTAATTCATTGCACCATGTATGATCCTAACTATTCATCGCAAATGAGACGCAAATCATAATAATTCTTCTGTATGCACATTCACACGTATAACACACAACTATGCCACGGGACATTATGCTAGTACATGAAGGGTATTCTTGTTAATGGTGTTAACAATTCAGAATAACGGTTCAAGGTCTTCAACAATGACGATTTCAATCAAACAAAACTAAAACCGACTTACCTGACTCACTATAGACTATTTTCAGTTATTCCGATTCAGACAGCATCCTTTACCATCCACGCTGCCCAAGGAAGTGCGCGAAGATTTATTTATAGAATGTAAGTCACAAGTCATAAGTCTCAAGTCATTAGTCACAAGTTCTAAGTCACAAATCACAAAACCTAAGTCAAAAGTGCCCTCCAGGGCTTTCATACACACTTCCAAAAAGTTTCAATTTTATTCTGAGGTGTAGGTTCGATCCCCACAATTTAATCTTTTTATTATTATATGTATGCATGTTAAAAAGTCTTACATTATACAACATGTACTTCTTTAATGAATCGATACTTCCAATGATATTTTTATATTGCAGTGAATAAATAATATAATTGTATGATTATTGTACTGTAGATAAAACTCAACTAACGAGACGATAATTATGAAATATTATACTATTGATTGAAGGTATCTATCATTTAAATAAAACATAAGCCCCCCCCCCCCCCCCCTATTCTTTTTAAATGTAAAAATGTTTTACGAAAAGGTACTGTTTGTGTTCTGTTCTTCATAGGGCACCGACTGTTGTATTTTATATTCTAAGTTTGTACTTATTGAGGTGTTTGCTATCTGAGTGACTCGTCTGCCAAATAGTATCAATTTTCCGTGAAAAAATCGGACAACCGAGAATAGAGCTGCGTATATGAATCTGCTGACATACAAGAAATGCAAAACATACTTTCACATAGCAATTCAAAGTTATGACAATATGTCAAAAAACTTGCCGTATCTCATTAATTATTTAAAAACAATGTTTGACGCTGAAGTTGAGATGTAGTGATGACAGTACCTTGTCAGTATGTATTGGCTCAGCACAATATACATACATGTACTGTCACTATATATTACATTTGTAAAATAATGAACATTCAGAGTACTGACACCTAATTTTTTAAGCATTAAAACGTGTGTATTTTCATCTGGGTTACATTTTTATTACTAACAACTTTGGCATTGGCATTACCAGTTGTTTGAATCTTTCAAAACCATTTTTCCGCCACGTGTTATGCACAATGGCCTCTTTGGCCTGTTGGTTGCCAGAATTCTGACGCTAAGCACCGAAACAATGTTTAACCACACATTTTCCAAGGAATTTAAGTCTTTCTACTTTGGTTTCCTATCTTAACTCATAAGGTAATGTTTCAGTTTCAATTCCTTTACCAAATTTTACATAGGTGTTAGTCAATTGAAGTAAATCATTTAATTTTAGGAGTGAGAAGGAACTTTTGGAGGACAGTGTATGTTTGGGTGTGCAAATACAAATTCTATGTGTTGGGAAATACTTTTATGAGAAAGAGCAAGCTCATGGTTGTTCTTTAAACATATAAAGAGAGACCAACGAAAGAAATGTAAAGGCTGGTAGGTCAAAGTAAGGTTTCGTTCAACAATTCATTGAATCTGTTCACACACTCGACCACTGGGCTTATAAACCACCACGTGTTAAGCCAGCGAGTGTTTTTTGCATTAACTTAAAAATGTTTATAAAACAGTAGGCTTCAGACTTTTATATTTTCTGGTAATTTTATTGCATTCTCACCTTTTTAGATGTCAGAGCTGGTATTATTATATCGTTTAAAATTACCAGATTTTAGCGGTTAATAGGTAGTTGTATCTTCGTCAGAAATGTCTGTCTAAAAACAGGCCGATATCGTGCCGAGTTGGTTCATACGATATAGCTAATCCATGCTAAGACGTCTTCTAATCAAGTCTAGCTGAGTCTTGCCATAAAACCTAATACTCTCATGATGTAGTAGCATCTCGACTTTTGATGTCCATTTGATCATCTAAAGCTCAAGCTCAAACTAATACAATTTTCTAAATTGATTAAATCCCACCCATACGAGAGCTTCCACAGATCAAATCGCATTTTCATTTCCATCAAAATGTGCAAAAACACACACTCAAGTATGGCTCTGAATTATGAAGCAATCGTTGGGCGATGTTTAATTAATTTGTTTACGAAATCAAATTAGAAGACTATGAGGATTTCGTCCCTCAGCGACAATCTCTAATGTTTGTGTGTGGACTTTATAAAACTAGATAACTTATCGCTAATACGAAATGCATGAAATGTAATTGTGTTTGGAAATCAATGTGAGATAGGTCGACAATTTTCTGCTGATACACATGAATAATAAATTTGCGAATAAATTATAGAATAAACAATTTCCGGAATTTAAATGAAACGCTCATTCAAAATGTGTTTCGTATGTCTAGCATCTAGTATACGAGGGTTGTCCTGAAAGTTTTGAGACTGTGGCTATACCTAAAATGTATCAGTTCTAAACAAACCATTACCTAGTATACAGCTGCATTTATAAACTATTCATGAGTTTTCTGTTTAAAAATGAAATCATTTTAGTTTATACTTGCCTAGACAACCGATATAACACTTTACGGAGCACGTCCACATTACTTTGTATAAATCGTTTAATCAGGTCGGTCATCTGTTTAAATAACATTGTGTATTATAAACATTGTCATTTCAAGAAAAGGGGCAACATTGACCATGTTATTCTTGCCACTTTGGTCCCTATCAATAGGGCTTATCAGTTACCTGGAATAAGAACACAGTATGTCAATGCATACGGATAACACATGTACATATCAAATGCCACCACCTAAGCAAAATGTTGGCTTGATATATGCTATTGATCTCGTCATTTATATTAAATGACCACTGTTGTTGTTGTATCTATCTAGACATATGAACCAGAGACAAGAGGCGTTTGCATATTATGGTTGGTGGAAACTGAGATACAAATGACATGTACTGGAGACAAAGGGAGACGGTCCGAGCTTTCACGGTTGATACATGCAGGTCTGCAGCTTGTGAATATATACCATAAGTAAAGATCTGTTCAAAGAACTAGATCGACTTTAGCTCACGCATATCTTAAATTGATGACTCGCAATAAATGTCTTAGTGAGAAATGGCTTGAATGGTCTAACTGAATGCAAGCTAGTCCTTGGTGACTTCGTATCATTTTGACAGGCACGTGCCGTTCGCGTGCTATCTAACAATTTATAGGTATCAACGTTGGTTTTATTTGCCATGAATAATAGAAAGTAGATAGTTAAATGAGTCATTTGTATCAACCATCATCTCCAACCTCTCTCCAGACGAATCATAGCATAATTTTATTACATGGAATCGTCTGCGTTTTTACAATTAATGTCATATTTATTGCAAATGTATTAGGGATATATCGTCCAACATATTTCGTCTATTGTTACATATTACCGAGGGGTTCCTTTGAGAATTTAAAGTCCAAATTCTATGCTCAATGACTATTTTATCACGCGGCTGTAAAATAACATCCTGTCTGTTCCAGTTTGAACAGCGTGGTTCAATGAACATGTCACAGTTCCAGGATATGTGTCGTATTCAAACATAAAATATTGAGAACTTGCACGTATAAAAATGGCACTTGGGCAACGTGGGACGTTTGATTCGCATTAACAGGAAAAACATAGCTTAATAAGAAAGATGACTCATAGTACATAGTCAAATTATACTCATAATATTGTAACAATGCCAACTTGAGTAAATAAAGTTCTGTTCTGTTCTGTTCTGTTCTGTTCTGTTTTGTTATTTTATGTTATGTTCGGTTCTGTTCTAATACCAATACCTACTGTCTGTCAAATGCATGGTTTGCCTGATAGTTGTACTCATTGGTTCATTTTAACTGATAGGGGAGACCGGGGCTAGTCCGGCCTCGGGACATGTTCGGCATATGGTTGTATAAAGCGCGTGACCCCAGATAAAGAGGTGCCATCAATATTGTTACGTCACTTGTGATATTTTTATCTATTTAAGCATAAAGATGACCGCCTTGCAATAGCGTGTGTCGGTTTGGGTCCGAAACTTCATTTTTTCGATTGTTGAGTAAAATTTTACATCTATATCAGTTTTTGTTTTTCATGAAATCCATTCACATTCCAACTCAATTTTAACTCGTGTATCAATATATGTGAATGTGCTTCAATATAGTACCATATAAATGTCATATTCTGTTCCATGCAAGGAGCTGCCACGTGACGTGTTTGTATCTACTACTCGGGGCTAGTTCGGCCCCTATAGCCTATAGCATTTAAATTTGGAACCAAAAAGATTTTAATTTGCCAAAGAAGGACTATAATGCTAGACAAAGGGGTCGAGGGTAAATGCACTTAAGTTAAAATATACCCAAAATTGGACCTACTTTAAAAAAATTTTTTTTTTCGATTATTTTCATTTAGTTATTGTGATATCTGTCCGGGTATATTCAGGAAAGTTCGGTGACGTAAATCAATAATGTCGAGGGGGACATAATTTAAGGACCATGAGGATTTCAAGATGTGAGTTTAATGTTCAATATTCATATTAGTTCCATGAGATACAAATTATATTTCATAAAGTTACTGCGAGCCACACTAGCTCCGTGGTGTGGCCGGACTTGCCCCACGAAGGGGCAAGTCCGGCCACCTTGACCTGATCACTTTGAGCAAAGATTACGTCTATACATACAAAGCAACACTGTAGGAAGTAATAGAGATAGTTCCGCCTCATTATGCCTTACCTAAGTATAATTTTTCAGAGACCAAATTAGATAATCTGTTTGTAAAATTTGATTTTTCATAAAAAGGGCCGAACTAGCCCCGGTCTCAGTCTTAGCATAGGAGTCTTAAATTAAAAAAAAGAACAGTTGTTACCCACTGTTTCTGTATGCAAATTTGTGCATCGTGTGAGTGAAAAGAGCATTTAACATTTATAAATCTAAGTCTGAGTTTAAGACTTAAAATGTGAATGCAGCCCCTGATCAATTCCGCCGTGAAACAATCAGTTTACCTACAAATTTATCCGGTTATTTGAACGAAGAATCGAATAAATTATCAATGAATGTCTCTATCTGTCGAACGTCTGTATAATTAGTATGTCGTATGTAAGTATTAGCACGGAACAGGCGATATTTACTAGTGACTTGATTACTTTTACGAGCGTCTAAATGACATTGGCGCTCTTCATGTAAGGAGGAATGTTCTGTTGAAACATCCGCCGCGTGTGCCCATCGTACCTTGGGGCAGTGCACAGTATTACTAAAATAAAGACAAAATGTAATAAAAGTTGGTGATTGCTTTTGAAGGGTGATACTTACACAAGTGGAGAGGATTAATCAAGTTAAATTACCACTTTTTATTTAACCTAAGCCCGAAAGGTCTCACATTTAATATGTGAAATAAGAATGTAATTGTAAAACTAGATGAGAAAAGCCTTAACCTATTTTATTGACCTACAAAAACATGAAGCTTCTATCGGTTCATACTTCATTCTGATCACCCCGGCCTTTATTCATTGCAATGTATGTTCACTGAGCTAAATATTCCAATTGCTATATAGTCCGTGTTGAGATTTATTCGCGAATGTATTGTCTTCAATCGTCTTTGTGGCATTGGTTTGAGGTGTCGTAGACGCAATGCGGGAAATATCCTAACAACTTGACGACAATCACCAAAACTGCTATGCTAAATTTGACTTGAAACCATCTCAAGTTCACACACTAAGCAAATCTAGAATCTGAACTCGGTCATACGGTTTGAGCCAGGCAGCTCCAGCCACATACCATTATAATTTAAGTTAAGTGCTGCTTGAAGAGTGGGGTGGGAAAACATCACACAGAACATAATGTACGTATATCCTTTTATGCAATGTAAGTTATCCTTGAGGAGGAACGGTCACGTGCATGGAAAAGTATTAAGACTATTTCTGCCGGTGACTCGGAGCAGAGTGTGATACCTACCACACTATTTTACCATAATCATCTTTTTACAGACCGAATGCAAATAATAGATGCAATGAATGAACACTTCACAAATATTTCGAATATCATTGAAAAGACTCAGTTTGTGAAAAAGAACTATTCCAAGCTTCAAAATATTCTCAATGAAAAACTTGGGTATAGCATCTTTGATATTGACTATATTTCAGCTTTTGAAGTCAAGAAAATTATTGACAAACTAAATCCTAACAAATCAACAGGTTTTGATGGAATTGGGCCGAAAATAATCAAACATTGTGGTGACTATATTACTCCTGCCATAGCACATATCATAAATCAAAGTATACGTCTGGGAATATTTCCAGATGCATTTAAGGAGGCATTTGTTATTCCAAAATTCAAAAATGGTGAAAGAAAAGATCCCAATAATTATCGACCAATATCTATTTTACCAACTCTGTCTAAAATATTTGAACGGCACATTGGTGCTCAACTTCAAAATTATTTCAAGTCAACTGACATAATCATTCAACCCAGTCGGGTTTCCGTCCGAAACATTCATGTCATACTGCCCTAATTCATCTAATCGATACGTGGCTGAACGATATAGATTCTGGGAAATACGTCGGTGCTATTTTTTTTGGATTTAAGGAAAGCATTTGATCTGGTTGATCATAAAATCCTTTTACATAAACTTGAACTGTATCATTTTTCTAGTCAATTATCAAACTATTTGAATCTTATTTATCGAATAGATTTCAAGTAATCAAATCTGATAATCAGACTTCGAAGAAACTCAAAATTATATCAGGAGTTCCTCAGGGCTCTATACTTGGACCACTTTTATTTCTCCTTTATATAAACGACATTACATTCGAATCTGAAACATGCAATATTGATTTATATGCTGACGATTCTACCCTCTATGAATCGGACGATGACATACATATCCTACAAAACAAACTTCAAAGAAACTTAACCGCTGTAACTAACTGGTGTCAAACAAACAATATGTCACTTCATCCAACAAAAACAAACTGTATGATAATAACTACCAAACAAAGATTAAGAAATCAACCAAACTTACATCTGAAATTGAAAATAGGGGACTCATATATAAAAAATGTAGCTGTTCAAAAGATACTAGGAATCTATGTAGACAATGTGCTCTCATGGAATTTACAGCTTAAAAAAGTATGTTCTAAAATAAATAATAAGATTGCCCTGTTTAAGAAAATAAGTTATTTTCTAAATGAAGATATGAAAAAGATGTTTTATAACGCATACATTCTGTCGATTCTAGATTATTGCTGCACGGTATGGGGAACAGGCACTAAGAGCAAAAATTTCATATATAAATTACAGACAAGAATGGCGAAATTGATCATTACTAAGGACTCAAAAAGACATGGCTCAGAGTTACTAAATGAGCTCGAATGGCTATCTTTTACTAATCGTTGTCATTATCATACAGTGGTAATGGTTTACAAAGTCCATAAGAATCTTGCTCCTAATTATCTTTCAAATTTATTGACATTTTCCAGTAATAATACATACACCCTTAGAACAGTTAGTAACAATGACTTAGTGACACCTAAACACAACATAAACTACATGAAAATGTCCTTCTCATATTTGTCTGCATTTATGTGGAATGTAACCCCAACAAACATTCGTCTGCTTACATCACTTAATTCGTTCAAAAAATCAGTAAAACATTTCTTATTACACAAACAAAAATAATAATACCATATATGTATGACTTCAATTATCTATGTTGGAAATAACGAAATTGAATATTTAAATTGTTTACTTATAGTATGTGTGTACTTTGAGTGATTGTCAAAATAACATGTTTTGTTGTTGTTTGTTTTATAGAAGGCCTTGTTTTAATTAAGATGTATGTGAATTTGTCTATTGCATATGTCTGTACATGTTACCTTCTCTAAATAAAGATATTATTATTATTATTATTATTAATGCAGCAGGTTTATTTACTCACTATTTAAATTGCGACTTTCATTTTCATGGGTCCCTCGTATTCACCCGTAGGGGGATCGTCAGGCATCTATTCAAATGACATATTTTAAGCGCATTTAAAGAACTCGACAAATGTCTTATTGAGCTAAGCATAAAGGATATGCAGGAGAGCAATTTAGGACTACCATGTCCATAAAGTTGCCAACTATTAGGGGCAAGTGGTGGATACTAGTATAGGGTATTTTTCCTGGTTTTATTTCCAAGAATAATTCATTCAAATACAATGTACGTGTGATATATTTTCTTATAACATACCTTTAAATGGTTTTGCTCTCAGCAGCGTTGCTGGGTTACCACACTTTTACGAATATAGTTTATTGAGGTACAACTGCGTGTGGTAACCTTTATGTCGTCGCTTTGTTTAGTTCATTATGGTCATTACATACTGTACTCGTTCGATCAAATTGTGTGTTTGTTAACTCGCATGAATATTGGACCAAACGCCAAGCAAACAATGTTACACTTGTACATAGTGTGTATGTTTCTTGCTTTGCGTGTAAATATTATTTAGAATTAATTAATCAAGCTTGCCTCCCGAGTATATTGTTCATTGCTGTTTCGTGTACTTATATTCAACACTTAAGAAAATGCATCCACACATTTGCATTCTGGTACTTGTGCTAGCTGAATCAATAAAAACTTGTATTCAGTAAACGACGGCTTATCTCTTTATAAGTTCAATAGAACATCTTGCTTTGAAGTCGTGCACATCACTGTACAAACACATTCCATCCATTAAATCATTTGAAACCGATTAACAAGTATTTACTGGGAGCCACTATGGTGCTGTTTGAGGGCACTTGATGCGTTGCTCTGCAATTGAAAACAGCCAATCTTTTTTTATTTGATATAATACATGTATTATAATTTTTTCGAGTTTGATCAATTGTCTATTCATATTCACACAACGGCGTATGAGCATATGCAGCAGATCTCCAGGGGTGGTATTCACAAAGCAACATAATTTTTCTTAAAATCTTAAACTTTCCTTAAGTGTATCAGCTAAACAACAAAATCAAACTTATCATTTTTGTACATAGTTTAGAAGCATTTATATTATGTTAAGAGCTACAGTACTCACAAAGACATACCTTAAGTAAAACTATTTAACTTTTCCCTTAAGATGCTTTGTGAATACCAACCCTGTGGTTTTGTAATGTTTATTCAATGTTCCATAGAATGATATCAACTTTACTTCATAAAATTTTACAATTGTAGGTAAAATGAAGGCATGGATCCATACTACCACAGTGATTGTAGTTGCTACGTTACTCAGCGTTCCAAAATGTCAAAGTTCAAGAGTTATGACTACCAATGGTGAGATCGAAGGGTATACAGAAGTCGTAAACGGAGTGACAGTGGATATTTACTTAGGTGTACCTTTTGCAATGCCACCTGTCGGTAACTTACGATTTAAAGCCCCACAACCTATTGGACAATGGACAGATGTGAAAGAAACTAAAAGTCAACCGAATAGCTGCTCGCAACTTCCGGATGAAAACTTTGGACGGTTCGAGGGAGTGGAAATGTGGAATGCTAATACCGAAGTCAGCGAAGATTGTTTGTATTTAAATTTATGGGTGCCGAGAACTGCCAATGTCTCAAAGCCTACAATGGTTTGGTTTTTCGGAGGTTCGTTCGTGTATGGAAGTATAACGCTTGATGTATACGATGGACGATTTCTAGCAGCCAAGGAGTCGGTAATAGTAGCTTCAATGCAGTACCGTATGGGTGTTTTGGGTTTCTTTTATCTGAATAACGAGGATGCCCCTGGCAACATGGGGTTGTTAGATCAACAGGTAGCGATGAAATGGATACACGACAATGTAGATACATTTGGAGGTGATAGATCAAGAATCACGTTGTTTGGCGAGAGCTCTGGCGCTGCAAGCATCAACCACCACATGTTTGCCCCAGACTCCTGGCCTTACTTCACCAACGTCATTTTACTCAGTGCTTCCTCGTTAGCAACTTGGGCATTCGACACGCCCGAAAACGTGCTCCAACATTCTAGAGATTTTATAACAGAAGTGAACTGTGATTTTAGTGAACACAGTCACGTTATGGAGTGCCTTAGAAGTGCCAATGCATCTTACCTGGAACTTATGCAATGGTATTTACAAAATAATAACATAGGTACATTCAGTCCTACCATTGACGG
This sequence comes from Spisula solida, assembly GCA_947247005.1. Lineage (NCBI taxonomy): Eukaryota > Metazoa > Mollusca > Bivalvia > Venerida > Mactridae > Spisula > Spisula solida. The sequence continues at coordinate 32,606,462 of OX365950.1, read as the reverse complement.
CTCATATTTGCCTGACTATCCGAATAAATTAATACTCTCAGGGAATGTTAAAAATGCAAACATGTTAATGGGTGTAGTGAAAGACGAAGGTGAATTTTTCATGTTATATTTTTATCCGGAATATTTTCCCGCCGATTCTCTCTGGTCCCCGGTAAAGTTAACAAGAAGTGCATACTTAGATATGTTGTACCGGATACCAGAATGCAAGACCGAGTTACAACGACGTGGCGTCCTGTACACTTACGAACTTTCTAAATTGCCGTCCAAACGTGAACAATACAGGGATGTGGTCGATGAAGTCCGTAAGTTTTTTTTCATAACTTAAATTATTAAGTACTTTCATGTACTGGCTCAACTAGGTACGAAAGCGTCCTGGTGCCAAATCATAATGTTCTATAAACAATAAAAAGTCCAACGAAGGAGATAAAAAACCTAATTAGGAGATAAAGGAGATACAAAACCTAATTAGGAGATATAATCTCCTACGTAGGAGATAATAAACCTAATAAGGAGTTTCAAATACTGTTTTGGACATTATGATGTATATGTACCGCCTCCTCGATAGCCTAGTGGTAGAGCGTCCGCTTCGGGTGCAGGGGGTATCGGATTCGAGTCCTAGGCCGCGTCATACCAACGATGAAATAACAATTGTACCAGAAATTCCCTCGGTGGAACACATGTATCCGCATAAACTGGAAACTGGCTTCTCTTCTGTCATACCCTCATGGCGATGGATAGTATCAGAAATGAGGTGTCGAGCGTGATTAATATAAGTTGGAAAAACTAGTTTCACAATCGACCTTATAAATAAGTATAATCTATGTATTTGTACAAGGGTTCTAACCCACTTTTGGTCCCTTCTTCAGTCTGAAAACGGGGTCCTGGTAGCGGGCACGTTCAACTTGCCAAAGTAGCCACCGACAATTTCCAATTCTTTCTTTATTCTATATGAATGATAGGGACTATAAAAAACATTAAAAAGGACCAAAATGTTTTTATTTTATTTTTTCCAAAATAAGACTGTTTGAAAGATGAATAATTAAACTAAACCACCCCGTTCGCATACGGTCGATTGTTATAACGGTTATAATTTTATAAGCGTTTTTCTAAATACCCCCTCTATAACTGGACATGAGAGCTGCACGCAATAGGCGACTGTATGTGGGTTAGAACCCTTATAGAGACCAAATCAGGCTGTGTGACCCCGGAAGACCGGGTATACAGAACTAGTGTATGTTCATACGCGTCAAATGCAACCGACCACACGGCCCCGAAATGGCTGTAAGAAATTAGTGTTATTGGCGACTGGGTTCGAGTCCTTATAGTGCCCAAAATGGCTGAGAGATCCCGGTAGACCGGGTATGTCGATGTATCTAATAAGAAGATAAAATCTCCTACATAGGACTTTTTTATTTTTTATAGAACATTATGATTTTGCACCAAGACGCTTCCGTAACTAGGAAGACTTCGAGAGTTGGTCATATATTATTTTTAAAACCTTTACAACGGAAAATCAACATGCGTGTCTGGTCCCCTTACAATTGCCAATGCCAGAGAAGAACCTAACCTCTCCGAAGTCCACTCTGGGAACTGAACCTAGATCTGTCTGATGAGTCTAGAGCGGCCTACCAAATGATCTAGCCAGGTGGATTTCCCCACTGGTTCATAATACGAACTTTATGTGAACATTGTCAGTTAAAAAACTGCAGTAACCTAAGTTTTTGACAATATAACACTTCCAACCCAGTTCCCGCAATATTATTTGCGATTGTATTAGGAGGTATCAAATGAAGCCATCAATTCAAGATGTTTGTGATACCAACAATTTCTAGCGGCGTCTGTTGTAGCAAAGCGTATGAAATGAGGACTTCACAATACATGCTAAGCAGGCTGCCAGAGGCCGTGCAGTTAATTTTATTGTCCATTTGAAGTTTGTCATTTGATTTGTGCTTGTAATCTGTGATTCTGTGCCTTTCACGCTCTTTGTCTTTTTTGTATGTTTTTGAGCTTTTTTGTTCTGTAATTTCTTATGTTGAGTGCTGTTTTTGCCCTGTCCGATTTATAATACATTTTTAATCCTTTCGTGAATGTTATTGCAGTGGGAGATTATTACTTCAAATGTCCAGTGAGAGATATGGCCATTAAACATTCAAGACTAGCAGACACACACACATATGTGTATTCGTTCGAGTATCGTCATTCAGCTAACCCATGGCCCGCCTGGATGGGAGCATTACACGGCTATGAAATCGAATTGGCGTTTGGACTACCATTTAATTCTCAACGAAACTACTCCGATCTTGACCGGAAAGTTAGTGCCAAGGTCATGAAATATTTCGCAGGATTTGCTAGGAACAGGTATACATGTAGTGAAACCAGATAGCGTACATACATTTACAATGTAACTTATATATCGTTGACTTAGAATGTACACAGCGTACATACATTTACAATGTAACTTATATATCGTTGACTTAGAATGTACACCGTACAAAGCATAAATAGTTTAAACTACGTACCGATTATTACTGGTCACAGAAACTAGCCCTTGTCAAATAATATTATGACCTCGTTAACTGTAAATAGTGTTTAGCCTTAACAGGCCTATATAGACATATTTAGTTAAGTGTTTTAATAATTAACTGTCAACAATCGGTGTACAAAGAATGTTTGTCGTGAGGCAGTTTTGAAAGCTACGGGGACATGGGAAAAATAATTCCGACAGATTAGCATTGGTTTTTTGTCGGACCAGCTATCATTAGATTGTCATTGTACGTTTTCCTAGTTGACCGAGTACTTGGTCTTAAAATATCTGATTGAATAACAGAGCCTTAATAAAGATACCGTGCTAACTTTGTATAATCTTGGCTTCTTGTTGCATCATTTTACAGAGATCTTAGTTCCTATGGAGATGAATGGCCTGATTTCACTGTCAATTCCGAAGAACATATTGTATTTACTCAGAATGGCTCAACTCATGTACGGGAAGGATTAAGGACGACCGAATGTACATTTTTGGACTACCTCATGCCACAGCTCAAGACATACTCAGGTTTGAAATATGTATATCCAGAACGCATAACATGTTTGTATATGATTTAGTATTGTAAATGTTTTCTTCTAGTCCATCTGAAATGGGTACTTCATGGGCCTGCTGTACATAGGGGTCTTAATATTCTTCTCAAGCGGTTCTATTTATAGAATTCTAAAAAGCTACAAGTGCACGATCGCTATTTGCAACTTGAACATTTACCCAAACCGGGACGTCCCAGACCCAAAGTACTGTGATAGCGGAGTGCTTACACAATGATTTTGCGCCTAAACACTTATTGAAAACGTACATACTACTAGTAAAGGCTTGTTGAAAGTTTTGCTTCATTTATCGGAAAGCATTTAGGAAATCATCGGCATTATATTGGCATTGTTTTGGAAATGGTGTGCAGCAAACGTCTACGCAGCAGTGTTCAACGCGTGGCCTAATCGCTGCACCATGATGAGTTCAGATGCGCGGTAGAAACCCACTGAAGCTCAGCTCGTAAAAAGTACATGTTGCTCATCTTACTCTCTCTCAAGTTGTCTGTAATAATATTACCTTTCATGGCATTGTTATAATTGTAACCTTAGTTTCAGCAATTATTTTCTTCTTTTTCAGAAAACCCAATCACAAACGGCGCCACCTACCGGAAACTGTCTGCAATGATCGTCTGCAGCGCTTTGTTGATTGTCACGTCACTGTGCGTTTTATAAGGAACGCAGAATTTGTAGATCGTTGTTTCCTTGACACTTGGAGGGATTATATCATGTACATAAATCAAGGCCCATTGAAAAACACATTCCAATGTACATACCTCGACATTTAGATATCATGTATGTCGTATGCTTCAAGTCAAATAATTCATGTTTAATAGAAATCTACATGCACATTGAATCGGTACAAACTTTATTGAGAATAGTTCAATACCACATACTGTGTCCGTGACGTCTATTGGTCAATTGTCTGTAAAAACGTGCTTTCGCTGACAACTACAACATTATTTTAGTTTACAACTGTTCTCGTGTATTATGTTACACTACGAGTTATGTCTCGACGACAGCTCTTTGAATGTTATGACGCCGTGACTGCACTTTAGCTGTCGTCGAGGTGAATCCACTGTTGTGACGTCAAAGAGGAATGTCCTCGAGATGTACACACTGTTATGACTCCAAACGGGACTGTCCTCGAGATGTACACACTGTTATGACGTCAAACAGGGATGTCCTCGAGATGCACCCAATGTTTAGACGTCAAACAAGACTGTCCTCGAGATGTGCACACTGTTGTGACGTCAAACAGGGCTGTCCTTGAGATGTACACACTAACGGGGCTGTCCTCGAGATGCACACACTGATCTGACGTCAAACAGGACTGTCCTGATACAGTTCTCATTGTAGCTGTGACAGTGTAAAGAAAAATATACATATGAAATGAGCCAAGATCTGAGATAGGCACCTAATGACAATTTTTTGGAATTTTGTTTGTTGGCATTTTCTGTCGAAACTATCCTTCCTGTTCTCAATAAAGAAAGATTTTTATCAAAATTCCAAATATTAAGTAAGTTATGACCTTCCAATGGAACCAATGACGTGTATTATTTGTGCGCGAACGGATATTTCAACATTGACATATTTAATCAAGATGGGAACCGATTCCTACGAGGGAGGATTGGGATACAAAGGTACGTGCTAAGAAACTTTAAACGTAGTGAAGAGGATGTTTGCAAATTAGATTCTCTAATGGTTTTGGACAAGGACTAAGTTTGAAATTGGATCAAAGTTTGATATTAAGATGGTCAACTCCAATTGGTGAACAAATGGTGCAGACAATGAGCACTAGTAAAGTTAGTAATGTGTAACTTGGTAAGGACCATCGAAGGACCAAATCGAGCTGTTTGATTGAAAAACTTCCATGTCCATTATACATGTATGATAAACCGGGGCAATTTACATCATAATTATTTTTACTTTGTGGAATCAATTGGGCAAAGTAATGGACCACTTTTCATAAAATAGAGTTATGGGGGCATTATATATATTGCCTTGTGGGTTCAATAATTCATACATGTGTATAAATTGTACACCTTGTGCATTTCTAAGTTTGTAAAAAGAAAAGTGCCACCATACTATCCATATTGTTTTTATTTTAGAAAATGTATTAATTATATTCATAACAAATGTAGCACATCTTTAGGGAATGACGTCTGTAAAGAATCACAATTTTTATTTTTTAACCTCCTTTTTAACCACAGTAGATGTCTCCTTGAATACTAGTAATCTACATAAACCAAAAGATAACTCGTAACAAGGGGGACAATCATGCGGTTTTAACAGCAAGTCCGTGAATAAATGGTACTGTTTTATCAAAGCACTTACAAATATCTTAAAGTTACGCTCCAATTTAAATTCTTTATAATTCTTTAACAACTGCAAATTGGATATGGTTTGTAGGGGTTCAGCAACTGAAACATTATAAGTATTGCAGCTACATGTATATTTACCACACTTTATAACTGTAAACAAATAATGAAGAATTTAATTTGATCGTAAGTTTATAATTTCCGTGCTTTGACAAACAGTAATATGGTTTGTGCTTAATTTTTGTAGAGTACATGTATATGACTGATAGTGCGTAGAAACTAGAATATGTATCACTTAGTATTAAAACATGTAGACAGAAATGAAGTGTGCCGTTTTTATTACCACCACAATGGAATCCATGTCAAAGAGATGTTTCATTATTTCCTTATAAATGTGTCAGGATCAATTTGCATAGTTTGCCCTTCGTGTGACAGAGACCGTTGTCTATCAAAGATAAATAAAAACTTTTAATTGACCATAGGTCTTCCATTTTTGACAGATTTTCTTCATACAACATCCAATGCCATTTCTTCTAGTATACGTTGTCCGATATCGAGTACCCAACTGTATGTTCTCCCAGGTTCGGGTAAGGCAATTCACATAACTCTGTACAATCTTTAATTTGTGAAGGTTTTCATGAAATAACTTTTACTCCTTTTTGGTCATCACGTCTTCACAACCTAATCAGGTTTGCTTCAGTTGTTTATCAACTAGTCCTAATTTGCTCTATCACCTGCAAATGATGACAACTTCTCTTGCACCCCACTTGTGCAAGCACAATGTCATGTAGACCAAAGAGAGTTAAATAACAGCAGATTTCACAAATCCAAAGACTGTTTGTTTCTTTTGGAAATCCTGATTACCTTTGGTCAGACAGATACAACCACAATGAAGGAATAATATTTTATTGTTCAAAATGGCAACATATCACTGTTATATTATACATAGAAATAAAGGAGACAGACATAACACATAGAGAAAAACTTAGCAAATAGGAAATATGTGTATGGGTGAAACAATGCCATCAATAAATAAGACAATCTATGGCATATAAACTGTGTAGTCTTAGAAACATACGAGGGACATGTCAATGATATAGAGTGATAATGATCAAGATAATTATTATCCTCACCCAATCTCAATGACTAGGGTCAAATCAAGGTCAAGTTAGTATAAAAGACTACCAGTAACTATGACCAATTATCAAGCCTAGGTCAAAATAAGGTAGGAGTATCACACTCGGGTCTGTCATTAAGTTCAATTCACATAACAGTAAGAATCCAAGAAGCCATACATAATTGTTGATTTTTAGGCCAAATCATGATACAATGTAATGTAAAGCTGTAGAGTGGAGGTTTATAAATAAATATCATATGAGTAATCGCGATACACTGCTTCTCAGTTCTGTCAGAGTTTTTTTCAGTTTTCATTCTGCTATGACGGAACTGAAAACCAACATAATGCTCAAACGGAGATCATGATACACGATATCTCAGTTCCTTCTGAGCGCTGGCTTTCAGTTCATTTATAGTAGTATGAAGACTGTACGTACAATCCTCTGACTGAACTGAAAAACGGTCCAACAGGTTAACTACCGTGAATATGACATACATGTACTTATATTCCATTATAAATCAATTGCTAGATTAACATCCAATCATTCTTTTAAAGTGGGAGCGAAAGACTTTTGTTTGTAATTTTCGACAAGGTTTCTTTCTTTAACTTCAATTTTTGGCACTCAACTGATATTCATAAGAGAAAGGTTTGAATATTTTGCTTTGCTTGTTTCAATTATCATATGAAAGCTCTGGCAGTATGACAATACGGGGCAGGTGGGAATAATCTAGGAATTGATACACGGGTCCATTTGTCTCAGGAGTAAAGGTTTTGACCCTTGAAATTACTAAAAAAGTCACATTTTGACCCTCAAGATTTTGTTTGAAAGGGTGATGGGTATTTTGCCTATAAAATAGTAAAATTTAGTCAAAAGTATTAAAATGAGCCTCCAGATTAAGAAGCTAGTGGAACCCATGTGATTTATTCTACCCTAATGTAACATTGAGAAAACTACAGGGAAAACTTGTACCTTCATATAGAAACAACAGCAAAAAATGTCAACATAAGTTTACATAAAACATCAGCACTAAAAGAAACAATTCTTCTTAACATAGGACAAATACAATAGTGCTAGAAGGTAAAACTGTGTACTACATACAACACACAAACCATGTACACTGTTGATAGTAGTTACAATGACTAGGTTAAATGTACAAATGATGTCTTGTATTAACAATTTGGTGTATTTTGATATCTGTGTAATTTGTAGCATTAACAATTCACCCTGTCAAACAGTATTATTTCTGTTTTGGTGAAAAACGAACGAACAACATAATTAAGAGATATGGGTACTGTTTTATCAAAGCACTTACTGAAATCTTAAATATACTCTCAAATTTGAGATATGGGTACTGTTTTATCAAAGCACTTACTGAAATCTTAAATATACGCTCAAATTTAAATTATTTGTATTTCTATAACAACTACACATAGGGGATAGATACGGTCCTGTAGGAGTTCATTAACAGGAATCATTGTTAATATTGTCGATCCCTTTACCACCATTTATAATTGTTAAAAAATTATAAAAAAAAATTAAATTTAGACACAAATTCATGATGTCCGTAAGTGCTTTGATAAAACATTACCATGAAATATATTATTCTCTATCAAGGGCAGTAACTCAGCTGTAACTAAATTCCAGAACAACGTAAACCACAGTTGCAAAACACAATATCATCCCTTTGGTGCAACAAGGATGTATCTCACAATGTAGTATGTGCCAAAGGGACAATATGCTGATAAACTTACCTGAATAAGTTTTACAACTTCATGTAAGTATCAATGAAATACTTAACACAAACATGTTTGATACTCACAGACTAATATGCCCCTGCTTGCCATATGTACAACTAGAGAGCGTTGTTTAACATTTTCATATGAAATTGATATCATAATCTTATTGGCTAAATGAAATAATAAACATAGTTTGTAAGGAAGGCAAAGTACATTAATAAAATCATTTAAAAGTCATACCGAGAAGTGGGGCTAATATTGATATAATGTCCATATTATGCACATATCTAAGTTACCTAGGCTATCACATGTTTTAACATGATGACAATCTCTAGCATTTAGTAGTAAGTAAGTTATCTATGTAAACTGCGTTTGTTTTGAACTAGAGCAGAAAACTAACACACATGCCACTTTAGTATCACATGACCAAGTCATCCGAGTGTCACATGACCATCTCACATAAGCATCACATGACCAGGTCACCTGAATCCTTCAGCAATAATGTCACATGTAAGAGATATACATGTAGAACATATCTTGTAACCATATATAGCAAAAATTACAAAATGAAATAAATAATCCTACCATCAAGCTACCGGCATATCTGTTAACAAGAGCAACACCTACGACACTCATCACGCTACCGGCATATCTGTTAACAAGAGCAACACCTACGACACTCATCACGCTACCGGCATATCTGTTAACAAGAGCAACACCTACGACACTCGACTTTCTCATATTTGATAGTAACCTAGCTCATCTGTGAATCAAAATTCTATGAATATCAAGGGCAGATAACTCATATAGGTCACAGGGTTACCAGCCTTGTATGTATAACTTCCCTTAGTGATGGTAAATAACTATGTAGAATTTCAAGTGGATACCTTTGATAGTCTTCGAGTAATTGACATTTTTGTGTACAGATTCAAAGTCAAAAAGGGAAATAACTCTCATAAAAGGCTGGATAGATTTGTTTCCTCTTGTCAGTAGATGTAGGTCATCACATTCCACAAGTGTATTAACTTTCAAGTTGAAAGCTTAGTGTTTGAGAAAATTCAGTTTATGTGTAAAATGTGCCACTATTTCTATGTAGTCCAAGTCCAAACGAGGGCAGATAACTCCATAAATAAAGCCTTTGAGAGAATGACTCTGACAATAAACTTAACCAACGCATAGGCAGACACTTACGCACTCGTCACGACACTAGCTCAAATTTTTCTTCCTTGAAAAGTCGAGCTAAAAACACGGATAAAATTCTTAATCTTCAATACAATAACAGTTAAAACTTAGAACATATGTTACCACATGCAAACATCTACTCAGTTCTTCTCCTACATACAATATATAACCATAATCCAAAACTTGCAAAGAAATATTTGGCAGATACTGCTTGAAATTAGTCAGGTTGAAAGTGAGTCAAGTGAAGTCAAGTCAAAAACATTTTATTCACTCATTTCACGTAGTTCAATATTTTAACTTTTACACAAAAACATGTCTCCCAAAAACGACCATAACTTTGGCAGTATTTATCCAACGTAAAATTGCTGACTGTATGCACAACTAGTCTTTGTAGCGCCCATTCATGTGCAGTTCCATTGTAATCTGACCAATGGATACTGGGAACAGGTGTGGAAATGTACCCAGCTATCTAGAAGTGGGAGACGTAATAAGGTTCACACGGTAATCATGACTTTTCTAACATATACCTATCAATTTATATAACAAAGATGACTTATAATAAACAATTATAAATGTCTCTATATACAAATAAATAACACAAACAACATGATTTATATATATACATGAGCCATTAAAACTTGTACAAGCCAAACACTATCATACAATGTTTACTGATAAAATAATCAAAGGGACATAATCAACAACCTGATGAACATGTACATATGATTGTACACAGTGAATATAGACACCCCTGGTCGCAATATATCATTCATTTCAACACTCACTTTGACAAACATTACAGATAAAAAACAACAGTCCTTTTATTAAATGAAACATTTATCGTCAGAAAGTATAGCCAAGTCAAAAAGCCTCTAACAAGCTTTGCACTGGATAGAGAATGTGTAGCTGCTGAACAGACCTTCTATTTTATGCATTCTGATCAACATCTACACTAGTAATTCATCAAAATTCATCCAAACAAAATATTACAGAAATCAGTTTTTGTGTAGTCTATATTAACATGATCTATTGATTAATCAACATCGAAACTAGAAAGGTCTATGACACAAAAACATGTCTCTCACAAGGGGCCATAACAAGTGCAAATAAAATCCAAACTAAAATTTCTGACAATCTTGGTACCAACTATTCATCCGAAGTTTCATTGAAATCCAACCAATGCTTAAGGAGAACAAGCACAAGCAAACTTGTGACATCCAGACAGACGTCCTGTACAAAATCACTTTGTCTCCTCCCCCACTATATATGGGAGACATAAAATCTATACACAGATATAATATTTAATATATATAAACTCATTCGAACAAGACACCCTTGCAGATTGTGTATATTTACACTACATTGGACAAATCAATAAATGATATATCCTATACACCTACCTAGTCTATGTCAACATTGTGAACACTATTCCTGGTGTGAAGAAATGGGGAGCAAACAATACATGCATGGAGCTTTCTTCCAGGCCCCAATTCCACGAAAAAACTTAAGTTATTGCTCAGCTGAGACTGTTATTTTGAATTTATTATATGACTACAATTATAGACTTGTGGTGAATATTTATTGCTAAATAATGATTACGTAGGAGATTTTTGTATGAAATGCTCATGAAAATCCAATAGTAATGAACAATAAAAAACTTCGTACTTGAGCTAGTTATAACAGACTTAAGTTTTTACTTTAGATGTTTATAACTTTAAAGCACTATTTTCTGTAAAAATCAGACTTATTATGTATTACTCTTTTAAATTGGCATCTAACTTTGATGAAACAATGTATACAAGTATACATGAAAGTCATTTACCCAACAACATATGTTTTTAAATTGCAGTTTCAGCTGAGCAATAACTTTTTTCGTGGAATTGGGGCCAGATGTTATCCAATGTTTGGGACAAAGGAACAGGTAGGGTCAAAAACTAAACATCAAAATGACACTTGCCATTTTATGTCTGACATATTTCTTTATGAACTTCATAGCAGGTTTTGTTAACCAGTGTATCCCCCATACTCCATGAAGATACTTTTAGAAGCTAGGCAAAACAACTTACTCAAAAATTGTACTTTTTCATCTAGTAAGTTTCTGCTTTTTAAATGTCCAGGTTAATCCGTAATAGTAGGACACCTGATGTTAAGTACGAACAACATTTGCTTTGCTGCTCATAAATTCTAGTTGGTGAGAAATCATATGACATTCTGATTTATAGACAGCATCATTAAAATGCTGAAGTCATTTCGAGAATACAATGACTGGTCATTGTTACTAAGACACACTAATGAACACAAGGTTACAATTCCTACCTGGTATTAACTAATACTTGGGATAGCACTATAGCTTAGCAATATTCTTAGAAATAAATTCAATTAAAAACAAGTTTTTACTAATAATTTGGCGTGAAAACAGCACTTCATTGATATTCAATACAAAAGCTGATAAGCCAAGGCATAAGGATCATGCTCCCTTCACTACATTGGCAGTGTGTTCTATACAATATATAATATATAAGTTATTCCACCCATGAAGTAAAATATTGATACAAAATACACTAGCTTGTGACCAAATATTAAAGACGTTCAATCTGCCAAGTTTTCAACACAAAAGAATAGAAATGTGGAATAAAATCTCAAATTGATACAAATTGCGAGCCTCTTCTATTTAGTAATAGATGGAATAATCAACATAGCCATGTAAGGGGGTGGGGGCATCTAGGAGGATAAATGTGAGTATGTACGGTCTTACATAATGTACAAACATTCCATTTTTCACAAACAAACTTGATATGGACATGATAAAAGATAATCAACATTCAATTTCCAACAATCCTGAAACACTATCACACTCTCTCTTTTGGTAATGGTTACCTCAATTAAGCAACCACCTGTCTCTCTTTTGGTAATGGTTACCTCAATTAAGCAACCACCTGTCTCTCTTTTGGTAATGGTTACCTCAATTAAGCAACCACCTGTCTGTTGAAGCCAATATGATTCAATCCTTAATTGACATTTTGGTACTAAAACACCTGTGTTCGACACCTGCTTAAGCATCCACTGTTAAAGTAATCCATTTTCAATACAAACAAAGAAGGAATTCCCAGTTTTCAAACTGAAATCTGACACAGCCATGACAAATACCGGATCGGTCTGTACCCATTCTGACTGGCTGTACAGGACAGGCTTGTTTGTATACACAAAGTGTTCCTGGATTCAGTTCCACAGTCTTGTATTCACACACATGAATCCATTTACTGGCTGTTACGGAGAGGTTAGAGAGGTACGTCAGACTGTATGCACACAGTACTCATGGATTCAGTAGCACAGCATCATATTCACACACATTGTCACATTATTAGTCATGGATTTTTGGTGCACCATTTATGTGTTTATCAATAACTTAGAGCATAATAACAAAACTTTATACACTGCCAACATTTAGCGTAACTATGATAGTGGATGGTTAATGCTCAAATGAAAGATGGACTTGTCCGTCTCTACCATTGGAACCGTCATCTCTGCTATAGGAACCATAACCTGAAACCACAAAATATACCAATTATAGAATTGCAACAATCATTACAAGTATCACTATCCGTATTCTTACTCAGAACAGGATATAAGCATCACTATATCTATACTTGAATTAAAATGATCAACACTGTAACCATGGCAACCAAACCAAAGCTAATGACTGTAAAATAAATTTAATATTTTGGAACATATTTACAATTCACCTTGAATGAAATGTAAGAAGAAGCTAGCTTTTGTATTAAATTTTATCACATGACTTTTCTTGTATCTATGTTAGTATAACAAGTATGTATATTCTTATACTAAATTAGACTAAGTGTAGTATAACGTTCAAGTTATGCCACTTTCTCTTCTAATTATATGCAGTCAATGAAGTCATTTTTGAAGTTGTTATATAAAGAAGTCTGTTTTTCAGCAGAAAGATGTCTTTTTTCGTGTTATTGGCGTCATATGATAAAAAGAATATAACACTCGTTGTCAATTGATACTAACTTATATTCGCCAGGATAAGCTTGTTGAATATAAGTTTATATCAATTGACAACTTGTGATAGATCCTCTATATCATTGCTTATTTTTAAAACATCACATGAACATAATGAATAGTTTTGATATTTATTGTTCTACAATTCTGGGAGACAAGTGGCATTCAAACAAGCATTTAGGTCAAAACTAAAATTGCACACCTACTTTTTGCATGAGAGGGATGACTCTTGACTATAAGGGTCATGCTGCCTGTCTATGTAAGGTCATGGTGAATAGAAGAGGCCATGAAGGCCCTGACTCCAAGGGGTCAAAGGGCCTCCAACTACAAGGGGCTGTGGTTGCCTTGACATGAGAGGTCATGGTGGCCCTTGATATGAGGGCTCATGGGGCCCCAACTGCAAGGGGATCAATCATACGGCTCCTTTTACAAGGTATCTTGGCGACCCAGACTATGAGGGATCAAGATAACCCGGACTACGACACATAGTGGTAACCATGATTACATGACTAGAATACATCTAGCAAATGAAGCACAGCTGACACTACAGGACAATGTGAAGTATGTTTTACACTTACAAGCAGCATTTAAGATAGCATTTATAGTACATGCAGGCGACATACATCTGGGTACTGTTTTATCAATGGACTCACGGAAATCTTCAACTTAGATTCAAATTTAAATTCTTTACAATTCTTTAATAAATAGAAAATTACAAATAAACGTTGTTATAATTCAGTTAATAAACTCCTACAAATTGTATCTGTCCCAAATTTGCAGTTATTAAAGAATCATTAGGAATTTAAATTTTAACGTAAGTTTGCAATTTATGTAAGTGCTTTGATAAAACAGTACGCAGGTGTTTTACATGCAGGATGTTAATGCTTGAATGTAATACTGGGAACTATAAATACAGTATTTAGATCAGTATACCGGTAATTACTTGTATACCTTTACTGCGCTGATCATCTATCTGAAAGACAATAGCATCAGAAATGTACTACCACATTCTGCTACCATTAACAGGGAAATATCCAGAGACAAACAACCACCAAGGCAAATATTTGCTAGCGTATAATTCAGGCATTTGTTTGTTCCAAAGACATTATTATAGAGTTATTTCTCCAATCTTCACTGAGACAAGGGCCACGGTGTGCCTCTGCATAGCTATGGGCCTGACTAACACCAAGAATAACATTTGTAAGGCAAATACTAGTTCAAAACCATCAATACAGGAAGTGTTGTTACATGCAAACAGTTTGTGCTGAAGTAATAACTTAAATAGCAAACAACAGAAATACTGCCTATAAACATACTTGTATCATACAAATAGGTGCTCTATTGAGTCTAATGATGCACACTTAACTTAGTTATTTCAGGGGCTTAAAACAATAAATTACTTTAACGCAGGACAAAACACTACCAGTAGTTTGACGAAGGATTGGAAAAGAACAATGCAAACACAAATGAAATATAAACAGAACATGGTTTTAACACACTGTGGTTTTATATGCACAATGATGAATCAAAGGACTAAAATAACACAACATTCATGCAATTAGAAGAGGTGAGAATACATTGAGGATTATTGACTGTCTCTACAATGGAAAGCAGCAAATTGTATCTTGGATAGAGGACAGGTTCATAAGCATGAATAACCAAGTTCATTAAATTGTGTTCATAATAAAAAAATACACTTGTTATGTAAGTCTGAAGAGTCCTCCCGTGAAACCAGAGCTGACCCAAGAATGTTGTAAAAGCTACACATTGACTCTCACATGTTTGATGTTATTTTTTTCTTTCTTAAAACATAGCTGTCACAAATGGTGACATAAATTATCACACTACTCAAGAACTAGGCTTAGTACCTAGTATAACCCTATGGAACAGTCTGATTAACATCTGAATATTTGGAAATGATGGATATAGAATTATCAATATGCTGAATCACACACACATACAATCTTCATAAGGCCACTGAATCCACCCAACAATCTGATCGGTTATAAACCAATTTCATAGTAGAACAAAATATAGGATGTTATATGATATTATAAACATGAAATCGAGATATATGAGACATATTTTTGCAGCCCTGGTGAAGATGGTGGAGTTACACAGCCAGTGTAGCATGCAGGATAGATCATACAACACGATATACCATACAACACAACACAACATTACAAGTAGAGAAACCTGAGGTACGGTCTAAATCATTCCTGGAGATAAGAAGTGATGAGGTTTTGGCTAGATGATGACATTGTATTTGTCCCTACAAAGTAAAATCCAACTTTTACACAATGCTGACAAAAACTCCTCAAAAACACATCTCTACCCGATGTATACATAATAACATATGTCATAATCTAGATGGCGCTGATAAAAACACTATAGCAGTTTCACAACTTGAGCTAAATTTCGCCTGAAACATTGATGTTTAATCAATGATGATTACCGTACGGTACTAAAGTATTGCATTTAGGGATCGCAATGAGTTACAAAATAGGTACAGATTACTCAGATTTACTTTAGTTAAGTTACGTTTTATAGTACATTTTTTGTTGTACATGAAACCATGAATGTTTATATAAATAATTTGAGAAAAAGCACACTGAGTTCTAGCGTATATAACCATGTCAATTACCAGCAGAACAATAAATCTCTGATCATTAATAAAAAAGTTTAAAGGAATAACAAGTGACAATAAAAGAAACCAAACATCCACAACATATTTTGCACCATACATTAGTTGTTTGAGGCTCACAAACAATCGCATTGAAGTACATCTCTAAAGGAGAATATCGTACACAAAGAATAGCTCAAGTCAACCTGAAGTTTGTTGTATCTACTTGGTGTAGTCAATACAGTTTGTTTGGTTATTTGTCAATGGCAATCGTATAACTACCAACAAGAGGAATAAATACCATGAAGGGACCATAGAAATTTCACATGTCATAACATAAACAAATATGAAGATGACGCACATCATTTGTTAATGTACAGAAAGCCTAGTCTGTAAGAGTACAAACCTACTGATAATTGAATTGAGCAATGTAATTCATATGACACTCAACAATGTGAGAAAGTATGTTTCATACAGTAACCAATGAATCAATGAATATAGAGATGCTAACAGATGAATGCAAGTTCCAACTGTAAAGTCAGAAATTTCTGCAATTTAGTTTGCAAGTGTAAGTGTTTGCGATTTTTTTTAAGTTCAGAAAGATCTATTTTCTGTTGTTTTAATACCGTTGTTGAAGTTTAAATAACTTTTTGTGAATTTATCGATTTTGCAAATATGGCACAAATTATTCCCTCACAAAAATTTCTGATTGACAGTATTACAGCGTTATACAATCATCATGCACAAAGTATGAGAGTATCATTATCACTGCCTAATATTGAAAGCCAATGTTTGTTAAATTACTAATAACTAATTTCAATATGTGTGCACATTCAACAGCCCAATATGACTACAGAAAATGATTTAAATCCCGCAAAGGAATTCCAAATCCTGCATCCAATAGTAATACTTTGTTATTTACCTAATACAGAAGTTAAGAATAAGATGATGTTAGTAACACAATTCAACTAAAATAACAATGTGTGCACTACTACACTCATTACCCACTATTAACAACTTCAAGAGATGTTTGAAAAACACAGCTATGCCCACACAGTCAGTCAGTGGCTTTGACCTACTGACCTCAAAATCGTTAGGGGTGATCTACTGTTGAGGACCAACCTCCATGTAAAGTTTGAGGATCCTAGGGTCAAGAGTTCTTGAGTTATTGAACAGAATCTATTTGGTGGACCGATGGACAGACAGTAAGACTGACATGCAAAGCAATATACCCCCTCAAAAATAGGGGGCATAATGAATCACAAAACTAAATTCTTAATTATGGGCATATTTTACAGATATTGCAGCTATGTGTTCTGTTACATTTTTGCAATTCATCAACCCCCAAAGTATCCAAGTTAAGTACAATGTAATTATGGTACAATTAACTTTATATAGGGAGTCAAGCTGTAACTTTAAGTAGCAAAATATATCAGGATCAGCTCGATTGTTCAGTGAAATCATGGGGCTGCCTAGAGCCGACTGGTGGTTCAAGGGAGGCAATCAACTACGTCGGGGCAATACGATTCAGCGGAATCTGTTACTTCTGGAATTTCACATATCTACAGAGAATTCTCATTTGCATAGTTAGTTTCTAGACTGTACTTGATGATTTCCACTGCACATAGCTTATCACTAACACTCTGATTATATTTACCATTTCCTAAATTAGCGTCTAATTCTCCTTCTTCCATCCATCGTTGACGGTCCGCTAACAATCCGTCGGAATCTAAATCCACCGTTCTAGTTGGGAATGTAACGCCGTCTCCCGCACTGTGGACAAAAACAATGACGTTACTTAAATTTTCATTACATTTGTACAGTACAACCTCTGTAGAGCAACAAACTTTGGGGCTGTAATTATTGCCCATTGTTAAGAGGTGGTTGCTCTGCAGAGGTTAAATTTATAGTAAAGGACAGCTTTTGAAAATTTTGTTTATATAGAGGTTGTTTCCCTACAGAGGGCCACTCTGGAGAGAATGTTCTGTGTTTTATACTTAAATGTTTGACCAAGTAATATATCACTATATCAGTAAAGGAAAACAGAACTACCATGTACTTTCTTCCTCTATGTTTCACAAAGTAGTCTATAGTCTACATAAAAGTACAACTTTAATGGACAAAAATGACTTAAAGCTCTGAAAATGCCTAAATAGCTAGCCTAGACAAGATATTAACACAATTTTATAGACTAGGCATGTTGTTATTACACAGTGATAGTTTGCAATGTCATTTTGTTCTTTACTTGGGAGCAGGGGCTCTATTAAGGCATAATGCCCAATTCTGAAAATAAGAAACAAATCTGTTTCCGGTACAAGTAGCAAACATTTTGACGCCAAAATTCTACTTCAAACATTGTTTTATTGTTAAAACTAAGCTTAAGAAACTTGGAATTACCATAACTTAGTCAATAGTGTCAACCAAATAACTTTTACTTTTTGCAGAAAAGCTCATTCTTTCTACTGCATATAATCTGAATTTTCAGATTATTCTGAAATTGTAGGACCCAAGTTGTGAGTCATGCAAGGACTTCTCAGTCTCTTAAATGGGCAAATGTGCCAATTCAGTACTGGATGCTCATTAATTTGAAAACAAGTTAGAGAGATTTGTTTGAACCAGCTAACAAAGTTAAGCATTTCACTCAAGCAATGACAAAATCCATTTCACAGAGCAGATATTCACAATAGCAAATTAATTATGTATGAGAGATGGTCAATATGTAATGAGAAAAGGCTTATAACTTTGTTATAACATGTTATTTTCGAAACAAAATATTATATGTGGTGGTTAATACATATATTAAAGAATATGTACCAAATATTGTTTCAAATGTGTTGAAAAATAAATTGTTTTTAGTACATTTTTTCGACCTCTGAAACCAGTAGGCGGGGCAACATCATTTATCACTCATACATTGCTAATATGTGTTACTATAGTACAGAGAATTTGGCATGATCCTGAACTTCATGCATGCATATGTTACAAGGTTCTTGCGTTGAATATATAAATTTTCGTGAGCAAATCATGCAACATCGGTCTTTAAGATTTGTGTTTGTGTTACACCTCAAGCATCTTCGTGATACACCCACTTATGAAACAATACATCTGGGTTATGAATGGGTCAAATTCTCTGTACTATACTCCCAATTAGGTTTGAGTTAAATTGATTACATCATAACAAATTTATACGCAATTCTTCCATATAATATTATATTGATCATCCCTCATATAATATTTCTACATAAACAGACTTGGATAAATAATGCACATTAAAACCATGAAAGGACACAAAATATCAGTAACAAATGGACAAAAAATGTCCATAACAACAAAGCACTTAAGTAATTGAAATCAGCAAAAACTGAAAGCAGTGCAATGCGACATCAATTTCAGAACAGTAAAAACTTGAAGGCTGGGAAAATTTCAAGATCCTGTTTACGATTTTCCCAAACACATTAATCAATTTCCTAATAGGACAGTCCTTGTAACAATTTATTTTTTATTCAAGTCTTCAGTTAAATTCAGTACTTAAAGCATTTAACTGTTTTAACTTGGTTTTTTAAACAATAAGAATATGTTTACTAATTACTAGTACATATTAAATAATATCTCGCTCAAATCATGAAAACAAGGGATGTTTGTTAAACACATATGCCCCAATGGCAGCAAAACAGTCAGAAATGGTAAAGGTCACAATGACCTTGACGTTTGACATACTGACCTAAACAATAATAAGGGTCATCTACTGTTGATGACTAACCTCCATGTAAAGCTTGAAGATCCAAGGACAAGGTGTTATTGAACGGAAACCATTTGGTCTACCAACAGACCAACAGATAGACGGACAGACATACCCCCTCATCAAAGATGGGGGTATAATACCTGCACCAGTATGTATCATACAGTCTACAGTATTAATTACCATGAGTAAAGTAACTGTTTGCAAATCCTGAAAATTTGTCAATTCACATAGGAACTATGAAGAGTACACCATTTTTGGACAATCATAATCCTTGAATTCCATAAAAGTCCTGAAAACTTTTACCCATGCACTAACTAGTCATGTAGATCACAACTATCATTCAATAAACCAACAAAAACATGCAAAATGTATCATGCATTCAAGCGAAAACTATTGTAACTCTTTTAATACCAAAACTGAGTTACACAATTTTTCATCAACTCTGCATAATAATGTTCATGATGAATGTTTCTATAAAATTCAACAACTACAATAAAAGGTACAGCAACAACAAAATAGTCCCAGTAATATTTAGAAACAACAAACTTCAAAGTCAGGACACCAATTTCAAGAAACAAAAAAATATCATCTGAATACAAATGCAATGCAAAATGTGACATGTAAAACGTTTTTCAATGAAACAAAAATATACCATTCCAAAAACAACATGCATACAGTGTGATAATATAAACTAACTATAGGATAAATGTAGAAACTTGATAGCAAAGGAAGATTATTTTGTGACATGCACCAGTAAGCCACAGTAGGTGAGCAGTCTGTAAGTTTATCAGTACACTAGACACAACATAATGCTATAGGTTTACAACATCAACAGGACTCCAATAAAATACAGTTAACCACTCTTCTACCATAAAACTGTAGATAAATCGTTCCGTTAAGCCGTATTACCCCTCGTTGCTAGCAGTCTCGGGAGATACGGCGTTACACAAGCAACTCGAGGTAAAATGGCCCAATGGATAAACACACTGCAGTGATATTTCATATATCTTTGTATGAATGAGTCCCCTATTGTAGGCAATGCCTTAGTTTATATTATTTGTGTGATCTTTATTTCCCAAATTTCGGTAAATATATAGTAATTATCTGTCGATATGACGAATGCATCTTGCCATGCACGTATATTTCACTGTATATATTAATATTCTATACATGTATCACGTTTATTGTAATCATTGATTGATTGTTTAACACTGTTTGTACATAAATGTGTTCAATATCCTTTTCTATAGATGGAAATAAAGTGTTGAAGTAGAGAAAAATTGTGATCACAATGTAATGTGTGATACGGTGACAATTATGGTGGTACTTTCTTTGCTTAGATGTTCTACTTTATAAATATTTCTATTTATTTTCTATTTATTCAACAAATATTGTTATAAGAACGACTTATTTTCATAATAAAGATATAATGGTGATAATACATTAAAGTGGTTAGAAAATAGAGAAAAAATCAGGAGTCCTGTATTGCCGTAAAAAACCTAAAAATTGATTACAAAGAAATCTAGCAGAAAAGTAATTTTGATGGCCTGACCTTGGAATTGTTGATGGAGTCGTGTTGCCCATAGTTTGATAGGAGCTTGAAGCAGTCGGTGACCTAGTTTGGAAGGTCACACCATCTCCTTCACTGTAAATCCCAAAAAATGATACTAAAAATATGTGACAAAATCAGAATGAAATTAGAAGGGTTTTTGACATACTGTAGAAACATATGTCTCCCACAAAAGGCCCTAACTTTGGCAGAAGTTCCAAGTCCTGGCAAAAGTTCTAAGTTCTGACAATATGTACAACTAGGCTTGGAACCAAGCATTTATGTAGTTTCATTGAAATATGACCAATGTTTAAGGGAAGCACACATGGACAAATTTTCCATCCAGATAGACATCCAGCACAAAATCACTTTACATGGGAGACATAATTACTAATGGGGAGAATAACTCAAACAGGAAAAAAATAAAAATTCTATAAAAGCAATAGCACTGTACCGGTAATAACAATTCCAAATAGGCAAAACACTACCAATAGTTTTCAGAGGTCACACACCACTAAATTCACAATTTCAAGAAACCCACAAATGCCTTGTTTATGCATATGATTGGATCATGTAAACTATCAAACTATACTGATGAAAAATAACAAGCAAAATGAAACTAGCAAATAGAAAAGAATAGACTGCACATAAAGACTTGCAAATAATGAAGAAAAACTTTGCCAGACAAAGGACGTGAAGAAGACCGAAACTTGGTAGATGTAAATCAGATGAGAACAGAAAATGATGAAAAGAGACTAATAATACATGTTCATACAGGACATGCAAACATAAAATAATATCAGTACAAATCTCATAATTTATCAACAAAATGCTGCAAATTATAGGGAAACAATGTGAAGAGCCAAATAATAAGGGCTGGCCAAAAGGCAGTATGTTTAGCTGTTCGATAGAGCTTGTCACAATGGTATGAGATAATGACATTATATCATGATGAAGTTTCATTGCATTGATGGTAAACAAATTATAGGACTTCATGAAAACCCTTAAAACACAGGAGCTGTCCTTGAACAGCATGTTCCACTATTCTCAGTGTCATACATTGATAGTATAATCAGGACAATACCTATTCAAAACATAATGCTTCATAGCTGCAGCATTACCATCTTCTGTGTAGAGGTTGGCGTTTCTAAGTCCACAATGGCAGATAATTTTGACAAAATGCTTAATAAGAGTTACCTACTCCTGTGTAGAGGTTGTGGCCATGATGGTGAATAAGTGTGCAAAGTATCAAAGCAATATATCAATGTACTTGGAAAAGATTTAAGGTTGTACCTAAACAGCAGCATTATGCCCACGCTCTGGTGACCGTAATAGCTCCCCTTATTCTTGCGTAGTGGGGTGTAAAGTTGTATATTTACTGTGTTGCAACTCCTGATTAGATCACTCTAGATTTATGACGCTTGACAAGTACTGTTGACTAATGATAGTAAGTAAGTGTTCCTAGTTTCATTGGAATAATTTCAAGGCTAAACCAAACATAGGACTTTATTGAAAACTTTAATTGAAGTGAAGTGCCATAACTGTAAAATGATTTTGTAATGGCCCTGGAGTGTCCCACCAGCTATTTTTCTGAGCATTCTAACACATGTCGTGTTATAAAAGATAGAATAAGCTACATTTTGCCATAATTTCTGGGCCCTGGATCTGTGCACAAAATAATCCTAGAGGCATCAGAGATGAGAACATTATAGGGAATGTGTTTATAACACGAGATGAGAGTGGAGATAAGATGGATTGATGGTTCTACATGGGAATACAACCATTGTCATATGTACTGTAAAATCAGACATTTTCACGAGGTCAAAATATCACAAATATTTTATCCTAAAGTAGTACGCTTTTCTTGTTCGCATTTTTTTAAAAATCAGAATGAACTACTTTTTGCTGTTTTACTATTGTTTTTTAAGTTCATGAACATAGATTTTTCGGGAATTTTGCGAATAACGCAAAAATTAAACCCTCACGAAAAATTCTGATTTTACAGAAGTCTGGAGATATTAACCTGATCCTTACTTTCCGGTAGTATATCATACAGTATCAGTTCTTCTGATTTGTGATTGAAAACCACATTGTGAATATATTCGTTATACTCCCTTCTTATCAAAACACACAATCTGAGTTAAATATAGTTAAACTGCAAAAGGTGGCTGAACAGCTGAATTGCTGAAAGTGGCCCTCGAAAACTTGTAACTTAACTTAAGTTTAATATAGACAAGATTATGCTAATAGAGGGTAAATGATCAGGTTAATATCTCCGCACTATACCAGTCCTGCTCACTGCTCACATAATGATATACTGCTCACACATACTCACCTTGTAAATATTGGAAGAAACCATAGTTTTTTGTCTTCACCAAATATTTCTATAAAGTTATTGTATTTGCCTAAACTAAATCCATTCTTATCTGGGCCAGACTGAAATATTGGTGATCTGAATGATTCTGGAATAAAGAACATCTAAAATTACAACATACAATGTTATCAAAGCTAGTTTTTGTGAACAATCTTTAAAGGTAGAGCTTTTACTTAGAGTGAAACAGAAAGAGGTTCGCTTCCTAACCGTGTCATACGGTGCAAAGACCGAAGATACTGGCTGGAAGTTCTCTTCTCTTATAACCACAAGGCAATGGATACCATTGTGAATGAGGTGTTTGGAGAGATAAATATCAGTTATATATATATATGTTGAGTAAAAGGTATGCATTTTTTAAACAACTTTCTGTCTTACGTACTTGATTTACAGATGGCAAACATATTTACGTATAATGCGCCCAGGATATTGTGATGTTTAGAAACGTGAACCAGATAAGTCAAATGTTACGAAATTGGTCACTAAAGTTAACACATATGGTCAAGTTTTATACTAAAACATTACAATTTGATAAATCATGCTCACTGGATTAATCCACCTCAGTGGTTTTATACCAAATTTTGCCGCGTTTCTCATTATCTTGGGCGCACTATACATCCAAATATAAACATAAGTGTATTGTACTTACCTAGCGTAGATCTATTTTTAGCAGTAAGATAACAATGATATCCGAATAATGAGATGAGACTTATGGCAAACATCACAGCAACAAAAAATAGGAATAATACATGGAACTTGCCCATATTGTGGCCGACCCCACCCTGAAACGAGACACAATTATACAACACAATTATACACACCGGTCATTATTAGAGATAAATATTCGAATCTAAATTGCATATTTGAATTTTATTATTCAACAAGTTGTTTCATCAACAATGGAGAAATAAAATACAGTCTGTCATTTTTTACCATTTCTTGGATTTACTACTGCTGATTTTCAGTTTCAGAGATAATTGGAGGAAACTAATAAATACAGTTTGTACCGACTTTACATTTAGAATATTCAAATACTGATTTTGGTATTCGTTCCCATCTCTAGTGATTATACAAAGTCAATGATCCAAAGTCAGCATGCGACAATAACTTTTTGGCATTTATGAACATTCAGCCATCAATATTCAGTCTACCATAGCCCCACTTCAGCTGACCTTTCTGCAGAGGCTTTATAGCCATGCCCCCCCCCCATCTACAGGTTTTCACTGCAACCAGACGAGACAAGCTTTCTATTGAAATGGCGCCTTACAGGGAGGTGCAATGTGTTTTGACTTTGATACAATTCTGTTAAATATTTCGATGTTAGTCAATGTTTTGAAACTATTGTAAAATATAATTATGCGCCTTCTGAAAACTTATAGATGTAAGGTTTTCAATCATTAAAGTTACACTGTTATATCAATGAAACTATAAAATATTACTTACCGACCAGAATGCAATAAAATATTTCAATGAAGTTATTGCTACATATATACAGTAGAGTAAGGCATAGCCCAAAAACTGTACAAAATATTTGTATGTAGTAAATCCCACACAGTTGTTCACCCTGAAAATAAACAAACATTCAAACATCGGTCCATGGAAGAGATTGTTTCTTAACAGACTTCAAGTTACAGTGAAGCAATATTTAACTCTCACTCTTGCAAAAACATAATTTTTGAGTAGGTCAGGCTGAATCTGAACCCTTTTGTTTCTAAAATTTTATGACTAAAATGAGGAAATCAGCCTAAAGGAGGAATAATCACAGGCCTGATACACACTTCTAAACTTTATAGATGATACTGTACTATATTAGTCATGTCCATATTAGACTCCTATAAAGTAAATATTTACATATACCATTTATTAATTACAGGGGTGACAACAGATCAAAATTTCTGATAAACATATGTGGCTGACCATTTTTTTTGCCAACAAGAGGCCTTCAAACAGTTAATTATTTCCATAATTAACGTTTTAATTAGTTTTGAATAAATCCTGCGGAGCAGATTAATTGACCATAATTTTGCTATTTCTTGAGAAATGTTCATCAAATAACTTTTATTTTGGTCCGAAATCATTAAGATAGATAAATCGGGAATTCTGGACTAATCAGAAATGTTGAAACCCCTGCTTTTATGCCCGTTTTCATTGCTGACCTGAACATCTCAATCAAGTAAATTTGATCATGTGGTCTGCAAGTTGGTTTATTTTTTGGTTGGGAGCCACAGCGGTCCTGTACAGTGTGCATCGGCTCGTGCACTACTACGTAGATTTCAGGTAAAAAACAGATCTAGAAGCGGTCAACCTAGAGACCAAGTAGTGGTCGAAATTATATCATAATGATCCAGAAGACAACGTAAAGTGATTAAGGTCGAGGTCGAGTAAAGGTCAGTTTGGAACTTGAGATGTGCTAGGGTATATCCTGTTTGATTGCATATTGTAGGCTACAGGTCCGAACTCTATCTTGTAAGACCCACAACCAGCAAATGGATAAGTCGTGTAAACTGGCCACTCAGGATGATTGGGTCCTCAGATCGGTAAAGGCAATTGGTACCATAACCTATGTTCCTGTATTAACTTTCCCTTCTGTAAACAACTAACAACATACCCATGTTAGTATGAAGGAGAAATGATTTTGAATATGATCCTGTCTTAGTCAGTTTGTCAGGAAAGAATATACAAGTATCATATGCGATATGATACCTCTGGTTTCATCCAATAACCATAAAATAAAGGAACCAAGTACAAAAGAGGTTGTTTTTTCTGGTCAAGTAAACACAATGTCAGCAGTGTGATGACAATAACAATGGGAACGATTCAAGCAAATTAGCAAGAAATATACGGTAAGCAATTATCAAGAAATATAACAATTTACAAATTTCTACATATATATTTATGATGTCGTTGAAAATCGGTGATAATATAGTGCCAACAAATTAACTTGCTTCTTGTGTGGAAAATATCAATGAGGTGGAATTCATGCTTTGCTGGAGATTAAGAATAGTGCGTATAGTATGCCTTGTACATATTCATAATACTCTACACTTATGAAAACAAAGGCTAACATTTAAATATAGACTAAAAATTAATTGTTAAACTATATTAATAGAAAGTTCAATGACCATGACGTTTATTTGTTTGCACTATACTTCCTATTAAGAATTATGGCATAAATGGTGCAAGGTCAGACAATTCAGCAATCAATGATCATTGACTGTTCTAGAGAATAAATGGTTGAGAGAATCAATTAACCCAGGGAACAAAATGGCTGAATGATGTCAGTAATAACATAATATCCTATAATTGTGGCACTACCAGATAATGATATAATGATTGTGTTGTTGTGTTGTGGCGGTTATAGTAAAAACGCAAAACTGTTTTTTGTACCTCTCATGCTCTGCTGTTTCTGTTGAGTGCAACTGAATTGCATGAAAGTCAATTAGGAGGTTGCCTGATCATTAAGAGAAACTATAAGGGTTTTTAACACAAAACATATGTCTTTAACAAAGGACCATAACTCTGGCAATATCCCTCTAACAGAATATTCCCCACAATATGCAAAACTAGGTATAATACCAACTATTCATGTGTTGTTTAATTAGCACCCAACCAGTGGTTAAGGAAAAAAAAGCCTGGACCAACGTTTGTGACATCCATCTAGCACAAAACCAATATGTCCCCTACTATCTGCAGGAGACATAAAACGTTTCAATGTAAATATGGTTCTAATTAACTACTACATGGTATACCTACCATGGACAATGGTGATCCATCTTTAATACACATGTACCACATACAGAACAATGGTGACATCTGTCGGGTTTTATACATCGACATTTCTCACAATATCTCGGTGCTGTGGATAGAAAATCATTCAATAAATACACGCTTTATACCAACATTCATTCCTAACATATTATCATAATACATTTGTACACAAAAACAATATACAACATACAAAGTGCCTTAAGTCTTAACAAAAGGAGCTTGACCAGTACCATTTGGTACATTGTGCCCAGAGATTAAACCCACCGACTTCCCCTACTAAAGGTTTGTTGAAATGAGCTGTTGTTTGTTGATTTATTTGTTTGCTTTTGACTGGGACAGTTGCAAGTTCGTTTTCTTCCCTGTCAAATTGGCCAAAGATTTGCCAGATCATTAACTTTAATGTCACAATAAAGGCCAGCAGTCACACCTGACCTCTGACCTTACAAGTATCATCCAATCAGATATCAGCTATATGGACACACCTCCATGTCACAAAATTGCAACATAATTTGAAGTTAAACAGACAGTCATATACAGTAAACGTATTCATGAGTCACGCCTTGTTTATCCTCTATCTGAGTCACGCCTTGTTTATCCTCTATATACAGTAAACGTATTCATGAGTCATGCCTTGTTTATCCTCTATCTGAGTCACGCCTTGTTTATCCTCTATATACAGTAAATGTATTCATGAGTCACGCCTTGTTTATCCTCTATCTGAGTCACGCCTTGTTTATCCTCTATATACAGTAAAGTATTCATGAGTCACGCCTTGTTTATCCTCTATATACAGTAATCGTATTCACGAGTCACACCTTGTTTATCCTCTATCTGAGTCACGCCTTGTTTATCCTCTATCTGAGTCACACCTTGTTTATCCTCTATCTGAGTCACGCCTTGTTTATCCTCTATCTCCACATATGTTTACTGGATAAAACCTATGTAAATGCAGCCAATTTAGCTAACATGTAACCAGTATGATTTATGAATGGATTAAATGCCCAAGGGATCTCAGTAGATGACAAGGCATGTTTTTAATATGATGACTTTTTTGTGCAATCAGTTCAATCATTATCATTATGTTTTCAACCAATTTTTTTGTTCGGTTTTAGGACATTTTGCAAAACATTTTCGGTCACAGTTGGCAGCCAGTTGATGTCAACACTTTTCCTGCAATTAAAAAACCAATGCTAACATGCTCTTCTTTATAGTATACAAATTCTCCACATGCGGAGAATAACATACAAATTTTACATATTCTCCACAGTTACATGTAATTATACATTATTATACCTCCCGAATGTGTTCTATTCTGTACTGGTAAATTTGAATTTCTAGCAAATTCTATAAGAATATTCTTCTGCATTTCTTCATTGGTTTCCCGTATCAACCTATCAGAATCTTGTTTTGGCAAATAAAACTGAAAGAATAGACAAATCATGAGTTATTTCCAACCATTAAACGTTAATTAAAAAAGTTTTGTACATACAGTACTTTCTAATGTCTGGTTTTTCAACAAGGTAGAGGTCATATTGAGTTTATCCTCTACGTTTATAAATATACTTCAGTTAAGTACCTTTGCAGGTCACCAAAGAAGTGGTTTTTAACTTAAGTCCAAGCACAGTACATACATGTAATTCTGACCAGTGCTCAGTAGTTAGGTGTCAACATTTATTTCGCAAACTTGAAAGTCAGTGGACAAAACACATTCACAAAAACATTAACTTGTTTGTTGGTAAATCCATTCTTTAACAATTTTTCAGTTATATACATGTATATGGTGGCCATGAGGAGGATAATCAACATTGATATTAAATTTTCAAGGAAAGTTATGACCTGCTGTGACCAAGTACACAAACTGTCCAGACAACAGAAGATGGATCAGTATGATACAAGTGCATTAGATAGATAGGCTGACTGGCAGATACATCATATGTACAAGTATTGGTGTAATGATAAATCAATGAATGAACACTATAACTTCATCACTGACAGTCAAATCATATATTATGGGGGTAATTGGAAGCTGATTGAATAATTATATGACCCATTTCATTTTCCATACTGCACCGACCAAAACAAATTAATATTGTAGTTCTGGTAACATGCTGTCCGCAAAAATAGGGTAGGTAGGAAAACATTTATCTTTTAAAATTATTTTATTTTAATTACATTTCATGTGCAATGTACTTGAAACTTCAATGATGAAATGACATGAAATGTTTAGGATAGGGTATGCAATTACACCCCAATACCTTACCTGTTTTGGTACTGTTCCGACTGCGGTGAATATAGTCTTTGCGTAAGCCCAAACAAACATCACCAAGAATGGATGATATAATAGTAGGTATATTACTGAAAATAGATCAATTATCTAATTATGGGTGAAGATGGCAAATCATTCCATGATCTCTACCTTTTATATCCTAAATGTTGCACATAATCTCACTATGTGGGGAGCGGTAGCATAGAGGTAGGGCATGCGCTTTGGGGTGAAGAGTTCCCGGGTTTAAATCCCTGTCTTTGCCAATTCTTAATTTTTGAGCAAGAATAACTTACAATGCTACACTTGACAAAGGTGTAAATTAGTACCTGTGAGGCGTGGTTGGTACATGAATCAGCCAAAGTGAAGTGGTTTTCTTTATTTTATGCATATTTCCTGCACAAGTCTGAATTGAAAGTTACTTGTCCGACAGACTGCATACTACAAGATGATTTTTCTTTATGAGTTTTATACTGATAAAAAAACACAAACATGGTCTCGACGCTGTTTGTTACCAATCATATTCGTTGTAGCGAATAATTATGTCAGCACTAATTGATACAATGAGCATTTTAAAACATTTGTTCCCATAAACTGATGTCAGTAAATATATTTGTCAGAATATTGGGTGAAACCTGACCGTATGTAGTCTTTTAAAGCTCTGGACAAGCCAGTTTCAGAAGATGATAAACAAGTTGATTCAAAATAACATGTAGTAAACATATGCATCCCATGCGTCTCAGTACTGACCCAGGAGTACTTAGTGGGTATGATCTGGATAGAGGACTTCTAAGTTCTAGATCAAACATTGATATATATATTAATAAAGCTAGAATACACAAGAACGGACCTAAAATGTAAGTACGGTAAGTAAAGTCTTTATTTCATGAGGCTAACATATTTACAATCTTCCATATGGGCCTGAAATGTAATTCAGTTATCTTGACCCTCTAGACCAAGTACTGGTAACAGAAAATTGATGAAACAGAGGACAAACAATTCAAACATCATATGACAAGAGAATATTCATCAAGAGAAAGTGTTTCAATTGTAACAAATTTCAACGCACAACTACGAATCCTGTAACCCAAACAGTAGCCAAGTATTTATTGATTTTAAGGACAATGTATCATATTAAATTAAGATCTCAATGCTTTCCAACAGCAAACTGCTCTGAGACAATATCAATAAAATACCAATGTTACCATATTCACTAAGATAAACTGCAGAGGTCGACCAACAATCAATATGCAAATTACGTCATTAATAATTGACCAATTTAATGCATAATACATGTAAATTTTAACCAAACATGTACTGTGCAAATTAGGGAAAGCTAATTGGGACTGTGGTTTCATAATTCTGTAGAAACTGATTTTTTTAGATGTTTTACATTCATCTACAAACGAATAAACTTCACAATCATAAATCAATAACAAGTACTGCATCTGTATAAACATTATAACCAAGTCAAGGTGTGAGTAAAGAATATAATTCTGAGGTTTAATGTTTGTTACAGCTGGGTTTTGAAACGATGTTGTTTGTTCCCAAGCAAAATGTTATACAGAATTGATACAAACATCATGTCCCCATGAAAATGATGTCAGTATATGAATATCATTTCATGTCAGTATATCAGGAGTCACTGTATCAAGATCAGACTGTATAACTACAGTAACCTAGTTTGGTGATACAGTTATAACAGTTTTGTGTCAAACTCACAATAGTTATCCTGATACGTGGGACGTTCAAAAATAAACAGGACTGGGGCTCTCACGGGTACAGTTTTCAATATTATACAAATATTATTACATAATATGGAATCGGAATTCAATTGCGAAAATTCGATATCTGATTTATCGAGTAACACTTTCACGTCCTCTCATAATAGCCCACTTTGAAACCATGGTAACACGCAATTACCATATTACCAATTACCATAAATGGCGACTATGAAATGGGGTGTATCTTTAAAACTATCATATCGTTGGTTTTCAAACTACGCCATAACATTACATGTTACATGTTGGACGATATCTGCAACAAGAGGGCCCAAAGGGCCCTAGGTCGCTCACCTGTTAAAGCAGTACATGCAAGACCTGTGATTTGACCTAGTGACCTAGTTCTTGGCCCCATATGACGCAATATCGCACTTGACCTAGATTTTGTTGAGATGATCACTCTGACCGAGTTTCATAAGGATTAGGCCAAAATTGTGACCTCTAGTGACTATACAAGGTTTTTCTATGATTTGACCTTGTGACCTAGTTTTTGACCCCGGATGACCCAATATCGAACTTGACCTAGATTTTGTTGAGATGATCATTGTGACCAAGTTTCATAAAGATTAGGTCAAAACTGTGACCTCTAGTGACTACACAAGGTTTTTCTATGATTTGACCTTGTAACCTAGTTTTTGACCCCGGATGACCCAATATCGAACTTGAGCTAGATTTTGATGTGATGATCATTGTGACCTAGTTTCATAAAGATTAGGTCAAAATTGTGACCTCTAGTGACTACACAAGGTTTTTCTATAATTTGACCTTGTGACCTAGTTTTTGACCCCGGATGACCCAAAATCGAACTTGACCTAAATTTTGTTGAGATGATCATTGTGACCAAGTTTCATAAAGATTAAGTCAAAATTGTGACCTCTAGTGTCTACACAAGCAAATTGTTGACGGACGGACGACGGACGAAGAGTGATCACAAAAGCTCACTCTGTCACTTTGTGACAGGTGAGCTAAAAAGGATGAAATTTGGACGTTAGGTATTGAAATAAACAGAAGTTGAAATCCAAGAGTGACAACTTCGTGACGCAAAAGTGACGTCGCCAGAACGTAAGTGAAAACGGACAAACACCAAGTTCTGTCAACAGCAAGACGATTAAGTCCTCTGAATCGTATGGAATCATCGTAACTACATTTTGAAAACAGTTCTGCTAGTCGTTTATCAATTTAAGAATGGCACAAATGCTTTAATGATAACTGTTTAGCTTTGTAAGACAGGGAAGTAATAGGAAATCATCAGAACGTCTGTAATGTCAGTTACCGAGACATTTTCAAAATACCAACGTTTTATGGTACGGATTCTCGCCCAGATATTCGATGTAAGATCCGGAAAACTACATGCGATTCTCACCAATGCTTTACTTGTGTGACTCATTGTGGTACTGGAATGTATTAACCACCCTATATCACTATAAACGTCGTATTTCGTAGCCCTATGCGAAGCACTAACGCCGTGTAAAATGGCGCGACGTTATTTTGTGCGCCGGGTCAGCGTTAGTGACCTTGTTCAGTCACCTGTAACTCTCGGACCGCGTATTTGTGTTAGTTGATATTTTTACAGTATGTAGAACAAGGATTCTAATTTATGATGGTATATAATTTGATTTATTTCGTTTAGCCATGCACGGTTTGTGACAATAGTCCTGTTTATTTTTGAACGTCCCACGTACAACACTTCTCAACTCCCTTCAGAGAACTGTACTGTTTTCATATGGCTATAACCAAACTGAAAACTGATGTAACGCTCCTATCAAGAAACTCAGGATACTTGACATCTGAGCGTAACATCATTTTCAGTTCCGTCAGAGCCATATGAAAAGAGTACAATCCTCTGGCGGAACGGACGCAGTAAATCCGGATTAATACCGTGAAACTACTCATGTACCAATTAATTCTAAAATTGGAGTGATTTTTGTTATACATGTAGTTTGTATTATGATGAAGTATATTTATCTACATAGCAACACTGATTTAGGTACTGTATAGAATTACATCCAATATATACATGTAAAAATATGTAAATCTGAAAATAAGCAAGTGAAGTCAAGACTGTTTGCCTCACTCTACTATATTGATCATTGATAGAAGTTCTGACACGAGTATCTAGTTCATATTTAGCTTTCTGAAGCATAGGGTACTACTAATAAGGACAAATAACGATCACACATAAATCTCCAGTCTAGACACATTTCCTAAATCTATATTGCTTCACCCCAGAGACTGAGCAATTAAACAATTGCCAGTTGATTGATTTTAAATTAGTTTACAAACATCTCATCACACAGTAATTGATGTAGTAGTTATAAATTGTTGAAAGTAATTAGAAAACAGGACAGAGGAGCAACAACAGGAAATCCAATTATGGACAACCAAGCAAAAATAGCCGTAGAAATCCATATGTCTTTCTGGGTTGATACTTATAGAAGTACAAAATGTACACTTGCAGAACTTACGTTACTCCATGTGCGGATCCAGAACGTTTCCACAGGGAGGTGTCAACCAATTATTTTTTCTAAGGATTAAAGGAAGGGGTCTGATCTGCTCTAGTGCTCAGGAAGATCAAACATGCTATTTTTTCTAAGCCCTGCCAAACTCATGCATAATATCGAGAATAGCATTCTGTTACGCCTCAATCCCTGTCTGATTTTTCATTTAATATCTTTTTTAAAACACAGAACAAGACTAAGACAGTACAATGAGTAACATACCTTTCTCTGCAATACTATCCACTGTCACTGAAAATACACAGAAGAAAAATACAGATTAGTAGTTTTATTTGTATTGTAATAATTAAATAAATAAAAATATACAAAATTTATATAGCACCCTTTTCATGCGAACAGTTCACCACACGTTCAAAGGCGCTTTACATGGACTGTTGCAGCCACTATGGCGTAGGTGCATCCTCTACTAGTGCAGATACAGCATGATCTGACCAGAGGGACATACTGAGAGAAAGCCCCTGAGGCTGAAGGGAGAGAAAGACATCAGATACAGGCATGTCTGGCGCTGCAGAAGTGCGTCTAGCTCTTATTTCAAATACATGTAGACAGCCTGGTTCTTTAATGTGTGTACAGCACCAATACACAGCTTCCTGGCACCTGTAACCAGATACTTTGCAGTCCACACGGTGAAGGTAGTGGGAAATTACTACAAATAGAATTTCTGAAATGTCTAGTTCCGATGTTTGGGATTGAACCCACGACCTCTGGATTGACAGTCCAGTGCATTACCACTGAGATATCTCCGCTCAAATTCATCCTGTATACTGTAAGTGTTACAAATGTACATAGGGGTGTAACGATATGCTCACCTAGCGATACGATATGTATCACGGTACAGAGTATACGATACAATACAATACGTATCATGATACAATATTACATATAGTTTTGCATGAAGACGGTATAATGTGTATACAGTCTAACTTGTATTTAGCGACCACCCTGGGGAAGGTCTGAAAACGGTTGCTCAACGGAATGGTCGTTTAACACAAATGTAAGAAACATTGAGTGTAATTAAGGAATTTCCGATTTTAGGCTGTCGGATTAATATTAAACTTCAACTGATAAACAGTAGTGTGTAAATAAGTTTTATGATGATTCTTACTTGTAAATGTATGCATCGTCTTCATAAGCATTTCAATTTATCTTTAAATAAACTTACTGATATACAGTCAAGACTCGTTACAACGACATCCGATATACCGACAATTTCGTTATAACGACACCAATTGGTGGGGACGAATTCTATACAACGTTAATTGTATCCGTTATAACGACATATTCACTTACCGACACCGACAGCAAAACAATGGGAACAAATCGAGTGTTTACACAGTAATTAATACTCGATATACTGACACTATCAAGGGACTGTTTTTCACACTTGAACTATTTATCGGCTTAACAAAAAGTCGCCGTCTAAGCAAGGAGCCTACTTATGTAATTACACTTGTGAAAATCATCTTAATTGCTCTCATTATAATAGTGGAACCTTTCACAGTCGATCACAGTTTGTGAAATACGGCTCGCGCATTCGTAATCAAGGGAGATAAGCGAAGTCATCGCATATATTCGTATTTTAGAAATCGTACGGTTCACGAAATAAACGATGTCAATCGAGATTTCTCGACATGATTTATTAATTCATCAATTCTTAATCTCGATACGGTATAATTAGTAACAAAATGAATCACCAATTTATTCTCTAGAGCGTTATATTTTATAGTTTACTGTAGTAGTATCCGGACATCTTTAAATTCGGACGCACGTTATTCGGAGCTCTCTCAAAACATTGTATTTTATTTTAAATATTATTTGTTGCAATTATGATAATTTCATACCGCTGATTTTGCTGATTATGACAATTTTATGACATAATAAATTATATGTTAATCAATAATTGATTTTTATGAAACAATCTCCCAATCAAAATTCCCGTCACTAGTGAAATTCAGTATAACGACAAATTCGTTATAACGACATTTTGATCGGGAACGAACAGTGTCATTGTATCGAGATCTGACTGTATTACACAATGCAATAAATGTAAGTCAATTTTGCTGGCACTCGAAGAAAAACACTGGAGCAGACCGGGTTTTAGCCCAATTTAAATGGACGGTGACAACAAGCTGATTGCAGCAAAAGATACAACAATTAATCCGTTATTATGTGTGAAATCGGATTAAAATCATCTGAATGACATGCCCTACGGACACAATTGTGATTATCAATGCTGTTAATTGGGGCCCAGTTAACAAAAGACAAACTCTGAAGTGTGAACAAGCAATGATTTATGACGAGGTATCATGTAATCTACAGACGACCAGTGATTTACAATTTTTGGTCGCTTAATGCAATTTTACCAATCAATTATAGTGCTTAAACAGTGGTCGCTGGTCGAGTAAGACAAAAGTCGCTTAATGCAATAGACAAATAGAGCAAACATGGTCGGGAGGAATTGAAACCGGTCGTTAAAGACAAAGGTTGCTTAATACGCGTGGTCGCTTATACAAGTTTGACTGTATATATACAAACTTGTAAACTATATT
The DNA here is from genome assembly GCA_947247005.1 of Spisula solida. Classification (NCBI taxonomy): domain Eukaryota; kingdom Metazoa; phylum Mollusca; class Bivalvia; order Venerida; family Mactridae; genus Spisula; species Spisula solida. The sequence continues at coordinate 32,569,848 of OX365950.1, read as the reverse complement.
ACATCACTGGCTTTTTTCCTGATAATCAAGCAGAGGTTTTATAAGACCTCTTCTCCAAAGAAAAAGATTTTTCCTAAACAAAATCAGTTCCACATATTACATGTACCAGTATTTTCCTTACTTAAAGTTAAGAAAAAAGACTTTTCATGAATGCCAATAAGACCCCCTTTAGCAATCAAATGTCACCTTTTAGTTTCACATAAGTCATTTTTCCTTTTTTTTAAAGTTCTTTTTAAAACAACATTAACTTAATGTTATTCTTGTATAAGCTACAAAAAAATCTTGTTTTTCGTCCGTTGTATTTCAATTCTGAATGTATTTTCAGTCCGGATACGTACGGTCCAGATACGGACTTTAGTCATTCCACATTTATAAGTATATGGCTGCCGTAGTCGCCGCGAATTTCATGCTCGATGATACATTTTAACAAATGCATAATTGCTTCAGTGATGTAGCACCCGTAGTTTAACAAGAATAATTGGCGACGTCCAATCGTTCGATAGATTAATAATGTCAAGCAAATGTTATCCAATTTTAACTTGAGAATGGTTGAGGCAGTTATGTAGCCATACCATTCCGGACCAGCTTCGTACTGTGAACCGTACCGAGACCAGACAAATTACGGTATATCGTTACACCCTTACTGTTACATGATTGTGAGTGATGTTATGTAGGGATAAATAATCAACTTAATAGGCTGTATGGCTGTGTGGGATTTCATGTTAAGACCGAGTGAAATAGATTTTGAATCCGGATGACCCAATATTGAACTTGTCAGCGTCCTCAGTCCCGTCACAAGTCCACTGTGGAGGCCTAAACACTCCCTTCCGAAATTGGGAGCTACCTTGCCCTTGAGCTTGTGACGGCGAGAGAACCGGACATGGCACTTCAAATATTTATGTTGAAATGATCACTGTGACCAAGTTTCATAAAGATTAGGCCAAAACTGTCTCACCAAAAGCAGAGTCTGCCAAAAGTAAAACTGTCAGACCAACTATGTGATCAAAAATAAAAATTTGGGAACTCTGTGATTAAAGTTTAACACGCAAAATGTTTGTATATTTAATATTAACCAGCTATGGTGCCATGGAAAGTATGTGTTTTCCTGTTTCTTTATACTCTGTGTGTTGGATCGCAATAAGTTTTATCTTTTTAAATAAATGCAATTTAGTCTGACCAATTCTAGGTTAACTTGAAAAAACAGTGGATCGTATCAAAATCTTTCGGACTTGTCTGTTTTCATGTGAGGGTTGGCAGCAGTAAAGTTAAAAGAGGCATTGTTTGTTTTTATTGCGTTTACTGTTTAGAGTCTCATCGAGACATGTTTAAATTATTTGATTCAATGGTTGTTCCTATCCTTACTTACGGTGCAGAATTGTGGGGTCATAGTTATTCTTCTGATATAGAAAAGGTCCAAATTGAATTCTGTAGATATTTTATAGGTGTAAATTCATCTGTCAATAATTGTATGGTATTGGGAGAATGTGGACGTCTTCCGCTATGCACAATTTATTACACCAAAAGTATCAAATATTGGTGTAAATTGTTACATATGTCAAATTCGCGTTATCCAAAAAATTGTTATAAAATGTTAATGTCGCATGATGCTTTAGGTCGAACAAATTGGGCTACAAATATAAAAGAACTACTATATAAATACGGCTTTGGTTATGTTTGGATAAATCAAGATATTGGTGATTTAAACATGTTTATCTCTTCGTTTAAACAACGTATAAATGACTGTATGAAGCAAAACTTGTCAGGTGAAATATCAGCATCTTCTAGATGTGATACATATGTAACGTTTAAATCCTTATTGAATATTGAAAAATATCTATGCATCGATATACCTTTCTCGTTTAGGAAATCCCTCGCACGTTTCAGATGCTCAAACCATAAACTTAACATTGAACTAGGAAGACATTATGGAATAGAAAGATCCGATAGAATATGTCTATATTGTTTCATTCACTTCAAACATTTAATATTAGAAAATGAATATCACGCATTCTTTATATGTCCAAAATATTCTGAAATAAGAGAACGATACTTGTTTAGTTGGTATACTGGAAGATGTGATACTTCTGATTTTGAAAATTTAATGAGAAATGAGTGTCATATTATTTTAAAACGAGTATCACTATATGTATCAAACTTAATGCAGTGCATTGACAATTTACGATAGAACATTTTATATGAGCACATTAATCACCTTCACTTTGTTAGAATCATACTTTATTTTACTTTTGTGAGCAAATTTTGACCAATTTCCGATTTCATGATATCATTACATGTATACACTATTGTTACTGTTGTTTAGTATCATTGACTTATTCCTAAAATATTGCAATGGACACGACTTATTATTTTGAAATTATTATTATGTGAACATGTATGTATTTGTATTTTGGGCCGGTGGCCTTTATTTACGTAATAATAAACTTGTAAAAACTTGTAGTCGTTTGTTTGCTTTACCGATAATTTTTGGCAGATGTCTGACAAGGGGAGACATAAAATTAATTGAGAGACTGTGTGATACAAGAAATTCGGATACGTTACCCTAGCTGTTTTCGAATATATTCCTTGGTTCTTTAATGTGCTTGGTGTACAGCACCGATACACCAGTGACTACCTCTGGGTTTCCATTTCCAACCAGTTTGTCTCTAGTTGGGTGGAAACACTGAAAAGCGTTTCAGAAATGACCAAGTCCCCCGTCCAAGGATCGAAACAGAGTTACAGATTATCAATAGTCAAGAGCGTTATCCACTCGATCACCGTGCCATCTGATTAAGCACACGCATAAAACAAAAATCAACTTATGACAAAACTCATAATAATTCATAATCATCATTCATCTGTCAGATCACATGAAATTTATTGGATAAAATTAAATCTGGCCGGGTGTCAATAAACTGATACAAACAGGTTTTATGACGGAAAAGTTAAGGTAAACTTACAGAAACACATTTGCACAACGTAAGCATAGTAAGACCAAACGACTATAGCTGATATAAACACCACAGGTGTCCATCTAAATGCAGCACAACACACTCGGATTGCCGTCGGTGCCATTTTTGTTTTCTTCCTGGATAAGTGTGTGCTCTACGTCACTGATAAATGAGCATAATAAAATGGGTGTCTTACACTTAAGGACTGGCGCCAGTCCTTAAGGACTGGCACTAGGGACAAGGACTGGCACTATAACTCAATAAACAAGCATAAATATGATGTTTTTATATTTTAAAATGATAAATAATAGTATTTCGGGTTTATTGTGTGAATTTGAGTCCAATTGGATCAATAAAACATAAGTTATGACCAATTTTGGGATAAAATACATGTATTACCTCCCTTTCATTAAGGACTGGCGCTCGACAATCGATAGATTCGAAGAGAACTGGCGCTATAACTCAATAAAAATGCATACTTAAGACGTTTAAACGGTTTTAAATGATAAATAATATTATTTCGGGTTTATTGTGTGAATTTGAGTCCAATTGGATCAATAAAACATAAGTTATGACCAATTTTGGGATAAAATACATGTATTACCTCCCTTTCATTAAGGACTGGCGCTTAACAATCGATAGATTCGAAGAGAACTGGCGCTATAACTCAATAAAAATGCATACCTAAGACGTTTAAACGGTTTTAAATGATAAATAATAGTATTATGATCATAATTGGCTAATTTCAATATTATATGATTGTTATAACATGAGTTAAAGCGGATTTAGTCTAATTTTCGAAGGATAATATAGCCGAGTCTTGACTTTACATGAAGTGACGTACACAATGGTGAGAACAGAGAGCGTTTCGTTGCATAAGGATTTCAACTCGAAATTCATGTGCATCCAGACCACACCACGAGGAGGCGCTCTCATCATGGTCCATTTTAGATGTAAATGTTTTCTTTATTCCCTGGTGGAATTATGGCCAACCCAGTTGTTTTTTCCAACAGTATGGAAACAGCCTTTTGAGTACTGATGAAACTGCCATCCAAATAACCATACAAATCTTTCTCAATGATGTCAACATTAACATTATTACCACACTTATCAACACACTCTGTCTCACTCACTACGTCAACAGCAACATCATCTACATTCATATCTAACACTACATCACCGGCTACATCATTATCAACATCAGCAGCAACAACACTAACATCAGCAGCATCATCTACATCCCTGTCTAACACTACATCACCGGCTACATCACTATCAACATCAGCAGCAACAACACTAACATCAGCAGCATCATCTACATCCCTGTCTAACACTACATCACCGGCTACATCACTATCAACATCATCAGCAACAACACTAACATCAGCAACATCTACATCACTGTCTAACACTACATCACCGGCTACATCATTATCAACATCATCAGCAACAACACTAACATCAGCAACATCTACATCACTGTCTAACACTACATCACCGGCTACATCATTATCAACATCATCAGCAACAACACTAACATCAGCAACATCATCTACATCACTGTCTACTGGAAAATGAACATCGTCTGCAGTATAACTATCACCACTAACATCTGACGTTAAATCATTTGCATATTCACTAGTACAACTACGGTCGGACGTAAATTCAGCTACATCATCATTCACACTACTAACATCTTTTGCATCATCATTCACACTACTAACATCTTTTGCATCATCATTCACACTACTAACACATGTGGTTGCCAACAACAATTTAGACACTAGTGGAACAAAGTGATTAACAACATATTTGTTAGGATCCGTGGAAACTTGAGATGAAGTCCACATTATTTCACATATTGCTGTGTCATGCTCCGAAACAGATCTGCCAGTTATGGTTCTGGAGAATGCATTGGACAACTCAGACTTTCTTTGTGGAGGATAGAATGACACAATCGGAGCATGCAACACAGAACTAAGTGAAACCAAGTGAGCCATCTCAGAATAGTTACCCACACACACAGAATCTCGTATCAATTTCTCTATTGGACTAGTTATAATATAACAGTCCAACAAGACTTCATTTTTGGTTTTCTTCAAGTCATAGAACTTGCTATTTATGATGAGCTCTAAAGCACACAATAGTCTCATGCATAAATGGTGGTTTTGATGGCCATACGTTCCCAGAGATACTGCCCGGTACAAGCAATTGCCATCACCAAGTGTGTGCAGTGGAATTGAGGCAGTGTTAACTAAAGGACAATATGTCTTTAGAATATCAACAGAAGTTGAATCAACACTATCAGACTCCAAAGCAATTAATCGATCCTCGTTCAGAGGTCTCGGTCTAGGAAGCGAAGCGTGATATGTATCTATCAGTTTGGCTTCTGATTTTGCTTGATTAAGTAAAACTTTCTTACTTTTTGAGTCTATTGCATCTTTGAGTCTGAAATTAAAAAAAATACTTAAGAATCTCGCCATATAAAAATATTTTATAGTAGACGCATCTAATACAATTTATAATTGTAAAACCACCGACACATCCCCTTTAAATGTCACCGCAAAATAAATAAATAATTTAGCGCGATTTATTGAATAATTGTTTTTCTTTTGCCGATATTAAACTATATGTATACTGTACTGTATTTGACATTTAATTCCTGATTTTATTACACTTTCATGAAAACATTATCATGATTGTAATTATTTAATTTCATTATTGGCCGTAATTAAATGTACAAGCTGACACGCGTTATATGCTTTTGGTTGAAGCTACTTACTCACAATTGTTTGCCAAGTTTGTCATGGCAGTGCGCTTTGTTTATCATTAGTTATAATAAGCCAATTTACTTGATTTAAATCACTCATACATTTTCTGCTTATAAAAGCGGATAAGTTAAATTATAACTTCATTATTTCATACGATATTATTGAACACACCATTATACACAAATCATGGAACGAAAAGTAGCTTTGTTCGGTGACAGCTATATAAGCAGACTTGGGAGATTCTGTAATTTTGACTTGAAGGTATACTTAATTTTATTAATAAATACTTGCTTATTTAAATTATGCAGGGATGTCTTGTGATACATTTTTCATAATTTATACACACTAAAGTTTCATTTTTATATAAATGAACATTATTACATCCATTAACACTATATATCTCATTTGTGAATTGGCGAATAAAACATTTTTCTGGGTTTTTTTTAAAGGGAGGTAATAAGGCATTTGTCCGAAAATTAACTCATACGTAATAAACGTGTCTCATACTGTTATATATTATATTTTTTCAGATATCTGGACAAGTCAGGTTCTTTGGAAAAGGGGGCATGACAGCAGCCCAGCCCAACACAAACGTATTGGACAGCTTGTTGGCTTTCAACCCGGACGTATGTATAGTGTGTTTAGGAGGAAACGACGTACATTCAGAGAGCAATCCTGCAACAATCGCACGGAATTTGGAGTCTATTGTGAACATCATAGGACACAACGGATGTTATGTTTATTTTGTCAACATAAGTGAGAGGGGAAAATTTGTGAAAGACTTTAACTTGACAAAGAGATGCTTCAACGCTCAGCGAAAAAAGATCAATAAGATAATGAGTAGACAAGTGTCCATAATAAGACTCAATGAAATAAAATTGAATAAGGACTATGAGAGAGACTGTGTCCATTTTAATGAAAATGGGACACGAAAGTTTTTTCATGCCGTTAGAAAATGTTTGTAAATTGAAATAAAAATTTAAACATAATTATTGTGTTATTGTTATATTTGTACTCATAAGCCACTCATAATAAATAAATCAATTCGCACGTGCATTATACACACACCAAAATTAAACAGAACGAACCTATGGTCTTATTGTTGAGGTGGTCGTTATTTGCGGTTTTACTGCACATTATATTTGCCCCCAACATACAACTTAACATAATAAATAAATCAATTCGCACGTGCATTATACACACACCAAAATGAAACAGAACGAATCTATGGTCTTATTGTTGAGGTGGTCGTTATTTGCGGTTTTACTGCACATTATATTTGCCCCCAACATACAACTTAACATAATAAATAATCAATTCGCACGTGCATTATACACACACCAAAATTAAACAGAACGAATCTATGGTCTTATTGTTGAGGTGGTCGTTATTTGCGGTTTTACTGCACATTATATTTGCCCCCAACATACAACTTAACATAATAAATAAATCAATTCGCACGTGCATTATACACACACCAAAATGAAACAGAACGAATCTATGGTGTTATTGTTGAGGTGGTCGTTATTTGCGGTTTTACTGCACATTATATTTGCCCCCAACATACAACTTAACATAATAAATAAATCACGTGCATTATACACACACCAAACGAATCTATGGTCTAATTATGATCCACGAAACATATTATTTTATTAAGTGCAAATAAAGCATTTCGAGCATTTCAGATATGATATACATAACCAGTATTGTTTATAGATGAACATTTACACAAATCTACCGTCATTTATGACATGTAATATATATACAATAAACTCGTACTATCAGTGAAATTGGCAGTATACTGTGCCTGAGGGAATATGACACTATTATACAGGGACAATAAAGGTGCGAATGATGAATGCAATTAAGTGTGCCCAAGAAAACGGTCAATTAACAGCCATACCATATACATGTATAGTAATATTTCTTACCTGGACAAAGCTGCTTTGTAGTTGTAATCCTCATTATCCAAGGCACATTTAGCACACACAAATTTGAGACTTGGTACTGACCAAGAGTCAAAATCTACTTCTGTCAACTTACAACATGTACGATGCACCCAACTTTTGCACGGTGTGCACCAAATTGTTTGACTCGCACAGTCCTTAGTACAAATTGAACAAGGATATTTTGTCTCCTTCATTTTAAAAAAATATACACAAAAATGCAGAATTTGTAAATAAGTCCCAAATAATTGCAACAGACACTTAAATTAATTAAATTTCTCAACAAATAATTAATTTAAAATTGTAAAACTAGACTTACAGTAAATGTATAATTGCAACAGACAATTAATTAATTTTTGCAACAAATGATTAATTACAAACCGTAAAACAAATAATGCAGACTCGACTAACAAATTATTAAGTTAATCGATACACAGACAATTTTAATGTTAAAAAATAATGAAGAAGCAGACAAATTATTCCAATTAACACAAATAATTGAACAATAATTTTGAACATTGAAACTTCTCATAGCATACGTATATACTATCAGACTGATTTGATTAAGGGAATATACAATTATATACAGTTCACAAATAAAGAACTTTGGTAATTAGTTTGTTTTGACATAATTATGTCTTTGTCTGATTGTGTTTGTAATAGAAAATATTTGTTTTTCTGTTTTGATATCGATAATCATATGCCGTGCCTGATAGATCACACCGCTAGTTGAGTATGAAATGTCAGCGACTTGATTGTTATTTTGGAATTGTGATAAAACCAATTAACAAATAAAATATGCATTAACACTAGTATATAATTGGTGTTTGTCACAGTTGGATGTAACTAATTTCGCCGAACGACAATCATTAACTATATCTTAAAGAATTTGTGACAAACGAATTACGATTGTTAGTCGCATTCCATTCCGAATGTTTCATACAATATGTTTTAATTGTATTAGCTATCATAATTATAGGACGCAAATGGTATCATGTATGTAATTCAAGTAATAATACAAGAACAACATTTATTATAACATAATTCGACTTTAATTTATATATACGACATATCCTAACATATGTGATGTTCATAATTACTATATAGTATCATTAAAAATCATTACAACATGTTACTTAATTAGTTCGTATTTCTGTTCAATTACACTCTCAGCGCCAGTCCTTAATGAAAGGGAGGTAATACATGTATTTTATCCCAAAATTGATCATAACTTATGTTTTATTGATCCAATTGGACTCAAATTCACACAATAAACCCGAAATACTATTATTTATCATTTAAAACCGTTTAAACGTCTTAGGTATGCATTTTTATTGAGTTATAGCGCCAGTTCTCTTCGAATCTATCGATTGTTAAGCGCCAGTCCTTAATGAAAGGGAGGTAATACATGTATTTTATCCCATAATTGGTCATAACTTATGTTTTATTGATCCAATTGTACTCAAATTCACACAATAAACCCGAAATACTATTATTTATCATTTTAAAATATAAAAACATCATATTTATGCTTGTTTATTGAGTTATAGTGCCAGTCCTTGTCCCTAGTGCCAGTCCTTAAGGACTGGCGCCAGTCCTTATGTGTAAGACACCGTAATAAAATATTTAGCCTACTGATTTGTCTCCGGCTTCGTGATAAATATCTGATAAAACACGGAAACCAGTCACATACTTAGCTAAAGTTCGTGCTTAACCGTGTGGTTCGTATTTGTGTCGTCGTAAACCGATACAATTGCGTCCCTTTACTCGTAAACAATACCTACGTATTTTTTTTACATTTCAAGCTGTTTAGATGATTAACATACAAAACTGTATGCACAAAAGATTAAGGATGCTGGATCGGTTTAATGCGCATGCGTCATTTGTCATAGTACGTTATGTGCCTTATAAATGTAAAAATGTGTAAAAATAATCTAAAATAAATCAAATTGAACAGTTTGGATATTAAAGTATTATGCAATAAAATTAGAAAATAATAATCGAAATGACGGTTTCCATTCTTAGAAAAATATTACATTACAAAATAGGTGGGTGGGGTAAAAAAATAAAAATATTGCTTTTTATGCCACATGACTTTTTTAGGAGTCAGGTTCGTTTGGTAATGTTATTTTATTGTGTGTTGATGTGTTTTCGCGATATTTACATGTTCAATGAATTTTATTTTAAGCGTTTTCATTGATTTTCTCAGCATTTTAGCCACATTTAACCAAAATACAAACAAAAATTGCGAAAAAGGTACCTCCGTGACATATATTTTTATTGCAGAATTTTGAAGATCTATGTCACTTAACTTATTTAACAAAATTTAAAAAAAAGTTTAAGGTGGGAAAAAAAGTTATTAGGATTTTACCTGGGTGCTATTTTGCGGCATTAAATATGAAGTGGGTGGGGTAAAAGAGCAATATATATTAGACAAAAATTAAAAATACTCTTTTTGGTATCTTGTTCATGTATAACAAGTGTACCCAAACTATATTGAAAAATATGTTATTATTTAGATCGCAGACATCAAATAAAAATGCCAAATTTGAACACCACCACCAATTGACCAATTTCCATGGAATTATAAAAATAATTCATACACACTTCAGTCAGGGGTGATTACACGAAAAACGAGTTCCGTGACCTATTGTTTTTTCATCATATTTTGTGTCAGGATAGATTTCTTTACTTCCTGGCAAAATTTGAGCAAATTCTGAAGGTGGGGTCCTAAGCGCTCCAACATCCTTAAACCAAACGAAGTAGGTAAATACACAACGCTCAGTAATTGAGGAACAATTAGGCACGTGTTGCTACACTTAAAGTGATTAAACATCTCGAGAAAAGAATGAGAAAAACAGTTGAAGAAGTAGAAGACGAAGTAGAGGAAGAAGAAGATAGTAATAAAACCACGAAGATAGCAAAATTAAAACATGCTCGATATGAAAGTACCACGTATAAAGCAACACACTAGAAAGTAACAAAAAAGCAGCAACATATGAATCAAACAAGAGATGTTTGTAAAACACATGGCAGCCAAATAGTCAGAAATTGTTAAGGTCGCAGTGACCTTGACCTACTGACCTCCATATCAATAGGGGTCATCTACTGTTGCTGACCAACCTCCATGTAATGTTTGAAGTTCCTAGGTCAAAGCGTTCTTGAGTTAATGAACGGAATCCATTTTATACGACCGACAGACCGACCGACAGGCAGACATGCGCAAAGCAATCTACCCCTCATCAAAGATAGGGGGGCATAATTACAATGCATAAAGTCACCGGATAAGAGTGATTTGGTTGAATAAAACATATCTATCATAGTAAACATAAACAAAGACAGGGGAAAACCAACTTAATACTTACAATTCAATGAAGAATTACAAGCACTTTAAAAGTCCCGAGGACATAACCCTTTAAATTATTTTCAATGTTTCCTTTGTCATAGAAACCACAGTTTTGTTATTATGACAACCATACTTATTTCAAATAGAAACATTAATTAATATCTGTCATCCCAACATTGATCTCTATCCATTTACCACAAATGATCAACCTAGCTATAAGCATTGCTACTTTTTGCCGAGTTCCTGGTTCAAATTCTGATTTCGAGTGAGAGATATTCTTATCCTACGTAGACTGTCTCATGATCGATTATTTTCTCCGACGTCATTTGAGAAAATGGGAATTTATAACATTATTTAGCTATCATGGCGTCAACAGGACGTCATCATAACGTGCTGTTTGCCGTACGTTCTCATTCAAAACAATCATTGATAATGTCGTAAATAATTAAAAAGTACGCTGTCATGTTATGCCCAAGAATATGCTTTATAAATGGTATAGAGCCTTTTGATGTTCGTCTTCGTTAGCTTTATATCGCCATTAACACGTGAATCCCGAAACTAACGTCGGAATGAAATCACGCGAGGTGGTCGCTCATGTTAGATAGATGTTGCTAACGTAAGATAGGAGTTTCTTACATGAGCTGAAAACCTATCTTCCACCAGTTAAAGTGGGAGAAAGGAGTTTCTTACATGAGCTGAAAACCTATCTTACACCAGTTAATGTGAGAGAACGGAGTTTCTTACATGAGCTGAAAACCTATCTTCCACCAGTTAATGTGGGAGAAAGGAGTTTCTTACATGAGCTGGAAACTTATCTTACACCAGTTAAAGTGGGAGAAAGAATGTTCACTACTGGTATTTCCATATCCATATAGCAACCGCAATTTCGCTAGAGTCAAGAAATATGGTAATGTACATAATTTCTTAATGAGTTTGTGCATCAATCGTCCCTCAGGATTGTTATAGCACGAAAAGGCATGCGTTAACCCTACAATTCTTGTGGTTTATAATAATTGTAAACATAAAACAACACTATAAGTATTGATCCTTATTTTGCCACTATCAAAGATCTAAAAATACACGTTTTTAGAAAATTGCCCCTATCTTTACTCGATATTCATATTTCGAGAAGTTATAGGTGACTTTTAGAATAAACTTATATCTTTTATTTGTTTTGAATACAGACTTCATTATAATAATTACTGTCACACTCACTTTTTATCTTTCTCTTTAGTAGGCCTAGTTCTTCTTGAAAATAATTGTACATAATTTCTACTCTTTTTATACCGATTAAACCGGACTGATCATGCTACTAGTATATTGTTTGCAATGATCATAATTTTGGACTGGAACTTTACATGGATCAACATCAATCTGCAACCGATTTGTAAGCTCAAATATAATGTTGTAAGACGTTTAGAAGCTCTATATTTTTGTAGCTATAGCAACCCAGTAACGCATGACCGGGCCCATTCGCATTTCCCCTCACTAGTAAAAGGCGACTTTGAATGTTTATTCAGTGATGTTTTTGGCGTTTACACGCAGCGTTTCATCGACGGGTGTCCTTGCTTTATGACAAAACAACAGAAAGAACACAATTAGTATTGGCGCCAAGTGATTCAAAACTGTTTAACAAACTCGCACAATTATCAAAGCTTCGTTACCAACTCGGATATTCACCAACTACACTGTAAAATGTATCAACCAGCGTCAACAGAGACCAGTGTATTTGAGTAGAAGCAGAGGTTTTTAAAAGAAGGTGCTGAGACTCTGGAAGAAGCTACAAGGCGATGTCAAATGATTCATTGGATTCAATATTTATCGAGTCGGTCTGAGACGCTGTGAACTACAGGCATGGAACACAAGGGAAACATGTAACCAGGGGTGGTATTCAATATTGATCTTACTTGACTTAAGGATAAGGACAACCAATCAGATCCCACCATATTAAACTCTTGGTCAGTAACAAGCGATATGATTGGCTATCCTTATTCTCTAATTAAATGAGATCTATATTGAATATCACCCTGGCCGAAACTGCACAGACGATATTGACTGAAAAACTTCAAATTTGGTATGAAAATATTTTTGAAATATCAAACAGACGTTGCATATGTTGCTGTGATAGTTTTAATGCATTGCTTCTTGTATAGTATTGTAGTAATGGAAACCGTCCAGTTAATTCTGGACACCCACCCGTGTACACCACCTGTCTACGTCTTCTCTCGTAATGTATGTCTTTACTTTTTTCTATAGTTACTTCATCTCTTGATTTTTGTCAGTAAAGGAAAGATCTTTTAGCAATACTCTTTTTGTGTGAGGTCCTCTTACATTTCATGTTGAACTTACATTCCAGTAGTTGTTGATACAAGCAAAACACGAATTCGTGAATCATTTAAAGTCTTTGTAGGAGAACAGAACTTAACAGAACAGAATTTATTTCAAAGACGTGTACAAAGTACATAGTCATGATTACAAACATATTTACAAACATGGATAACCTGGTTAACAAACATCACAAAAATGCACAAATCATAACAGTACAAAGAATACATGCACATAGATAGACGACAAACATATACACATAGTTAGTTAGATACAATTGTAATTCTTAGCTCTTATGCATATTACATAAATATAGACCAAGTATTTCATTGTTATCATCACCTGTAGTATAATTGTAAAGTGTTTGTTGTTGCGTGTGTTTGTACATAATGGGAATAGTTATGTTTAAACTGGGTTAAGTTCAGTTTTGTGTCCATTTTGTTATACTTATTCCATCACAATTTAAACCAAATCTGAATAAAAACTAAAAAAGACACACTAAAACTCGTATGCTTTATTGCTACATGACCAACAGAAAACTGCAGGTAATGCACATACGCTTTTGGACTTAATACAATCATCACTTCATCTCATCCGTATAATCAATTCCTGCATATTTTGCAGGAACTCCAATCAAAGTATATTTTGATTAGGCCTAGGATACTTATGATATTATTTTTGGAAATATCAGCACCCATTTATAAAATCAATGCAATTAAATAAATATTTAATTTCTATTTTTTTTAAAGCTTTTGAGTCTGTTCCAGGCATGTGCAGATGGGCATCATTCGATCAGAGGGTGATGTTTTAAAAATTGCCCTGACCGGGCATGTACCGGAAATATGGATTTTAATAGCGCCAACCAAGCAACGATTTATAAACAAGATGGCGGATATTTAGACAGGTGCTTGATACGTTTGTTATTTATTTTGTTTCCATTGTGAATCTAAGGATTTTTAACACAGCTTATTAATCACGAATAATGTAAACTACTTTTTCAATAGTTTTGAATTACACGCTTTCCTTTTAATGACATAACAATCAAAATGTAACCTATTTTTTGTTGAAATTTTACATTTTTGTGTTGGCACATTCACTATTTAGTATTTAGTCTATGGGCATGGCAAATGATTGTTCAGTTGTTTACGCCTTAGGCATGAAATTATGTCCAAAGTTAAAAATATGTGCCAGTTAGCTTATACTAGTGTTTAGTAGTTGTAGGTTAAACTAGTTCAATCTAACATCAGGCACACTTTCCCTTGATTTCGCCATCTACATGTCATGGATTGATATTTACCTAAATGGTGACAGCAGTATTTGACAGCCCACTGTGGTTTAGCTTAGAATGTAAGAAGGGGAATAGTGTAGTGATGTGGGGTTTAAATGGCCGCCCAGTAAGTTTAGTCGGTATAAAGGTGTCATATGAGAGATCACTGTATTCATATATATGCAAAATGCCCACTGGTAATCTATTGGGTAAAGGGTCAACTCAGCCGGTATACAAACGGGTTCCCATACAAACTCGGTCAGTCTTTTTCGACCGACAAACTTGGTCTGGTTTAAAAATTAAAATGGTCGGACACGGCCGGATCAAAGGATAGCTGTTCTTTTCTGTTAAAAATGTAAATAAAATGTGTGTCTTTTCATGTTGTATTAAAGTTTACTGTTAAATATGTATTTAATTGTGCTTTTTCATGTTTACATAAAGTTTTCTGTTAAAGATGTATATAAAATGTTTCATGTCGGAGCCAAAAAATAGGGTAGATAGGGTTGATGAACCACATATATTTTAGCCTAAGTAGAATTGGCCTTATCTTTCTCAAATATTTGAACAAACTCTTCTAGAATTACAGTTGAATCTGTATAAGGTTTTACCTGCATTAAGCAGCTACTTGTGTTAAACAGCCATATTTAAATGAATTAAAAATGGCTTGTTCTTTATAGTATACAAAATGGACCTGTAGTTATCAATTACCTGCTGTGAAAGGGTGTATATATTCGATGCACCTCTTGACTGGCTGTTTAAGACAGATATAAAGTTCTAACTTTTTATACACTACAACCTCTGTAGAGTAACAATCTTTGGGAACTGCAAATTTTGGCCATTGTTTAGAGTTTGATCTGCTGCAGAGGTTGAAGTTATAGTAAATATCAATTGATGATGATAAAATATCAGCTTAGGAAATTTATGAAGGTGTTACCGTTGTTATACAGATGTTGTTGCTCTACAGAGGGCCGCTCTGGAGAGGCAAATGTGTATTGGAAATCACCCACCTTGTCAGTGATATATCAAAAATAGAATATAACCACCAAACACGAATAACCGTTAATGTATATTCATTTAATCACAATCAGGAAATGATTATACAAACAACAATGATTACGTAACGTCATCATGCATAATAAACACGGTGGTGCCAAAAGACATTACATAGTAAATGTAGCACAAAATACAGTAAAACCTCGGTAATACGAGCAGCGATTATTCGAGCAACCGGTCTAATTCGAGCAAATTTCAAAGTCCCGAAGAATTTGCTCTATATTGTACATTAATTTATCCCTCTAATTTGAGTAATGTTATTACGAGCATCCGGTCTAATTCGAGCGCAGGTGTCGGTCCATTCAACAATTTTCAACGATAAATAGTTACTTAATCTCGAGGCAATCATCCGAGCGAAATTTCACACCTCCGAAAAATTGTCAGATTTAATGTTGCTGCGGTCTGTGATTTTCACACATTGTGATTATCACATTTTATGACAATAGCGTAACCCCCAACACTTAAATCGGTTGTTTGTCTACGATAAAGGTGTCAAAGGGCAAGATTGAATAATACAAATCAATAACGAGGCGTTAATTATGAGAAATTTAATGACGAGTCAACATTTGTTATGGTGAAAGTAATTTTCACGCGGCGTTATGATTCACCGATCTAAATGATAACCATATCCAAGTCAGAGAAACAATCACAAAACAATGAATGTTTGTCTAATTTGATCACTTAATGGTCGTTAATCAACTCAAATAGAACATTATGAATGATTTCACCTACAAAGGTAACATTCAACGAATGTCTGCACGACTCAAAATGCGTGTAGACTTGATAAACAATGACGATATTCATAGTTGCAACCAAATACGCGCACCAAACACATACGTACGTACAGTTACACTTAGTCTTAACAACAATTCATCATATAATTCTGATAATTCGAGCAACTGGCTTAACTCGAGCATTTGGCTTGTCCCGATGGGTCCACGAAATAACGAGGTCTTACTGTACATACAAACAACATTTCATATATTGAATTGTAAAGAACAACAATAATAATACATAATATACAGTACATAAATTATGTAGTATAACCTCTATAAAGCAACACCAAATAGGAGCTACAAAAGGTGGTCGTAATTAAGAGGTAGTAGCTCTCCAAAGGTAAGATTGAAGGAAAAAAGGCTAGTGAAAAAATGAATGTTTATATGTTAAGAGGTAGTTGCTACACAGTGGGCGATGTAGAGAGGTCATACAGCACTGCAATTGTCAGTGTATCAGATTGTTTGCATTGCATGAAATGTCAATCTACTAGTCTGTCATGTGTCTCTATGTGAGATAAAATTCTGTGCATTAATCCAGGTTGATACAAGAATATTATCTTTGTCAGTTGTTATCTTCTAGACTGCAGACTTTGTGTATCAAATAGTATCAGTTTAAAACTATTAAGCTATCAAACATATCACTTTCAAGGATTTATATTTTCTCAAGGATTTTTCATAGCTTATCTGTTGAGCTTTTGTAAACAAATCTGTTAATATTTAATCAATTTTAAATGTCTTCCAGAGATCAATGTCATTATTTAAATTATGAAGTACAACAATTAAAAAAGAAAATAAATTGCCTGTTTTCACTGATTTAGATGAGTGAACATAATTTCTATTTTATTTCTTAGTTAATGCATTACAAGTACAGTAGCTTTTAGTTTAACATACACATACAGTACACACAAGGTGGGTTTTCCAATTTCCACAGCCACCGCATCAAAAATAAAGTTGAGGTGGCATGCCACCGTGGTAATTTCCCTGTATCTCGTTGATCGGCAGTCAAAGTTGAAACTCGGCGGGCCAAAGTGGGCAAACGTGATGAATTCATGGTGACAATTTGACTGTGGTTTACTTCAGCTAATATATTTTAATATTTTTTTCTAACATATTTTGAAAAATACTGACACGTAGGCCTACTCATAATATAGTATTTCCAAGACGCCAAGTAACACAATAACACTCAATATGTCGCTTTGTTTTCATGTGTCATGTTCAGTTGGGAGAATATTAAAAGTTGAGTTGGGAGAATATTAAAAGGCTATAACCATGTATAGAAATGCCACTTCTTTTTATATCGTTAACAAAACCGGCACGGGTATGAACTGATCAGAAAGCAAAATACAAATGTAACATGTTATACAGTATGCATGCATACTAATGGCTAATTGCTTTAAGGATACAATTTCATGTGTTGATTAATTTGCTTTGAATTTATTGAATGTTCAAAGATAATGTCATTCACATGTTTCTTTGACCTCACCTGTTCTTAGATCAATATTGATGTTTGATGGTGACTTGTGTGTTTTCCTCTCAGAGATTAATTAGATTATTCCATTTATTTGTTGTTGTCAATATTTAATGTATCATCAGTATTGATCTATACCCAATAACTGGTTTGTGATCAATACTTTCCTATGTATAATTCATTACTTATGTTTTACTAAGTTTGTAATGGATAAAACACATGTTGTTCTGTGTTACTCTTGCTGGATTACTCTGTTTTTGCTCTATTTCCTGGCATGTTACCTCATTCATCATTATTTGTTTACATGATAGCAGAATTAAGTTTCTTCCAATTGAACACTGATAATGTTACTTATAATCACAATAAACTGATCATAAAGGTTACTACTGAACCGTTTTATGTGGTCGGTCATAATTGAAAATTGTTGGTGTTAACTGAAAACCAATAATGAGGCTTCTTTGATGTGAAACTGTTTCTTTCAAACATTAAGATTGTATGGTCATACACTTGTGGTAAAGTTTATTGTTAACTTAGACGAAGGGATCATGTTTATAAGTGAATAAGCATTAAAACTTTGACCTCTGTTTGGATGTAAGAAAATAGTTATTTCATTTATATTCTTGTGTTAATACAATTGGTAAGTGATTAACATGTTTCAAAAGTAATGACTTTGTGTTTTGATGTTAAAAAAAAAAAAAAAAATTTGATTCCATTTTATCGATGGCTATTTTATGTAAAATTAAACTGCTTTGCCATGTTTATTTTATTGGTGACCATATTCAAGTTAAATACTGACATGTATAATGTATAATTATAGATATCTTTGACATATGACTGCTATCTTAATTCTACAGCTCGTTATTGAAATCTCTCCATGATTAATTATAAGAGCAAAATGTCAGAGTGAAATTTAGTAGCTGATAAATTGAGTTTATTGGTGGGGATCAACCATTGTTGCTCTAGAAGCATATGTCGGGGAAGCATATACAGTTACTATTTTGTTTTAAAAATGTTTTCGAGGTTAATTATGGGAATTCATTTTATCGTTTAACTTTAGTTTAAATCAAGCATTTATAATCTCCCATGAATATTAATGATTTTGCAGTAGATTACCTCCCTTTGTGGCGGCTGCCAATGTAATTGTAATAGAATCTAAGTGCTGTGGGGAGTGTAGCATCTAGCTAATAGATTAGAAACTAAAATGAAATTGACCATAGATTAAATGTAGATTCATGAATATTTTGTTTATAATTTTAGGATTGGAGCATGTTATGATATTTGTACATGAGAAGTTGTTACATATAGACAGTTATCTGATACGAGGTTGAAGCCACCATGGAGTTTTTGACAGAAGAACGGAAGCCGGCACCTACATTGATGGACACAGTGTTAGCTGTAGATCCATACAAGAAAATGGCCTATTCTGACAGTATGTTCGACCTTTTCATCTTCTTTTTTATGCCAAACCTTTATTGATTGAAACTATATCGATGTATCAACAATGTTTTTTAGTTGATCAATTCACATTTTGCAATATCAATACATGGGTAAATAAATGAAACCACACAAATTCTCATTTTCGTGCGCAATACTTTTCTTGGTTAAATGAAAATTGACAAGTTTTCTAATGGATCACGTCTAAACTGAATTAAATTGAGGCTCCTTTTTTCAAAAGCTGAACCTATACCCCATAATTATATTCAGCGTACAATTGTTTAATAAGAGAATCCTCACTGATCAATCTGTTACTGGCTCACCTATATTGATATATCATCAATGTGTCATCGATACTTGTCTTACAATATAATTATCAGAATCATTTATATGCATCAGATCGATTCAATGACAGCTCTGAAAGTCATATTTAGGAATCTGAATGTGATGCCTGTTGAAGTAGTTGGCTTTATATAAAACTGCTTTAAATTTGTACAAATATATACCATTGTTATTATGATGATTACTTGTATGTGTTGACAAATAAAGCGATACCGAACCAAGTTAACATCATAGATGGTCAGTACTTAGTCCTTTTGGGCCTAACTCCTCCAGGAAAGGCTGCATTCTGACCACCTGTGGTTTACGTTGTATTTTCGAGATTTTGTTTGTCATCTTTTGGAATCAATTTGAGACCTCAAATTTAAGTTTCTACCTGTCCATGCCCTATTTATGCTGAATCATAAAATGTTAATTGGGTCTTGAGCTAACCATAAATTTGAGAGAGGTGCAGTAAAGAAGTTGCCATACAATGCTCAACTTGAAAATAGGTACAAAATTTCAGTCTTCTTGAGATATCTATCTTGACTGAAAACTGAAGTTTGGCTGAGGACAAAATGGAACTGATATTTACTATCCTGTATGTCAAACAGCCTCGCAGCTTGAACATGAGTATAATACAGTGTACCCACATATTCACAACGATTGCTAGCTAGGAATCCTTTAAATAAATTCAATCAGTAACCATTACTAGTACATGTATATATAATTATGTGGAAACAACACTGAATTGTTACATTGCAGAAATAACGTTTGACATCAATACAAGATGTTTAAATGAGACACCTTCGTCGGTGATTGTAAAATCTGAGGAGGATTATAATCCTGAAGTGAGTATAAAGAAAACACCGAGTAAGGAGTGGGAGCTTGATGTACGTGCTCTCATATCTACCAAGAAATGGTTACAGAATTATGGCTTACAAAAGAATAAGTTATCTATGGAACAGATTCTTCCTGTCATTGGTTTTAAAGTGAGCGATGGTAAGTGTACACTTTATGTTGTTTTGTTTCCATTTGACAGAGGCAGTCATAAGTGATTGGTCATTCAGTTTCTACCTGACCAGATTGGACAATGACACTTAAAATAAGTTTTGAACTGCATGATGTTGCATGAATTCGCAAAACAAGTTTTTTGTTTGAATTTTTAGCTCCACTATTTGTAGAATAAGAGTGTCAGCGTAACACTTTTGTTAAAGTTTAGGTACAGGTTTTTTAACCTCTTATGTTCTCTAAGTCCTTTGAGATGTTGCTTTCATACTTAGCATACTTGTTTGCCATCATGACCCCAACCCATAGGCAGGAGTAGGTAACTCTATCAGGCATTTTGTTGAAATTATGCCACCTCTTTCTACTTAGTGCAAATAGTGCAAATGTTAAAGTTTAGGTACAGGTTTTTTAACCTCTAATATCTTCATAGTGCATTGACATATTGCTTTGATACTTTGCATACTGGTACACCGTCATGACCCCAACCCATACACAGGGGTAGGTAACTCTATTAAGCATTTTGGTGAAATTATGCCCCCTTTTTTCAACTTAGTGCAAATGTTAAAGTTTAGGTACAGGTTTTTTCACCTCTATATTTTCAAATTTTCAAAGTGCATTCACATATTGCTTTACATACTTGTTCACCATCATGACCCCAGCCCATACACAGGGGTAGGTAACTCTATCAAGCATTTTGTTGAAATTATGCCCCCTGTTGGACTTGGAAATGCAAATGTTAAAGTTTAGGTACAGGTTTTTTAACCTCTAATATCTTAAAAGTGCATTGATATATTGCTTTGATACTTTGCATACTTGTTCACCATCATGACCCCAGCCCATACACAGGGGTAGGTAACTCTATTAAGCATTTTGGTGAAATTATGCCCCCTTTTTCAACTTCGTGCAAATGTTAAAGTTTAGGTACAGGTTTTTTCACCTCTTATATTTTCAAAGTGCATTCACATAATGCTATGCATACTTGTTTTCCATCATGACCCCAACCCCTACACAGGGGTGGGTAAGTCTATCAAGCATTTTGTTAAAATTATGCCCCCTTTTGGACTTGGAAATGCAAATGTTAAAGTTTTTAACCTCTTATATCTTCAACGTGAATTGATGTATTACTTTGATACTTTGCATATTTGTTCACCATCATGACCCCAACCCTTACACAGGAGAAGATAACTATTTAGCCTTTTGTTGAAATTATGCACCCTTTTGGACTAAGAAATGCTTATTTGTTTACCTTCAATGACCAAGAGGACCTACACATGAGTACGTAACAGTCCTGCATAATTTGTCCAAATTATCTGCATAATTTGTCCAAATTATCCCCCTTTTTCGACTTAGAAGCCCCAACCTCTACACAGCAGAGGGTAATGCTGCTGTTATGAAGCATTTTGTTTTGAATATATAATGATTGTATTATCCTAGCATGGTGCTGCGAATAGTGGAGCGCGCTGTTCGTGGACAGCTCTTGTTAAAATATTCATAACATTTTACCATAAGTTCTATTGGTACGTTGTGTCAGTGACTCTGAATATTGTTATTCATTTTGGGTAAATATTAAAAGCAGAGCTTTTCATTCTGAGCCATGAAAGTGTGCATTAAACTGGTGTGCTTTTTTGCATACTATGAAATCATATTTTTTTTAGGGAGAATGGAAAGTTTTCCTTACTGCAGTTAATCGTTGTATTGTATTACAGATTATGACCAGACATTGAAACGACCTGTGTCTTCACGATATGCTGAAGGAAGATTTAATCAACTCATGAGGCCTGATGGAAAAATGTTCAATGTAAGATTTGATTTATACAATCTATGCTTCTCTGTGCCTATACATCTATCAAACTTTTTATAATTAAAAATATGCTTGAATACTATTAAAGGTACTGCCTCACAGATTGGGCTAAATTTTTTGTATATCTTGATTTTCCAACCTTACCAAGTATTGATGTAATAGAAGGACACTGACGGTTGCTTTATGAAAGATTTGGTGCAAATAAGCAATTTTAACCACTCTCGCCCACTGAGTATTTTTTTCTTGAAAAAAGCGCTAAGTTTCCTTCCAACATGCTTTGTGAATTATGTAATTCACACGTGATCAACATATAACATCATCAAACTACAGTGTAAAAATCAGTGAGGTATGTGGTTCGTTTTTCGATTCGTCGTCATCAAATGCGAACAAATTACAGACAATTTAAGTAATAGTAGTGTCAATTCTATAGGGTATTAATACCCTATAGAATTTTTGATGCGAAAATACTAAATAACTACAAAATGCCGAAGTTTCTCAAGTTATTTTAGATGTCAGTGTGGTTGTTTATGGGATTTACTGGCAACTAGACAAAAATTATGCGAATATTTGACAATTTTATTTTATTTTTGCAATACACAAATATGTGAAGCAGTCCCTTTAAGATATTCTTATTCGCGATGGATTAATTTTCATTGATTTCACCAATTAACTAGATCGTGAAACTAAATCCCATCGAATAATTGGCATCAGACACATAATAAGTGACTTTTCTTTCAATATTTGAATTCCACAAATTTAAGAAACCACCAAATTACCATAATCTGCGAAATTTTATTTCCTGAACATTAATGATTTTACAGCAATTTGAGGAAAAACTAACTCAAAGTCATTAAAATGATACAGGTATATCTCCCTTGCTTGATGCTCAGCATAGTTAGTTCCTGTAACTGTGCTTGTTCACCCATCAGGATAATATGACAGGGTAGTCTCCAATTTCTGAATGAATGAATACAGTTGACCAGTTTGAAACAATATTAAATTTTAAAATATGTCATCTGTTTGGCTTATATCAATAAAACACTCATATACCCTGTATGGTATATTATACAAGCACATTACATAGGACAACTATGGCATATTGATTTATCTACCATACAAGATTTTACCTATATCAATGACTGTGAACTATAAAGTAAATATTTATCTTTATTCAAATTTAAAAATGAATGTGTAAATGCTGTCAGTTAGGGCTAAAATTTGATATTCCTATATTTACTTAGTATATGATAACTCCTCCCTCGTTGGGAAATAAATTCTTATTCAAATATTTGTACTGATTTATATATTATGAATAATATGTTTTCAAATTTGTGATATTTAAATTTCACATCAGTGTTGGTTGGTGTGTTAGTCTACATTTATGTAGGCAGTAGGTTATGTAAGCTAAACAGGTATTTAAAACATTCTAAAAGAAAAAAGATGAGAAGAAGTTGGACATAGGAGGCAGCACTCTGCAAAAACAGCAGAGCATGAAAAGCACAAAAAGCACACAAAAAAGAAAGAACATAAGCAAAGGACAACCACAACATAGAGCAAAAAAAATGAAATTGAAATAAACCTTAGTTGAAAGACCATATCTGATCCATTAGCTCATGTACGAGGTGTGTCCAAAAAGTTCGTAGACACTCGTGATAAAATGAAAACAAAACAACATATCCACATCAAACTTCAGTATTACAAATACACATTGCAATTATGTATAGCACAGAAAATTTCAGTGAAATGCATGGAGTAATAATTTTTCTACAACAATTCAAGTATACTCAATCGGTCAAAAGACGTCACTTTCGTTTCCAATAATTCCTTAGGTCCTTATGATAAAAGTTTATTTGTTCAACGTACATGTGTTCTATTGTAATGATACTTGGCAGACGTGACCCCAACATACCCTCGTGGCACGTTGAAAAACGTCAATATATTCGCGCCAAATTACGCAAATGCCATGACATTATATCAAACATACTAACTAACGAACTTGACCTGCGCCGCTTAGCAAAACCATGATATATAAAATATCATTTATTGTTTTTATTTTGATAGTATATTCAGTCTAATTACTACAGAATATGTATTTTGTAATGAAGTATAGAGGCCTGGTGAAAAAGAATTTGCCATGACGCCGGATATCTTTTAAATTAGGATGTCTACGAACTTTTTGGACACACCTCGTATATATTGAAAGGCCAATGTCTTTGTTTCTTATTTCATAATCAATAGTATAATATGAATTGATTTTCTATTATTTGTTTGTTTATTGAGGCTGCAAGTGCTTTGCAAATGAGATGTAGTTTATATAATACAGATGGCTTTGCAAATGAGATTTAGTTTATCTGATGGTTGTAAATTGGTCTAATATATGTATTTCTATGAAACAGATAACCTGCGGGAGAGAACTACTCAAACAGCTTGAAAATCGTCTGTCACAAGCATTGACCTTGTATAAGCGCCGACTAGATTGGCTTACCACCGAGAGTCGCCGTCTGTTTGGTGTTATTGAAGAAAGAGCAGTGACAATTGTCCTTGACATTTGCAACATGTCACCCCAACAGTTTGATCTGTACAGAATGGCTTTGGAGAGAGTCCTCTATGAACAAGTTACCCAGATTGCCAAGTTTAATCTGATCAGGTTAGTCTAAACTGAAAAGTTGAGCAATATGTCAGCAATTGTTTTATATCTCCCGCATATATTTATTTTGTGCTGGACATTTGAATAGGTGGATGTCACAAAGTTTGTCCATGCTTGTTCTCTTTAAACAATTGGTTGGATTTCAATGAAACTTGACATGAGTATGTGTAACAAAGTCTACACTCCAAAAAATCGTCTGTACTTTGAGTGACGTCACATAAAAGCTTAATTTCACGAGCGTATTATCATATTAATGTAATGGCTTTATAAGATTCTGCTGTGTCAAACATTTGATAAAACTAATGAGTATAAACCTTATTATATATTATGATTCAACTTTTCAATATTTTCAGGGCGAATGATGAGATATCTATGTATCAGGAGCATTGTGTGCCTGTTACACATGATACTATAGAAGGTGCTGTCAAGTGGTTATGGTCCCTGGACCGACTTTCTAGTGTATCCAGTACTGCCTGTGTGGAGGGGGTTCTACGAGCCATAGAAGATAAACAGGTCGAGCGATGTTCCTATCTGTTCACATTATCATTTAAACAAACATTGGATTGGATCTCGCATAAATTTTAAGTCTATGTCTTTTGAATGTATGAACATGTTACATACCAAAGTGCATTTTAAGTCTTTGTCTTCTGAATGTATGAACATGTGACCGGGTTCATACCAAAGTGCCAAGGTTTCAAGTAGTTTATGGAACCATGTGAAAGGGTTCTAGAACATCGCGAAGACATGCAAAAACTTCCCAGTTACACAAGTTCTACTTTAACGAGCCCTTGTAGGGACCTATTGAATGGCAGATCTAAGGTGTTCCAGGCATGTTCCTTGTATGTTGTATTGTTTCTACAGCTTAGTATGTAATGATAAAAAACATCAAACATGAATTTGTACTTCTAATATAATATCAACCATTTGCTGTTATGCCTTATACAGGATTGTGTACAGTAAACATAACATCACCTTGCATAAAAGACATGCCTATTGGTATGATATATAATTATTAAAAGTATTGACTATGTAACATATAGAGTGAAGCACTATACAGTGACATACATTATTGTTGTTGGTTGTATTACAGAATGAAGCTATCTACCTCTATACTGAAGGTTCATCAGTTGATTCATGCAGACAATTACTCAAAGAAAAGGTGAGTCAATATATGATTACACTACTGACATTGCATATGTCAGTCCATATACATACCTGGTCGTTTCTGACCAACCTATGTCTGTAAAAAAGAGTACAGGACTAATTTCAAGTCCATGACATGACCAGACAAGAGTCAATTCAGCCGACTGTACATTTGTCCCTGATCCTTATGTTGCATATTGGCTGTTACATTCTGTTTGTTAAGTTTAATATGCAGCATCTAAGGCATCATTGTTTGTTAACCGATCATTCACTCAAAGGAATCTAGGATATAGAGTGAAGGTGTGATTTGTTCAGTTAAATTGCTACAATGGACAGATGAATCATTTAGAGTTGAAATGTATGACCTCCAGTTTGGCAGTTGAGTGTCACATAATGACTATGTCGTAAAAGTGATTCTGTACCTTTTTTATGCCCCCGTATCGATAGATCGGGAGGCATATAGTGATTCACCTGTCCGTCCGTCCGTTCGTCCGTCCGTCCTGGTTAACCCAAATTGACCGTTTCTTCTAGCATCTTTATGGCTTGCTACAAAGCTTCCAAACTTGTATGGATGTTGTATATGAACACTCTCCACACACCTGTATCACCTGACCCCATTTTGACCTTCACCTTGACCTAATTTTGGACTTAGACTTATTTATGGACAAGGCTTCCACAGGGGGCATAAGCGTTTATTGAACGCAGTCTTGTTTTACTTGTAATGAATAGCAAATTGACTGCAGCAAATGTAGCTAGAGGAAAAGCTTGTCTTTTTTCGCATTACATGTATATGATACACTTATAACTCACGTTTCAGGTGTGTGCTGTACGTAACAAACCTCCTATACATACTGTATCGTACAACTGTCTGAACTCTGATACTGTCAGATATCTACGAGAACTGGCTTCAGCAGCAAATGGAAAGTAAGTTACACCTGTACTTACCGGTAGTGTCATTCATAATGAAGGTTTCTCTTTGCATTTAACTTCAAAATTTGGTAAATTTTCGCCCACACCCCTTCCAATACTAAATGAGGAAAATTAAACTTACTAAAATAAACCTATACGTTTTGGGTAAAAATAGCAGAAATCTGACCTAACAAAAATATCTCAAAGTTTGGTATTGGTGGGTGATGATGAGCATATAAGTTGTAGGTCAGTAGGGACAACTTCCGTTTACTTAGGTGACACCCTGCAGAGCTTGACCCAGATCCAAACGAAAGAAAAGGTAAGTGATTGGCTGGTTGGCCTGTTTGGATGCCATAACCAGAACCAAATGCATTAGGATGTTCTCACAACAAGGGAACACAAAACATATTTCTTCCCTCATTGCCATTGATGCATTATATAATTCATTCCCTTAGGTACTCACCTTAGATCATTAAAATGAAATATGCTCTAATTGACTTACCAGTTGAGGTATATTTTTGCCTCTAAAGTCTATCATTGAGATAAGTGCTTTGGATGACCATGTAGTGCATGTAAACGCTTGTATTTGTATATTTTATATTTGATTATAAGGATACTTCATCATAAACTTTTAATTCTTTCAGAACCCATGTTTATGCTGTTATAATGGAGATGGACTCATATGAAGGTTTACCTGTAGATCCAAAGACAAATAAAGCCAATATAATCCTTAAAAAGAAGACAATTGGTGGAATACCAGCTGGTGCGGGGGTACGAGAGGATGTCATTTTGTTGTTTGAGGAGATGGAAGCGGCACGTAAAAACCATCAACAAATAACGAAACTGATCGGAATGACCCCTGAACCCAATATTGTACTTGGTAAGTTTGTATGCTTATATGGTTACTTTGATCAGCCCCTTGTTTCTTCCACAATAATTCACCTTAAACAAATCCTGTCACAACAGTATGAACATCTAAGAAAACAATTGATGTTTGCTATTGTATTTGTTGTTCATATGAATTGCGTCTTCCAATTATTATGTTATCATCATCATCAGGGGTGCTACGGATCTAGAGTTGCTTCACAAGAAAGGGTGAGCTTTTCTGCCAAAAAAGTTTCTGCCAAAAAAGTATTTGATGCAAGTATTGACTAAGTACATTTGAAATTTCATTGGTTGAATTTTAACAATAGAACAATGTTTGAAACAATGGTTTTGGTGTTACATATAGGAAAGTGTGCTATTGGCTCTCGGAACAGACCTATTTCCAGGATTGGGTATTACACCTCAGTAGGACCCATGCAATTTACTAATACATGATTGATGATTCCTCAAACAAAATGCAAAAAAAATCTATTAATACAGCGTATACCATTACTTGCTCTCTGTTTGACTATTGTTGAGATGCATTCGGTTAAATTTTGTGATCACTTTTCCATTGGTCAGTACCAGAATTTGTCTTTGAGCAATATTAAATTTGTGTAGTCTAAGATCAGAAAAACAAAATTGAGTTTTCTATTCTGTAGCCGATTATGTACATTTCTTGAAATCAAGTTAAGATGTAGAAAAGTTAGCATGAAAATGAATTTAAACTATTTTCGTTTTCTGATGATGATATTGAAGCGTTAAGGGGAAACCAAATCTACTTGAATAGATGAACAGACTTGTGTTCTTTCCTCTGTTGTACCATCTTTAGCATCTACTGTTGATGCCATATCTAAATATACATTCAGTTTAAACATTCTGGCTAGATAATAATTATGAATATACATGTACTTGTATCTACATATCAACATGGTATGATATATAATACGTAGAATTTTATAGCAAGCCAGTCTGTCCGTAGATTAATGTTTCGGTTCTTTATACTGGTACAACACCCTGTTAAAACTCTGTTACAACGAGTGTTGTGTGTCGATGATTGCACTATGGCTGTTTAACTGATGAAACTCCTGCTCAATGTAGTTGGTAAATCATATAGGGCTGTCATTAAGGCACAATTTTTAATTTAACAGAGTTTTAACAGGGTGTACATGTATAGTAAAATATTCATTTGAATTATTATGTTTCCCACATATAGTGAGTGTGACACATTCATTTTGTGCTAGACATCTGTCTGCCCATCTGTCTGGTGTTGCAAAGCTTGTATGTGTTTGTTCTCCGTAACCATTGGTTGAATGTCAATGAAACTTGACATGAATAGTTGGTACCAAGCCTAGTATTGCACATTGTCAAGAATTTTAGGTCGTATGAACATTGTTAGATTTATGGCCCTTTGTGAGAGACATATGTTAACTTTTTAATTTTGTTTAAAATCTTATGTTTTTCATGTTAGAGTTAGTTGAAAAAGCTAATGCTTTTAGAACTGCACTGTTATATTAATTCAATGATATACTTTTAAAGAATGTTCACAGGGTAAGTTAGTACTACAGGTTTTTATTAAGTTTGTGAATACTTTATTCTATACAAAGCTGGTACTTTTGGTATGTACTTTGCTTCAGTATGTTGTAGTAGACTTTAGATGCTTTCTTACACATAAAATCTTGATATAGTGTAATGGGTTCATATTCATTGGTTTTGTTTCAAAGATTACAGTATAAACTAATTGTACATACCTTATGAAAAAATTAGAGCAAATCAGACAAAGAAGGCAACATTCAACAGCAACATCAGAGCACCAAAGGCACGAAGCAGAACACACAAAAAAGAGAAATCATTGACCACATGCGCATTTACAATGACAAACATAAACAAGAAAAAATGAAACAGCTTTTGACATGACACCCTATTCCAAAGGTTTTATGGTCTAGGGGTAGAGCACCTAAAGGTTTGATGGTCAAGGGGGCAGAGCACCTGACACCTGGTCAGAAGATTGTAGTATAGAACCACACTGCTTGGTCAGACAACAGGAAACAAATTATATCACCATCAGTGAAAACAGTACTTTAAACATGTCTGTATGTAATCAGTATTTGCTTGATCATTCATTTGTTTGTTCTTTCTTTCAATCTATCACTCAACTAGCTCAATAATTTCTCTGTTTTATTTCCCTACCATTTTGATCATCACCATCATCATCATCGTCAAATTCATCATCACCATCAATATCAGCAACATCATCATTATCACTATCATCATCACTATGATCACTATCATCGTCAATATTGTCATCATTGTTGTCATCAACTTTGTAGTTCCCTTTGTCCCATACAGCATTTCATTACTCAACTGCCACTTTGCTTGACTTTAAGTCTACTAGTTCATGTATATACATGTATAAAGGACTTAAATATATACCTGGTGGATTTAGTTATTACTCAGAGTTGCACTAAATCCATATGATTATTATTCTGTTAGCTTAGAAGTGTCACACAGAGTTCTCTTATTTTTGTTCTTTTGTTCTTCTTACATGATATATTCTTGCCTTGTGCAAAAACTTCAATGTCTGCCATGTCAGACGCAAGCCCACATTCTGTTTCCATAGTTACCTGTCAGATAAATGAACTTGATTGGTGTTTGCAGATGTCCAGAGAAGAACAGCCAGTGGTCATTTTGGTACTGTACCAAATATTTGCATGTAGATGTTTGATATGGAGCTTTACCTTCGATCTATTATACTCATATATAAACCCACAGAACTATTTACAATTCTCTATATTCTACATTGTAGTTAGTTATAGCTTTTGTATGTCAACTTTTTAAGATTCAGTGCAATACTATTGTATAAACCAAGGAGTCTATTCTGACAGAGCAACAGCTACGCATCTAGATTCCTTGTATCACACAAACTTTCTGTCTTTTCCCTTGAAGCTGAAGGTCATTCGGCAGTTAGGTAGGGATAAAACCAAATGGCCACACACTACGACTGTTTCAGACAACAGTAAAAAAATTATTACTGTTCAATTTGTTAATGGATTGTTTGATTTTGAATATAAAGATTCAATACCAATTATCATTTTGTTACAATAGTATTGTACTGTATCTTTGATTGAGCCATGTTTTGTTCAAATATATGCAATATAAGTAGTATCCACTTGAAAGAGTGTAGCCAGGCTTGAATTGATGTTTCACGCATACATGGCTATGGTTGGGGTTCCTCAGGATTTTCGAAATTTTGGAATTTAATGCCATTTTGGCCATTCATATTTTTACTTTTCAAATTAATTTTACACACGTAGGCATGCGTATGTATCGCTGGCTACGCCCCTGACTAGTAATTTTTTCCATAGCTAAATATGGAATAATTGTATACTGAATGAACAGTAACATTTATCATAATCTGCACATTTTGTATATACTTGAGATAAGATGGCTCTCTGTTACACTCTGAGCTAGTTCAGCTGTCTTTCTTGAGTTAAATCTTAAGTAACGTAAGAATCTAAATATAAACTAACTCTTTGAGCTCTTAAACAAACCGAAAAGGTTAAACTACAGTGTAAACAAACATGGTGGACATGTGGAACTACAGCAATAGGAACGGTCCGTACGGTATTTATACGTGAATCGTAAGAAATTTTCCGAGTTGTCCCGATTGGTACTACAGCAACCCAGCCTTGCAGCGGGGTTGAACTTAAGTACACTCGAGTACACTCGAGGGTTAAAACTCGACTCCTTTTGCTGCAACTCTAGTTAATTGAGTTTTAACCGTCGTAATTCAGCTGAACTCGCTCTCTGTATTATCTGTCACATGATGTATCAAACTCCTCACATCGTTTATCTCCCTTACCAGTCTTCACACGATGAAATTCACAACTTGTATTGTTTGTAATATGTTCTATTCTTATGTTCGAGTAATTCCAATAAATCAATAATATAATTAAAAATCAATATTCAAAAAGTAAAAATTTGTCAAAGTTTTCTTGCAACATTAATTTCATCGGATGTCATATTCTGAAAAGGGAGATTACTGTGTATGAGATTGGCACAATGTGAGGTTTATTTTGTTTGCTTACTTCCCTTGGCAAAAGGTTTAAGTTTAGTACTTTAGTTGCTTCATACTTTTGTTTTTTATTTTTATTTGATCGAATCCTGTTACATTATTGTGTGTGGAGTACTTAGATGAAATACATGATAATATACCGTATAGCGGGTTACAGAGCTACAGATAAGGTTTTAGTGCATTGGGTATTTTACCCCCGAGTTTCAATTTTGATTGGGTTTTGACAAATTTTAATTGGGTATTTAATAAAACTCAAAGGGTAAATAAGCTTTTATGTACTATTTTTCACTATAACATCCTTTTCTATTTGGGTATTTCAAATTGTCTTTGCTTTTTCTCACTCCCTCCTCTCCAAATCTATTGGGTTTTTAAGAAATTTAATTGGGTAATTACCCCAATACGCAGCTTATCTGTAGCTCTGGGGTTATTTCTGCGGGTAAAAAATTTTGCGATTTGGGCCTAAAATGGGTAGGTTTTAATTCTGCGGTTTTTATTTCTGCCACCTACCAGAAAATTGGGATTTAATTTCTGCTGGTTTCAGAAACCGGAAGAAATTTCTGCTAATGGTAAATAGCTACCGTATTTACTACGGCATGATTATCAACATGATAACGCTGCTGGTATGATTTCAATTACATGTTACATTCCGCATCTCTTGGTTGACCTCTTCAAGAGCAGCTGTCCCTTATAACTCGGATAAGCCATAGTGGACAGGGTCCTTCCTCCTGAAATACCTCAATATACTCATATTGCTATATTGTTTATAAAAATTAACTCGATGCAATTAAACAAAAACTACAGTGTTGCAAACTGAACCAGTTGTCAAACTTACATCAACGTCACATCTATAATTGAGGGTAAATACCGATATAACACATACCATTCATTAATTGTTAAACAAACAAGCGAACAAAGGCAGTCGATCACTACGTGTGAAAAATACGACGGTAACAAAACACTAGGAAGATATAGATTAAAGGAATTTTACCAGTATATTGAAGCAAAATATGGAAGTTAAATTTTGCGAACAAAATGTTTACTGAAGTTTAATTTTGCAGAATTTAATTTTACGGGACAGCCTCAAACCATAAAAAATGCAGAAATAAAAACTCGCAGAAATTACACGCTATAGGGTATAGTTATTGGCATGCATTTCTAAGGTTTTATCCAAGTTCACTAATTTTCCTGGATGAAAGCTATATATTATTTAGAATAATGCATGTTTACAAGCGTTTGATGTTTTTATCAAGAAGCTATAATTGTAGTACTGCATGTATATTGTATAAGGTGATATAACAATGAGATCTGCATGAGACATCTGAAAATTATAGATACCGGTATACAGACAATCCATATCTCTTTGATCTTTTCTTTCATTGTTTGTTTTCTGACTATTCAAGTTGAATGGAATTTATGAATACATGTAGGCCCTAGTTTGTTTTTATTGACTTGAGAAAAATTGTAAACAAGAAGTGATAGAGCACAGGCCCTCAATGCGATGTTATGGTCAGGAAAAACATATTACTCTAAAATGGCATCAAGGGCCTGTGTGACCGAGGCGCATGTGTGACCGAGGCGCATGTGTGACCGAGGCGCATGTTTGACATTATCAGCTCAACCTAATCATGATACATGTATCACAATAATTAATTCACCATGATAATGCATAGTATTCACGATCACATACACATAATGATACCTGGTGCTGAGTTCATAAATTACAAGTTGGATTTCTTAAAGTTAATGCAGTTTTATACAATTTAGGAAATTAAGCTCCTAAAAATGGCAAAAGAGAACATTTTGTAAGGACGTCATCATATAACTGACATGAAGTGAAGTGTAGACATGGTAAAACTATTTGCAATGTTTGATGTACTAACAAGTGTATCAAAGTATTTGTTTATTATTTACATAATGAACGTATTAATAAAAACTAGTAAAAGAGAAATAAAAGCTTGAAGTTTATAACTCATATACCACCAGGTTCCTGTTCAAAACACTGCAATACATGTATACATATATTTATAATCCCTTCTGTACGTTTCGTTAAACATATTATATAATCTTGAATGTTGTGTTTTATATTTTTATGGCATGATATGCAATATCCCATACAGACTTGTCCCTATTTATCACTAGGTTTGATGGAGGTTGAAGGTCATACAAGGATAATGTTTGGTATTTTTCTTCTAAAAATCAGCTTGTTGGACTTATATGCATGTTTCTTTAGGATACACCTTTATTTAACATTTGTAGCCATGGTTACTTGAAATAGAAATTAAGTATCAAATGAGCTTTGTTCTTTTTTCTTGTAGAATATTTAGTGTGTTTCCATGGCAACAAATTTATATGAGATGTGTCATTAAAAGTATAAATTGCATGACTTTTTGGGAAAGTTTGGTAGTTGGCTTAAACTATGTAGACTTACTTAAAATAAATGCATTGCATGATAATTATAAATTCAAAGTTTGAAATAAATGATTTAATTGAAATTGTATAAAGACTTTGCTTCCTTAAAATGTCACACCCATACTGCTGCACAAAGACTGCTTCCACAAAACTATTGCACAAATGCCTTGAAATATTATAAATATCCTTAAAATACTGTTTTAAATTTTTGTGAGTAAAACTGATTTAAAATGTTTGTGAGTTAATTCAACTCCAGATAATTATTCATGAAAGTTTATGAACATTTTTAATTTTCGTTGTGATGAGATTATGGCTTTTTGTCATAATGGAAGCTTCCTGTACAGGACAATGAAAGAAGTGTTGGTTACCATATTTGATAAGTGTATGTTTAAATCTATTTTGTATTTTTGTTGCATATATTAAATGAGATCATCTTGTTTTCACAGAGTCTGAGCTAGCACCACAGATAGAGACAGGCAAGCTGAATGAACAGTATATGAGCTCTAGACATTGGTTAGAGAAACATGGCCTCACTGCCAAGAAGCTAGATCTATTTGATGCATTAGGTGGCGTGGCCTTCCATCATAGGGACGGGGTGGTGGACATGCAGAAACATCCATTAGATGAATATCAAACTGATGCTGTAAGTCTGTCCACTTTCCATTAACCCTTTACTCCAAAGACATGTTAGATTGTGTGCACCATCGTCATACAGATTATCAGAAAATATCTGATGATCAACTACTGTGTGTGGTCAGGGAAATACAGGTGGTTTTGTTTGGAAGTAATTATTTACAGTATTTTGAAAAAAATGTTGTTTGTTTGTTTCCAATTAACTGAGACATTCGTGATTGCATGGTCATTCAGTTGTGTCCCTGTCAGATTGGTCAATGACCTCTGACTTCAAGAGAAGAAAATAGCGTTAAAATTTAGAGACATATTTCCAGGGTAGCCTGTGAGAAGGGCCAAAATCACATACCCCTTGTCATTTGTTAGAACTTATAGTGATACATTGCTAATGTCTTATTTGGTTTCGTTTTTAGATACGATTCAAGAAGTTGGTGAATGCTAAATACTGTGATAGGTTTCCTGTAGTCAAGTGGAAGGATGGTAAAGTCGTCCATGTACAAGTGACCCCTGAACTCCACCGTACATACGAACAGAAAATGCTAACAGCACTAAGAGCTGTACAGAGTCGTATTGATTGGCTCAACCAGGGCAGTAGAGCCCTATTTGGGACCCTAATTGAGGACCAGATTTATATTGTTATTGATACCTCAGAATCGATGGTTCCCAGCATTCAATATGTGAAGGATAAACTCTTCCTACTCATGCAGGTACATTAAAGTTATATCTTCCACATATAGTGGGAGAGACACGTGCTACACGGATGTCAGAAAGTTTGTCCATGCTAATTCTGCTTAACCATTGGTTAGATTTCTGTTGAACTCTACATGAATAGTTGGTAGCAAGCCTAGTTGTACACATCCTCTGGCATTTTAGGTCAGATGAAGATTGCCAGAGTTATTGCCCTTTGTGGGAGACATACATTTTTGGGTCTAAAACCCTTATAGTTTAAAATACAATAAATGTATATAATAAATATAGTTTCCTAACTAAAAGTGCTTTATGTAGAACAACTATTCAATCAAATTCTAAAAATGTTGTATGCGTTTTAACCTTTATGATACAGCATCAGTATTATAAGCTTGTATATTAAACTATTTTTCAGGAACAACTTCGCCACAAAATGAAATTCAACCTGATAGCATTTAATTCCAAAGCTCAAGTATGGCAGAATCGCCTTGTAGATGTAACAGAGACGAGCCTGGAGGGAGCGTGGAGATGGATACAAGGTTTGTCATGTTGGGGATCTACTAACACGTACGCTGCCGTACAACATGCTCTAAGTGATCCTGGTACACAAGCCATCTATCTGTTAACCGATGGACGACCAGATCAGGTATGGTTTTATGTAATTAGTTGTCAATTGCTTGCTGAAAAGCAAGTCAGTAAATGAGGTACAATGTAGTCGGATAACTAATTTTAGGAAGACTCATTTGGTCCACTTACCAATGTATACATATATATATGAATAAGTGCTAAAACAGCTTAAAACACTAATATCAGTACTTCACCAGTACGACTTTGTTAATGATGCAACACCAACACCCTAGTTCACAATCAAATATTGATATATACTAGTATGTAGTTCCACATTTGTAACATAACAATGATAGGTGGTTTCAGTACTAAATCACAATCATTACTTCCTGGTCTTTGATAGGTTATCACTAGTATGAAGCTGTAAAATAATGGAACCAATAAATACCATGTATGCTGATTTTTATTTTTCAGCCACCAAAGTCTATAATTGCTCAAGTACAGATGCAGCACAGTGTTCCCGTGCATACAATATCGTTTAATTGTAATGATACTGAGGCTAACCAGTTCATGTATGACCTTGCACGTGCAACTGGTGGAAGATATCATTATTTCTCTGAAAAGGGCGTCGACCTGGAGGGCCAACCTGAGTCATTTGAGGTTAATATCATACATTACATATAAATGTAACATTTTTCTCTCATGGCTCTAGCAGATCTTGCTTTAATTAAATGAATAAATTTTTAACAGCTTTGAATAAATACTTTCTTTTCTTTCTGCTAAGTCCATTACTTAGGTCTTTTGAAAATCCACTGTACATCTATGTAAAGATGGTGAAACCAGATTGTTGAGTGCGGGGGTCCCTGGTTTGATCCTAAGCCGCATCATACTGAAGATAAAATATAATGGTACAAGTGATTCCTTCCCTACACACTCAGCATAAAAGGAAAGCTGGCTTCTCTCTCTCATATGCTTGTGGCAATGGATTAAAACGGTCAAGATTTTGTAGTTACAACATTCTCTGAAGCACCTTATGTTGCTGAGGTAGTAGCCATCCAGTGTGATTGATATAAATTCTGATAACTAGCGATTGTTGGGATGGCCGAGTGGTCTAATGCTTTTATACTTCCCACTGTATGGTGACCGTACAGTATGTGTTTGAATCCCACTATAGGGGCAAACTATTGAGTTGTTAAAGGTAAAGTTTGTAAATATATTTGCATTGAATTACAGAGTGAAGATATACGAATGTTGAAAGATGAATTGAGTAAAGGATTAGAGAACTTGGACAGAGTGGCTGAACTTCGTGATGAATGCGCTAAACTGTCATGGAAGAAAGAAATTGATGAGATGAAACAATGTAGCAGGTACTGGATAATTTGTTTGTAGAGATATTTGACATGCAGTATTTGATTGAATGCAAAGGCACTATAAGTCTTTGGTGACCTTATTATTGTTTAAAACCTCCTAAACAGTACTGTAAATCTCTTTTTAGGAGATAAAATTATTTCCTAGATTTATGAATGCCCAGTCTAGGTTTCAGGAAAGGTGTCTATGTAATGACTGTATATATTTACATGGATTTATGAAATTTACAGAAAAAACTCCATTTGCAAATAATAGCAAAAATAAAATCGGACATGCAGTATTTGTTTTTCTGCTATACTACTGTCAAGTCAATATATTTCATGGGGGTTAAATTTTCGTTGCACTCTACTATGAAATTTAATTTTCATGATTAATCGACATCCTAATTATAGAAAAAGGTTTTTCCTTCCATATTGTGCAGTCCATGCATTTACAACCCCACAAAACCACATTTTTAAAAAAATCCATAAATTTAATGCCCACGAAAGTACCTGTAAGTGATTTTACAGTATTACGATAATCAGGGCAATTCTATATATTCCTGAAATAGCTGTTTTCAACCATTACACACTGTTTCAAATAATGGGTATCATGATTTAATGTATATATATCTGGTATATTCACAGAAAGCATCCCATGCCAGGCACCGATCGTGTATCAGCAGTACCAGCCATGGATCCCCAGAATTTGTACAGATCCCATACACCGACTCCTCCACCGAGACCTAGTAGTGCTCCACCACCGGAGAGAGATATGAGAACACCAACGCCTCCACTCAAGGTCACAACCTCTGTGGAATCAAGAGCATTCACGTTAGCTAAACGACGACCTGGAAGTAGTCGTCCCAGCACTGCTAAAGGACCAATGAAGCCACTAGCTGCTGGTAGGTCAAACAGAGTTGTCTTTCTTGTGAAGTTTATTTTAAAATGCTGTCAGACTTGTTACCAAGACCACCTCTTAATTACAACGAAATGTTTAAATTTGCATTGTGTCCCCTGTTTTTATCTTCAGTAAAAGCCAGTTAACACTATCTTTAAAATATGCCTGCACAACTAGCAAAGACAAAGATGTCATGAGACTGAACTAAACTATCAAAATTGGCTTTGATTTAAAATCCCAAAATGAGACAAGGTGATGGTCACCAGTTCTCTCCCTTTGCTGTATTCCTCTACAGTATGCAACTGTATATATACTCCAGTATATTGGCCATGTATATATGTCCAAATTGTATGCCCATATGTGAGCCCAAAATTGGAAATAAAACATTATCTTATCTATCTTATTGTAACCCTGTGTCCTGTCCATATATCTCACTTAATACCATATTGTTCAAGGTCATACAAGGACTAGCCTGCTGAGGACACTCAACAGCCAGGGCAAGTTCAATTCTGATGAATGGTTGCTCCCAGAAACCAGACAACTGTTTGAGAAACAAGCATCGAGGCAGAAAACGCTAGCAAGAGGTATGTACCACTGTACTATTATGTTTTAAACTCTTCTTTTAAGTTTGTTACCTAGATCTTGAGATTAACAACATTGAGATTGATTTCTATACTCATAGACTGGTTCTATTCATGAAGAATGTGTACCTCATTTGCAAGTTAATATGGTAAATAAAATCAATGTAGTCCCTGTGTTTCTTTTATGTGAGAGTACAAATGACTGTAGGCTTGATAATAGACTTTTGCTTTTTATTCCTAGAAATTTATTGTCAGTTGTGTAGTCTTCAAGCATACAGTTCAATTCTTCTTATGTTATTTTCATTTTAAAGAAAGTAAAATGAAAGAAATACTGAAAAAACACAATAATTTGTAAATAAAACAATAGCTATTAAGGCAGCTGACAAAATGCTCTTCTCTGTTGGAAAATATGTCTCTTGAGAACAGCAAAAATGTTTTTGAGATCAATCTCAACACTTATAATCTCAAGATATTTATTTCCCCACCCACAGTGTGTACTGCATGCATCATTTATGTGCAGTGGAGAAATTTAATTGTATCTTTAGTTTTTTGTACGTCATTAGACAAGATTTTATTTTATATAAAACTCTAGAAAAGTTGATACAATTTTTGTCTGGCATTCTATAAAGTAATTAAGCACAGCTTGAGAGTCTTGATCAAGTGATACAGTTTTTCAGCAAAGTTATGACCCTTTAATTGTCCGAAATACCTAGTTTTCATAAAATTTCATGTTTCTTTTTCTACCTTTACTTAAAAGCAAGTTTACTTTTTACCACTAAAAAATGTTTTCCAAAATTGAAATTCTTCAAATTCATTTGTAAGCAATTTGGTAACTATTGTTTACATCAAACATCTTTGAAATTATCTGATCGTTCTACTGTTGCAAAATATATGCACACATTTGACTTACAGAACAAGAGCTTGTTGGTATTATATATGTGGTTGAGGAAGATGGTATGTTCACAGTTAGGAGGGAATTGACAGTCGACTTATCACTGGCTTTATCTCCTATCAAATCTTAGAACTCTATCTCTTAGTAAATTCACTCTATGTCATATGTCTTCCCTCGAAGTTGAAGGTCATTGGCCAATCTGGTTGTGGAAAAAATGGAATAACCAATCACTTACGACTGTCTTCCTCTAATGCAAACAAACACTTCATCATCCTCGTTCTGATACTGAAAATGAAGTACAGGATTTTCATTGAAAGATGTTGTTTTACAAATCCTCCTATCTCTGATTGTGGCTGGTATGATGTCAGACAATAAACCAAGCACTGGTGTGGTACCCAGTAACTCTGATTAGATTCAAAGTCTCCTTGAATCCATGCACAATTGAAAGTCGGACACACTAAGTGTAAAAACAATTCTTGAAAAAGACTTAAGATTACAACAAATTCCATCTTGACCAAAATAAAAACGCATTCCATAGAGAACGCGTCCGTGATACTATGATTATGTTCAGGCTGTATATAACTTGTCACATCACTATTTACAGTGTTAGAAGAGTATGGACTAGCTCCACACTTTGTTCACAAAGGTTGATATTTTCTGTGCACCATGCCATATGTAAAAAGGGCTTGTTTAAATAGAGATGCATGTACATCAGCATACTATCAAATCTAGATTAGTTGAGGATATAATGTTACTTTATAAATATTGTTTGTTTGTCAATATGTGCTCAAACATGTTTTCATTGGTCTATGGCATCAAGCTTTGAGATTGTCAGCCAATGAAAACTTGTTTACAAATGATTGATGAGCACCATCTACAAACATGTGACGGTTTCAACAATTTTTTAATAAATAATAAATATAAACTTTGTCAATATATGTGAAATATGTCTGATGCTTAATCTTTAAGATTGCAACAGTAGCATAAACAGTTTGTTAAAACAAATCATTAAAATCCGTCTTCTATATATTGATGCACAGAGTCCACTTTAAAGATACTAGAGTTGCTGATGACAGGGTAAAATAATGTCTCGAAAGTCACTGAGCCTTTTTACGTATGGTATATGCATTGTATGTGTAGTTATTTTGATGTGTACCTGTTACATGCTAGAATTACTTAGCATTGGTCCTGCATATATACAGGCAGTGATTGAGTTCATGCTATCTATTTAGTAGAGCTGATACTACATTATCATAGTGTTCAATTAGGACATGATCTTCCTCAATTATAGCCTATTGTTAGAGCTACCCACTTTGAGAGTGAGAGATCTTATGTTTGATCCCAGACAATGATATTCTAGTACCTAAGTTGTTAAAATAGTACTGGTATTAGGTAACACGTCCTTGTTTGAATCTCAGCAGTAAGTTTCTGAAGTAACTGCTGCAGTGTCAGGATAATGTGACTGGGTAGCCACCATGTGACTGAAATACTGTTGACCTGTGTGAATTAAAACAATACTTTAAAAAAAAAGATAATTTCTCGAGATTTGAAACTTGGACAGTCCTTATCTTAATTGTTATATCATTTAAATGTCAATCGTGTCATGTTTAAAATATCGTGGTCCAGTCCAGTTTGAATATCAATTTTTTGGTTGTAAATTTGCCACAAATGCTTTGTAGGTACCCGTAATTGGGTGTCCTCTGGATACTCTTAGGTGTGCCTTTATATAGACTAGTGTTAAGTTTCGAGTAATGTTTGATGTTCCTGATCTATATTCCTTTATTTCTACAGTTCTAGAAAACTACAACATGTCTCCACGAGTAGTTGATATAGGTTGTATAATAT
This sequence comes from Spisula solida, assembly GCA_947247005.1. Taxonomy (NCBI): domain Eukaryota; kingdom Metazoa; phylum Mollusca; class Bivalvia; order Venerida; family Mactridae; genus Spisula; species Spisula solida. The sequence continues at coordinate 32,527,888 of OX365950.1, read as the reverse complement.
TCATGTGCCTGTCTTGTCCATATTTTGTGCATAGCGATTTTACCTAACCATGTGTTGTTTACCAAGAATGTTGCAGTTGTATATGGAAATGTTCATACCTTATAAATTGTTATTTTGTGTAAAAATCCGTTATTCACTTGTTCATACTTTGTGCATAGCTTTTTACTTAACCATGTATTGTTTACCTTAAATGTTGCTGGTGTATTATGAAAAGTTCATATCTTATAAATGTTATTTTGGTAAAAGTGCAATCTGTTATTCACTTGTAAATACTTTGTGCATAGCTATTTAACCTAACCATGTGTTGTTTACCATAAATGTTGCGGTTATATAAGGAAATGTTCATACCTTATAAATTGTTATTTTGTGTAAAATGCAATCTGTTATAGACTTGTTTACACTTTGTGCATAGCTGTTTAAACTTAACCATGTGCTGTTTACCATGAATGTTGCGGGTGTATTAGGAAATGTTCATACCTATTATAAATGTTATTGCAGGTAAAAGTGCAATCTGTTGTTCATATCAGTAACTGTTGCTTTGTCTATAATTACATGTATAAGCATTGTTTACAAGATGGCCGTTATACTGCCCTCACACTACCCTCGCATTTGGCTCCGCATAAACGACAATGTGACCATACTGTGTGATCACATTGACATGGTAAAATGGTAGAAAATTAGAAAAAGTCATCATCCCCAATTTTGAAAAATTTGATAAACAATATTTTGAAATTATATCTACACCACAAATAGGTACTTGTAATGCAATACAGGTCCCTTAGCACTTCATGATCAAACCCAGATTTTTAAATACATTTTAATGTTAATTAAAAGGTCCAATGAATTCGCTTGAAATATTTTGATAAACAAATTCGTGGAGCAATCTCTGCTTTGAACAGAACAGATTTGACATGTTCCTTGTCAAGGTGATCATATGGTATGACTACATTGCTGAATGTAACAATATATCAAACAATCCCACATATGTGATATGTCATAAATGTATGTGCTTCAAATTTGCTAAGCTTATTGATCAACACATGCAATTCAGTTTGGAATCTGAAAAATTTGTTTCAAAATCGACCTGAAATGAATTAGTATAAACTAAAATGAGATGGTATGATCATTATGTGATAAAATGTATATGAGCTACATAGCTGTGCAGTTTTTGTTTAGATAGAGTGACATTATGTGTAGATATGTTCCTTGTGCATTAAACTATTATTGCTGTGTGTTGAATGAGGTTATGTTTGGCTTGATTTGTTAGTGAATCTGTAACAATGCAGAATGTGGTTCCATTTTATGTAGATGTAGATGCTGATCTTGGTAACTTCAAGTCAGTGTTAATTCCTGACTTCAAATGTTGAAATTATAACCAATATTAATATTAATTAAAAAAGATTTAATACCAAAGTACAACTTCATGATAGCCTGTTGGGAATTTTGATATCATTTCCAAAGTAATAAAAAGTAGTTGACTTTACGTTCATTACAAAACACCTACAAAAGATGTTCCTGGTTTGCATCCAAGTATTGATGTCTCATACATCGTATATTTAGAAGATTTTTTTAGCTAAAAATTGCATGTGTTCTATATTTAATTTGCAGTTTTTTCACCTTCTGAATTCTCCTGTTTTTTCAGTGGAAGCCCGTGAACAGAGGTATTTACAACGCCCATCTTACAGAAATAGAAGATTGATCAAGTAAGTCACTATGGTTATTGTTACTATAGTAACCATACATGGGTTTGCAATCATGTCTGTGATTGATTAAGAGGTTTTTTTTGTAAGTGTGAAGTAAAAAGTTATGAGTCCATAAACTATGTCCCTTGTACTCCTGTCTCCACTTGCACTGTGCTTTCTCTGTTGCTGGTAGAAGAATGGATTAGGAATGGTTTGTAAAAAAGTATTATGATAGTATCACAACATGTTAGATCAACTGAGTGCCATACATACCAACTAGCTGAACCTTAATTATCTTGCTGTTTGCTTCCTCATACATCAATGGTTAATCAAGTTCCCATTCAAGTGAAGAATATGCTGGTGAACAAGAATGTCTTTTTGTTGTACATGTGTATACCCTTTGACATTCTAACTATTACCCATGTATATGTTCTATCTCTATATTACAGATCTGGCAGTATGTCCACTAAGCAATGGTTACATAAACATGGTCTAGTTGCTAGGAAACTAACATTACTGGATGCCCTGGCACCTACCATGATCACACATAAATCTAAATATGTACCAATCCTGGATAAACATGTGCTGGCCAAGGTGTTTGATGAGGTAAGCTTATTATAAGCCATGATCCTACTTCAAGTACTGTACTCACCCAAGTACTGTACGCATCTGTGTATAAGACGCAGGTAAAAAAAAAAAAAGAGGGGAAAATCAAAGAACAAATGTTTGAGGCAAATTCTTTTAAAAATGTGATTTTCAGTGTTAAGGACACATCCTATTTTCACTCACAATTCTGATTTGATAAATGGCGGGCAATACTTGGGTTTATACAGTATCATTTAAATAAGGACTACAATTTTGAATTTTGTATGTGTCATATGAAACAAATAGATGAATGAATGTCAGGAAGTCATTGTTTCCCTGTCCTTAACCATTAGTCAGATTATATATTAATGAAAATTCACATGAATTCTTGGTACCAAGCCCAAGTGTGGATAATGTCAGGAACTTGAGGTTGGGTTATCTTTGCCAGAGTTATGGCCCTTTGTGGAAGACATACATTTTCGTGTCAAAAACCCTTCTAGTGTTTTGATATACTGATTCTATGTGTTTACAGGTACTGCCGATTGCACATGTGTCAAACAGATCAAAGAGATCCATCAAACTGATCAATCCAAATGGTGTGGGCTTGAAAGGTTATGAAGACAAGTTAGAGAGAGTTATTGTTCTATATAACAGGTAACTTATTATTGTTCTATATAACAGGTAACTCATATATGTTTGTAGATAAGTCTATGTAGTAGTCTGTAAAGGATTTAATTACTAATAGGGGAGAAACTTGTGTAGGCAGCCTAGCCAGCTCAGTCGGTAGAGCATTTGCCCTGTAAGCGAAGGGTCCTGGGTTAGAGCCCCGGTTTGGTTGCAAAATTTTTCTCACCTGGTTACATCTATCTGGGATATTTTAAAACAAGATAGGTTACTGATGCTTTCTGTGATGTGATAGGGCATAATGCTGTTGTTGCTGTCAATATAACATTATTGACAGTGATGTTGATGATGATTAATATGTTGCTAACTGTAGTTATGATGATTTTGGTAATGTTTGATTATTAATTAATAAAAATATTTATTTAAAAAGTACAGACTACTTTCAGTCATGTGTTTGTTCAGCCAACTGTAATTTTTACCTCTGATTATTGCGTTGTGAATGACCACGCACTACAACTGTCTCAGTCTAAAGTAAAAAAATTGCAATGCAAGCTGACTGTTACACTTCCCAAAAAGTCATTAAATTATGATCACAGAACTGTTATTCTGCATGTCAACTTGTGCATCAAGATTTTTCATTTCATTGGAACTAAGTTCAACAGAGTTATGGACCTTATGAAAACACAGAATATCCATGTTTGCTTCATGTTACGCATTCTTCTCTGGTAAAGAATCTACATATTGTTATTTACCAGTATGTTGTTATCTATTTACAGACGTTTAGACATGATGATGTGGAATGCAATCTCTCAAGATGTTCGTGATGAGGAGTAAGTTATTAAGATTTCATCATTTATCAGTTTTAGAATAAAATATTTCATTTCTGAGTGAAAGCTTATTATGTTAGTCCCAGACTGGTCTGTACTTTGAGATATTTAACCGTGTTATCCATATTTTGCATTCGTCAGTAGCAATTTCTTATTTTTTCGTCATTGTTTTGCCAAGTCAACATTATGCAAGGGCCCTACTTAGGCATTATGCCCAATCCTGAAAATTAGATGCTGTTCTCAGTGCTATTAGCACACATCCCCACACCAAAACTCTGTTCCACACATATTGTATTGTTGAAACTCAACTTATAAAATTTCAATGACACTAACTTAGTCAATTCTTTTCATCAAATAACTTATTTTGTACAGAAAACTGCCGTCTTTCTTGTTCATCAAATTACGGGATTTCCGAAATATTCTTGAAATGTAGGCAACAAAGTGCTGCTGTACATTAAAATAAAAGGGGAATATTGAACATAAAATAAAATAAATGATAATGAAATATCTGACAGGGAAGGCAGCTCTCATGTGAGTGCAATGTGACATTGATAATATCATTTATTGTTTTCATGCCTATTTTCCAGGTTTGGAGAGATTGACGGACCTGTATCATTCCTCAATAATCGTCTCTGGTTTATGAAAGCTTTGGAAGAAGCTGACTGGCCAGTGAATGAACAAGATATTCTCTTGATGGAGGACGAGATTGAAACTGCTGAAAAATATCTCCAACAATCCAAAGATTTACGCAAGGCTGCCAACAACAGCAATGATGATGATGACTTGACTGTGTATTCCGATAAAGATAGCAATGTATCGGGATTATCAGCAAGGTCAAAGGAACTATCAAGGTCAAAAGATTCAATATCATCTTCATCAACTAGCGCTTCAAAAGCTTCAACTCGATCCAAAGATTCGCGTAATTCTAAAAGCAGCAAAAAGTCAAACGAGCACTTACTAGGAAGCCTGGAGGTAATTCCTCATTATTGACCTGTTGCTACGGTAACCAATGTATCACATCATGTGACTGTTTAGCTTGTAACCGTGAAAACATTATACACCATGCACAGCATGGCATGTGCTTTGACTTGTACTTTCATTATCTCACCTATATGTTGATATATTTGAATGAGGGTTGTTTAATAAATTCATAGACTTGGTTCGTAATCTTACTACTCAATCTCACATACATGTAGAAATACAAACCATTTTAATATACAGCCTTTCTGACACATTTGCAGAAAAAAATGAGAAAAACCTGCATGAAAGGGGTATAAAACATTATTATTTAAATTCAATGATAATCAAATGAGAACATTGTCTATGAATTTATTAAATGGCCCATGAGTCATATCTACCTAGATCTACATTTTGTACAAACAAAAAAAAAGCATTATCCGTTTGTGTTTGTTCAGCTAAGGAAAATTTTGCATTTATTGTCTACATTCATTGTGCAAAAAGTTAAAATTTTGTAGATTCATTTGTCTGACATTCAGCTAAAATTTTTTTTTTATATATTTCACATTTTTTAAGTGGTGATGGCTATGTAATGCATTTATCATAAAACTATTATTTTGAAAACACTTTAAACTATTTTATTATCTACAAATACTGTAGAATCTACTGCTAGGTATTTTTTTAGAATTGAAAATTTTGGAAATAATATTTGCTAAAATATAGTTCTGATCGTTTTTTATAAGATTTTATAAAAAATGTGAAATGTCACATGATTTGTTACAATTAATTTCGATTTCTTTGAATACTTTTGTTTTTGAGGTTTAAACTTTTTAGTTTGGTTTTTTATTTGTCTGTGATGTTTCCTGTTATTGTTATATGTTATAAAAACAAAAATTAGTCTGTTATTTTAATGTTACTGAGTTCTATAAATTAAATGTGTATTATGTTATTTTGACATACGGTCTGGGAGTCTATAGTGCCGATAGAAAAAATCGACAAAATTTATTATGAATTCCTGTTTTGTTAATTTCAAAATCTAAAACCAGAATAATGTTTTTTATGGCAACTTTAAAAAGTTATACTTGTACATGTCAAGATGGCATAGTATTACTGGTACTGATTTAAGCACCAGATTCACAGACCGCGGCTCAAAAATGTATCAATTGTTCTTTGCAAAAGTACTGTAACTGTGCATCAGATAATGAAACAGTGGCTGTGGTTTTACTCAGAACACAATTGGTGTATGATCATCAAAGCTGAATGATTTCTACATAATTATCATGTTTCTATTATAGGTCACATTTCATGTGTTTTGTAAGATGTAATATGTATAGAGACATTAACATCTGCATTTTCTACTGATCAAAATATAAAGTCAATTTCTGAACATAAGTATTTTCAATTTTTTTTTAGAAAACAGTTATTTAAGAAGAAGTGTTTGTATCTTTAATAAGTAAATATTGATAGTTTGGTTTGTTAAAATCTTACAGCGAAGAATGGAACATTCTGTGATATTTACCAGTACATATACATTGTATGTATTGCATGCCTTATATTATGTGATATGTTTTACAGATATCTTCAATTATTATAGGTATCAAAAAATAAAATCATGATAAATATTTAGATAGTTCATGATTTTATCATTTATTTTATAAATATTAAATTGCATCTTGTTCTTGGTTTGATAGGATATTATATTTGTATGAAATTTGAATAATTTAGATGAAAAATTTAAAAGAAATCTTTCTAAAGTTTCAGAGTTGGTTGCATAATTTTTTATTGGTCTGTTGCTATGGAAACCCTTTATAACAGCTTATGTTTAAATCCTGGCATGTGGTATGGTTTATAGTCGCTTAGTGTAGGTGATTTTAGTCAATTTATACATAGTGTCTCAATATTAGAATATTGGTATGTTACTTTCCCTGCTGACAATTGTACTTTGTTCTTGAAAAGTCTGGTTAACATGGCTGTGTTCTACCAAGGATAATTTTGTTACTGTGTTACACTTAAGACTGTTCCATTATAATATAAATATCTTGTTACAATTTGTGTTACATTAGGAAAAATCTAGCGATATGTGTGACTCTAAAGACCATTGCTTTGCATTGTATAAAATTGTTCATTATAACTGCTGTGAGTGAAGGAGGAGTAGATGTATAACTATGAATGTGACATCAAGCATTATTCTGTTCCATTAGACAAATTATTCATACGTCATAAAATATAAATCATCAATGATCATGTAGAAATAGGATAAAGTCTAGCTGTAAGACTTTTTGTGAGAAAATATATATTTTATTCAAATTTTACACAGATTTTCATTTTTAAGTTGCAATAGTTGTTTTATTTAATCTAGTTGTAGATATTTTATTAATTGCTTGAGTTGAGATTATATATTATACACTGTAGGGTAGATTTTTTGTGCACGCAGGAGCTTGAAATTATGAAAAAGTATGTATGTTACTCAAGATTAATTGTTCACAGGAGCTTGGGAAATGACTTTACTGCCTTCCCTGTACAAATTTTTATCATAACGTCCTGTGAGCATGCATTTGTTGAGCGACCATGATTCAATATGGCAAACATTTTTAAATTTGTCGTAAAAGGCATGAACACTTTTCCAAGGTCACTCACTGTATGTCTACAAACGCTCAACACCTCACACCGACACTACACTTCCGTTTGCTTTTATTTAAAGCACATAAACTAGCCCCCCGTCATGTATTTGCACTAGAGTTGCACCCTTGACAACCAAGTCCTGTGTTGGTTAACTGTATATTATAAATAGTGTGTGAAAACCTGTACTTATATGTTTGCTCATTGTATAGATTAGAACTAGGTAACACGCTTGATTCAGACATTCTGTGTCTTCTGTGTAATGCCTTTAACCACTTGGAACAATATGTAATTAGTGACTAAAGTGGTGGTACCTTGCTGGCTTGGTATGAATTCGAAGTTTTTGATCATGAGTTCACTACTGGTAAATCCAGGTGTGGTCTTACTAAAGTGAAGTTCACAAATTAATATGTGCCTCCATTTGAAGAGTTCAAATGTTTGCATTCAGGCGTTGGGAGTAAATAATCTCCATTTGAATGTTTTTTTTCTGTTTTTGGTTTGCTCCACCTCCATTTGAAGACTTGAAATGCGTGTGCATTTCGACTTTGGAAGTAAATTATCTCCCTTTGAAGATTTTTCATGTTTTGAGTGTGAGAGTAAATTATCTCCCTCTTGAAGAATCTTCATTTTGGGTTGCTTGTTCCTGTCTCTATTTAAAGAGTTTGTATCAAAACTGGGCTTTCGTATAACAAGCATACTTTCAAAGTGATAGTTTTGTGGTTGTGGGATCATGTTTTGAATGCAACTAATGTTCCTTGTTGATGATTGGTACTAACAAATCATGAACCTTATTTCAATCTTTGTTACATTTTAAGGTAGATAGTTTTTCATATCAACTCATGAACGTGAACAGTTTTTCATTGATAAACACTACTAACACAAAAATCAAGTCTGTCTCTAGATACTATTTTTTTCTGTATTATTATACTATTCAGTATTATTTTTATACTTTATTTATAATAGTAAGAATATATTTTACATTAATTGTAGTTAAATACATGTGTTAGTTTGTGTCTGTGATAGAAATGATTGTTCTGTATATAAAGTTACACTATGAGAACTTAATGAATATTAACTCTTCAGCTAATTGGTACAAGTGCCTTTAATTACACATCAATTAGCTGACCGTGAGGGTTATTGTTTTGTGATACTGATTTTATTAGCTCAACATTTCAAATATTTCTGTAGGTGTCAAAGATATTGAACTATTAGACTAACAAAAACTCTAAACACTAAGCTTCTTGGGGTTGGTGCAAAACTTGTGTACTGCAGTTTTGATAAAGATTCAGTTATTATTGTCTTACTGCAAACCCTAATTGCTGTTCTGATATAATGGTCAGAGGTGAAAAATGAAATATTTATTGTTTTGGTTTCTACTTTCACCAGGGTATGTTCCTTTGGGACACATTTGCTATTGCCATGTTCTCCAAAGATGGAGACATCAGTTGTATGTCAAAGAGCAAGTTAGCACTGGTGGTCTCCATAGATCAATGGTTAGCGCACTTGTTGTCTAACATGGCGACCCAGGTTCAAATCCAGATGTAGGCGCACATTTGCCCACCATTTTTCAGCAGAAAGCTGACTGACAAATAAAGGCTGTGCTCCGCTCAACAACTAATTCCAGGAAAACCGGTTTAGTCAGCAGTCTGCTATTTATGACTGAAAAAATGAAAATATAAAAGCTTTGGTATACAGTAAATCTCTACACAATGGTTTATTTCGACTTAAACTCCAAAGATTTTATTGTTTATGTGAGTAGATGTGTATTTTGTAGTTGTTTGGATAGGAGTTTAAATCTCAGATCATACATGTATGTTCATTACATGCAATTCCTAAATGTTCTTACCTTTTTTCGGTAGACATCTTAACTCAATATTTTAATGGATTATTTTAGATGAAACATATTTGTCTGCTCCACTGAGATTGTGATATTGCACCTTTTTAGAGACATTGGGTTTGCTTTTTGGCTGGGTAGGAGCTAAGGCTTTTCTATAATACATTCATACTTTATAATAGTTCATTGTAGTTATAATTATGGGTGTGCTCCAGCTAGATACTGGTTTGATGTATATATATATACAAGCTTGACTTCTATGAGAACATTTGTCACTTTTATAATAACATGTAGCTTTTGTCTAGTCACAATTACTAAATAAATATAGCATATTACTTAGATTGGTGTCTGAATTAAATTACACAAGTTCATTATTTGCACAGCTTTTTGAAATATAATCTATGCTGAAAATGTATTCAAGAACAATATTGGCAATGTTCAAATATGCTGTACAGGATATAGAACAAGTATTGTCACTTGCATGTATAAGCAATCATTTATCATATTCATGAAAATAAATTGGTTATTATCAAAATGAATTCAAATGCTGGATTTTCATCCAAATTTGAGGACTTTCTTTGGAAGCATGGTTTTGAAACAGTATTAAAGTCTTATCATTTATTATAAAGAAATACAAAAGGTCATAAAAATCCTGTAAAGTCATTATTTGTCATGGGTTTTTAATTTTCACTAATTTTGTGGTTTAACATAACCACTTAATCTACTGGTAAATCCCATGATATATCCCTAAATATGGAAAATGGGTTTGCAATTCCATGTTTTGTAACCCACAAATTTACGATCCCTTGAAATTTCACTTTACCGAATTATTGATTGTAAAGCAGGGGATGATAATCTTTGAATTTATTAAATCTGGCCTTAATATAAATGGGGTGTTACAAAAGCAACAAGCACCTGTCATACACACATACAGGGTATTAAAAAAGTTTCAGACAGGTGGCTGCTTAATTGAGGTGAGCCAACCTGTAACACAGGTTGAACTGTATATAAATGTGTACGTTTTCCAGTGAGCAATAACCGGTATAAAAATGTATATGAAATCCAAAGGTGATTTTTGAATTTTCATTACTGTGTGTAACTGTTTCATTTCAATTAACAAAAATTATGCAAAATATACTAACACTATTTTTCTCATGCTTTTTTGAGTAATAGTTCATTTTCAAAATAGTGACTATTATAGTTCAATGATTTTTTTCATTTTTTATGTCATTTTGAAATCTCTATTTAGAATATTGATATTTTAGCATTCTCGTACATTTTGTACATGATGTGTACAACAGTACACAATTCTTGTAGTTATGTTTGCATTAAAATGTTAACGCAATATTAAGTGTTTGTTATCAAATATTGGTTCTTTGTTTTAACAAAACCGTTAATAAGACTTGATCCGTATTTTGATGTTCAGGAAGCGTTGGTGAACTGATATAATAAAGGTAAACAACCACCAAATGCCTACGCGGGCCAAATGGTGATACACTCAAGTAGTCCTTAAAAAAACTTTGGCTTGCCTGTAAATGGGGATATTTCTTGACAAGTGTGCAGTGGAGTGATGAAATTGAGTTTAAATGCATTGTAAATATGCATGTTATGTAGTGAAACTGGAAAATCTGGAATATCTTGGTATTCTTACATTGATACCAAAGTGAAAGTAGAATAGGGTAAAACCCGGATTGAATCAGTCTGGACATGTGTAAAAATAAGTAGACCATGTTTGATGGACAAAATTTTTCTAAGAAGATACATGACCCCCCTTTTTTATTGTATTATTTTGAAGCTCAAAGGTACTTCTTTAAAATGATATATGTCTTCCTGCTGGCCATAGACTAAAAGATGTAAAAATTTGGGGCCTACTATTGTAACTTTACATTGAACTAAAGAGCACATTTATTTGGTGGTTTCTAACCTAATAAGTGAATATGGGTTTTGTTGCTAGGATAACAGACACTGACTACTAGTAATTGAACGGTCTGTTAGAGATGTGGAACTAGTGCCTTGTAAGTGAATTCCTTCCACGAATAAATCATTATAAGGGTTGTAAAGTAAATAAAGGCAGAAACAGTGCACCTGAAGTGCAACCAGAACCAACAAATACAGGCAGAAACAGTGCACCTGAAGTGCAACCAGAACCAACAAATAAAGGCAGAAACAGTGCACCTGAAGTGCAACCAGAACCAACAAATAAAGGCAGAAACAGTGCACCTGAAGTGCAACCAGAACCAACAAATAAAGGCAGAAACAGTGTACCTGAAGTGCAACCAGAACCAACAAATAAAGACAGAAACAGTGCACCTGAAGTGCAACCAGAACCAACAAATAAAGGCAGAAACAGTGCACCTGAAGTGCAACCAGAACCAACAAATAAAGACAGAAACAGTGCACCTGAAGTGCAACCAGAACCAACAAATAAAGGCAGAAACAGTGCACCTGAAGTGCAACCAGAACCAACAAATAAAGGCAGAAACAGTGCACCTGAAGTGCAACCAGAACCAACAAATAAAGGCAGAAACAGTGCACCTGAAGTGCAACCAGAACCAACAAACCTCGGTATTACTAGTCACTTAGATAGCCGGGGGGGGGGGGGGAAGGCTGTCGTGAGTAACTACAGGTGTTCATGACCTAGTGGGTATTATTTAAAATCACTTGCCACTTACTGCTGATCAGCTATGAGTACAATCCGACCAGGAGGAATGTAGAATGGGTATGTGAGCTGACTTGCTGGAGGTCAGTGGTACTACATAGGTGCTCATAAATGCTCTAAATAATATCATTAGGGGCCTTTTGAGAGTGCCACACTATTGATCGGAAGATTGGACTTCCAGATTGAATCTGGGTCTTCATCATCTGTAAAAAACGTGTAAATATTGGTTTGTAATTCGGCAAGCAGTCTTCAAGAACAACCTTTGTTGAGCAATGACCCCTAGAGTGACCCTCTCAAGAGCAATAGCCTCTCTTGAGCAACATCTCCTAAGTGACTTTTGAGCAATTATCTCTAGAGTGACCTCCTAATGATTGACCATCTGAACAGTAATGACTCTTGTGAGTGACCCTTTCTCCAGCAACAAACTCTCCAGAGGGGCCATCACTTTAGCAACAACCTCTCTAGAGGGGCCATCACTTCAGACAAAACCTCCCCAGAGCGGGCATCACTATAGTAACAATCTCTCCAGAGCAACCATTACTTCAAAAACAACCTCTCCAGAGCAGCCCTCCCTTCAGCAACAACCTCTACAGAGGAGCCATCACTTCAGCAACAACCTCTCCAGAAGGACCATCACTTTAGCAACAACCTCTCCAGAGGGGCCATCACTTCAGACACAACTTTTCTAGAGGGGCCATCACTATAGCAACAACCTCTCTAGAGGGGCCATCACTTCAGACACAACCTCTCCAGAGCGGCCCTCCCTACAGCAACAACCTCTCCAGAGCAGCCCTCCCTTCAGCAACAACCTCTACAGAGGGGCCATCACTTCAGCAACAACCTCTCCAGAGGGACCATCACTTTAGCAACAACCTCTCCAGAGCGGCCCTCCCTTCAACAACAACCTCTCCAGAGCAGCTCTCCCTTCAGCAACAACCTCACCAGAGTGGCCATCACTTCAGTAACAACCTTTCCAGAGGGGCCATCACTTCAGCAACAACCCTTCCAGTGTAACCCTCTACATCAACAACCTCTCTTGAGTGATCTGTCTGAAATGACTGTCTCAACTGAAAAGATATGATAAACATTTATCAGTTAGACTTTTAAACACATAACAAGCTTGATGACACCAACAGTGTCAGGTACACACAAACTATTTATTTCCAATAAACAAAACTTGTTGAAATATACTCATCCTTAGCAACACACACTACAATGTACATGTAAGGGAGACAACTCTATCACTCCTGTTACAGTTATGTTTGTAGCCTAGCAACCACATGTAAACAAAAACTGTATCACTTGATCAATATCTTGTCCTCTCTTTATACTACACGCATTAAACTCTCATATGAACTATTGATTGTTATATCTTGTATCATACAAACACTTTAATCCCACAGATACCCAGTATTACCCTTCACTAACTGGACTTTAAGCAATATTATACGAATAGAAAAGACTTACAAGGTAAATTTAAGTTTCTATGCCCTTTCTATCTTCCCTTTAACAAACTTCACACCTTCCTATATATATTCAATATTTACACCTGAATAACTTAATGATTGTATACATTAATGCGACTATGAACGGGTACTTATGATTCTATATCGGTGTCTTGGGGACAGTTAAGCCCCGTAAAGACCTAATTAAAGGTCACGATTCAGATCTGGTCAGGCGTGTTTAAACTTTTTCAAACCTCACACTATAAGCACATTGAATGAGTTGAAATTGGCTAATATTGGGGTCTCCAAGTCAAATAAAATCTTTTGATTCCTTTATTTGCAAAGATCTTTTCTGTATGTACGCATATGTCAATAGATTCTGTAGGTATTAAAACTGAATACCTCAATTTGAATTAGCATCACAACCCTACATGTAGATAGTGACAAATATAAGTACATGTATCTAACTGTTATCAATTTTCAAAACTTGAAATTACACTCAAGATTTCATAAGTACTTGTAGCTTCAAGAAGCTTTATACAGCTAATTTTGTGAGCTGAACAATAAAACCATCATAATTTCTTAGGTCAATCATATCTGAAGGCACCAATATTGTTTAATTATTTGCAGTATCATTATTTCTGGTACAAAAGATAGACTTTCAAAGTCCCTTGTCTATAGGAGAGTAGACTTTCAAAGTCCCCTGTCTATAGGAGAGTAGACTGTCAAAGTCCCTTGTCTATAGGAGAGTAGACTTTCAAAGTCCCCTGTCTATAGGAGAGTAGACTTTCAAAGTCCCTTGTCTATAGGAGAGTAGACTTTCAAAGTCCCTTGTCTATAGGAGAGTAGACTTTCAAAGTCCCCTGTCTATAGGAGAGTAGACTTTCAAAGTCCCTTGTCTATAGGAGAGTAGACTTTCAAAGTCCCTTGTCTATAGGAGAGTAGACTTTCAAAGTCCCTTGTCTATAGGAGAGTAGACTTTCAAAGTCCCTTGTCTATAGGAGAGTAGACTTTCAAAGTCCCTTGTCTATAGGAGAGTAGACTTTCAAAGTCCCCTGTCTATAGGAGAGTAGACTTTCAAAGTCCCCTGTCTATAGGAGAGTAGACTTTCAAAGTCCCCTGTCTATAGGAGAGTAGACTGTCAAAGTCCCCTGTCTATAGGAGAGTAGACTGTCAAAGTCCCTTGTCTATAGGAGAGTAGACTGTCAAAGTCCCTTGTCTATAGGAGTTTTATAAATTGTCCGGACTGCTTTAATATATGATATGGATATGTTTTTCAAGCTTGTACTTAAATGTACTCAAAATTCAATTTATGATTAACTTACTTTAACAGGATTATATGTTTATCATTAATCTGATTAATGATTAATAATATTATATAAATGTATGTAACATAGTGAAATGCATATATACAGTACAACTGCTCTGTAGAGTAACATCCTGTGGGAGCTGTAAATGTTGGTCATCATTTGGAGGTTGTTGCTCTAAAGAGATTAAATTTATAGAAAATACCAGCATAGGGAAATTTTGAAGGTATTGTTGTAGAGGGGTTGTTGCTCTTTTGAGGGCCACTCTGGAGAGATAGTACTGTACACCTATCAGTTTGCCCCAGAGAAATCAATGGGTCCTAAGGAATTCCTAAACACTTGTGTTCCTGTGACCGCATCACGAAGTCTGTTCCCAGACATCAGAAAGCAAAAAATCGGCTTATCTTGCAAAATACAAGCTGCTTAAATAAGTGCGGATCTACTTACAAAATTGCAATAAAGACTTTACAGACTTTATTAGATGAGTCTATACAATCAATTTGCTTCACTTTGCTATCAGAGCACTGATGGAACAACCGATCCTTCATTTTACGTAAGAGGATTTAGTTCTTTATAAACAATGCTTAATATATAATCAATGGGTGTCTGGGCTTGTGAAAATAAACTCTGAAATATTGAACCAATGCCTGCTTCCTCAACTGACAGAAATTACTTAAAATAATATTTAGAATGATGATATGTACGTGATGAAGGGACTTTGTGGCTTAGTGATTATTAATTGTTTGGTTTAAGTTAGGTTACCAGTTTTCGAGGGCTGCTATCAGCAGTTCAGTCGTTCAGCCGTTCAGCCACCCTTTGACATTTAACTTCCTCTAGTCATTTGGTTACCTAAGGAAAACTGCGTTGATACTCCCTGGGGAGACTATTTCTCCTGGTTTGTGTGCAGCCAACATCACCACCCTCACAGGTACCAATTCACACCTTGGTCGAGTGGAGCATAGTGGGTTGTTTTTGCTCAGAAAAATTAAGCAGTGGCACAGACGGGGATCCAACCTTGCACCTCTCGATCCCAAAGCAGTACCTTACTTATAGGCCACCGCTTCGCACTAACTTATAATCTTGCCCCACTACATTGTGCGTTTGAATCCTGACTGGAATGAAGAATTTGTATGAATAGAATTTTGTCCATTCATGGTTCATTGCTGGTAATACATATACAATACAAGCATTGGTAAATGTTTTGAGTCTACAAATACGGATTACAAATACGGATTTAGTATTTTGAGAATTAATGCCCAAATTGTAATTTATATGAAAAAACATCTACATGTAGTTCAGTATGTTGAAAAGATGTTAAAATTCAGTATTTTGAAAATTTGGAACTTTTACCCATGTACTAATGTATAAAATAAGGCAAAAATGTATGTGTGGAATCTATTCAGCTAAATCGCTCAAAGTCAGGAAATCATCAAATATAACCAATGCTAGTCTCAATGGGCTCCTGACTAGTCCACCTTTGAACCGACTGCTAGGAAAAACACTACATTAAATCCCTGTACTAAATCAAACTTGTAGGTTTTTCCCATTTTTTACTTAATAAATATTTTATCTTGTAGAAGCTCCCTCACTCTAAACTCTTCCAAGTTTTAAACAAATAAAGAATTGTATATTTCCATATATATACTAGTACAATGTTCTTTTTGTATTGTGAGGCCTCTACACATTTATTGCTGGTGTATCGATATTACTAATGATTTTAAAACAGGATTTACAGATCACTTTATGTATGCTGGAAGTTGACATCTTTGTGAAGCAAGTTCAAATAACTTATATACTAATCAGTCAATAATTGCTTCATATAATTATGCCTGAAACCAGTACTTTGCAGTACATTTCAAAATCCCCAACAACATTTCAAAAATACCAATAACGTTTCAAAAAGTTCCAAAAGCATTTCAAAAGTACCAAGAACGTCTGAAATTGCAATAGATCTGTAATTCAAGGGGACACAAATCTAAAACCTAACTATTATTTTATTATGTATGACACTGTACTTATATTGATGGCTGTAAACTTTAGAGTGTTTTAACATGATCTGGTTGTTGAGAAATTCAAATGTTTGCTATTGAGAAAAGTAAATGTTCATACACGATAATATGTGCGTATGAGATTAATATTGCATGTTGAATCGAAAGCAATACAAGTGTATATGTCTTTTGACTTATTTTTATAGATACGCTATTAATGCGCAGTTCATAAACATCTGTATTTTTAGATAATCTTTTTTAAATATTGGGTATTTCTATCATATATATTAACATAATAGGGTAGCTGGCTTCTCTCTCTCACACATTTTCTGGGCAAAGAATAGCATCAGGAATGAGGTGTCGAGAGTGACTCATATAAGTTTAAAAAAAAATTGTTTCACATTTGACCTAAAATAAATAAGTATTATATAAGCTAAAAACTAACTAAAATTAAAGCAAAATACCCTAACCCTGAGAACTACCTTCTCACTATAAGTTATGAGGGGGCATTAAGGGAGCTATACCACAGTATCAATTTAAATAAAGATATCTCCATTTACTGTGTTTATTAGTTAAAATATTCTTTCGGGCCTTAGACTAATTAGTCCCATTGACTAAATGCATTGAATTTCATAGAAACCTTAATAAGCTGAGTACACGTATAGGTAGAACTGTTTTATTGACTGGACGTGTATTGACAATTCCAATACTCAATGAGCCATACCCATACATAAATTATAGTGCTCAACATTAATACAGCATAATAGAATGTTTAACTATAGGTAAATTTTCAACTCAGGTATCTAAGCGGGGGTATTTACTGTACAAACTCTATGGTTAAAGTGCATAACCTAGAAATATACCTATACAGTGCATAGATGAAAATAATTTGACAACAACGTGTGTTACATGTTTTTATATAATTTACATTTCGCCTTCATCAGAATGATAAAACAATGGGTGTGACGTCATGATGTTAATGTAACATTATGTCGAACAATTGTGGAAAACATACAATACATTACCATGTATATATACTTTTTTTTAAACTACAGTGCTGTAATATACGGCTCAAATTTTTATAAGGGTCAAGAAATCAATATGCTTGTCCTTCTTTCCCTAACCTGGGACGAGAATATATTCTTCCAGCCCTAACTACTCAACAAAAATTTAAAAAACATTGTGCAAATATTAAAGTATCATCTAATCTGCTGCTAAATTTCAAAAAATTCACGTGTTGCATTTCGTATGCATTGGCATAATGGGTCTTTTTCCAGGTAAGTGTTAGAAGCCCTATTGGCAGGTACCAAAGTTGCAATAATAACATGGACATTTTTTTATCCCTTTTCTATTCTGATATTGTGTTGGGCCCAAAATAAAAAAAAACTGACGCCATTTAGTTATCACAGACGCTTGAGTGCAGCACAAACATTTGAGTGAGTTGGGTTTGCAAGCACTTAGACATCAAATTTTGAGGCAATCTTTATTTGTTAACAATACCGCAGGTAATATTAGTTACATGGTCATCTAGTGACCTGGTACGGGATGATACATGGTCAGTAAAATTCGTACCTGGCGAGGCGAAGCCGAGTCATGGTACGAATTTTACTGACCATGTATCATCCCGTACCAGGTCACTAGATGACCATGCAACGAATTTACCCTACCGATGACCCTTTATAATGGATAACCACACTAAATTAAAGACCACCTCTATAGAAAGAGCGCTGAAATACGTACATTGGTCTTTTTTAAACCTCAATATAAAGACCAACTCAAAATTAGACCAGTTGAAAATGGCATGACTCTCAAGGGTTGACTAATTATTAAGATGTTATTTCAACTACACCCTATCCCAGACCGAGAGCCGCCCCAGACCAAAAGGGAGCAAACTCGTACAGAACGTACATTAGTCAAGGGAGACAACAATGTAAACACTGTGTACATAAAATATTCATTGACAATCTACACCGTGTTTTGTTGTCTAAATATACTTCAAAATAAATAAAATCGGCGACATACCTACAAAAGCATTTCATAAATGGCTTTCATTTTGTTTAGACATAATTTTAACCATCTCGGACTTCATCAAGTTCATGACATTCGTCTTGAATATTTCCTCCAGTAAACTCTGCGGTCTTTCCGCTCGGAAAATCGAAGATATCGCAAAGCGACACAGTCTATGCAGTTAGATGCTGGCCTAATTCATAATCACAAGTCAGCAACAAACATCATACAATTGTGCTTGCATATAATCCAAAAGTGCAACATGATTTCGCGACGAGTTTTTAAATTTACGATCCACGTCGACATGACTGCTCAACTCGGTGGACGATCAATCCCGAATCCATCCAGTGTCAACGCCTGTGAAAATGATACCCATTGATCACTAGGCGTCTGATTTTCATCTTAATTTAACTCGTATAGTTGAGCACACGATGTTTTTGTTCGAGCGACCTTGACTGGTGTAAACAGTACAGCTAGAGTTTCTTCCCTTAGCGCTAGTGACTAGGTATTGAAATAGGCCTGGTCACGTGGGCACCGGGTATTGAATTTAGTGACTAGGTATTGAAATAGGCCTGGTCACGTGGGCACCGGGTATTGAATTTAGTGACTAGGTATTGAATTTAGTCACCTGGTATGGGATCACATCGTGTCACCACGTGATCGCAATGGACCAATCACCTTCGTTGATTTAGCTACTAATTTGTCAGAGGTAGGGTAAAACATTATGTTTCCGAAAGTTCCATTAGACCAACATTCTTATTTAATTTGCAAAAATTGTGAAACAAACTCCAGGCTCTATACAACGTTTCGAATTTATTAATTGGTCATCAGGAACATCATTGTAGAAATGATATTAGTTGTATAGTAGAGAACTCAAACATAACTCAATTTAACTGTAGAGGTTAACTTATTTTGTTGAGGGCGGAGTCTGAGACTATAGGTTAGGGGTTCAGCCAATGAAAACCTGCTTTGCAAAATATTTTCCAAAAAATCACTTTCTCAACTTAATTTAAATCAGCAGTATGTTTGTAGATTTTGTAGAGTTTACAATGACAGTGTAGATTTAAGACAGTAAAACTTCATGATTGTATCTTTTATTGCATATTTATTATGTCTTTGTTTATAATGCTAATATTTTTATATACCAGATTACACTGTTGTTCTTATACTATAACAGATCAGACATATTAAACCTGTCATTTAAGTACAAAAATCTCATGTTTAATCATGTTTGAAATTTTACCTGTTCAACAAATTGTGCCGTTATTAATTCCGCTAAGTACATGACTTGTATAGTATACTAGACCTATATACCCAGGAGTGAAATATTGGTTTTTGTACGACACAAGGACATCAATGTTTGCTTTGACAAATACGCTAACCAACTACTAACGTTAATTTGTCAACCATTGATTATTCAGTGACGATAGAAATACGGTTGTAATGGCATGACACAATATGTATTATTTAGTTTTATATTTAAGTAACATGTTTGTATAATATTTTGAATCGGCTTAAATTTTCAAAAAATGCCTGGACGAAAGTATGATTTGGTGTGCGGTGATGAGGATAAATTCGTAAACCCGCACTTAAAGCGGGAAAAATTGAAACAGAACGGATCTGTAATTAGTCATAGTGAGACTATTAGTGTGAAAAGTGGTAGTTATGTGTGTGAAGTCGTGAAATCACCGAGAGCTCCACAATATGAGATACATTACGTGAAAACTCGTAAACACGGCATACAATTGGTAAGTTACCAACGTGTTAACTGGTTAATGTGAAGCAATAATTAACTTGAATTTTTAATGTTTTGGTTTTCATAAATATTTAACTTAAGTTAACTTGATTATGAATGAGAATTATTACTTATTGTTCAATGTGTATTACATTTCTATGATTTCAAGTGTGAGAGGTCTCAGGTTTGATTCCAGGGTGTGGCATACTCAAGTTGTTCAAAATGGTGCTGGCAGGTATATCTCCCTTGCTTGACGCTCAGCACAGTTCCAGGTAACTGTTGGTTCACCCAGTGTCAGGAAAATGTGACACTGGTACTCTGAAATATGATTAAAATACTGTTGACTGTATTTAGGGTGACTGAAACTAAACAATATTTTAACAAAAATTCTACAGTAAGGATAAGTTTGGCCACAAAATAAAACATTTTAATTCAGAGTGATATAATATTATCAGGTTAATTAGTAGAGGCAACAGTAAGCACATGTGTTGAGATTTGAGATTAAGACTCTACATCAACTTCAAGTTCATTTTGGAATTTGATAGTTTAATGTTAGAAAAAAATATGAATTTAGTTGAATTTGTCTGGTGTTATTTTTGGTTGGTCAGAATATAAACTATTACCAGTGAATGGATTCAAGAGTATAGGAATAAGTGTATGAGAATATTTCAATATTTTTTTGTATAAATATAGTCCAGGATTATGGTATTAGCATAACATAAGTATAAATAATGTCATTATATGAGTATTGATTTTGGCAATTATTTATGGCGAATTTGGCACTACATGATCGTACCTATAACACCTTGATTCGATACGGTGTATAATTTTGGTGTAAATTACTAAACTATGGGTTCCGCTTTGTGCTTTAAAACTTAAATAAAATGAATAGAAATATATTGCTATTGGAAAAGCTTATATAGAGCAGGTTACCAACTTTCATCTGCGACAATGCCCTGCAAATCAATCGGAAGAAGAAAAATTTAGACAAAATTTAATGCAGGTTCATTTGTTTGGGTATATTAAAGCTTTCCACAATGTACAAATGGTAAACATTCAATCAGCTTAAATATATTTTATTACCCAAAATAAAATAAACAATTACTGGCATACAAATTAATATAGATAAATACATTTTATATGCATGGGTATCATACATGCCAGATCTCCTGCATCATGCGTGAGTCTCCTGCAATTGAGACTCTATTCCTGCATGATCAGAGGCCAATTTATCAAATCTCACGCATTTCATGGACAAACTGGAATCTGACATTTTTGTTTACCTTATGAAAATGATGACAAATATTAGTTTAAATTGCTACATGAAGCATGCATGGTATTGTCATCAAATTAAGATAAGTGAAAACAGCATATAAACTTCAATACTTTAAATCTAAAGTTTCAGCAAGGAAAATCTCCTGCATTTCAATAAAATCTCATGCATTTCCATCACCAATCTCACGCAAAGGGGTCTGCGAAACATGGCATGTATGGGGTATAAGGGTCCAGCCACAAGCTCCAAAACTTAGTTATGGCTCTCCCCATGTCAGAGTAAAATTCAATGCTATGATAGCATACTTTTATATTGTTTTCTGTTCTTTTTATTACCTTTTATTGTGTTCAATGTACATGTATTTATTTAATGCTAACTGATGAGATATGGAGTTCTATCAGTGAAATAAAACCTATATCAGTCACTGGTTATCACCTACAATGTGACTGATATAAGCTCCGCCCCCTCACAGGGACTACTTTAATTTACCAAAATCTCAACACTAAAATGTCTGTAACTTTTTTATTACTGAACGGAAACATGTCATGTGGGGGTTTTTATTCTTAGTTAGACCATTTCCTACAAGTTTGTGTATGATTTAATGCAAAACTCTCAAAAAAGTCGTTTTCACCTATTCACCATAATCCAAGATGGCGGATTTTGAAGTGAAAAATATGAATGGAATAACATATTCATACGTAGCCTAACCACAGTGGTAATTTGGCATAAATAGTACCAGTTTTGACACCATAAAAGCATTAAATAAATAGAATATTTGTTTGTTTTGATTGAATATTGTTAATATCTCATCTTGTAGTGATAAAATTTTAATATTTTCACTCGCGCTACGCGCTCTTGAAAATATTGAATTTTATCACTACACGATGAGATATAAACCATATTCAATCAAAACAAACAAATATCCTCTATATATCAACAAATACTATAACTAGTGCAATGTATTAATATTGAACTTAAAAAATGAAGTTACTTTCGCTATAATTTTTGCATAAACTATATATGCATTATAATCACGAGTTTTATTAAGACATTCAATCTTACATGTTAAAATGTAATAATAAATACATGTTTAGGTAACATTGAAATTGAAAAACAGTTGTTAATCCCTTACTACATTATAAAATTTAAGACACTTATAAATAGATGATGTCATCGACGTAAAGGTCCTTAAATGTTCTGAACAAAACGAAAATGACTTAAATATGTGTTATGTGAAATAATCTTGACCGGTTTTAGAAATAATTGATAGTTTGCATTATATATTGAATGACCCTCGTATAACCATATAACTATTTTAAATGTGACCCTTGTATGTGCACCTTTTGTATGAGTGTAATAAATAATTAAAATGTAACATTTAAAAAAAATTGATCCCTATATGTATAAAACATATCATTGTTTAAAGGGTTACAGTTTGTTAACTTTAGTATAAAATATCACAAGCGTGTGACAAATTGGTCAATCAAGATAGCTCCTTCTAGATAATGTTTTTCATAGGTTAATCCTAATCCATGTTTAATAAGACAGGTATACAAATATGTAATCTATCATATTAATCTCAGCTTTTTATTGCTAGATAAAACCTGTGGATAAACCCAAACTGTGGATAAACCTGGTAAACCCCAAATGTGTAATGTTATATTACATGACTAGGTTTTATGGATATTTCAATTTCTAAAGGTTTCTTATTAAACAGAAGAAATTTGAAACTTAAGTGAAAGTAAATCTATGGAGTACAAGGATTGAATTTACTTCTGGTTACCATTGACTTTATGTAATATTATGAACACGTGTGGATTATTTACATACTTCATGTTAACAGGTTTGTACTTAATATAGGCTGATATTTAAGAAATACAAATCTGTTCTTGTGGTTTATCGGATGCAGAAAATTAAAGGACTGGTGTGAATATATATTTAAATGGTAATTTTAAAATGTTTTATAACATTTCATTGCTGACAACATGGGCATCTTCTCAAGTTCTCTATCATGCACTATCACCCAAAAACTAAAGTGACTAACCTCTTCTGGGGACCTCCCCCATATGGATAGCGCTTGATTGAAACATGCAATGGTAATGAATTTTCGTTAAATAAGACTTACACACCAACTTGATTATTTGACAAAACTTGGTTTAATTTCATCCAACCGAATACAAACTGTGGTTACTATAGTAACCCAACAAAGGGTTACCCGGCCCAACCCAAGTTCTTTGTGAACTTTAGAGTGTTGATGTGGCAGTGTTCGTGGTATAGTTGACTATTTTCAACTGAAAGTATTTGATAACGTTATGTCTACATCTACGTAACGTTTTTATAACATTTGTTGTAATTTCTGTACTATTACTGTGTTTGAACCGTTGTTTAGTGACATCGGGTGTGTTTCCGTAAATAACGCAATGGAATTGAAGTTATTAGAAAAAAACGGATTATGATACAATTTCGTAAAAGTATTAGTCATACACCTATAAAACTAAAGAATCTATCTTAAAGAAGCCTTGTGGGAATATTTGTATCGCTGGATTTCTGCTTTTAAACGGTTCTGTGATGACAAGAACCATCCCGTGATGATCCGAGGCCAGGTCAATCTTGCGTCAGAAACAGGAAAGTGTCGTCGGTTAAACACCTGTTGGACGGTAAACACTACTTGAAGAAAAACTCATATTATGAATGCGAGATCATGCGAAATTATCGTGGATATAGCATTTAACACCACTACCGAACATCTTAAAACGTTTAGTTGGTGTGCTCGCATGACTTTATTGCTTCAAAACGATGATCAAATGGAGAAACAGTGTCGCGTTTTAGGAGCGAAAATGGCGTAATGTCACAATATTTTGACGTCGACTTGGGCCGACTCGCGTTACTCGTACTTATTAAAACACTAATAGTATGTAAACCCTTTGTCGCAACAAGTTGAAATTTCGTATGCGGAAAAAGGACTGGTGTGAATGTAATCCTGTAAGTTTTCATCAATATCTGTTCGTTAGTTTCCAGCAATAACGATCGTCCGGGTATTAAATGAACGGCCCTCGTATATGGTGTCTTGTGATATTGTACCATAAGTCAGGATACATAGAGGTCTATGTTGTGTTGTGACATTGTACCATAAGTCAGAGGTACATAAAGGACTATGGTGTGTTGTGAAATTGTTCCATAAGTCAGAGGTACATAGAGGTCTATGGTGTGTTGTGATATTGTACCATACGTCAGAGGTACATAGAGGTCTATGGTGTGTTGTGAAATTGTTCCAAAAGTCAGAGGTACATAGAGGTCTATGGTGTGTTGTGATATTGTTCCATAAGTCAGAGGTACATTGAGGTCTATGGTGTGTTGTGATATTGTACCATACGTCAGAGGTACATAGAGGTCTATGGTGTGTTGTGACATTATTCCATACGTCAGAGGTACATAGAGGTCTATGGTGTGTTGTGATATTGTTCCATAAGTCAGAGGTACATAGAGGTCTATGGTGTGTTGTAATATTGTACCATACGTCAGAGGTACATAGAGGTCTATGGTGTGTTGTGATATTGTACTATAAGTCAGAGGTACATAGAGGTCTATGGTGTGTTGTGATATTGTACCATAAGTCAGAGGTACATAGATTTATATGGTGTGTTGTGATATTGTTCCATAAGTCAGAGGTAGATAGAGGTCTATGGTGTGTTGTGATATTGTACCATAAGTCAGAGGTAGATAGAGGTCTATGGTGTGTTGTGATATTGTACTATAAGTCAGAGGTACATAGAGGTATATGGTGTGTTGTGATATTGTACCATAAGTCAGAGGTACATAGAGGTCTATAATGGTGTGTTGTGATATTGTACCATAAGTCAGAGGTACATAGAGGTCTATGGTATGTTGTGATATTGTACCATAAGTCAGAGGTACATAGAGGTCTATGGTGTGTTGTGATATTGTACCATAAGTCAGAGGTACATAGATGTCTATGGTGTGTTGTGATATTGTACCATAAGTCAGAGGTACATAGAGGTATATGGTGTGCTGTGATATTGTACCATAAGTCAGAGGTACATAGAGGTCTATGGTGTGTTGTGATATTGTTCCATATGTCAGAGGTACATAGAGGTCTATGGTATGTTGTGATATTGTACCATAAGTCAGAGGTAGATAGAGGTCTATGGTGTGTTGTGATATTGTACCATAAGTCAGAGGTACATAGATTTATATGGTGTGTTGTGATATTGTTCCATAAGTCAGAGGTAGATAGAGGTCTATGGTGTGTTGTGATATTGTACCATAAGTCAGAGGTAGATAGAGGTCTATGGTGTGTTGTGATATTGTATTATAAGTCAGAGGTACATAGATTTATATGGTGTGTTGTGATATTGTTCCATAAGTCAGAGGTAGATAGAGGTCTATGGTGTGTTGTGATAGTGTACCATAAATCAGAGGTACAGGTCTATGGTGTGTTGTGATAGTGTACCTTAAGTCAGAGGTACAGGTCTATGGTGTGTTGTGATAGTGTACCATAAGTCAGAGGTACAGGTCTATGGTGTGTTGTGATAGTGTACCATAAGTCAGAGGTACAGGTCTATGGTGTGTTGTGATATTGTACCATAAGTCAGAGGTACAGGTATATGGTGTGTTGTGATAGTGTACCATAAGTCAGAGGTACAGGTCTATGGTGTGTTGTGATATTGTTCCATAAGTCAGAGGTACAGGTCTATGGTGTGTTGTGATATTGTACCATAAGTCAGAGGTACAGGTCTATGGTGTGTTGTGATATTGTTCCATAAGTCAGAGGTACAGGTCTATGGTGTGTTGTGATAGTGTACCATAAGTCAGAGGTACAGGTCTATGGTTCAGTTTGATATCCTACTGGTTGCCATTCAATCTGATATACCAAGTTCAGTTTGAGGATGTTTTTGTTGCTGTACTGATAACATTAATTTTCTTCTGCTATTTTTGTTGAAAAATATCAACACCATACTAAAGATATATTTCAATGTTTTTATTTAAACATTAATTCTTTTGAAGTTTTGATTTTCATGTAGATTTTTAAAGTGATTCAAATAAAGTCTTAAGTTAAGCAAATAAAATATGTTTTAAAATGCATCTAAAACCCTTTCATTACTTCTCAAGGTATTTTAAATTAATGAATCAGAAAATTAGAAACATTATTGGATATGTTAAGATTAATTTAATTTACGATGAGTATAAGGCATTTGACTTTGATAAATTTTCAATTACAGACAATTTCAATGCTAATTTACTGAATTTGTAGCTTTTTATTGATACAGAGAAGATGTTAAAGACCAAATTGCAAAATTTAGTGTCTTATCTAAAAGTGTTTCTGGAAAGTACAATAGAAGCACACATGAAGCATATTCGTGATTCATACATAAAATCCCATTTTAAAGAAGAACAAAATAATGCTCAGTGGAAGAAGTACCATTAAAGCTCCCCTACAAAACCATACACCTGAATATTTGTAAAATATAAGCATCTAGTTCCATTTTTATTACAACCCATTAACTTAATATGAGTTATGGCCCTTTTTGATTAAATAAATGTTGGGATATCTTAAGGGAGCTGTTTAAAAATATGTGTCTGTTACATGGGAAGATGCCCAATGCATTGTGCAGTCAATAAACATGTACCTGGTTAATTCTGTTAATGCAAAGAGAATATTTGCACACATTTTGTGCAAACAATTCCATGTATGACATGCAATATATTAGTACTTATAAATGATGGATGGCTTAAAGGGACTGCCTCACATATTGGTGTATTGCAAAAATAAAATTAAATTGTCAAATATTCATGTAATTTTGGTATAGTTTCCTGTATATGACATAAACAACCACATTGACATAAAAATAACTTGGGAAACATTGGCATTTTGAAGTAATTTAGCATTTTTACACCCAAAATTCTATAGGGTATTAATACCCTATAGAATTAGCACTATTATCACTTAAATTGCCTGAAATTTGTTTCCATTTGATGAAAACGAATTGCGAAACGAACCAAATACCTCACAGATGCTTTGGCTTTAGTTTGTTGAAGTTACAGTTTGATCATGTGTGAATTACATAATTCACAAAACATTTTGGAAGGAAACTCTGCGATATTTTCAAACAGAAAAATACTGAGTGCCAAATTTCAAGAGTGATTTAAATTGCTTATATGCCATAAATTTTTCATAAAGCAACCATCAGTGGCTTTCTATTATATGAATACTTGGTTAGGTAGGAAAGATACGTCATACAAAAATTTTAGCCTGATCTGTGAGGCAGCACCTTTAAAATACAAATATTGCACTTAATGTTCATTCAGTACATGTCTGTGGTAATGCTATCTATCTATCTTGTGGTATACCTTGAATGCTATTTTACAGTATACCGATAAATAGATCAGATTATAACAAGTTGTATATACATTTTTAAAGTCTAGATTGTAAATCCTTCAATAATTACTGAAATATGAGATATTTAAACTTTAAAGGGGAGGCACGGGCAGGCACTGGCAGGCTTCCATAGCTCTCTCCAAACAGACTCATTGGTGACCTTTTATAATAACATGCTTGGTGAACTAAGCACTGATACACAAGACTACCTCTGGGTTTCCAACCAGTTTGTCTTAAGTTGGGTGGGAAACACTAACTTGTGGTAATGCACAAAATCTTTTGACAGAATGAAAATTCTTCCATAGTACATGTACCCAGTAGTTAAGTTAAGCGTGAACAACCTCCTTTCATTGTGCAATACACTGTCAATAACAGGTACATTGTACAATATATTGACCCCACCTAAATCAATAACTCTCAACCATTCTTCTCAGATTTATTACACAGATACAATTTCCTAGGGAACTTAATTGTTAATGGATGTTTAAACTGGTTTTATGGTGACTTTTATAATTCTGTGGATATATGTGATATTAACAGGTAAAGGCACAGAGGCTTTTCTATTGTTATTTGTTTTTTATGTTATTTTCAATGTTGCCCCCCCCCCCCGACATTGGCAGGACTTGTAGTAGATATTGTCAATTATATTATACCCAGGGGTATCCGTATACAAGTATATGTTACATACAGTAGGAAATAATGTATACATGGCTAAAATTTTGAAGCACCAATGTCCTTAAAGTATTGACCAGGTCACCATGTATAAACCAAATCGCTGCTATACTCATTATTGTGATACTATACAATTCAACGTGTACTCATTATTGTGAGTGAAACATCTGATGATTTTCCATCACTGTACTCATTATTGCAATCCTATACAATTCAACATGTACTCATTATTGCGATAACCCGAAGTTTATACACTTTGCAGGTTATATATTCATGATACCAAAAATAAATAGTTTGCTAAAAAGTAAAGACCCAACCATATAATATGTTGTCTCTTTAAATAAAGGCTTTATTAATAGTAATAAAGACTAAATGCTGTCGACGTTCATGAGATATTAATCCATACAATATACATGTAATCAATTATGTAATGAGTAAAACATAGATTATAAAAAGATACCAGTATCTGGGTTTCAAATCAATGACCTCTAGACAGACACTATAAATTTTGTATTGTCTCTCAATAGGAAAGAATATATGATAAATAAATAACTCTGACTCTTATATCAAATTTTCGAGCACATGCTCTTCATCAGGAATTTTTAATTACTTCTTCTTATTTTTAAGTCACATCCATCTTGTTTATATTATAATGTTGTTATGACGTGACGTCATTTCCTGTATCATGACGTTCCAAATGACGTCACGTCATTTCCCGTATTTTTTACATACAATTTATATCTAGCATACATACAACAACATACAAATTATACCTATACATATATACTTAGCATATAGTACTAATTAAAATATCCTACATATATACATTAACACCCTTTTGTACTTTTATTATTTTCAAGACAAACTCACTTTAATAGCATATACAGACTCACATTTACTTATGCACCTTAACTCTCATACTACTGCACAAGCATACACATACAGCTTCCGGTCCATGTAACTCCCACATCTTTTACAAGATATTCAACTAACCACCTACACATATACATACATATACCCCAGTCAACTTTCTCACATATGTACATATACTTGAAACATTATTTTTCATATACTTACATTTCACATAATAATCCCTAGCAAATGTATTTCATTTCAATTTACGATGTCTTATTGTCTATCAAAAATTCTGCTTATTATATGTACATATGTGAGAAAGTTGACTTGGGTATATGTATGTCTATGTGTGGGTGGAAAGTTGAATATCTTGTAAAAGATGTGGGAGTATGGACCGGAAGCTGTATGTGTATGCTTGTGCAGTAGTATGAGAGTTAAGGTGCATAAGTAAATGTGAGTCTGTATATGCTATTAAAGTGAGTTTGTCTTGAAAATAATAAAAGTACAAAAGGGTGTGAATGTATATATGTAGGATATTTTAATTAGTACTATATGCTAAGTATATATGTATACCGGTAGGTATAATTTGTATGTTGTTGTATGTATGCTAGATATAAATTGTATGTAAAAAATACGGGAAATGACGTGACGTCATTTGGAACGTCATGATACAGGAAATGACGTCACGTCATAACAACATTATAATATAAACAAGATGGATGTGACTTAAAAATAAGAAGAAGTAATTAAAAATTCCTGATGAAGAAAATTTGATATAAGAGTCAGAGTTATTTATTTATCTAGACAGACAGTTTCAACATTATTTCAGTTCTAGACAAATTCAGTAACCCAGCTTTATCACACTCAGCCGACAAGTCTGTAAACTTAGCATGTACCGGAGTGCCAAGCATGAGAGCTAGGGAATTATATACCAGTTATATTGTTTTCAGTGAACCAAGGTATCTGGTGTCTGGGTTTCAAATCAATGACCTTTAGACAGACAGTGTCAACATTATTTCAGTCTTATACAAACTCAGTAACCAGTATGATATGTCACAGCCTGGGATCTATCTAGCCCCTTACTTCCCAGTCCAAGGCAGATGCCTATTAACACTAGATCATCACTAGATAGTGATACTGTCTATGTGTGATGGTAAAGCAGCAGCCCCAATGTACCAATCGTGCATAAGATTTCTTGTTTGTAATTGCAAGGAAACACCAAACAACAGACATTGCACCGCTTGTAAATTACCCACTTTGTATAAACACTGTAATAGTAAATTATATAGCACATGGTCGATGAATTCTCTTGGCAACCTTTGACAAGGTCAATGAATTCTCTTGGCAACCTTCGACAAGGTCAATGAATTCTCTTGGCAACATTTGACAATAAACTTTCGACAAACACTAGACCCAAGCGATCTCTGCTTTGGCATTATGTCAATTGTCTTACATGGATATACCTTGCCACCATATATAAAGCAATATGCATAATTAATGCCAGTAATCATTTACCTAGTAAGTTCTAATCACCTGTCGGATATCTGATACCACAATTCCTATATACTCATTACCTCATCAAGATGTGGTGTTTCAAGGCTTTGAAGTAAATGCAGGAATAGCAACAGCAAGGTTTAAGCACTTGCTATTTAAGATTACTTGGGTGTTTGTTGTTACATGTATAGTTAATTGTGGTCTGCATGTCACGAATGCAGTATCCATGTCACGAATGCAGTATCCATGTCACAAATGCAGTATCCATGTCACGAATGCAGTATCTCAGAGTGTAAACAAAGACATTGTTATTACTTATTGATTGTCGTTCACCAACAAATCTGGTCGCGTCGTTGACAGGAAGTTGTTTATTTCTCTGTGAATGGTTCACCAGAAACAACAATAAATGCATTATGATGGATGTATTGATTGTTGAAATGTTTGGAGTTTGCAACTGAATTTATAGGCATACCCATTCTGTTAGTCCAAACATTGTATGTACATGTTCTAGAAGTCACACATGTTGGATGGGATATGTTTGCTCAAGGACTGTGAGAGAGAGCTCCAAATGATTTTGAAATGAAGATCTTATAAATTTTGTATCAAATTTAATCTACATGTAGACTTATACAATGTATATCTTATGAGTTGGTTTCCGATGATTTTTCCTCAGTTCACCTTCAGTTAATTGTTATATTCTGTACTTGGTGTCTCCTGTGACAGCTAAATACCGGGTTCACAAATTCAGTCTGATCTCAGTCCATTGATAGCCAGCATATATTTTGGCTAATTGGAAGGGATGCTGGACAGACAATGGCTGTCAGACAAGATCAAGGTGTGGCTTAGCAGAAAAGAGATTTGAATTGCCCAACAATTGATGGCAGTTGTACGATCATCGACCGATGCCCATTTGGCACCCTTTGTCCAGGCTTCAATGGCACCTAGACATTGGGTACATATCAGATATATGGATATCATCTGGCATCCTGGTGATGATGGTATGTATATCATCTGGCATCCTGGTGATGATGGTATGGATATCATCTGGCATCCTGGTGATGATGGTATGTATATCATCTGGCATCCTGGTAATGATGGTATGGATATCATCTGGCATCCTGGTGATGATGATATGGATATCATCTGGCATCCTGGTGATGATGGTATGGATATCATCTGGCATCCCGGTGATGATGGTATGGGAATCAGGTGGTATATACTAGTATATATGCACCTCTATATCTCGTGTATATTTGTATTATCAGGTGAGGAAGAAACCTAAACTCGGCAGCAGATTACTACAGAAGAAACGTCAACATGGAGATCAACGTAGTGTGAGTAATACAGAGGATGAAGAAACTATAGCCTCCGAGACAACCGAACATAGCGAGGACGACAATATGGTCGGACTACGAGTCATTGCCTGCAACAGGCATGATGGACTTTACCACTCAGGTAAATGTTTGACTGTTAGATGTTCACACTGGTTTGATACCCAGGTCAGTTTTCTGTAATTCAAGAGACCTTCATGAATCTAGATTATGGTGATTTTAAACAAGATAAATAAAAATGAACCCTCAGTAACACTTGCTGGACATATTGGGTCATGACTGTGCAAGACCAAATTCAATACATTGTTTAGCCTGGGACATTGGGACGAAAGGTTACACCTATGTAAACCACATTGCAGATGCTGTTCTAGTTATGTATATACTTTAAGTAGCAGAATTTGAGAGGTTACGGCTCATCCGATAAATTCCTCTGCCTTGCCAGATAAACTTTTTCATCCACGGCACTAACCTATTATTCTCTATATAATGTTTGTTCAAGTATCGACAATGAAAATGTTGGCAGCCTTCTGAATTTATTAAGATATTTCCCAGTCAAATATGTGATTGTTAAACAAGCTAGAACACAACTGTCCTATAATGGCAAGTACCAGGTTTGTCCTGAACATTTACTGTCAATACTGATAGTATGAGTCACCTGGGTCTCATCAAGGCATTATTTATTTCTTTAACTTTGTCAATATGAATACATTCATAATAAAACACGATAGTGACCTGCTTGTTATTGGCAGAATAATCACCTATAATGTAATGAAAGAATTGATTTTTTTCCAATCTTTGTATAACTGAACATTGGCTCTTTTATATTAAGTTCTTTGTGTATTTAAACAAGAAAAATGATTGTATTTCACTCCAATTTTCAGTAATTGTCATTGAGATTTGAATTGCCAAGTGTCCTTTTCCAATCTCAATAATGACAGTTGTCTACATGTGTTACAAAGAAATTGTAGATGTTTTCAAAATGGTCCACTTGTCAGTCGGTTGTATGGAAAATTCAAGAACCTAAACAAGTTGAAAATACATTTGTATTCAACATAAGAAGTTGTTTGAAAACAGGCATTTGCATTTAGCAGTAACTATAGTCTCATTTATTGCAACATGTACTTGCTTAATTAAATACTTATTCATATGTTATTAACTACATCGATAAAACATGTATATAAAGTACGGGTGCCTATTTATTATGTGCAGGATTATGAGCATAACATGAACTGCATAGTTACCCCTAAACTGCACAGTTACCCCTAAACTGCACAGTTACCCATAAACTGCACAGTTACCCCTAAACTGCACTGTTACCCCTAAACTGCACAGTTACCCCTAAACTGGACAGTTACCCCTAAACTGGACAGTTACCCCTAAACTGCACAGTTACCCCTAAACTGCACTGTTACCCCTAAACTGCACTGTTACCCCTAAACTGCACTGTTACCCCTAAACTGCACTGTTACCCCTAAACTGCACAGTTACCCCTAAACTGCACTGTTACCCTTAAATGGAATATTACCAAGAAACCATGTATCCTGACTTCTGTCTGAGGGTTAAACGGGTTTTCAGTTTCATTATAGCAATGATCTTTGGTAACCTTTGGGTGATTGGGGCTATACAATGTCTCAGCAGCTCAAACTCCCTCACTTAGTTGCTACTCTTAGTTACAATGGAAAGTCTCCAAGTTGATGCATTCAAAGTTTATTTAACCCATTCCAGGTTAACAATCTTTGGGTCACAATTATTGTTATTCTCTCAAAGTTGGAAGTTATTGGCAAATTCGGCAGGGAAAAAACCAGATGACCATACACTTTCAACTGTCTCTGTCGAATGCAAACATCAAACCACAATCATTGCTATCTCCTTATCACACATTTTTCACTGTCTCAGTCGATCACAATCAAACAAGCTATCTACATATAGTTGTCAATATGCTAATTGTAATTTTCAGGTACTGTCAGCCATACACCAGATTCTGCATTTGCAATTGTGACGTTCAGCGACAAGAAACGACAGAAAGTTCGTACCCAGATGATCATACCAATGAGTGGAGCTGTTGCAAGACCTGAACTTGCTGTAAGTCATAGGCACATGTAATATACCATACTTCTTTATTGACAATGATTGTTGACTGCAATTGTAAATTGTATTGTACTGATAAATGTTTATTTACTATTGTTTCAACAGAGAAAACAATTAAACTGGAAATTTCAACCTAAGAAAATACTTTTAATATAAAATGAAACCTAGTACGGAAAATAAAAGTATAAACTCAGACACTCGTGCAAAAAAAAGAAATGTTTTGTTTTATCTAAATTTTATAAAAAAGCCAAATGGATCACTAAAATGTTTTCACATACGTAATTATGGTATCAGGAACAGCTGCAGAGAATATATTGTTGATTTGTGTTGTTCCTTTTCATCTTACTGTTTATTTTAGTGTTTGTGCTTCTAAGACTGTGCTCTGCTGTTTCTGCTATGTGCTGCTTGCCCTGTCCAATTTATGATTACCTTTTACATGTTTATGATGTCATTATTTTGCAGGCTGGAGATTTCGTACTTGTCCGAGTTTACAACCAGACAATTGATCAAGAATGTTATGTTCCTGGTATCGTTGAGGTTACACCTGAAGACTTCCGACAACACAACAAGTTCTATTCGGTGCTCCTATACAATGGACAAAGAGTGAGACATTTATATTATGCATTCTCTTTAACATCCTGTTTAGTTTAGTCCACCACTTAAACAAATATATTTGTGGCATGCTTAGTTGGTAGGAATTGATATTGTGTATTGCTGTCACTATGGAGTTATTACCTACTGCAGTTACAGCTTCTAATGCTAAAGAAACAGTGCATGTACCAGTAAAACACTTAAATATCCTTTAGTACTTGTATAAATGATCTAAATCAAGCAGTGCTTGTTTTCTGATTGGGATACGATTTACATGATTTGCACATTAGACTGGTACCATCGATCTCATTTTGCAGCTCCTATTGTTTTTAAAGCAAAACCATGACAACCAGTACATCCGGCATGGTTTTAAATAGCATTACCCACAGGATGTACCAAAATTGATGCACGTGAAACTCGCCTGGTTGAAACAAGCGCAGGGCTACACAAATCAGTACACCTCCGTTACATCAGTAGGACAAATAGGCTAACACAGTCAAGTTCACCTAAGGTCTACAAAAGATACTTGACTTCTCTTTGGTAAATGATGATGATGTATTGATGATATATCTGTATTCTTTATTATCCATGTAAGAGATGTGATCTCTGTAAAATCCTGTCTGAGCCTGATTTATACCATCACATCAAGCCTGATTTATACCATCACATCAAGCCTGATTTATACCATCACATCAAGCCTGATTTATACCATCACATCAAGCCTGATTTATACCATCACATCAAGCCTGATTTATACCATCACATCAAGCCTGATTTATACCATCACATCAAGCTTGATTTATACCATCACATCAAGCTTGATTTATACCATCACATCAAGCCTGATTTATACCATCACATCAAGCCTGATTTATACCATCACATCAAGCCTGATTTATACCATCACATCAAGCTTGATTTATACCATCACATCAAGCCTGATTTATACCATCACATCAAGCTTGATTTATACCATCACATCAAGCCTGATTTATACCATCACATCAAGCCTGATTTATACCATCACATCAAGCCTGATTTATACCATCACATCAAGCCTGATTTATACCATCACATCAAGCCTGATTTATACCATCACATCAAGCCTGATTTATACCATCACATCAAGCTTGATTTATACCATCACATCAAGCTTGATTTATACCATCACATCAAGCCTGATTTATACCATCACATCAAGCCTGATTTATACCATCACATCAAGCCTGATTTATACCATCACATCAAGCTTGATTTATACCATCACATCAAGCCTGATTTATACCATCACATCAAGCTTGATTTATACCATCACATCAAGCCTGATTTATACCATCACATCAAGCCTGATTTATACCATCACATCAAGCCTGATTTATACCATCACATCAAGCCTGATTTATACCATCACATCAAGCCTGATTTATACCACCACATCAAGCTTAGGCATACCAAAACATTTCTATGATTTATTCACGCTGCACAAACATTGCCCGCTCAGGGGGGGGGGGGGGGGGCATAGGGGCTTCACTACATGTCTCCATCTACATCGGTCTCTGGCAATCCTTTTCACCTCTCCCCAAGATAATCTGAACAAAAATTGCAATAATAATATCAGGGCTATTTAATACCCAGGCCTGCCTTAGCATCCACTAGGAAATGTCAACCTCAGCAAAAACTGTTCAGAGTTCCATGTGTGAAATCTTTGTCATATACCAGGACATTAGTGAACAACAGATTAATGCTACCACAATGCATGTACTGTTGGGGATTGAGGAATGTGTCAAATGATAATATCTACAACTATCATGTTGCCACAATGTTCAAATATTTATAAATGAACATTACTGATGACTGAATGGAAATTTTACTATGCTCTTTAAGGTAATGGATTATGAGATGTGTAGAATACCTTTAATGGAGTTGAATGCATTTGTACTGAAGCAGAACTAGTAATAGATTGTTGTGAACATACAAAAGTTTTTTTTGAGTTGGTTGCCAGAAGATCAATACCTGAAATAAAGGCCTATCAGTATGTGCTTTCTGGCTGATCAATACTTGAAATTAAAGGCCTATCAGTATGTGCTTTCTGGCTGATCAATACTTGAAATTAAAGGCCTATAAGTATGTGCTTTCTGGCTGAACAATACTTGAAATTAAAGGCCTATCAGTATGTGCTTTCTGGCTGATCAATACTTGAAAATAAAGGCCTATAAGTATGTGTTTTCAGGCTGTACAATACTTGAAATTAAAGGCCTATCCGTACGTGCTTTCTGACTGACCAATACTTGAAATTAAAGGCCTATCAGTATGTGCTTTCTGGCTGACTAATACTTGAGATTAAAGGCCTATCAGTATGTGCTTTCTGGCTGACTAATACTTGAGATTAAAGGCCTACCAATATGTGCTTTCTGGTTGTCAATACTTGAAATTAAAGGCCTATCAGTATGACTGTGCTTTCATACTGGTCCATACTCAAAATTAAAGGTCTAATTGAATGCGGGTTCACACAACTCCCTGCAAATCTTTTGAATTATTTTGTTTACACTTTGTCTTTGTGCTGGGTTGTTTAAGACCGCCTTGACATCCCACAATTTCTAATACGGTAGTTATACTAATTGTAGCAGGAAGTAGTCAGACTGGTTCATTAATTGTTATTCCCTTGTTTAATGGGAAAAATCTGTTACACAGTCTACTACTAATTAAAGGAAGGATTATACAATGTATATTACCACATTGTCAATTTGAGTTCAGATAAGTTTACAAGCTAGATTATAATATTATTGATCTATACTTGCTATAGGTTCATACAAAGTGTTATTATATTCTCATACAATAGAGATTATGATCACAATGTCGGTGTAAGAAGAACAATACAATCGTCATTGTTTATAATACATTTATTCCATAGAAATTGTCAAAATTGGTCGGCGATTAAGACAAATGTGTGTAGAGTTATTATAATGTCTGTTAAGTCTATTTATATGAATGGAAACAAGACCATGGACAATTTAAGATATTGTCAGACATAAAAATCTTGCCAGACAATGTAGTATTTCCCTTATAATATACCCGTAGTTTTCATAGCCTGTCACTTTGGTAAATAATAAAACTACCTAACTTTAGCCTAAATTAGTGTCAAAGGCTCTGCATCATGCAATTAAAGAACATTACATTTTTGGTCAATCATTAATACAATCATAATCAGTATTACTTACATATACTACAGGAAATCATCTATATACAGCATGTATTTATTTCTACTTACAAATACTACATGAAATCATCTATATACAGCATTTATTTATTTCTACTTACAAATACGACAGGAAATCATCTATAAACAGCATTTATTTATTTCTACTTACAAATACTACAGGAAATCATCTATAAACAGCATTTATTTATTTCTACTTACAAATACTACATGAAATCATCTATAAACAGCATTTATTTATTCTACTTACAAATACTACAGGGAATCATGTATAAACCAGTGTTACGGAAGTACGCACATACGCAACATTCATTTAGAAAGTAAAAATATAAATATGGCCAAAATGGCATTCAATTCCGAAATTTCCACAATCATGAGGACCCCCAACCATAACCACCAACTTCAAGGCTTGTGTGCATTACATCAATTCAAGCCTAACTACGCCCCTGACTTACAAGGAAGTTTGATCATGGATTCAAAGACTTTTAACAATGTCATACTGATTATAATTAATTCTAACACGATCTGCGGATTAATCCATTAAATAT
The DNA here is from genome assembly GCA_947247005.1 of Spisula solida. Classification (NCBI taxonomy): domain Eukaryota; kingdom Metazoa; phylum Mollusca; class Bivalvia; order Venerida; family Mactridae; genus Spisula; species Spisula solida. The sequence continues at coordinate 32,489,153 of OX365950.1, read as the reverse complement.
GGATTTAATTTTTCCGCATCCGAACTCCTGCCCATGTTTTATTCACCAACAAAATATGCGAACAGATTTTTATTTCTTAAGTAATTATACTAGGCGTGGGCCGATGCATCGAAATATCTATGCATTGCGATCCAGAGTGTCCCGATAGTATGGATCGATAGTAAAAGTCTCGATCCAATAACTATCGCCGATAGTTAGCTCCACTATCGTTAGTTACGATAGTTTCCTTTTTATGAATAAAGTTGATTATTAATTTAAAACAACTTCCGTTCTCATTACAAAACTAATTTTAAATAATCCTACGCATCCAAACTGCATGCCTCAAAGGACCAACATTGCAGTATTTAGTTAACATTTATTGGTCTATTTCTGTCCAATTAATTTAAAATCATTTCGACAAATAGTAGATTAGTATGTTGTACAACAAAGTGATATCTTACACAGTGCAAACTTGCATTTTCAAGTTAATATCTGGTTTTCAAATCTTGGCAATAACTATTGCAATAGTATCACAATAGTTCCCAGCAATACATGTACAATAGTATCGCAATGGTACTTTCAGCAATATCAATAGTATTGCAGTATTCAAAAATGGACTCAATAGTCACCCCTAAATTATACTAGCCTTAAATGCACTTCAATGTGTGTAATCAATGATATATTTATTTACCATGGTGAATCAGTCATATTGAACATTGCACAATGCACAGGTTGGTCCGTATATCTGCAATATTGAATTGGTAAATTGATAGCAGTGGTAATCATAAACAATGATATACAGTCGGTATCAAAGAATATCATTGATATTCATGTTTTCATGTTTGAGGACTTTATCTTCATTATTCATACATACCAGGTAGTTGCAATATTCTAATTATATTAAATGTGTAGATGCTTATCAGACCAAGGGAGACAACTTTGACCAGTTTAGAGTTATACACTGCCCATCAAAAATAAGTATACAGAGGTTATTTCCCCTATTTACTCATATGTAATGATACTTGAGTGCCTCATGATGTTGGAGATTATGGATTACACGGAATAAAGCACTTAAATGAGATGTATTGATGCATACAACTGGGTGGTTATCCATATGGTACCAAATAGGGGTGGCTTCGGGGGTGGTGTCCCCTCCCTTAGAAGATTTTAATGAAAAGGGTACAATTTCTTGCAATGAAACACACACTTTGCAATATATTAATACAACATCCTAGCTTTTGACTTTAATGTCATTTTGTTTTTACTTTTCAAATTGATGTTACACACGTGCGTATATAAGTGTATTGCTGGCTACGCCCCTGCAGGTAGCATTGTCATACTTAGCCCCATTCTGTTGTCTATATTTTGATATTTTCTAATTTTATCTCCATTATTTCAGGAGACAACTATGAGAAAGTTGATAGTGAAGATTGGTAGGGCAAGATTTGAGATGGCCATCAGATATATAACACATTTACAACAACAAAAAATACTGAGGTATGTGGCAAGGTTGTCATTGAACCATACACATGCTCGGATCTAGAGGTGAAAACCTTGGTACTGTTTTATAAAGCATCAATGATGGAAATCTTAAACTTACTATCATATATAAATTCTTTATAATACTTATACAACATATACAGTTACTATGTTTGTATTAAGTTCCAGCTGCAATACCAACAAAGATTCAGTTAGTGTTCTCCTAGACTCCTACTAACAATATCTGTCCACTAATGCAGTTGCAAGTGCTTTGATAAAACAGTAACCAGGGGTCCAAACTCTCATTGAATTTGGCAAAAATGTGGTTGTCTTGCAAGTTATATTAATATATGTGTGTCAGGGGAAAGAATCTGATCAGGGCACTCCTGAAAGAAAAAAGCAGATTGGAACCCGCGTTTGTGCTCAATAGCTTGTCGGACCCCTTCCTTAGAAATATTATCTGGTATGACCCCATGAGAACAATCGCTGGATCTGCATATGGTACAGTGCTAGAAGTTTCTAGTCCTCACTCCTAATTGGTCACCTCTCATCTCATCATTGACACAAACCTGTAGCTCATGTTTTCTTGTTTTAATAAGTCACATTCGAAATTTTGAAATTATAGTTATTAATATGTTACAGTGATTCACAAGTTCTATTCATTCTGGGATCTTGATTCATTATAATGGCTTGGGAACAAATAGCATTGGTGTATCAAGACCTGATTGTATGTTGCTTTTTAAGAGCTCACTTAATTGTTACTCAATATTTCCTTCACTTGTTGGTGGAACAAAAGTGAAATATACTAGTCTTGTTGTAAAGTCATTATCCTAACTCTTTCAGAGATAAACAAGCATTGTCAGATACTTCAGCATTGATGAGTCCACAGTCTACAAGTACTAAGAAATCAGACGATGAAACACTATCACAGCAATCTTCACAATCTTCACAATCAGGTCGCGGCAGACGTAAAAAAGACAAACTTACTAAAAAGTTGAAGAAAGAGCCTGAAAAAGCTAGGAAAAGGTAAACATGAATGGAAATATGGATAGTTGAATACAGGGACTGAAAACAACTTTAGGCAGAATAATTTTATTTCATTTTCATACAATGAATCATTACAATATGGAACTATTGATCAAATTAAATTTTCACCATTTCACTTGACAATGTTATAAGTACTGTTTTAACAAAATATTATATTTTTGCAAAATCATATTTTAGTGAATTTGGTGTCCTATATTACTGATTTTTCAACTTCAAAAATAATTACTTTCTGCATTTTACTGATGTTTAAGTACTCAGGCATAAATTTTCACAAACTTATCAAATTTTAATAGCAAAAGAAAATAGCAAAAATTAAGCCCTTGTGAAAATTTCTAATTTTCGGTATGAGATTTTGGTGGTGAATACTAGTACGTCATTTCTCAAAGCTTAGAACTCTATGGATGAAATTCTGTGATTAAACATTAATTATTTCCTTTCTATTACTTCAAATAATAATCTGTCATTTCCTTTATTGACTAAGCTTGTCTCAGAACATTGTCTTACTCACATTGCAGCAAGAGGAAGAGTAGGTCAAGGTCAAGGTCAGGGTCAAGGACAAATAGCTCTGTGTCATCAAGGTCAAACAGTCGAGCATCATCTGGATCAAGGTCAAGCAAGGCTTCCTCAAGGTCAAAATCAAGTAAAGCTTCCTCAAGGTCAAGTTCAAGTTCAAAGTCTCGATCAAGGTCAAGGTAATGAGAAATTCTGATTTTTAGTTCACCGGAGTATACATACCGTATTCTGACTCATAATGATTTAGACCTGTATGTAGAGCTTCATTTAGAGTCTACCCTTATCTTGTGAATGTTGTGGTAGTTTATTCTTTGAAATTTCTTGGGTGGTGAAGGTCTATAGAAAAGTGAAAATCAATTATTCAGGTCAGTCACTTGTTAACATAACATTGCAATTTCTCTAATTAATGTGTTATTTTAATAGATAGTTTGTGTATGAGTATGTAGCTTAGTGGATATGGTATTTGTTTTCACTGCCTTTTTCTCCTATTAAATATTTAAAACAATAGATATACCATGTTAGATATTGCAATGTTTGTACATGTATACAAGTGACAGACCTGAATAAAAGGACTATAGTTACTAGTATCTTCTTGTTATACCTTTTATTGCTATTATTATTAACAGGTATATTTCATTCCTCTTGACTGCTGAGAATTTAAAACAAATATGCATATTCAGTTCCATATACAAATGTAGGATTTCTTTAACCTAATAAGGAATGTATTTATGGATAAATGACATTGAAGTCAATTTATTTGCTTGTATACCCTATATAAGCATACTGTTCTTTCATATGTAAGTGATTTTTTATGATCACATTTACACAGTCATGCATGTCACAATAATGTGTTGTTCAATTTTCTATACATTTTTGTTTAGCACATTCAAAGTATAATTATGTCTCCCACATATGCTGGAGGAGACATGTTGGTATTGGTTTTGTGCTGGATGTCTGGACAGTTGGATGGATGTCACAAACTATATCTGCACTTGTTCTCCTCAACCATTGGTCCGATTTCAATGAAACTTTATATAAATGGTTGGTACCAAGTCTAGTTGTGGTGCATATCATCAGGAGTTTCGGTCAGAATTTGGCAGAATATTGGCCCCTTGTGGGAGACTTACGTTTTTGTTTCAAAAACCCTTCTAGCTGTATATTAATTTTGTATTTCACCTTGGTGCTTGGTAATCACAAAAACTGTCAAGTGTCTATTTATAGAGTAGATCTAGTATAGAAATATCACTGCTTTCCATGTATGGCTAGATTATATCACAATCCTTAAATCATGTATGAAGGTCAAGGTCAAGAAGTACAACCTCCAGAAATTCTTATACAAGGTCAGATTCTTCAAGGTCAAGGACACCTACAAACTCTCCAAGACGAAATTCTTCTCAAAGACGTAGAAGATCATCATCTAGGTCAACTTCTAGATCAAGGTCAAGGTCACAAACTCCTAAGAAATCATCTAGAAGAAAAAAGGCAGCACCTCGTTCAAGCTCTAACTCAAGTTGGTCGAGGTCAAGGTCATCTAAAAATAGATCTAATGCAAGATCAAGGTCATCCAGGTATAAACTTTGGAACAAAGATGGGGAAAAAACACCTGACAGTGTTTTGATTGGGCGATTAAATGCTTGCGTTGATTGCACTTAATCTCGTGCCACTGTTTCTACTTTTGTCTACTTCATCAAAGCTACCTGTGTGTCTGTATCCTAGATATAATGAACCTATTGACAAAATTAACATATTGACAAAAGATTCTGTTTCATATTGAGCCACAATTTGTGATTCTGGTACTTAATACAATAAGGAATAAAAGCTGAAACGTTTGCATTAAAATAAAAAATGCATTTTTGATTTAAATTTGCTGTCAAATCATCTATACTTTAGAAGTGTCATCCGGTTATGAAATACATATATTTTTAGTCTGGGGTATGTTTTTATCAACGTTGTACAAACAAATATAAATGTCATCAACTTTCATAAAATAAGTGCCCAAATCACTTATTCCGGCTCATATCTTTAGATCTTGTAAGTTTTTCTGTAGCATTAGTTGCCTCTCACAATGCACATGCATGCACATATTTATCATTTAGCACAATTTTATCCCCAACATCACAAGTTGTAATGTCAATGTAGTATCTATCTATCCATAACAAAATGTTTGCTACTGCAAGTCTGAATTACTTTTGTTTATGACGGTGTAGATTCAAAATACTCAAAACAAACATTTAAAAGTTTTGATATTAATTGCTTAGATCAAACATAATTTTTTTTTATTTCATGCATGACACTTTCCGAGACTTTTAATTGAAAGCAAACTGTCCATTTAATAATGTTTGAGCTTAGTTAATTGTATCTTATTTTGAGAGGCAAATTTAATGACATAATAGTGTTAAAATACTTTCATACTCTCGCTATCATAAATATTACTTCATTGCATTAATTGATGCTCTAAGTTACTAGATATTGAATGCAATTTTTGTTGGGAGTTGTTTTTAAAATCTGAAATAGCATATGTCTGAATGCATTACTGGGTACATTTACATTAATTTGTTTATTTTTTGGACTATTCCTTCTTTCTATGTTATAGTTAGAACATCTTAAGTAAATTTTAATGATTAAAAAGGGCGGAGCGAGCATAGTGAAGCGAGTCCTTTTTAGTCATTAAAATTTACTTAATATGTTCTAACTAACTTGGAATATAACATCCTCCATTTGGATTGGCCGCTAGAGGTTAGCGCCAACGCCTGACGTCACGTCTATTAACAGCAAAATTTTAATGATTAAATTTTCATTTAACCGCCAAAAATCGACGTTTTCATGGGCTCATAATGTAGGTTATGTTCTAAGTAATTTTCTTCCCTTGATTTCTCATTTTAAGTTCCTTGCTGATTTATGAATCTCTTCACTTTACTTTGTTACTGAAGGTCGCGTTCAAGGTCAAGTTCATCAAGCTCCACTGTAAGGTCAAGGTCGTCTGAGAAAAAGTTGAAAAAAGGAAAATCCTCCCGAACAAGGTAGATACACTTAGAATCTAGGTCAGAAAACCCAGATGTTACTTTGTGAATATTTATACTGCTCACAAATTCCTTTATATAACATTCAATCATGTATAACTGTTGTGACAATATTTTTTTGTCAGCTTTTGATCTTTGATTTATACTGATCTGTTTTTGGCATTTTTATCTACATATCTACACTTATAACACTACAAATAATGTTAGTACTTTTGTGAAGTAATATTTCTGATGATTTTAATTCAAATTCTTACCAATGATATTTTATGCTTTATTGATTGTAATCTTCTATTCTGTTGATTCATTTTAGGACAAGGTCACCCAGTGGGAGTTCAAGGTCAAGAAGTCGAGGGTAGGTTTTTGTGTACATTGGGTAGTTACTAGTTTCGTTAAAGAAGCACTGTATATATCACACTATAAAGTACTAAGAAGAAGTCTCACCCTGTAGTTGTCTGTTGAAATACATAGAAAGGTTTCTTGCTTTAGTTTTAAGTTATATATTACTCCAAATTACCCTATTATCAAAATCCATGAAATTATTAAATAAATTATGATGGATTTGACCAAATGACCAAGAACATAATCATTTTGGTATTTATCATGCCATTTCCTAAGCTGTTTCTGTTTAAGCATACAAAGTCATGGAATTGATAATTCAATGTTTATATTTTACAGAAGTGTAAAAAGTGGAGACAGTTCTACACCACGGGCCAAATCACCGTATGAACGTCCTCACAAACCAGAACCTCGATCTAGATCCGAGTCTAAAGATGAGTCCAAAGATGAGTCTAGGACAGAGTATAAAACTGGATCTCGAAGATCTGTTAGAAGAGGTGAGTGTAATGCTATAGCATAGAGAATTTGATGTGGTCCCGACCTTTATGCATGAATATATTACATTGTCAAGTTTTTTGCGATGAATACATGAATTTCCACCAGCAACTCGTGTAATATCAGTCCTTTAGATTAGTGTTGCTATTACACATAGAGCGTCTTCATGATACTTCCCGCTTATGAAATAATACAACCAGAGTTTTATATAAATATAGCTGTTAAGTTATGCTAATAGAACGTCGAGAATGAGATCAAAGTCTCTGTACTATATCTTTCTGCCGATAATGTCAAAACCCTCCTGGGGAAGTAGACATCGGTCTATAGGTCATGCTATACATGCTTGTTCTTAAGTTTTAGACATGAGCATATAAATCTTGAGATCCATTGTCATACTCAAAACCACTACATGCAATTGTATTCTCTATGTATTTTGGATGAATATTTAACTATTATTAAATGAATACTCTACATCAGGTATTCTTCATGATGTTTTGATGTTTGTTATAAATTCATCAATCTACAAATTAAATATACTTTCATAACATGAAAACTAGTCCATGAACCATCAACCGTGAATTCATACGTCTGTGAAATAAGACTGTGACAAAAATTTGCAAAATAAAATTACATAAGTATGATAAATTATGCACATGCCCCTTACAGAAACAGTAGCAGCGCCAAAGTGATTTACAGTTACTGACTGAGATTGACTTGAAGTTTGTTTATTTCATTTCATCTTTTATTCCAGATATTTACTATGAGCGTAATTCACGTTCCACAGATTATATGCAATCTGATTCTCGTATGACCGATGCATCACGTATTGTCAATGTGGACGAGAAAGATGAAATGATACAGACCCTTCAACATCAACTTGAGAAACAAAAACGCAAACAACTTCGACAAGAAAGGGTAAATTATTTGAATACTAGTAACTGTTTGAGATTTTTTTTTTAAATATTTCATTTGCTCATGTGTCTTGTGCTTCTGTCTTTTCTGAAATTTATCTCAACATGTTCCCTATCAGAATGTCTGTTGTGTTAATGTATGAACTTAACAAATAACATCTCATGATCTGTGATAATGATTACCTAATGGTTGACAATCAGTTGTGTCATTACTCAAATGGTTGACAATCAGTTGTGTCATTACTCAAATTGTTGACAATCAGTTGTGGCTTTGTAAAGCTGACTGGTTATTTCTGAATATTGACAGTTGACAATCAATCTCCACCAAATAGTCAGCATTAGTTGTTGACTATATGAAACGGCCGGTGACTGCCAGCAACCAACCTGCTACCTGTCATTTATCAGTACCACAGAAACCCAGATCACGACAAATTTGGTCAGCAGCATGTCTGACAATTGCAGCATTGAGGATCAGCATGATCAGGTCCCTAATTAATGACAACCCTGTAACAGACAACCTCATGAAGACTGCTGGAAACCACTTCTCATCAGAGAATGTACATTGTTGTAGACTATACATTATATGAATGGGGCTAATGAAAACGTCAGTTGTCTATTTACCATTATGTGGCTTGAAGATCCTTAACAATAAAAACACAACATTTATTTTGTAGAGATTGGTTAGACAAGCGAGAAAGATCAACAAAATACAGAGAAAAATGAGAAGTTCCGACTCTTCACAAAATGACTCAGTAAATACATCCCAAGATGACAGAGAGGTTTGTATGATTATGGTTAATAAGTTATGAGTATATCATGCATGGGTTGTTGTGTCAGATGAGACTTAATTGGTTGGCTCAGTTTGTAGATTTCAAAGCTGCTCATTCGGACGTCATGTATGCACAACCTCGTCAAATCAATTTTCATCAAAACCTCATGCACTATAGTGCTCATCTCTGGTTATACAAGTCATGTACAATGTATAAGGCTTGTTTCACAATCAACCTTAAATAAATAAATATAAAGTCAACCTTAAATAAATTAGTATAAAATTCATTGAAGCCAGGATTAAAGATCTCCTTTGAAATGTATGATATTTGTTTCTGTAGTCTAGAAGTTATCTGAACAGCATTTGCTGTATTAGTTATGACTTGGACCGTAAACGAACTTTCAATATTACCTAAAAGAGAATATTACCTTCTTTCAGAAAAGAGTACAGTCTTCTTACTCAGAGACCGACACGTCACCAAGGAGACGAAAGGGAAGCCCTGATGGTATAAACAACTCTATTCTGTGAAAAATGTAACATAAAACATCATTTTGAGACTTAATATTCTATAATTGTGGTTTTCTTTAGAAATTTCTAGTAGTATGTTGTTTTTATGCCCCTGCATCTACTGATGCGGGAGGAATATAGTGATTGCCCTGTTCATCAGTGTGTCCGTCCATTCGAAAATGTCAACCAATTCTAACAAAACTATCAAATTGTTGAAACTCAAATATTTTTGAAATCCATCAAGGCATTGCTTTCAAACTTGGTATACTTGTTTACCATCATGAACAGCTTACACTGTCAAAGTCCTGTAATGCTATGAAACATTTTAACAGAATTATGGCCCTTGATTGACTTAGCTAGTTTTTATGGGCAAGGCTTCCTAGGGGGCATAAGCGCTTATTGAAGGCAGTCTTGTTTATTCTCCTTTCCTGTTAGGATTCAGACATATAGATAATTATTGTGTTTGTCAAGGGGTGTTAACTGTGTATTCTTTGATCAATGCAATTTGGGGTAATTTTGTAATCTTCTCCAATTTTGAAGTGAAAGTTTCAAGATTCAATATGTAGAATCTATAGAGTATTTATACAGAAAATTCACAACATTTCAATAATATTGAAAGGCACATTTCCATGTTTAGAAAAATAAATTATTTTGTTTTTTTTTCTGAAGAAATAGAATTATTTATTTGCTTTCTTACAACATAAGAATTAATTAAATTATTGCAGTTATGTCCAGTTGTTTTATTCCTCACTTATATTTAAATTTGACTTGTACATTCTAGGAACTAGCTATCATGAAATATATGAGCGTGTAAATGTTGTTGGTCGGCCCGCTCCTGATTCAGTTATTGAGCAGGAAGTGCTCGCTCGTTGGACGGATGATGGCTGGTATTATATGGGCTATGTAATAGGGGACAAAGGTGACGAGCAATATATTGTCAAGGACAACACAGGTTACATGGAGGTCATAGGCAGAGAGGATATACTGACTAATGTGCAACATAGATTTAACGCAATACAGGTCTGTATAGTCTGTTGTTTGTTAAGGTATTTAAACAGTCAAATTTCATGTTATTTCAATTGTTTGAATGGTTGATATGTGTTGTCTAAAAGATTCCCTGACTGTTGAAATACCTTAAGACAACAATTTGCAAGTAAGATATCAGATATTGTAAATAAATGATATTACTTTTTGTACAAAATTTATCTTAATGCATTTTTATGTCTTAGAAGTGATAACAAATGGTCTTTTTATAAAGCTATCTACTGCAAACACATGCGGTCAAATGACCCACTAAATTAGATTAGAAACTTGCTGGTTTACAAGTTACCCATGGCCATGACAAAATAAAGCTGCTATATTGTGGTAGTACATGTAGTATAGCTCTGTTGCATGACACTGACAGACTGATTCCAGATCTGGTTGGCCCAGTGTTTAGGAAAGTGTGACACCAATCAGTGTTCATAATTTGCCGGCTTTAGACATGTGTCTGCTTAATTACTTCCGATTATTACCAGTACTGAGACACCTTCACTGCACTCAATGCTATGACATTACCTAACTTATTTTAAATTTCAGTATTTATACTTGAATGTTTTTAAAAACTTATTACCAATTGTAGTTTGATGACAGGTCATGTTATGCTTTCAGCCTGAAGATTATGTGATTGGTTTACACCCAAAGTATGTGTTCAGCTTCGCCCCAGCCGAAGTTATGAGTACATACTCAAATAACTGTGTGAAAGTGGAATTCTTTGATGGCAATCTTGCCGAGTTAACTTCTGATGATGTCTATAAAATCTCGAAGTCTAAATACGAGGAAGTCGTTGATTATATCAAGAAATGTGAGAAGCGTATGATCGGAAAGTCAGTAGTTGCACGAGAAGATAACTCTGGACTTTATAAATTAGGTATGATATGGATTCAATATAATAAAAATTCGATAAAAAAATTCAATTTCTCATTTTTAGAATGATTTATTTAATTGTTTGAGCTAACACAGCAACCATTTTTCACGTCACTGCATAAGAAGAAAGGGTGTTTGTTGCCAAGAGGTTGTTGGCACAGAGAGTTTGCATGTTTTAAAATTAATTTGGTTCTAAGAACCAAATATATTCCATTTGTGAATACTAAGCCAATGGGAAATGAATACTGTTACACAGTAATGTATTGTTCTAAACTTACCAGAAACATTGGTAGGTGTGATTTTAAGCTATAAAAAAATACGTACATATATAAATCTAAGCCAATCAAAAACATAGAAATGTGTGATTCTAAACCATCAGAAATGTTGGTATTTTTTACTCTAAACCAATCAGAAACACTGGTATGTCTGACTCTAAACCAATCAGAAACATTGTTATGTCTGATTCCAAAAGCCATTCAGGATCAATGGTGTGTATGACTCAAAGTCAATCAGAATCACTGGTATTTGTGGTTTTAAGCCAATCAAAAACACTGGTAAAGTTAGAGTGTGTCTTAGCCAGTCAGAAAAAACAGTACATGTACTTATGCTTTTGGTAAATTGTGACTCTTTCAAAGTGTATGTTAAATTACCTCATTAATATTATTTTTTGCAGGTGTGGTCGATTCTAGAGTGGGACTAGGTCAGCAGTTTTACATCAAATGGTTGGATGGGGACATGAGCAAACAAAATAGTAACCATATATTCGAAGTAGGAAAACCGCAAACCAACCATGAAACATGGTATTATGTTCTGGCCCCAATATCACATAACAATGCTAACTATATGCCAGCAGAGGTTATACAAACTCACCCGCTTACCCTACAATTAGCTGATGGTCGAAGGTAAGTTATTTATGAGTTATTTTCCAATGGCTACCAGCTCAGGAACAAATATTAAGCTAGATTGTAATGCTGAAGTTAGAACCAACCTTTGGAATTCGTATGTTTTCTTGTTTATAAAGTAATGAACAAGATAACCATTATTACAATTGGCTTGTTATGTAGTTTTACAGAAGTATGTGATTTTACCTGTGATTTTAAATTATTATAACATCATTATGTGACATCATTATGTGATGTCATTAGTAGAGAGCATCAGACACATTTGATCTTCTCATGGATAGAAGTGTAAGGCTCTTCGAGGACTGGTGTAAATTCTGGGCATTTCAGTCTAATATACAATGCGTTGTGTGGTCAACGCTGCAATGAAATCATGCTATCAGCTAATTTTAACTATAACGTTGTATATATAATTATGTGTTATGTTTCCAGGACTGCAGAGGTGACACTGGATCAATGTTTCTGGATAAGCAAAGAATACTACACCAATGCTCGAGCTTTACTCTTGGATATTAAACAAAGACGATAGATGCTGATATTTTGTGCTAATTTCTGGAGATTTCGAAGCTTGTTATGTTGAATTTATCAAATGAATGTGATAGTTTGATACTCGACTGACAAAGCATGTGCAAATGAATATCATACTTGACATGCAACATTTCATTGTGTCTGAGAAATGAAATCTATTTAATTTATTGATTGATTTAATTGATTGATTATTTTGATTGATTGGTTCATTGATTGATTGACTCATTTTTGGCTTGCTTGATTGATTATGTGAATACTTAATTAATTGAGCAGTTGGTTCTTGAACATTACTTGCATAATTCATTAGTTGATTGAATACTTGATTGATTAAATACTTGATTGATTGAATACTTGATTGATTGAATACTTGATTGATTGAATACTGGATTGATTGATCATGATTCAATGACGAGGATTGTTATCAAATCCTTAATTGATTTTTAATGTGAACTTTTAAAATACCATATTTAGAAACAAGATTTGATATTTGTATAATTAATGTATGAATTAATTGTACAGTATACATAGCTGGTAAAGTATTAGTAAATTATCAGTTTATTTAGCAACTATGTGATTCATACAGATACATTGTCAGCATTTATTTATTTATTGTGTTTAGGACAAATTGTAAACTGTTGTGTGTTTGTTTTCATTGACATTAAGATTGTATTCTTTTATATTACTGTACAGCACTCTTACATTTCAGCATTCATGCATCCTCGGTCAACTGGCTAGCTTTCTGTTACATTTTCTTCATTTTTAGCCCAGACCATTATCTGCCAATCCAAGTGCTGTATGCAAACTATGTTAAAGAAGTTTTGTCATTAAGCTTTAGCAACCAGCAAAAATACACCAAAATAACAAGGACCACTTTGGTATTAAATTTTATTGATGACATGTTTCTAATGATGGTTTTTTGTATGCATTGTTTACATGAAAACACAGTGTATAAACAAATCTCTGCATGACTTATTGGAGTCTATACAATTTAACTTATATAACTTATTGCAAGCAAAAACACCTGTATTTTCCAGTCACTCTATGACTAATTGGGACTCAGGGAGACTATACAATTCAACGTGTTTGACTTTTTGGGATAACCAGAAATTGACTTGTTTATATGCTGTTGAAGAACCACATGTACTATTATTTGATCCCCTATAGGTCTATAGTTACTATAGAGCAGGCCTTAAAAGGGTTAAAAGATCAGGGTACATCATACCTGATATAACAATAACTGGCATGCAGGTTGTAATACACAGGAATAACACAAGAATTTGTTTATCATAATTATTTACTGAATAATTGAAAGCTGCCACTGAGTCTTATTATTATTATATGTATTATAAATTCAGTACAAATGATTTCATCTGCAGTATTTTCATGCCTTTCATTCAACAACAAAAAATGAATGACTTTTCCATATTAATCCTTTGACAAAATGTTGAATTTGACTCATTTTCACTGAACTTTTGCAATATGTATTTTCATTGGTCAATATCATTTTAAATGGTCTGTTTAGATTGGCTGAGTAGATTTAGCAGGCTATTTCAATTGTTGATTAGCAGTTTTTTAAAAAAATTCTTTCATTGACCATTTGATTTATATTTTAACTTTTATTTATTGAATAAATGCTAATATACAATAATACTGTATATTCTTTGTTGCATTTACATTCATTTCCTTTCTAGACTGAATCGGGGAGAGCATATACAAAGTATATTCGTCCCAGACTGAATGAATCAGTCCAGTTTGTAAGACCCCGTTCACACTAGGCTACGCTCTTACTACGATCATGCCGATCTGCCCCGACCTGACTAAAAGTATAAATCGGGACGAGATCGGCGTCAAAACCAAGAAAATTGATAAATACCTTCACCGGAACTTCTGATCGACGCGTGTGCTACGATTTCGCTACGATCACGGCGTTTCCGATACATTGCTTCTACGTATACAGCTCGTTTCCAACACTATCAATGCCGATCATGAACCGTTTCTACTACGATGTTGCAACGATCTGCAAGACCCTACTTCGTTGGTAGACAGACCTAAAAGACTGTAGCACGATGTTGCGCCGCTAATGCCGACAATACTACGATCTTGACATGATCATACATACGCTTTGGTGTGATGCTTACACTAATCATTGAGTTTGGAGCATTTTCTTAACATCACTCACTGCCTGAAAGAGGCATTGAATCCATTGGATGATGTTTTTATATTAACAATGAACAACTTTTTCTACAAACCGTTATATGCGTACATGAGAGAGATGTTAATGTACTTCCCTAATATCTGCCAGTTTTGGTTAAAAACTTTTTTTCCTCAGAATAATTTGCTTTAATCCATGTCTAACTGGTGTCAAAGAAAATGACTATCCTATATACAGGTATTATTACGCGATTTTGTACGTGTTTCAATATAAAACACAGGTAAATTTGATGCCGATGGTACTACGATGTCATTACGATCATGCAGATCCCACCAAGATGCTTCCCCGATGTTTCTACGATTATGCCGATCTTAATACGATCTAACTACGTTCTTACACCGATTCGTTTTAGCCACGATCCGGCTACGCTTGTTCTGAACATGTTTAAATAAGCGTAGTAAGGTCGGGGAGCTCCCCGACCTACGCGATTTCAACACGACTCTACCACGTTCACGAAGACCCTCCCCCGATTGACCACGACTGTCCCACGATTTGTCCCGATTTGGACCAATTTTAGATCGTAGTAGAAGCGGGGCCCCAGTGTGAACGCCCTATAAGTACCAGTACTGGGAAATTATTGGTGTGATTTTGAAATTTCAAAGTCATTACAGACTTGTATATAAAATTATATAGTGATTATATCTTATATGTAAATAATTAAGAATCATTGAAATACGTGAAAATTGTTATTGTATATATAAACTTGTGTGAACTTTGTTACAATACTAAAATGTACTTGTAGTTAAACGATTGAGAGGGTGTATTTATTGTTTTCAGAGACTTTAGATAACATCCAGATAATGTTATGTAAATCCTCTGTTATATTTTACATGTTTACATTGTTGATATGATGGCAGGCTCGCAAGCAGTTTTTGATGTTTCGATTTTTTCAGAAAACTAACATGTTGGCGCCATATTCTATCGACCAATCAGAATGCATGTTGTTGTATTCTAGGTAAGTTACGTATTAGGTGAATCATCATTGGTTAAGAAGTAGTTCGTTGCTTCTCCCGCCCAGCCCTGTGCTTCTGAACCAATAAAAATCATTTAATATGTTTTAACTGTTACATGATTTTCATATTTGTTTACATAATTATTGGCAGATGTCACTAGATGTGACAAGTGCCTAAATCGCAGACCCTGGGTCACATACAATTTTACATTTATCCTTGTATACATTTATGTTTTAATCTTTTGCTTTGTTTGATTGTCTGTTTGTATATTAGTTCGCAAAGTCTGTGATATTTATTAGAAATTCAGATTAAATGCTCATCAAAAGAGAAGAATTGTCTTGACTTATTGTTTCTATAATCAAGGGTTTCTTACAGATAACCTGTATTACATTAACGAGTTCAGCTGACATTTGGGTGGGAAGACATCATTTTTGCTGTTGCATGTTTCTCCGAAGTGTTTTAAAAAAGATAATAACAAATCGGACAGGGAAGGCAGCACTCACAAGAAACAGCAGAGCACGAACGACACAAAAATGAACACAAAAATAAAAAAGGAAAAAGCACATACCTTCTAGTCACAATTCCAGTTTACATAAAAATGAACAAGAAAAAGATGAAACTTATTATATATAAACTGCTTCAAAAACATGACACCCTACTCCGACAGCCTGATGCCTCAGTCAGTCAAACATAACCAGAGTAACAGCCAGCATACAAACACCAACTAACCACAAGTACGACCAGACATCACAAGGACATCCACACAACACAAGGACGACCAGACATCACAAGGACAACAACCCATCACAAGGACGACCAGACATCACAAGGACAACCGCACATCACAAGGACAACCGCACATCACAAGGACGACCACCCATCACAAGGACGACCAGACATCACAAGGACAACCGCACATCACAAGGACAACCGCACATCACAAGGACGACCACCCATCATAAGGACGACCACCCATCATAAGGACAATCAACCATCATAAGGACAACCAGAAATCGCAAGGACAACCACACAACACAAGGACGACCAGACATCACAAGGACAACCACACATCACAAGGAAGACCAGACATCACAAGGACATCCACACAACACAAGGACGACCAGACATCCCAAGGACATCCAAGCAACACAGGGACGAACAGACATCACAAGGACATCCACAAAACACAAGGGTGACCAGACATAACAATGACATCCGCACATCACAAGGACGACCACACATCATAAGGACAACCCCACATCACAAGGACAACCACACAACACAAGGACAACCAGAAATAACAAGGACAACCAGACAACACAAGGATGACTAGACAACACAAGGGCAACCATACATCACAAGGACAACCACACAACACAAGGACAACCAGAAATCACAAGGACAACTACACATCACAAGGACAAACACACATCACAAGGACGACCAGACAACTAAAGGACAACCACACATCACAAGGACAACCACACAAAACAAGGACAACCAGAAATCACAAGGACAACCAGACAACACAAGGACAACCACATATCACAAGGACAACCAGACAACACAAGGACAACCAGACAACACAAGGACATCCACACAACACAAGGACAACCAGACAACACAAGGACAACCACCCACCACAAGGACGACCACACATCACAAGGACCACCACACATCACAAGGACAACCAGACAACACAAGGACAACCAAACATCACAAGGACGACCAGACAACACAAGGACAACCACACATCACAAGGACCACCACACATCACAAGGACAACCACATAACACAAGGACAACCAGAAATCACAAGGACAACCACACATCACAAGGACAACCACACATCACAAGGACAACCACACAACACAAGGACAACCAGAAATAACAAGGACAACCACACATCACAAGGACGACCACACATCGCAAGGACAACCACACATCCCAAGGACGACCAGGCAACACAAGAACGACCACACATCACAAGGACAACCACACAACACAAGGACAACCAGAAATAACAAGGACGACCACACATCACAAGGACGACCACACATCCCAAGGACGACCAGGCAACACAAGGACAACCACACATCACAAGGACAACCACACAACACAAGGACAACCAGGAATAACAAGGACAACCACACATCACAAGGACGACCACACATCGCAAGGACAACCACACATCCCAAGGACGACCAGGCAACACAAGAACGACCACACATCACAAGGACAACCACACAACACAAGGACAACCAGATATCATAAGGACAACCACACATCACAAGGACGACCATACAACACAAGGACAACCACACATCACAAGGACAACCACACAACACAAGGACAACCAGAAATAACAAAGACAACCACACATCACAAGGACGACCACACATCGCAAGGACAACCACCCATCCCAAGGACGACCAGGCAACACAAGAACGACCACACATCACAAGGACAACCACACAACACAAGGACAACCAGAAATAACAAGGACGACCACACATCACAAGGACGACCACACATCCCAAGGACGACCAGGCAACACAAGGACAACCACACATCACAAGGACAACCACACAACACAAGGACAACCAGGAATAACAAGGACAACCACACATCACAAGGACGACCACACATCGCAAGGACAACCACACATCTCAAAGACGACCAGGCAACACAAGAACGACCACACATCACAAGGACAACCACACAACACAAGGACTACCAGAAATAACAAGGACGACCACACATCACAAGGACGACCACACATACCAAGGACGACCAGGCAACACAAGGACAACCACACATCACAAGGACAACCACAAAACACAAGGACAACCAGAAATAACAAGGACGACCACACATCACAAGGACGACCACACATCCCAAGGACGACCAGGCAACACAAGGACAACCAGAAATCACAAGTACAACCGTACATCCCAAGGACGACCACACATCCCAAGGACGACCACACATCCCAAGGACGACCACACATCCCAAGGATAACCACACATCACAAGGACGACCAGGCAACACTAGGACAACCAGAAATCACAAGGACAACCACACATCCCAAGGACGACCACAAACCCCAAGGACGACCACACATCACAAGGACGACCAGGCAACACAAGGACAACCACACAACTCAAGGACGACCACACAACACAAGGACAACCACACATCCCAAGGACGACCAGGCAACACAAGAACGACCACACAACACAAGGACGACCAGGCAACACAAGGACAACCACACATCCCAAGGACGACTAGGCAACACAAGAACGACCACACAACACAAGGACGACCAGGCAACACAAGGACAACCACACATCCCAAGGACGACTAGGCAACACAAGGACAACCCTTAAAGCAGCACTCAGCAGAAAGACACCGCTCACACACGACATTTGGAGACATGGTAGCAGTATTAGCTGTGCATTAAAGTGACCCTGGTTTACAGAGAATGATGTTAGCTACCAGCTTCTAGGTACTGTTTTATCAAAGCATTTACGCTAGCGTTTTCCGTAAATATTGCGTACGTCGATAATATTTGCGCAAATGCGTTTTACTAAGATATTTTTTCTCATGTTCTGGCGTAAGTATTGGCGTAATTCTACGCAAGGTCGGAGTAACCGTAAAAATCAATATGAACGTAGTGGGGAGTTTTTGCCACACACTGTTGATTTTCGACCGTCACCTGTTGTTATAGACCGTGATTAGTAATAAAAACATGTTTAATCATCAAAACTTATCGAACTTTTATGTATATTTATTCACTCCGGTTCCCGTTTTATGGGTTATATTGTGGCCCGGTCCACGTTCAATATTCAATATTTTTACGTAAATGTATGCAACAACTTGCGATCGATTAGTAAAACACACTTAAGGATTTGCGTAAGTGACAAATATATGCGCAAACTTACGCAACATTTACGCAATGTTAGTAAAACAGTACCCTGAAGGTTTGATCATGCCGGAACCTTGGACGCAATATAAGGGCTTATTGAGTCCCAGGCTGTAACACTAAGAGCTAATGCTTATTATCCACGTATTGATCCTTGTTTGAAAACATGATCTTTTTATACTGAATAAAACATTATGTATGTTAATACTGTAGCACACAGACACTTCAAAGCCACACAGAAACGACGGCAGCGCCTAGCCATCCACTCATGATTCAGACATAGCACGAAGCAAGCCTAGTATATACTCATTCCGCAATGAATGACACACTGTGGTCTTCGAATTATGTGCATAATTAGCCATAAAGGGAGGTAATTATAAATGAAAACTACACTGTATACCGCGAAGCTGATCAGAGAGAAACATGCACTGTTTTGACCATGCATGTACCAGGAGTTATCCAGAACTGACCAGACTGTGTCAATTACAACAATACTACTTGTTGCAAAGCATAAAAACAGGACAACAACATACTACAATGTCTACATGCTATTTCCTAAAAAGCTCAAGTGTTTTACTCAAATAACACTAACACTATTCATACAACTGCTCAGTAGGTGAACGCTGAGCGGGGCCATATAAAATGACGTCGTATGACGTTATGTGCAAAATGTGAATACTTCACAATCATTACTTCCTTCAACGATCATTTTTGATGCTGATATATTTAAAATACATAGACTGAACAAATTGGTAATGTCATATCAAACCTTTTTTCATACCAAAGGTGAAACATTTCCGTCAATGACTTATTATCATATGCGCAGTTTCGCAGCTCACACTTGTCAGATCACATGTTTCTCTGTTGTTCACAGCATCTCCGACCAACAGGATAAACTTTGAACCAAATGAAGTCATTCGGCATCGTCCTGTAGCGTCTTTCATCGTCTCAGCACCTTCTTTAAATCTCTGATTCTACTCACATATAATGGTCTTTGTTGACGCTTATGGATTATTTTATACATTGTAGTTGGTGGATATCCTAGTTGGTATTCAAAGTTGATAATATGTTTTGAATCAATTGGCACCATGACTAATTGTTTCTATCATTTGTTTAGCAATAAAGGAAGAGGACATGTCGATTAAATACACCATGCTAAAGCTAATGACATGACTAAATAAACATCCAAAGGTCGCTAAGGTCTTATGTTACAAAATAATTTGCCAATTTACTTGTTATGGAAATAAATATGACTGACCACGGTCATGCATAAGTTGGTTGCTATAGTGACAAAATAGATTTAAAACGTCTTACACAAGTATACTTGTACATTAAGATCAGTTACATGTTGCTGTTTATCTTCGCAAAGTTTCAGTCCAAAATTAAATAAATGACGATGCTTTACATTGGCCTATTAAAGAATCAGGGCTTCTAAAACTGGGGCATTTTCTGTATTATGCACCAAAAAAATAAAATATATGTAAACGGGTTAACATTCTTGAAGATATGAAGACGAAACACCCAACACAAAATCAGAAACACCCAACACAGAATCAGAAACACCCAACACAGAATCAGAAGTATATCTATATTTACAGTATCTAAGTAGTCAGTACATAGTTGATATAAACATAAACATTTATATATGATATTAGTCAGTACATTTAGTAGCCAGTAGCCATCATCTTTCTCAAGATGTCTTGTCTGCAGCAACCGTGAAAGTACGTTAAGTTTGACATGTAAAGATCATTTTCTATAAAGTTATGTAAAAGCTGCAGCTAAAAGCACCTCGTACATATGGTCAACGAGGAAGGGTCATGTGACTAGGCAACCTCCTAGGTGTAGTCTAGATCCACATATGAGTATTTATGAATATAATGGTCAACGAGGACGGGTCATGTGACTAGGCAATCCACTAGGTGTAGTCTAGAACTACATATGAGTATTTATGTATAAATTATCTAGGATGAAATGTGAATGCAAAATGATATTGAATGAAACTGAATCAATATTATATGTCGTTACCCATGACACTCCTTTCCTATTCTATTACTGATGAATCGTCGGTTATTTGCTCGAGGAAACAAAGTTGTGCCGTAAACTTGGAACTAGCAGTTAAACATATCAAATATGTAGAGTACTAATCCTATTACCATATAGATAACTCATCCGTTCAACAAAATGTCCATACATTTACTTTTCGTTATCCTTCTGACGTTCATGTTCATTATATAGAGCATAACCAGAATCTGTACGTAAACAAACATTTTGAAAAATTATTATTGAGTATTTGAGGATCTGATTTGATCTAGTCTTTAGGTAGTTTTACAAAGATAAATGTCAACAAAAACACGTGTTGAAATTAATTATATTATTTACTCAACGTTTCGGCATTTTGCCATCATCAGGAAATACATATATTAAATGAAAACAACGGACGTGTCGTCATGCATAATAGACGTTACGTTAATTGGCGGAAAATATTTTATGAAGCATGTTAGATTGTACAAACAATTCTATCGTAATGATTTTCAAAATTTAGTACTATACGGATATAAAATACAAATATTTCCTATAGCAATACGATATATAATCAAAGTACTGAAGTACTGTTACTTGGGGGATAACGCAAATCTTAGTAATCTATTTAAATTACCTTAAATGGTATTGAATTAACAAGAGTGAATATTGTGAAAAAAAATCAGAAATATCGCGGAAAGCTGACTCATTTAATTTCATCTAACAAACCTATTTAGGCAATCCGTCCATGAAAAACTCAATAAACTAGTTTCAACTATAAAGGTGGGCTGAAATACCTAGTTTTAGCTGACAAAAAGTATTAAAAAGACTAAGAATAACAGTTAATGGTTATATCATGTATCTGCATAAATAATGTTTGACGACAGTGAACAAAAAGAATACAAATGTATGAGTAATTGGATAGGGGATAAATTGACGCAAAAAAACCAACTTAAAACTACACTAAGTCAAAATTCCATAACTC
Organism: Spisula solida; assembly: GCA_947247005.1. Taxonomy (NCBI): domain Eukaryota; kingdom Metazoa; phylum Mollusca; class Bivalvia; order Venerida; family Mactridae; genus Spisula; species Spisula solida. Next base: position 32,466,672 of record OX365950.1, on the reverse strand, counting down.
GGGTACGAATAGCGCGAACGATTCATAAAGGGGACGAAACAATATGGTCTCGAATCTCGGCGCGAAATGTGTAAACAACACCGCTTGGAAAAGGGTCGTTCTAACGATAGACGCAAATATTTAGCCGAAGATCTGAGGTTAATTTAATAGATGAAACGTCGATCAATACTATTTATCAATGCAAAATATTGTAAATAGCTAAAAATAAATACATTATAAAAGGAGTTTGGTGCTAAACTGTAATATGAACGTTATGAAACCAAACAGTGTAACTTTCGTCTGCTTAACCTGGTACTGTAACAGCGACATTTTTTATCAACCCTCAAAAAATCATTAGTCATTTTACAGCGCGTAGGAATTTATTCGCACAAAAACATTAACTCACAGAAGAAACATTCCAAAATTTCTCGCAATACAAAGAAATAAAAAATAATTCAATTGCTAGGGACAAATGTTCTTAAAAATGCTTGAAAATTATGATTTTGGTTAGATTGGCTGGAACTCGTTTTTTGCTCGGATGAATTGGTTGTGGAGAAATTACATGGGTAAAATCGTAGTGATTTCAAAAGTTGGTATATAACAATACTTGGGGGAAATCCCCCAAGTAAAAACCAACAATAGGAAATAACGTATTAGTACTAAAGAAGAGATCATTTAGTAATGCATGTATTCATACAGTGAACAATTTTTTTGAATTGAGACCGTTGGGATGAAGCGTTTGTAGCTTATGTATCCAGAACGTTTCCTTGCATAAACGATTAATATTGTTATCTATAACATCAATTGGCATGAAAGACAAATTGGACATATTATGAGTTCCTTCATTAAAATGGCTAGCAACAAGAGTAGAAAATGTATCATCAGTAAAGTTTGATATATCAAACTTATGGTTATTCATACGACGTGACACTGGTTGCATAGTCTGTCCAACATATTGCATTTGACATTTCTTACACGTTATAAGATAAATTACATTTTTCGACTGACAACTCGTATTATGTTTTATATCAAATGATTTACCTGTGACAGAACTGGTAAATATTGAGTCAGAATTTATACGAACAGTGAGTGCAGCGTTTTCTGTCGCAGCTCTTGGTTGAAAAGGTATCATTTGTATTGTCAGTCTTAAAATCTTAACTTACTAAAAAGTCATGCAAATTTTTTGGACGTCTGTTTTTTTTTAGATACCTTTGAAACGTCCATTTATTTTAATTGTCGAAAACATGACGTATTTATTTGAGCAGTTTTAATGCAACGTTTAACCTCTTTTGAAGTTGTTGATTAAATATTTTGAGGCATTCTTGTAATAGTCTTCATTGATGTACACACACTGACTAAGTTCCACGTTGTCCTTCCTGAAAAACAAAAATAAGCAAACACTGTCATATAACGATCAGATATTGTAAAATCAAACACTGTCATATAACGATCAGAAATTGTAAAATCAAACACTGTCATATAACGATCAGATATTGTAAAATAAAACACTGTCATATAACTATCAGATATTGTAAAATTAAACACTGCCAAATAACTACCGGTACCAGCTATTGTAAAATCAAACACTGCCATATACATATCAAATATCGTAAAATCAAACACTGCCATGTATAACTATCCTGTATTGTAATATCAAACACTGCAATATAACTATCAAACACTGCCATATAACTATCAGATATTGTAAAATCAAACACTGCCATATAACTATCAGATATTGTAAAATCAAACACTGTCATATAACTATCAGATATTGTAAAATCAAACACTGCCATACAACTATCAAACACTGCCATATAACTATCAGATATTGTAAAATCAAACACTGCCATATAACTATCAGATATTTTAAAACAGCATAAAGGTTTTGCAGAATGTGACAAAAGGGGCGTTTACTACGTAGCACCTACGATAGTGTATTTTAAATTTCAAAATAAGTCTATTTCAGCATAATCAATAATAACACATTTCTACAGTACGGCATCCTTAAACTTTCCTCTACCAATGTTTCGGCTCCTAGCCTTTTCCAAGATACGGGTAAGAACAAATTAACTCCAGACAGAGTAACATTGATAGAACAAAACAAACCTAGTTAGTAAACCAAAAGTCCTCCATCGATTAACAGGCTGAGCAAGTAATTTGCGCGAAGAATGAAATTTACAACGATCCTACAGAAGACTTCATGATAGTGTATACTTACTGTTTACCATCATAGTATGTTAGCCGGAGAGGATTGATACGTGTTATCCTCGCAGGGAGGTATGTCGTACATGAAGTATCTAACGGCGCCAGGACATACCGCCATGCCTCTTCATTATAACGTGTTGATGTCACCATAGGAGATACATGGATCGCAAGCTGTTTCTTGTAGGATTTATTTGAAGATGTCAGATAGATTTGTTGTGTTCTATGATCTGAAGACTCCGCAATGTCTGGAATAAAATATATTATTTGATATAAACACTCGTGGGGATTTAAAGGCACCGCACTAGGATTTAAGTTGCTCAGTGAGGAAATATGATTCTGGTTTTAAGACGCTGTGATACCATGGCACAGTCTGCTCCTGGGGAGGGCTTGCTTTTTATTATTGATATTGAGTGTAATTGTTTTTATGTGGTTTGACATTGTTACTAGTTAAAACGAGTTCGACCTTAACCAAAAGAAGCATGTGCTATTTATCGAACCTTTCGAGATTTATAACAATATGATATGCACTATGATTAAGTGATTCGCTGTAACTGATTGACATACAAAGGGAACTTCTGTCATCCGAATGAAACAATCCATGTTTCCAAAGGAAGTCTATCATACATCAAAGGTTAACAAGTTTCAAGGCTATTTACAAAATCTGTACCAACCTCAAACAGCATTGGTAACAGTACAAAAAAAACCGAATCACACATTTAATAAAAAGACAAACTGGTATAGAAGCTCAGGACAATTAAACGGTCTTAATATAAAGATGGCCTTCTTTCCCAATGCAGGTCATATTTTCTGTATTTTGTTTCCCATTAGTTTTATTGATTACCAGTAGTTCTTACATGGTTTATAAATTCCTGTCGTATCATCCCTGGCTATCACTTTTCCACATATTTTATCCATTCTTTCAGCGATATATTCAACATATTCCTTGTATTTTCTAGATGATATCTTATACATCTCGGACCAAGGCAATCTTCTCTCAGCGTCGTCATAGAAATGCACCTGTGCGCCTTGTTCGTATACTTCCGTGACGATGGCCGGGGCATAACTGTACACGTAGTTTGGATGTAGGGCAATCACGTGGTCATGTGGCTGAAAATGAGATTAAAAGCGACGCTGAAACGAAATCGATCGATAGCTGGAAGTATATAGTCACAACACGAGAAGAATGTACTTTCAATATTGCGCCAAATAAGACATCGTGTAAGGTATACAGCTTTCCCACCCTTGATCAAGATAATGATAATTGTGTTGCCAAACTTCTTCCAATCTTTATAAACAAGAGAAGTTGGTGTCTGAACAACCTCGAATAGTGTGGCAAACAGGCTGTCCGCCGAACATTATAACAAGAAACAGCTCAAAAGATTGTGGCCAACAAGTGGGCAACGTCTCTCATGCAGCAGCCCGGAACATTTTGACAAACAAGAGGACAGCATCTCTCAACAGCCCGGAACATTGTGTCCAACAAGAAGAGAACGTATATCAACATCCCGGAACATTGTGTCCAACAAGAAGAGAACGTATCTCAACATCCCGGAACATTGTGGCCAACCAGAGGACAGCGTATCTCAACAGCCCGGAACATTGTGGCCAACAAGAAGAGAACGTATCTCAACAGCCCGGAACATTGTGGCCAACAAGAGGACAGCGTATCTCAACAGCCCGGAACATTGTGGCCAACAAGAGGACAACGTATCTCAACAGCCCGGAACATTGTGGCCAACAAGAAGAGAACGTATCTCAACAGCCCGGAACATTGTGGCCAACAAGAGGACAGCGTATCTCAACAGCCCGGAACATTGTGGCCAACAAGAGAACAACGTATCTCAACAGCCTGGAACATTGTGGCCAACCAGAGGACAGCGTATCTCAACAGCCCGGAACATTGTTGCCAACAAGAAGAGAACGTATCTCAACAGCCCGGAACATTGTGTCCAACCAGAGGACAGCGTATCTCAACATCCCGGAACATTGTGGTCAACCAGAGGACAGCGTATCTCAACATCCCGGAACATTGTGGCCAACAAGAGGACAACGTATCTCAACAGCCCGGAACATTGTGGCCAACCAGAGGACAAAGTATCTCAACAGCCTGGAACATTGTGGCCAAGCAGAGGACAGCGTATCTCAACAGCCCGGAACATTGTGGCCAACAAGAAGAGAACGTATCTCAACAGCCCGGAACATTGTGACCAACAAGAGGACAACGTATCTCAACAGCCTGAAACATTGTGGCCAACAAGAGGACAGCGTATCTCAACAGCCCGGAACATTGTGGCCAACAAGAGGACAGCGTATCTCAACAGCCCGGAACATTGTGGCCAACAAGAGGACAGCGTATCTCAACAGCCCGGAACATTGTGGCCAACAAGAAGAGAACGTATCTCAACAGCCCGGAACATTGTGTCCAACAAGAAGAGAACGTATCTCAACAGCCCGGAACATTGTGGCCAACAAGAAGAGAACGTATCTCAACAGCCCGGAACATTGTGGCCAACAAGAAGAGAACGTATCTCAACAGCCCGGAACATTGTGGCCAACAAGAAGAGAACGTATCTCAACAGCCCGGAACATTGTGTCCAACAAGAAGAGAACGTATCTCAACAGCCCGGAACATTGTGGCCAACAAGAAGAGAACGTATCTCAACAGCCCGGAACATTGTGGCCAACAAGAATAGAACGTATCTCAACAGCCCGGAACATTGTGGCCAACAAGAAGAGAACGTATCTCAACAGCCCGGAACATTGTGGCCAACAAGAAGAGAACGTATCTCAACAGCCCGGAACATTGTGGCCAACAAGAAGAGAACGTATCTCAACAGCCCGGAACATTGTGGCCAACAAGAAGAGAACGTATCTCAACAGCCCGGAACATTGTGGCCAACAAGAAGAGAACGTATCTCAACAGCCCGGAACATTGTGGCCAACAAGAAGAGAACGTATCTCAACAGCCAGGAACATTGTGGCCAACAAGAGGACAACGTCTCTCAGCAGCCAGGAACATTGTGATAAACAAATGGACTACATAGCCAGTCCTGAACATTGTGGCAATAAAGGGGACGACATACCTGTACGGCCTCGAACATGTGGTCTTCATCCGTGAATATATCTTCACGTTTGATACTTTCCCTGTAATCATTGGCATCAACAACTGTGTATGTTTGTTCGTCTTCATCAATATCAGCTGTTGCTATTCGACCGAAATAAAACCAACCATCATCCAACCATGTCGCTAGAACCACGGTATCTATCTCTATCGGTGTGGTACGAGCACTGCCAACTGAATATCTAGACGACACTATGAAAGATTCAAGTATACGTTTTGACAATGGAGTATCTTAAACACAACCGAATGTCATGGATTCGAATTCCCAAAATAGGGGCATCTACGAGTAATAATTCTTAACTCCAAAATAAGGAAAATGTAAGTTTATAACACAGTTTATGTTACATAAAGTAGTTGTTGAGTAAAATAAGTATGTTCAATGAAATCCTTTTTAATATTCGTATATGTTAAAGGGTTTGCTCTTGACACAGGAATGTCTACATAAACTTAATTCTGGCATAATAATACAAGATGGAAGAAATTAAAAATATCAGCATACTAACCCTTGGACACATTTGTTCTGTTGGATTCTGTGAACTTTCTTGATGCGGATCTTAGAGAACTAGTTGACGTCCCCTGATATTACACAAGTGATGCATGTTATAATATAAATATATGAGTGCCCACAATGTGCAATATATAACACACCTCTAAAAGTACTAGATCAATGAAATACAATGTAGTCTCAATAATAAGAGAGGGCACAGCTGTACGACAGGAAGTTGGCCACATGTTCGATTATCAGGTCATATGGAAGAAACTGTTCAAACTGGTCCAGTAATGGGTGACCTTTCCTTGCACTTTAGTACATGTATATTGTATTCAGTTCTCAAACTTTAACTTGCACAAGTGCCTCATTACGCATTTCTGGTTCAGGAACCTTGAACATATTAAATTGCAAGGACATGGCGTACAATATAGCCATGGACATAAATGTAGATACAACTAAGGACAATATAAGTTATAAGAGTTACCACACTTGAAGCAGACGATCTACCAGATTGACTTGATTGATAGGTCTTTGTGTCAGATGTATCTGGGCGTCTTGGGAACCGCTAAAACAAAACGGACATAGCGTACAGACGTAGAGGTTGTTGCTCTACCGAGGTTAAATTTAGAGTAAATAAAATTTAGAGTAAATATCACATAAGGAAAATTTTGAAGACATACAAACGATTACTAGTATCGGTAGAATTAAAGGGGTGTTAAATTGCAATGTTACTCACTAAACATGTTAATCTTAGTTGAAGGCATTGCTAAACACCACAAAAAATGAGATGTAAAACAGCAACAATTGATTACACACCTTCATTGTTGGTTTTGGTACAGAAAAATATTCTCTGATCAATTTTACTTTAGCTTCAAGGTCGATTTCAACCTTACGACGTTTTGACGGAGGCTCAGACATAATTATCATATGAAATTCTGTAAAAGAATGACTATCCGTCAAATGCATTTTGATGGATTTTTATAGCATTTACTCGTAGATTTATCCAAACTGAGAACGTCCGAGTTGTTTTCCTTTGATGTCGATAACGACCTTCTCAAAATTAAACATTAAGGGGACCTGTATTCGATTCAACTGACCTCCGTGTAGACAAAACAACGCAGCAATAGTCTTTTAATTAATTGAATAGGCCAATAAACGCTGTCAATTAGCGCTTTTAAAATGATAATATCTAATTGTCCCAAATTGTGATTTTCACACCCGTGTCGATAACACGTACACACCGACACTGCGTATTGTTGTGTGGCGTAAACGCCACACAATGATATTACCACTTTTCAGCTTACGACCAATTTAACGCATTAGGCCTCGGCAAATAAATAGTTCTATGATTTGAACAATATTACAAGCATGCAACACAGGTTACACGTATCATTGGACCTGATTTGTTTACATTACCAACATTTACTTATATTACGACCAACAATTATATCAGACTTTTATTTTTAGAGGATATTTATAGCAAATCATTCCGCAACGGACTATATTTTTACTACCAAAGAATGTTCTCACTGGTGGCGGGAATCTAAAATAGTTCCCACGGTTTTCAATCGTATACTGTAACGTATGTAAATCACACCGCCGCTGCACATTGCAGACGATTACCTAATTATGTTGTATACAAACATTGATGCTATATATAGCTGGTGGGGGGAACTGAAATAGTTCTACGTACATATCGATTGGCCGATTAACAATGTTACCGCGGTAAGCGTTAAACGCACTAGTCAATTTCTACCCTGCTTTATATAAGACCTCATAATTTTCGTATCTATTATCCGATTTTGAATATTTAAAGCTTGTAATAAAGCAGAGAAATATGTCTCGCTTTTCGACAACATTCAACACGATATCCTAATTATTAAATCCACGGCGACGAGTAAGAATCCGTTCCGCGTAAAAGTAAGTTTAAAATATCCCGTTTTATACCAAATAAAAATTCAATCAACGGTCGAAAATCATCCATTATTAATTTAATATTCGATCGATTTTGTTCATTAAAGCTTGTTTTAAAAGCTAATACTTTAAGGTTTTATAAAATGTAAAACTTGTTTTTAAAGCATTAATCGGCCGATCGATATGTGTGAGCGACGCCATGTTTACCCCTTTTACATACGTTAATATAGAGTGTCATATACATTTAATTAACATGCGTGGTCATACGGAGAATAAACAGTCACTTATCGAATTCTCCAAGTCGTTAAAAATGGTATTTGTAAATATCCCTTCATTGATGCTCAGCATAGTTACTTAAGTAAGTTGCAGGTAACTGCTGGTTCTCTTGGTGTCTTTAAAAATTAGCAGCACAAATGTTTGAGTAAGGGTTGGCTTATCAGAACTGTGACATAAAATTATGATACAACCTGGATTCGATATTGGATTTAGTGGCATCAGTACGCCACACAACAGTACTTTCAGTGCTTTGATTGATGTTACAACCGTTAAATGATCGGACAATTTTAATTGCATATACGATGGTGCGAATATACAACAGATTGACACCTGTCAAAACATTGGCATGGGCAATGTTCAAATCGATTGTCCGGATCCGAGGGGTCAATTTTAGAGCAAATATATGATAAATCCTCGTAATTTTGTCGGGTGTCCGGAGTGGAGGGGTTCCGGATCCGAGGGGTAAAAACGTATTAAAACATGAATAAGAATATTCGGGACCAACAGATCCGCCCGGATTAGAGGGAAATCCGGATTGGAGGGGTCCGGATTAGCGGGGTTCCACTGTATTAAACATATGCCAATATAATATTGAGAGTTACCTCATTTGGGGTAGACGCTCTAGATGATTGTCTTCGTTGACAGGACTCGGTGTCAGGCGTTTGTGGGCATTCTGGTTTACTATGTCGTCTGCGTCTTGGAAAACGCTGAATCAAACAGGAAATAAAAACTATTAATGGAAAGGTAAAAACGTCTGTATAAATGACTTAAAAATCACTTTAACAGAATAAGTATTACAAACATCTAGTCATGATACTTTTGCTCACAATGAAATAAATTTAAAAACATCTAATTACGTTTTTGTGTATTAGTGCAGTACAACCTCTGTGGAGCAACACCCTTTGGGACCTGCAAATATTGGCGGTTGTGTAGAGGTTCTTGCTCTACCGAGGTTAAATTTAGAGTAAATATCACATAAGGAAAATTTTGAAGACATGCAAACGATTACTAGTATCGGTAGAATTAAAGGGGTGTTAAATTGCAATGTTACTCACCAAACATGAAAACTGAATGCAGGGGTATGGCGTACGAGTTTGCTTTGCTATATTAAACATATGCCAACATAATATTGAGAGTTACCTCACTTGGGGTAGACGCTCTAGATGATTGTCTTCGTTGACAGGACTCGGTGTCAGGCGTGTGTGGGCATTCTGGGTTACTATGTCGTCTGCGTCTTGGAAAACGCTGAATCAAACAGGAAATAAAAATTATTAATGGAAAGGTAAAAACGTCTGTATAAATGACTTAAAAATCACTTTAACAGAATAAGTATTACAAAGATCTAGTCATGATACTTTAGCTCACAATGAAATAAATTTAAAAACATCAAATTACGTTTTTGTGTATTAGTGCAGTACAACCTCTGTAGAGCAACACCCTTTGGGACCTGCAAATATTGGCGGTTGTGTAGAGGTTCTTGCTCTACCGAGGTTGAATTTAGAATAATATCACTTAAGGAAATGTTGAAGGTGTTGTTGCAGAGAGGTTGTTGCTCTACCGAGGGTCGCTCTGGAAAGGTTGTACTGTATTTAACAGTTGATTATTCATCAATGAGTGAAGACGAGCATTCATTTAACAAATTACGGATCTGACTTTAAGTCCACGGTTCGTCTAGGGAAACAGACCATCTTACCCGCGGGCGGTGTCCGTACGTAGCTATCAGCAGTGTGTTCGTCTGTCGTATACGTCGCCTAGAGTACCCTGAAATGATTTTAACATATGTGCGACTGAAAGAACATCTTTATTAGATAACTAAATATTTGTTCGCTAGCGTTTTAAACAATCATATCATAATCTAGTACTGGGCACCATAACTTAATGGTCTTTTATTTATACTGACGTTGGTCTTGAAATGGAATGATCATCGTCAAAGACATTATTCCAAATACATTCAAGTATTTCACTTGGTTCCAAACCCATACTTGTATTAGCCTCTTTTGAAACGTGACTAGGACATGTCGTATGTCATTCTAGCTTATAGTATCTTGGATGGATCTACTAAATCGTAATGGCAAGAAAGTACTGTGTATGATGTCTATACATTCCTGGGAATTTACATTGTATATCGCTGGCTTTGAATTAGAAGGTAAGTACTACTTACGACCTTACAAGACTCATTCTTATGAGCCTATTTTCATGAAAATCGGAAGTGGTCATGTTGACCTAACTGAAGTTTAAAAAGCTTGTTTTTCCATTAGTAAAGAGTAGTTTTCAGACAGTGTTTTCTAGTTTTCTCAAAACATAGATTTTGTACTGACGACCTTCTAATTCAAATCCAGCGAAATGTCACTTGGAAGCACATTGCTCTATCGCCTCTTTCAATGTACAAGCGTTCAGGAGCGAAGAAACTGCCAAATAAGCTGAATACCATTAATAATAAATTTATAACACATTTTATTTTTCGATGGATTTTATCTTCAAATATCAAATCCAAAGAAAGCCACGTAATGTAAATTTGATTAAACTTTTACGCTGAGTTGCCATTCTCCTACTTAATTCGTAGTACATATAGTGGAGAAAGCACCGTGTGTAGTTTGAAAATGGTGTAAGAAAAAGTGATTGGATTAGAACCATTTTCTAATATCACCTGTGGAGGAATTTGGTTGTATCCGGGGTCTTAGGAGTTTCTGTTCCCTAAAACAGTAAAGGTATAATTATACAAATTTTCCATCTTTATGCCTTGTCGAACATCAACATATTGTAAACCTTAAATTGAGAATGTATATATTTGAAATAAACGGGGTTATCCTTATTGGCCCGAAAAAATGCAGATATTAAATACATGTATATTTATTTACACTAGTTTGGTCAAATACGCTCAACCAAATAATGTAAGGGTCGCTTCCTATAATTTTATGTACATGTATCTTTAATCATAGTAAATATTTTGCGTTAATACACAGTTTAAGTTTAACGACATTAGCTGAACTCCATATCGAGTAATGTGCAATACAAGAAAAATCATCATTTCAAGGCATGCGACTCAATTCAAGTCGAATCCATTCCAAAACATGTAGGGGTACATCTATACTACAGTATTTCTACCAAATTGGAAGAATGTTGTTCAAATCCCTTTAGAGTTGATAACTCTTTCCTCGATGTTGCCATATTTTAAGAGAATCTGCAATAGCATAAGTAAGGAAAATGTACTTTACCCGTTTAAATCTTGATAAACAATGTAATTGGAACTATACCTGATTTTCAGCAGTGATACCCGGTAGCGGATACAAGCAAGATAATCAAGGATATCTCTATATCTGTCTGGACCTATCTTGATGATACATGACCTCTGTTTGTGTGTCTGTAATAATAACATGTGTTCTACAGTTCCATAGACGTCCGCCTCGATAGCCTTGTGGTAAAGCGTCCGCTTCGAGCGAGTGCAAGCAAGAGGTCTGCGGTTTGATCCCTAGACGCGGCATACCAAAGTCACAAACACTTGTTTGTTTCTCTGTTCTATTTACATAAAGGGGATATTAATATTAGTATCCACTTGCATTAAAATACTCTACGTAGATCATCTACAAAATGTGTCGTACAATGAAGTTCCACTGAAGATAACTGTACATGTATACACCCTGTAGTAGGTAAGATTGTCAAATCTTAAAAAACGTTTGTTTGGTGTGTAACTTGGTCGGTCAATCGTTTATTAATTCGTTGGCGCGTTCCTTTGTTTACTTAGTTCCGTTATGCCTTCGTTCTTTTATTCATTCCTTTTTTCATCCATTCGTTTTGCGTGCCCGCGTTCGTTCGATCATTCGTTTATTATATCGTGAGTCCATTCATTTAATTAATTGATATTTCTAAGTTGAACTGAAATTTATACACTGATATCGTATAATTATATAGACAATCTGACATACGTATATAATCATGCTACTACCGGTAAAACTATCTTCTACTTTTCCATAAACTTATTAGAAAACAACTTACAGTTTGACCATTATGCAATCTGACAGCAAAGAAACGATGCTGTATATGATTATCTATTGGTATGCCCACAACGATACCCGGGACATAACATTCTATCAATGCTGTTTTACACCGTGCCTTCGTTAGAACGAAGTCACCGACCTGAAATCGTGACGTAGTTACATTTAACAGTATGGACATATTACGTAATTATTGGCTAAGAAAGCAAGTACAATATGTCAACAATAAAGTAAAAACAGACATAAGTATTTTATTCATTGACCGCTCAAGCGAAAATTAGTACTATCTATGAAACTCAATATTATTGTGCAATACATGTATGTCACGTTTTTTGCCCGAAACCGACTCAACTGCTATCAACCTTCCGAATTAAATTCAAAGTTTGAATATGCGCCATTTTGACATCCTGTGGCTATTGCTTTATTACTTTATAAGTGATGTCCATCTCATCGGTTGATCCACACAAAATAAATACAAGTACCAATATAATATATTATTTTATATGAATTGCTTGCCTTAAGTTCCGGCCAAGGAGTGGCCCCGCCCACAACAATCACGTGATTTCTGGACACATCTTGGTGTGTGATTGAATAGAATTGCACGTGGTATACGTCTTTGGTTCCCTCGTTATCTGGTACGTGACTAGTAGGCCTAATATATCCTGTATACACATACAAACGTTAATGTATATCATGTTGCAGTAAGCACAATATAGATGGAAAAAGTATAGCAGGTTTTGTGCATAACTAAGGATAAAAGTTTGGCTCACCATGAACCTAATATTCGCTTATATTCGCCCATCCATCGCGATGACTGTAATGTGGATTACTATCCAACATTCGGACTGACTGTCACAGTTGCTTAGTCCATGATCAAATCCAGCTCGAACTATCTTTAGATGATTAATATTTTGACAATCCGTTCATCGTTTACCTTTTTCTTGATATTTACTGAATAATGACTCCCTCGAACTCGGAGGTCATTGGACTATCTGGCACGGATAGCATCGAAAGACGACGCTTTTACGAATGACTCTGCCCTACGAAACAAGTGTAACGGTCGCTGAATGCATAAAGGGAGGTAATTGGATTAATATGCACAATTTGTAAACCTTGTAGATTGTCATAAGAGTAGAATGGCAGTATATATATAAGCTAGCTGGTGAGCTAGATTTTCACTGACGGGATTTGTTGGTGTCTGTCCGTCCGGCACGTTACACAAACAACAAACATAGACTATATAATTACAACTGTTATTCTCATTGAACAAAATAATAACCTAGCTATTCTCATGTTGGTACTGTGGAATATAAAACATCTGCGTTGCTACCAGGTGCAAGTGGAATTGAAAACGAACATTTAACTACCGAGTTCTAAATTTGAAGTTGGTGCTACCGAAGGCGGCATCATGTAAACATACTACCAGGTTTTATTACTCGTATAATCATGCTGTGTTTTTTATTTGGGACTCGTATTGATTATATTTGTTTGTATGCGCAGTTGGTTTTTTGATGAAAGTATAAGGCATACGGAGTATTTATAGTGGTCGGACATCCTGTTTCCTAACTTGCATGTCTGCACACAAGACATGCACATACGAGAACACTTGGATATCGCATTTGCAAATTGTCATGTCCAATTAAGGACTTGAATGCTCAAGTTAAAGAGTAAAACAATATGCCGGGTATGCATGTCGGTCACATGATAGGATATTCCAGCAAGCCTAACCGAGCAGAGAACGATATTCTCGATTCACACTCGGTATAAAATATCACTCTAGCTAGTTTTGGATATTTCTGCAAATCTAGATCAATTACCTGTTTTACTGAAAATGGTTTTCATTGTTAACATTTTTTCATGATGTAACATGAAACGCAAAAATGTCAATTAAACCATTTTTGAAATCAATAAAAATAGTAACAAAATCGCCTCTTTGGCGCTACAATGTTGTATATGACTATAATCCTAGATACAACCCCTCGCTGAACAAAGGGACTAAATGTCTTTTCAAACATTCAGGATATGGCTAAATTTTAAGTTTGTTGATTATTGAATTTTGAGTAGTATAGTATGCTTGTTTCATGATTTAGCACGATTTATATTCACATTCGCAATAAACGATAATGTTTATCGAGCTTTGAGTAGCCTAGTATGCTTGTGTTATCGATTAAGACAATTTATATTCACATTTACAACAAACGAAGCATTGTTGGTGCTTGACTACTGGCGTTCGTTAATTCAAACGTTGAAAGACAAGTACCGTATTTTATTTAAAGCCCCCCTCATCTATTACGGTACTGACTTCTAACATTATCTTGCATTTTATCTCTGTTTGTTTAACCTTGTATTGCTGCGTATACTATATTGCATGAATCTTGAAGTACATTACGATATTATTAAAAACAGTATATCAGAAGGCTCTAACTCGCTATCAAGTACCCATATAAAACACAGCAAGTACCCATATAAAACACAGCGGGCTCGAACTCGCTACCTAGTACCCATATAAAACACAGCGGGCTCGAACTCGCTACCTAGTACCCATGTAAAACACAGCGGGCTGGAACTCGCTACCTAGTACCCATATAAAACACAGCGGGCTGGAACTCGCTACCTAGTACCCATATAAAACACAGCGGGCTGGAACTCGCTACCTAGTACCCATATAAAACACAGCGGGCTTGAACTCGCTACATAGTACCCATATAAAACACAGCGGGCTGAAACTCGCTACCTTGTACCCATATTAAACACAGCGGGTTGGAACTCGCAACCTTGTACCCATATAAAACACAGCGGGCTGGAACTCGCTACCTTGTACCCATATAAAACACAGCGTGCTGGAACTCGCTACCTAGTACCCATATAAAACACAGCGGGCTGGAACTCGCTACCTAGTACCCATATTAAACACAGCGGGCTGGAACTCGCTACTTTGTACCCATATTAAACACAGCGGGCTGGAACTCGCAACCTTGTACCCATATATAACACAGCGGGCTGGAACTCGCTACCTAGTACCCATATAAAGCACAGCGGGCTGGAACTCGCAACCTTGTACCCATATAAAACACAGCGGGCTGGAACTCGCTACCTAGTACCCATATAAAACACAGCGGGCTGGAACTCGCTACCTAGTACCCATATAAAACACAGCGGGCTGGAACTCGCTACCTAGTACCCATATAAAACACAGCGGACTGGAACTCGCTACCTAGTACCCATATAAAACACATCGGGCTCGAACTCGCTACCAAGTACCCATATAAAACACAGCGGGCTCGAACTCGCTACCAAGTACCCACATTAATTACAGCGGGCTGGAACTCGCTACCTAGTACCCATATAAAACACAGCGGGCTGGAACTCGCTACCTTGTACCCATATAAAACACAGTGGGCTGGAACTTGCTACCTAGTACCCATATAAAACACAGCGGGCTGGAACTCGCTACCTTGTACCCATATAAAACACAGTGGGCTGGAACTCGCTACCTAGTACCCATATAAAACACAGCGGACTCGAACTCGCTACAAAGTACCCATATAAAACACAGCGGGCTGGAACTCACTACCTTGTACCCATATAAAACACAGCAGGCTGGAACTCGCTACCAAGTACCCATATAAAACACAGCGGGCTCGAGCTCGCTACCTTGTACCCATATAAAACACAGCGGGCTGGAACTCGCTACCTTGTACCCATATAAAACACAACGGGCTCGAACTCGCTACCTAGTACCCATGTAAAACACAGCGGGCTGAAACTCGCTACCAAGTACCCATATATAACACAGCGGGCTCGAACTCGCTACCTTGTACTCATATAAAACACAGCGGGTTCGGACTCGCTACCTAGTACCCATATAAAACACAGCGGGCTAAGAAAAACAATGGAATGTGCACAAGCACCCTTGAAAAGGGCATCATGCTTTTTTACTCATTATAAGCATGATAAACCATAAACATGCCACCAGCATTCACAAATTTCCCAACATAGGATGATTCGGAGTCATAATGTTTCTACATGTATTTTTGTTTAAAATTCTATAAGAAATGTATCTACTAAAAACCGTTGTTTTTTTTGGTTTGCATTAAAAATTGTTATATTTTAGGATGAACGTGCAATCATAATGGTTCCAAATGAAAAAATATTGGAAGTTTCGACGAACTCTTCAGTGTGGATGTTTTCGTTTCATAAGATCGTGAGAATAAAATTGAAGCAAAACAACTGAAAAGTCTGAGTTTGGAACAGAAAACAACTAACAAAGCAGACGATACAACAGACACAACAAAATACATGAAAACATACCTGAATAGTACAATCCATCCGTGTTATTTCTTGCAATAACTGTTAAATTCCTTCCCGATACTGGGATGGACATGGTTTAACTATTGTTTTACCGTGCAAGTCGTCATATATTGAACTATGACTTTAAACAAAATGTTACCCGCACACTCAATATACAAACATATACGCGCAAGAGAAATATTTGTTCATGGTGAGTATAAAGTGCATATAGTCCAAAGTATACGTAAATCAGCCGGATTTATAACTTATCAACGTTTGATAACATTGAAAGTCCCTAGATTTGTCGCTGTGAAAAGTCCAAGTTCTGTTATGCCATCAAGGACATTCAATATGACTAAATGTAATAAATTAAGTGAATTTTCCGAAAATCGAAACGTAGCTCTACAAATACAAAAGTGAAATGTTTTAGCGCATGTTTAACTTTAAATGTTCAACTGAATAAATTCAACTTGGTTAAATTAATTTAAATATTTCTTTGTAGATCTATTGTATTCTTTTGATTGTTATGAAGATTGAATTTTAAACAATACAAAGTGTAATTGTCACAAAAGCTTTAACACAACTTGCACAAGACAAATCAATATTTTACTATACTACATAAAAATAGCTCACACGGAGTGGTGAAACCGAAAGTAGAGTTATTTTTTTATTTTACAAAACATGCTAGTTTCATGTTTGGATTTACCTACCTGTATTGTAGTTTGAATTATATGCTCCTTCCTCGCCGTGTTCATGCTAAAGGTAAAGACACGGAACAAGACTATATCAAGTTCTGATGTGGCGAAAACATCGTAACTATAACTTATACATTATATATATATATATATATAATGTATAAGTTATAGTTATATATATATATATATATATATATATATATAACTTTATTGCCTCCATTTTCTGGAGATATATAGTTTACAGGTACAACAAATACAATGTACATATAACATATAACAAGAACAGATATATACTATTTACAACATTACAAAGCATAATTAATCTTATTGTACAGTTGGTCTAGCAAATGTCTATACATAGACAGATGTACCAGTCAACATTCAGATAATTATGTTACTGTCTCTAACCGAATCGTAGTAGCACACATCATTTTACCTCACTATATATGTTTAGTTAAAACGAAACGAAATTTAAAACTAAGCATGTAAGGAAATTGTGTTTACTGAAATAATAATCTCAGACATTCAGCATTTTCGATTATGAACTGAGTTGAAGTGTCAATAAAGCACAATACATTGTCGTCAATGCGACCCAGTAGATATGCGCACAGTTTGTCTCTGGTAACACTATGTAAGTCATTGCTTAGAGTGACATTAAATGTTAAGCTCAATGACAGAAAATAGTTGGATCTTATTGAACTAACAGTTGTATCTAAACAGTCAATCAATACATGTTGCATTCTCGTTCACCAGAGTATTCTTCGTCCGAAACATAGTCTTGGAACTTGACTAACCACTGATGTATGAGGGTTCGTCTCTAAACGAGGAGTCACATTTCTGACATATAGTCAGTTCGGAGTGCTTTGTAGCACAACATATCTTGACGAGATGTTTGATTACGACGAGATATTCAGGTCGAGCTTTCGCCACTTTCCAGGCATTGTCAACTTATCGTGAACTAACTTGAATCGTTCGAAATCGGGACTGTGAAGCTGTCGGTTATTCCATTCTCTACTCTCGTAGGCAAATATGGTTCTCGCACTGATTGTTTTCCATTGTAACTTGTTTGGAAACGTCCCGTTGATTGAAAGTGAGTCCAAACGTCATGTAGATCATATTTATAGAGAATGGTGTCAATATCCTTCATGAATCCGTTATGTCTATTTGGATCACAGGTTTGATGTTGAAAAAATCTGTAGTTAAACATTTTGGTAACTAAGTCAGATGGGTTTGATCTACACAAGGCGCCAAAAATTCTCAGTTTTTGTGAGTCGATGTATGCTTGAATTGATGTCATACCAAGAAGACCTGTGACCATGTCAGAGCGAGTGCGATGATGGAGTCCTTGTATACGTTTAAGACAGAAATGATGAGTAGATTCAAGTTTTTTCATATCTGAGATTGTAATATTGTTCCAAAGTTCACAAGCGTAGAGCGCCCTCGATAGAACACATGTTAGGTAAAGCTTACAGAGCGTTTTTGGTGTAATTCCAATGTTGTCACTTAATCTGTTCATGATAGAAATTAGAGTTCCTAACAAACCTCTTGATTTATTAAAATCCTTGAATAAATCTAAGTTATTTAATTCTGATAAATTTACCATTCCACTATTGACTAGTGACCCAATTCAAATCCCTTGTTCCTACTATAAGCATGTAATCATGAAGCATACAAAATATATAGGGGCCTACAAATGCAAATGTACAACCAATTCTTAGATTCTAGCTTTTATTTTAGGCACATACACACAGATAATTTATCTTATTATTAATTTTCTCCATGACTAATTCGAAACTCCCACCAAAACTGTTTACTGCCACCTTAATAAAACACTGTATAAAGGGAGATAATCTATGTGAAAAGTTAGTCATTAAACCCCTAATTTATCAGGCATCTGCCTTTAAAAGCATTCAATACATCTGTAAGAGAAGATCACTACATATGAGATTTTTCCAACTTCTTACAGTTGTTATCTTTCTTGTCTAGATATAATATGAACTAATGCACAGCATATGTAGCGGACAATGTCAGTTGTCCTACATTATTTGTAACATGCTTATCTAGTACTGGATTTTTTGTTGATGCATAACTTCACAAAAAATTGTTTGGTTACGAATTACGAATCTGGAGCAAGCCGTTTCCAAAAGGCGCTACCGAGCGCTTTCCTACGTCTATGCAACCTATCGAAGCGGTTCGTTGCACAAGAAAGCGCGCGATAGCGGTTTCATGATACGAAATATTGGGTACAAAGTAACGAAAGACGATACAAACCTGCTATCGTTTGTCAGTCCGAATGAACACGAATAATACACGTTTTTCAATTTGTTTAATTCTAGGTCTACTTAATTCAGGGGTAACTAATTTAAAAATGAATAATTAGATATAAACACAGATAACAACTGATTTCTAGGCCTTATTAGATATTTTATCTTTTTTTAATGGGTTGCATGAGCATACCAGATAGTACTTTTGTTCAAAAGAAAAGGCTATTTTCATTTCAATTAATCATATTACGATTAAATATCAAACATCTTTAATCTTAATCACCTTTTTTCGTTAAATGAACCCTGCAAATCGTCACAACATAAAAGAGATTTAGACGGAAAATTACGGGTTTTATTGTATCCAACAACGACAACAACAACATGTAATTAGTTTTCGCGACCTTCATCCCGCGAATATTTTTTGACGATTTTGGAGGGATTTTTTAATTACATCTCGGCGAGGAATTACGAAAATGCATTTGTTTTACTTTCTTTACAATAACCTACAACTACGATGTGGTTATCACCGTCCGGTCTAGATAGTTACGTAAATACCCGAAACCGACTTTAATTAATTGCATTGCAAACTTTGCGATGGGAAATAACCGAAACTTGTGTCTTTTTCATTAGATTTTATTAAGATTGGTTGATAATTCGCGCATATGAACGATTCCCGCTCGACTTACTTCGTTATCTCAGAGTAATCATGTGTCTCATAACAGTTTGTAGCATCGTTTATGCACTGAAAATGTTAAAATTTCCTTCCGAAGTGGGCAAAAAAATGGCTGCCTTTTTTGTGTCCAAACATTTAGGAAATAGCCCTCCCCATATAAAAAGATTGGTTGCATAGCAACCATGGAAGACTGATAATTATTATCTTTTCTTTTCTAGACAGGGGCCTACGCTAGTTTTTGGAATATTTTTAAACATCATCAAAAATAAAAGAAAATTTATGAGCTGCCGAATATCGCATTTTATTTTTTTTTGTTATTCTATTAGCAGCCATTTTTTAGTATCTTTGCTTCAGTGCGGGATTTTAACACACATTTTTAGATCCATTAGTGAATTCAAACTCTGACCAAACCACGTGCACACGTGTTATCGTAAAGCGGAACGACATCCGCAGGCCTTGCGGCCTGCGTATTGTCCGCTATTACACAAACTCTCCCTCTCTTTAATTCCTCGTAGCAGTTACTTAAAGTAATCATGTGCTACCAACGTGAAAATCATGTTTCAGTTTCGTCAGTTGTCAGGTGATCGAATCAATACTGTTTGTGTTCAAGTGTGATACATATGTGATTGTATGCGTGCCCTGTAAGAAATGATTATAATATTATATAATTATTAACTAGAAATGCGTAAAAGTCAATACGCAGAATAAACGCATTCTTAATTAAAGGGACTGCCTCACATATTGGTGTATTACAAAAATAAATAAAATTGTCAAATATTTGTGTAATTTTGGTATAGTTGCCTGTATATCCCGTAAACAACCACAAGGACATCTAAAATAACTTGAGCAACTTCGGCATTTTGTAGTTATTTAGTATTTTACATTAAAAATTCTATAGGGTATTAATACCCTATAGAATTAACACTAATATTACCTAAATTGCCTGAAATTTGTTCGCATTCGATTAAAACGAGTCGAAAAACGAACCAAATTCCTCACTGATGCTCACGCTGTAGTTAGTTGATGTTACAATTCGATCACGTGTGAATTACATAATTCACAAAGCATGTTGGAAGGAAACTTAGCGTTTTTTTAAAGAAAAAATACCCAGTGGGCGATATCGAGAGTGGTTAAAATTGCCTATTTGCACCAAATCTTTAACAAAGCAACCGTCAGCGGCTTTCGATAACATCAATACTTGGTTAGGTAGAAAAATCACGATATACCAAAATAAAATTATAGCCCATTCTGTTAAGTAGCACCTTTAAGTCTATTAGCAGAATTAACTTATTTCGTACGTATGGACTTATGATAAGTATAGGGCTAGGTATAGACGCTATGATACATAACATGCTACTTGATACGTTATATGATGCATTTTATCGTATAAAATATAGTATTAATTTAATAGTTTTGTTAAGGATATCATTAAGTGAGTCTAAATAAAAAACAAGTATAAGTCTGGCCAGTAACTATCGACGCATATTTACAGATACGCATAATGCGTTTTTAAGTACCGCATAAAACCAAAATCCATCAAAATTTACTTTAGAAGTTGAATGATAACAAATTATGGAGGACAGCACATTAACGATAAAAAGAGTATGATAATAGTTCACACAATAAAACAGAACGGAACAGTACAAGCACCGAACACCGGACAAATCTCAATTTGAGGTCACAAACCACTAAATAAAATTGTTCTTTAGCTCAATGTAAAGTGACAATTGTCAGCCCCAGATAATATCATGTTAAAGTCTATGGCCGCTATTACACAAACTCTCCCTCTCTTTAATTCCTCGTAGCAGTTACTTAAAGTAATCATGTGCTACCAACGTGAAAATCATGTTTCAGTTTCGTCAGTTGTCAGGTGATCGAATCAATACTGTTTGTGTTCAAGTGTGATACATATGTGATTGTATGCGTGCCCTATAAGAAATGATTATACTATTATATAATTAGACCTATATCATTGACAAGCAGTATGTTGCAGCTACAAAATAAGACCAAAAAAACAGGGGGTCATGTTTAATATAAGAAATATTTTGTTGGTCAAAGGCGGTAGACACATTTTTACAGACGCGCGGACCGATCCAATGTGGGTTTTACCCTTCTCTACTTTCGCTTTGTCAAGTATGCCAAAATCTCAAAATATTCAAGATGAAAGACATTCACGCATTCAACTACATGCATACACTACCTTTAAACTCAATAAGATGAATCTAGTTCCATTTTGTCAAGGCATTTCACCATTTGCAGACAAATGTTTCTGTAAGGATTATTTGAGACTATTTTGGGTCGCGTATGCATTTAGTGGTTTATTACCTTTGAGATAAATCTCATCTCAAATATTGCCATGTGTCGTTTTGATAATTTCCATTGGAGACTGGACTCACAATTCGCATCACAAAACAGACAACACTTAAGTTTATAACAGTAAAATTTAAAGAGCACACACTCTAAATTGATCTCAAGTTCAGACTCTAATTTGAGCAGCAAATCTACATTTCAGCTGAGATTTCTACTTGAGATAGTTCGGGAGATCGAGACAAGAACAGAAGAAAAGAGAACAATCATAGAGAAAACTAAGACACTACGTACATGATCACTTAGCTGAATATTATAGATTGACAACATGTTTGGAAATATTTAAATGTTAATATTTGTAATGGAGACAATACATTTTTTCTATAATGGCAATATAATGGTTTGACAATATCAAATACATTTAGGTACTGTTTTATTAATTTAATAAAAGCACTAGCGGAAATCTTAAACTTACGCCCAATTGTTAATTCTGACTTATTATTTTACAAAGTGGGGACATAACTATTATTACTTGCAGATCATTAACTGGAACAGTATGATTGCAGACCCCTTAACCAGATCATTAACTGGAACAGTATGATTGCAGACCCCTTAACCAGATCATTAACTGGAACAGTATGATTGCAGACCCCTTAACCAGATCATTAACTGGAACAGTATGATTGCAGACCCCTTAACCAGATCATTAACTGGAACAGTATGATTGCAGACCCCTTAACCAGATCATTAACTGGAACAGTATGATTGCAGACCCCTTAACCAGATCATTAACTGGAACAGTATGATTGCAGACCCCTTAACCAGATCATTAACTGGAACAGTATGATTGCAGACCCCGGCACCACAATATGTAGTTATTAAAGAAGTATGCAGACTTTATATTGGGGCTTTACTTAAAAGTTTTTCGGAAGTGCTTTTACAAGACAGAGCATGGGTGTAAAAACTTACGTTTACACTGTTTCTCCTAGTATATCGTTTCTTGCACGATATGCATGATATGCACAAAACACAAATATTTACATATTAAAATATTATCAAATAAGTCAACTTAGGATTTTGACGTTTTATGTTTGTTCGGGGATATAATATTCAAACACAGAAATTTGATATTATATCCATAATTGCAGTCGATCAATAACAAATCGCTCCGGCAAGTCAACATTTGGATAAAGACGATAAGGTTGTTCCGTCCTTATTTCTAGACTGATTTGTTTCAAACTTTATCATCAATTTTATACTTATTATTTGATATAATCATTGCCATATATTGAGAACAACGCATGGTTGGCTACTTCAAAACCAATGCTCTTCATTAAATATTAAACAGATATATAAGTGTGTTTATTTGTATATATTATCGTCTTTTAGCATAATTTGCGCTGAAGTTGATTAATTATGAATACTCCAAAATTCTTTGGTCCCACAAGAAGTTCTTCTTTGCTTATTAAAGTTAAATACCTCTTCATACATTATTCATATTTCACAACAAACCGCACGTAAACATTAATACCACTGGACCCTTTTAAGGTCATATTGAAAATAGGCCACTACGTAGTAGACTTACGCATGACCTTGATAAAACTTAGTACCACGTACCATGTCTAAAACTATGCTACCATGTCTAAAATCACAATCTTTAAAACAATTGTCGTTTCTTTTCAATCCACATATATGGCGTGAACGTAGCAGGAGCGACAACTCTGGGTAGAAATTGGTTACTAGACTGGTGCCTCGGTCCGATTGCTTTCTGACGTCGCAATTATAATTTTTTATATTCGGGTACCAGTCTAATTGGTTACATAATTAGGAACACCTTTGTACTAGAATCCGAGGAGTTCCGTCCGTGTTTGCTACTATAGACTGGTACCACGGTCCGATTGGACTATCGCCATTTTCTAATGGGTGCCATTTGGGCTTTTCGACTAGGCTGTTCCGTGGAGCAGGTTCAAGTCTGGTTCAATTCCCAAAACATACAGTACTACTTCTGTAATATTGGTGATGGGAACCAGATTAAAACCTGCTCCACGAAACAGCCCAGTCGAAAAGGCCTATTATATCTGAGATGTCACCATTGGTTCCAATCAGTGTGCAGTGGACAGTCTGCGTATCATACGAGAACGTCCAGTCTTAAATGATCATTCCTATACGATTGGGAAAAGAAAGAGAACTTTCAAGCATAAATAATACATGTAATCTTTGACAAGAATAAGGCTTATGCCAAATCTGGAGTTGTCTGTCCTAATATGGTCACAACATTTGGATCGAAGACTATAGCTCACCGGAGATAACTCGAGCCATATCAACAAACACAACATGGTGATATAAACACTGAACGGTTGACTAACCGCTTGAAACCAGTGTAGATTGAAAGAGTATATGAATTAAAAGTGGCTACGCACAAGATTTAACTAAAATGGACATCGAAAATGCATTTTATTTTCATTTTTATTTTTAAACAGTGTTATCATTGGCGGACTTTATTTTCATTCTATTAATTAATATAAAAATTGTGTCCTAAGGTATACAATTTGGAACCGAAATGTTTTTATTTGAGACACATACTAATAGATAAATTTCTCAGGCGATCCATTATTTAAGTAATTTGTACAAAATTGAAAAGAAACTGAAACAGCGAAAATGTATACTGATTGAACATTGTCAGAACATGAAGCCTGAATACGTGACAACATATGAGGCATGATGTACATAATGTATCAACTATAACCTCTAGCCGTCGAAATAAGAGCCATGGTTTCAATAAATGGCACCCATTATGCAGATCAAATATTTAGAATGTATAATTAAGGAGGTCCTTCAGTATACTTGAAGTTAAAGACTTACGTCAGTTCCATTGACATCCCCTCTTATTTAACAATTAAACTGGAAACAAAAACTATATAAGGCACACCAAAACCTCACTCAAACACTGCGTTATTCTGTTATCATTTCGACGTTAGACAACCAACCTACAACAAGATGGCGAGCAAACTCATCATGTTAACTTTGATGTGCTGTTTCATGGCTGCAGGTAAGTCAATTCGTATACGATAAGTTTGTTTTCTAATTTCTACTGTTTTCTAATATGTAATTGACACGTACTTGCATATTTGAGTAACAAAAATATTGAAACAATACTTTGTTGTTTTCTTCAAAAATGATCGAGCTTGTTACATCGTAGGTTTTTCGTAGGGAAATAATAATTATGTAACACAACGGCTGTGTTTTATAATCTTTTAACAATATTTCGGCCAAAAGGCCTTCGTCACAACTGAAACTAGTTGTTGATTTTAAAAGCTTTTGTTGTTTATTCAGAAATGCATCTTAATAATGAAATATATTTTTATGATTTAAAAGTATATGTTACAGAGTTTGTTAATAACGGGTAATATCAAGAGTTGTAAATAATATCTGAAAACAATTATCTAGTGGAAATTTAGTAGCTGAATATAAAGTTCGAGCAGACCGGATGTATTGAGGGTCAGTATAGGCAAATCTGTCGTCATGTGACGTACAGCTGAAATTTCAGTGATATCCAGCATCTTTACATTCTGGATAGATTCCGACAGACCGGCTAAAATTGACAATATGACTTCCGCTAAACATAAGGGTCGATATTTCATCCCTTTTGTCATTTTGACATCACTCCAGAGACGCGGTAGTAAGCATTTTATGCAAGATAGTGCACCCTGTTATACACATGCGGGCAATATGTGTTGTCTTGAGACGAACCATAGTCGAACTTTGGCATGGTGATTGTAGTATCCGGGTTTAAACCCTATTGTTAATGAAATGTCTCGACTTGGCAGGGGGGTTATAACCCAAGATATCCATCATGAAATTTAAGAAATTGAAAACGGTTTGGAAAAGACATGCTCAGCTAGATCCTCAGGCCCTCAATAGATGTCTATATGATGTAGTAGATTTTATCCTTAAGATCAAAATGTCTATACGATTTTACGCCAAGTATACGCTTTATTGGCGGCTTCGTGACTTTCTGAATCAAGTGTAAAGTTGTTATCAATACTTGTACTTGCAAAAAGTGAACTCTAGTTTTGTAGTTGTTGAAAGTTTTATCAATACACTTAACAAATCTTATAAGAGTGCACGTGTTTTTACCGTATAACTTTTTTATTTATGAATATTTCTGCATGAAACTTTGTGTACATGCTATTGAATAACACAAGATTAGATTAATATCGTTTTTTCTTCAAAATTAAATAAAGCGGACCATTGAACCATGAAACATCAAAACACGTAAAATGCACGAGAAATTTACGCGTAGGTGCAAATATTTTTATTTATAGTCAATTAGAATTTTAGATATATTGCTACATTCAAAAAACACAAAATTATGCGATTTTTCACTCAGCAAAATCCTATATTGTCCGCAGACTGAATAAATAGCACAGATATGCATGACAATAAGCATAGTGTCAGTGTTATCCACCTCTATTAGAAAATTAGTGTCATTATTATCTACTTTAAACAGAAAAGAAGTGTCATTGTTATCATTTTTCATTTACCCGGTCCAATTTAAACATGGATATCTCCGCAGTGGTTTGACTTTTCGACTTAAAATTTGGCATGTGTATAGATGAAACATTGTATGATATATACAGGGTGACAAAATGTATGCTATTTGGAAAAAACCCACAGAAATCTGTAGATAAACGGCAGAAAACCTGGTTACTTATCAAGTGATAACTCGCTTGTTTTCGTTTCTTTTTGTCCAGGAATACACCGATATATCGGCCATTTATTCATCTCATTAAAACTGCAAACAGCTCTTATAGAATCCATCATGTTGGTAGGTAAAAGCTAAAAAACTTACACTTGTCCAAATACGCTATTGGATTTTCTCGTAGTGTCCAACTATCATATGCTAGTGTCAACACACCACGTTATACGGTGTGATGTCCAGGCTGCATATGTTGAAAATTTCAACAAGATCAAACAAGTATTGACCGAGTTATGGGTAAATATATACATGCACACTTATAAGATTTGTTAAGTGTACTTTGAGCAATGATTGGGCGATATGTTGTACGAAATGTCACATCAATAGGCCAAACACTAAAATTGGAATCGAATACTTAGAAAAGTTGCTGATCAATTTATTGCAGCGATCAATGCTGAACAAGACTGTCAAGTATGTCAATGTCAATTTATTGGTGATCCTGTGTGTGGACGGGACGGCAACTGGTACGACAATCAGTGTGAAATGGAATGCAAGTAAGTTGGACTATTTCTTGTTTTGAAAAATAAATAGTTCATAATATTGAAATATTTTCATCCGCTCATTACAGTAGTTTAGGCATATACGATGTTTCATGTCGATGTAGATAATACGACTGAAACGTGAATATTGTTGAGTATTTTACCTTGTCAAAATTAACATAAGTATGCGCTATGGTGGAGTCGTCTTTGTTATTGTAGAGCTACCATCGGCAACAATATAATCGGACTCGTGATATACAAGTGCTGCACAAAATTTCACATTCTCCAGGATTTATAGCGCGCAATTTTCAGCATTGAATTATGTTTGTATGGGAATAGTGTGTATGGGACGGTGGCCTAAAATGAAAAATAAAGAATACATGACTTATCTGTATTATGGTCATTCATTTCAGTGGCGTAAAATGGAATTACGACCATTGCTGTGGCCCAAAACAAGGACCACCATTGTTCCTTGGACTCCCTCAGCGTAAGTATTGAAACGTGTTATTCATTCCGGTTTAACCCTTTTTTAACGATTGTTAGTTATATACACGATGGCTGATTCACAAAACCAGTTTTCATTTAGGTAAGGAACCACTAATACATAAGCGGCCTAAATGGTGATATTTTGATACTCAAAGTGTCCTAAAAGAAACGTTGGATTAGCTGGAAATGGTGGTATTGATTGACAAGTCTGCTTTGAAATCATGAAATTGAGTTTAAAATGATTGTGCACATGGATGTGATGTAGTGAAATTGTTTAATCTTGAAGTTTGTGACATTTTGACCTAAATATGAAAGTGAAAGAAGAATAGGGGTTAACCGGTCTGGGATCAATCCGCGCGATAGCTAAAATTAGTTTTCCATCTTTGATGAGCAAAATCTTTCTTAGAAGTTACTTGCCCTTTCTTTTTAATCGTTTTGAAGCTTAAAAATGCTTCTTTAAGATGATATATGTGTGCCAGGTGGCTATAGACTAAAACTTAACTTGAAATTTAAGGCCGGCCATTGTCACTATACATTGAGCTAAAGAACAAATCCCTTTGGTGGTTCCTAACCTTTACTGAATCCTAACAATTAATTACTAACTCTTCCACAAGGAACTAGCAACTTCTCCACATATGTTAAAAAAGTTGGCGTCGTTGTAAAAGGACAAGGTTCACTTATATGGCTCAATTCGGCCCTATGATTTTTCAAAATATAAAACTGCATGTTCCTATAAATATGTCATATAATTCAAATAACTTGACATTTCCTGTGTAAAAAATGAGCATACATATCCCAATTTCCCTTGTAATTTGTTGACAAAACTGCCAAAAATATGACGTATATGTCAATTTTAGCCTAAAATGTCATTTTTTGCCATTTTCACGACTATTAATGACGTAAAACCTTCCCAAAAACCACGATGGCACTCTTGCGACACTTTTATATTTTTACATAACCAATGTTCTGCTAGTCTTTATATATGTACACAATATCGAAGTGTCGCAAGAGTGCCATCATGGTTTTTGGGAAGGTTTTACGCCATGGAAATGGCTAAAAATGACATTTTTTAAAAACATAACCAATTTCAAGTAGATGTTTCGACATATAACGAGGGAAATTTGGAAAAGTATGCTTATTTTTTTTAAAGAAAATGTTAGGCTATTAGAAA
Source organism: Spisula solida (assembly GCA_947247005.1). Classification (NCBI taxonomy): domain Eukaryota; kingdom Metazoa; phylum Mollusca; class Bivalvia; order Venerida; family Mactridae; genus Spisula; species Spisula solida. The sequence goes on along the minus strand of OX365950.1, from coordinate 32,437,568 downwards.
CATAGGACATATTTATAGGAATATGCGTTTCTATGTTTCGAGAAAACTCAGGGCCAAATTCAGCCATAAATGAACCTTGTCCTTTTCATAGAAGTTTAGGATATGACCTGTCACCTACGATCGTTTGATTTCAATCTAGTGCACTAACCATTTGAGCACGCCGTTGGTGTATATACATGTTATCTATATAATTATGAGTAACGTACAATTTGATAAGGGTCATCAAAACAATAATAATGACCATCTTTCATTTTATTAAACATACTCGCTGAAGAAATAATCATGCAAATATTGGTCTACTATTTAGTTTGTTATGGAAATAATTATTTATTTGATATTTTGACATGGTTGTAGTTTACCAGATATTCAAGCTGAAAGTGACCCAAGTGACAAGAAAACACATGGAATATCTCTGTTTCGTTTTCTTCCCCGAGTTGACCTTCGTGCTTGCACTTCGTGTTATTATATATAAACTGATTATTTCAGCGGCCGTTGATGAAGACAGTCTGAAGAAGTGTAAGCAGATTGAGAACCTCTGCAAATGTCCCTATATTATGCTACCTGTATGTGGAAGAAACGGGAAGTGGTATAACAACGAGTGCGTGATGAAATGCTAGTAAGTGGAATTAGATAAACATAATACTGAAAAGTTACAACCCTATTGACTCTTACATGTATATTTCACGTTACTCTGTGTTAAAACCGAACACGACTATGTTTTGACCTTACTGTGCACATGCAGTCACAGCTATCCCATCTAACAATATTCAAATGCACATACCATAAACTTTTGTACCGATAGGTCATATTGTATACAAAATACAGAGGTATATATAAGTGGTAACTTTTCAGTGACGCCCAGTATATTTGTGTTACACCAAAAATGTATCTTAAGTTTGTAGGACGTAAATCTTGTTTCCTTCCGATTGATTCAAATTCTACGTATAAATTAATTTTGCGTTGTCAAATAGCATGTTTTTTGTACTATTTGTGTTTGCGTTAATGTACTATTTGTGTGTGCGTTTATGTACTTTGTTTATATTTGTGTGTGCGTTTATATAATAATGTATTCATCATTTTGCATGCTTGAAGAATGAGATGTGCTGGTTTTTAGTTTGTAATAGTTTAGTGGCGTTAAAAGCGATCTGGCAGGACGGGATTTCCGCAGCAGTTGCGTTTATATTTTATATTTTATTGTATGTTGTGAAGCGCGGTATATTGTCAGTTGTGATATATCGGAATCGTGGTATATTGGAACAATGATATATCGGAATCGCCATATAAGGTTCTTGCTCAGCATAAATACCTGAGATTTACTCAAATGTTGGTACGCAATGTACGTATTAAAATACATCGCATTCTGTTTGTTCATTTCAGTGGAATTAAGCAGGCTGACCCAGAATGTTGCACTAGCTCAAGACCAGACGGCGGCATTCAGCTCTTCTAATTTACGACGTGGATATAAATCGGACCTGACCTGGACTTCTTATAGCCCCTTTGTGTACAAGCTTAATGTTTCCTTTTTAAACATTGTTATTACCGTTTTCCAAGTGTGGTGTGTATACGTGACTCGTTAACATTAATTGCTTTGGTAATATTCTGTCATGACTCTAAATGTATCCCCTCTAAACCTCTTACTGTAATTTAATAAACTGCATCAATATTTTGTGTTGATCGTTTTATTTGTGTGATTTCGTTGATTTGAAATAAATCTTTGAACACATTAATTTTCGGATGACAAAGCACAAGTGAATTCAATCTTAACGTACGTTTTAATGACAGTGTCATAAGAACTAGACCACGCCCACCATAACACCACGCCCATAATACAGACCGCACCCACCACATCCACTATACAGATCACGCCCATTATACAGACCGCACACATTGTACATACCACGCCCATCATACATATCACACACACAACACAAACCACGCCCATTACGACATGGTACATATGCGTGATTGATGATTATATATCTACACCGATTTTACAGGTCATTGGCAAAACGTGCACCCACAAAAACCCAATTGAAAAAAACTAGCCTAAAAGAAATAAGACATAACCAGCCCAGCACAAAAAGGGACACACAAAAAGGGACACACAAAAAAGGGACACAAAAAAATGACAAATTCACAGACCTCAAGCACACACCACAATGTTCAATTAAAAACTGATCAAGTAAAATGAAACTAAACAGAACAAAAGTCCTTATTGCATTGGTAAAAATGTATAAACATCACTATACATAGTTTTTTCAGCTTCATACATGATTTATAATAGTTGTCAACAAACAGAAAACACAGGACTTAATCCAAAATCACAAGCACACAGACCACACCCTCTACATTAACAAACAAACCACGCCCTCCTCAAAAGCACTCATTTCACGCCCTCCTCACAAACACATATCACGCCCTCCACACAGATCCCACAAAATAATTATTACTTAAAGTAGTGGACAACATGAATACTTGTAAAGCATGTAGCGATGCTTAGTGCAGTTTATATACTAAAATGCACGCACGGTTGCAGTTGTTTCTATTTATCTTATCTTGCATAAATCCCTCTTTGCTGACACCTTGCATTTTCCCTTGTTCACTCTTCCATTAGTTCTCTGTCTTTGTACATGCCCATAGTCTTACTGTTTGTATCAGTGAGCTTATATTTTTTGGGAACTAGTGTCTGATAAATTCTGAGAATTGAAACACAACAAAACGTTACTATGTACAACGAATGAACATAATGCATAATTATCTGGAAGGGGGACAGGAGGGAGAAACATACTACTGATACAAAAACACCCGTACGATTCACAGCGATTGTAAACATTTCTGAAAATAACCAAACCATTAGACACTGCACACAAATTAAACAATCGAAATGGTCAACACAGTTTTGTTATGCATAATTTAATACATGTATCTCAAACATGCATACTAGTAATATAATAATAATATAATAGTAATGAACATTTGTTTTCTTACGAGGTACACTAAGAAACTTTAAGCACAGTTTATGTTGTGTCTGCATGTTTTGAAGCAGAACAATACCATCTATGACAAATATAGGAACAACGTGTCGCATGTCTATTGGAATACATGAAGCGGTTGGCTATATGGAGGAGCACGTGACTAAGTACCACTACCTGATTGGCTAATGTCACAGTCTGGCTTACGAATTAAAGTTTAAGGTAGCATTTTGTAAGAATGTCGTGAACCAGACTAATTCACTCTACGCACTGGCGATTTAATTACTATGCATCCGAATTGTGACTGTGCTTTATTCTACGATTAAACACAGGTACATATTCATAATTTCTACACAGAAATGCTAAAAACCAAAGGAAAGTAAAATTGAATTGTTTGATTGTCTAATCGATTGTTACCCTGCTTTTTTGCAATTCTTAAAACCACGAAAATTTAAATTAAATTATGAAATATCTAGCGGTGCAATTGTCATGATAATCATTTAAGAAACATCATGCTCTCCATAACTTTTTGTTTTTTGACAAACTGATTTTTTGTCAAAAATGCAATATTGCATAGTTTAGTGCTAATTGTACATAGTATTGAGGATAGTGCCTTATTATGTACACTTGAATTCATTTGGTGAGTTGGAGAAAGGTTATGTACGGCGATCCTTGACTTTTACTTTTCAACTCCGTACCAAAAGAATTGAAGTGGTATAAGCAGGGCTCCCACACTTTTCTATCCATAAAATTCCCAACTTTTTTCAACTTTTTAAGGTTTTCCTAAGCGAATTACAGGTTCTCAGTTGATCAAAGTCTAGACCCTTACCAATACTATTTCAGACAAGAGATATTTGTAACAAGAAATATCTTAAAAAAGATATACAGCGTTGAGTTTAAATGACACATTGCGATTGTTACGTGTATATTTTTTCAATACATTTGCCAAAGATGTCATGTGGTTTTAGACTCGAAGATGTAAATCAGCCACTCACAAATACACTCGGCAAAACTTATAAGTACACACTTGTTTACTTGCCCATAGCTCCGTCAATGCGTGCATGATCGTGCTGAAAATTTCAACATATGTAAATTGGATATGTAGAGTTACAATACAATCGATGTTTTTAACATTTTAACATGATTTTTATTGTCAAAACCAGAATAAACTCATGATGCCAACAGCAGAATCTAAAAAAAACACAATAATGCCGTGTGTTCATCGGGCGATTGTCAGGTAGCTAATGCACATATGGCCCCGCTGCGCTGATACAGTACGGTTTCAAGTCTATGTTTCTATCACGGACACAGTAATAAAGAAACAATGATAGGAACAAGCACACTTAAGGTTTAAAAATATCAACTTCTGATAAAAAATGAAATTTGGAACATGGTTAACTCCCCTTGACCATAACAATAAAAAATATTTTTAAAAGTAAAAAAACACCATGTTGTTGTTTGAAAAATCGAATTATTTTGTGTTTTTTTAATTTGACAATAAATCTAAAATTCAAATTTACCTTACATAAATATAATTTGCAAATACGCGTCAATTTCACGACCATTTTACGGTTTTTGACGTTTCATGGTTCAATGAACCGTTGTATTTAATTTTGTAGAAAAAACTTTATTTTTGACAGTCAATACCATGTACACAACATTTCATGCAAAAATAATAAAAAAGTTATAACGATAAAACGACGTGACTGTGTACCTATAAGTTTTGCCGAGTGTATATCGAAGCAGACAAACTTTGTGAGAGACATTCATCCATCGTGACAGAGAAATGTCCAGCACAAATATGATATGTTTCCTGGGAAACGGGAAAATTTCGGATGCCTAATGCATAAAAATAAAATGACGGTTCCCTAGCCAATGCATGTACCGTTTGCTAGCGAACTGGTGCCGAACGAATAATTTCGCTGTCTAGTCGTCCGGTGCCGGTTCCCTAGCCACTGCCTCCTTTCTACGCAATTCCAACCGTACAACCGATATGAATTAGTTATGACGCAAACGAAATAGTTCACAAATGACCGGCAAGTATCATACTATATGCGTATTGTTTTGTAAAAGAAATGCTATTGTTACTGATATTGTATTTAAAGAAAGAAGCAAGATAAATAATGTAATAGTAAAACGTTATAAAACAATCCATGTTTACGTATTACTCCGCATTGTTGTGCTCTGCTAAAACCCTGTTTATGTCAACATGTGTAAACGGTAGCCGATAACAACCGAAGGTGTTCGCATGGCTGTTTTCGATGAGTCACCGAGGTCGTGGTAAGGCATGCGCATTAACAGAGATACATAGCCTGTGAGAAGCTAGCGGACATTTGTCACTCTATAGACCACTATACTTTTCAACACACTACGAATACAAAAACATACAAATCAGCATCTACCTTTTTGTGTTAACTTTACTATATTTTAACCAATCACAATTTAAAATCTATACCGTGCGGAGATATTAACAAACATTTCATTGGTGTTTAAAGCGGGTCAATATCCAAGCTAGACAGCTAACGCTGAAAAACACTTTGCCCCTATTGCCGACTTTTCACGACCGGTATTCCATTTTATCGAATTCTCGATGTTTTCCCGTTTTCCCGGATCTGTGGAACCCTGTATTAGGCATTAACTTAGTTTTCTACTTATACTCGCCTGTTTCTTATACGGCACTGTTATAATTAGTCTTGCAATGTTAATGCAATATAGTTCAGCTATTTTACCTGACAAAATTAACATGATAACACCGTAGCTACACACTATACGTGTATATTAGAAATCCTCACCGACTTATATAATGTACTATCAAGTTATGTATATTGACAGGTCAATAAAACGCCCGACTATAATTACACCGGAAGCGACACCTTTCCCACGCATGAGCGTTGACTGTTTTTATAGATCCGACGATTTTTACAATACACCGGGGTAAAAACTCGGTTACTAATAAAAGCATTTCACTTCCGGTTACGTTGTGAATATTTTTCGTGGTGCTGATCTTCGGTCTCTTAATAGCAATACACATCTCATTTTACTTTCACAAATTTCGTGTTTAAGTGACGTGAGAGTTACGTGGTATTGTATTATTATCATCATACCATAATTATATAGCACTTTAATCATTAGTATTATTATACCATATTTAAATAGCACTTTAATCATTATTATAATCATACCATATTTATATAGCACTTTAATCATTATTATTGTCATACCATATTTATATAGCACTTTAATCATTATTATTATCATACCATATTTATATAGCACTTTAATCATTATTATAATCATACCATATTTATATAGCACTTTAATCATTATTATTATCATACCATATTTATATAGCACTTTAATCATTATTATTATCATACCATATTTATATAGCACTTTAATTATTATTATTATCATACCATATTTATATAGCACTTTAATCATTATTATTATCATACCATATTTATATAGCACTTTAATCATTATCATACCATATTTATATAGCACTTTAATCATTATTATTATCATACCATATTTATATAGCACTTTAATCATTATTATTATCATACCATATTTATATAGCACTTTAATTATTATTATTATCATACCATATTTATATAGCACTTTAATCACGTAATTACACGTTCAAAAGTGCTGTACACTCACATTTAAGACATGGTTAAAACAATTTGACATACTAAGTAGATATATGCTTGCAAACATAACAACAAATATATATTAAAGTTTAAGGATAAAATATGAATTTTCAGCAGACAACTTGTAATTAAAACATAGTTATACTTTTATTATTTCATATAAATATAAATGTGCAACAAAATATACAGAAAATGTATAATATAATATTATATAGTCAAGAGAATTGACACGACTCTCGACTAGATTATCAAGAACAGCGTCACATACCACTGCTACGAGAAACCGTCTCCAAAGGTATAAATGTACTACCTTTTAGCAGACACTTAAGAAGCCAAACTAATAATCAGCCAGAATATTCTTTATAAAACAGTGCGTTTTTAGCGCTTTCATGAATAAAGGTAGTTTTTTGCTATCTCTGAGTGCTGTTGGCAGTGTATTCCAGAGCGTCAGTGCTAAAGCCATGAAACATCGATCACCGTACGAGACAGTCATCATCGGCACAACTAGAAGAATAGAGTCATTTTGTGACCTAAGCTGTCTTTGTGAAGTATTTTTTTCCAATATACTTCTGACGTAGCCTTGGGACTTTCCATATAGTGCTTTGTAAGCATGAGTCAAGACCTTGTACCCCACTCTGTATTGTACAGGTAACCAGTGAAGATCCTTCAGCACAGGAGTGATGTGATTGTATCGCAGTATCCGTGCGATGAGGCAACATTCAAATATTGCCCAAATTTGACCTATTTGTCGGATCGGCATGAAACAAGACCTGGAGACAGAGTTTACATGTTTATCCATATTCAGGTGTGAATCCAAAACGGTACCAAGGTTTCTCACCACTGATGCTGGTCTGATCACAGCGTCACCAACTTTCACCGTGAGATTCTCGGCAGCATTGGTATTCCGTTTCGGTACAAATAGGATTACCTCTGTTGTGTCTGCATTAAGTTTCAACAAAGTGTTCTTCATCCAGAGCAAGATATCCTTCAGACATGCTTTAATTCGTTGAAGTGTTTCATCGCGTGAAATGCAATCCTTCGGCTTGAATGCCATATACAACTGGGAGTCATCGGCGTAGAAATGATGTTGCAGTTGATGCTATCTGCAGATTGCACCCACTGGTTTTGTATACATGATGTAGTTTTTTGGACCAAGCACAAAACCCTGAGGTACACTATAATTCATCAGTACTGGTTTCGAAAGTTCACCATCAATACAAACAGTCTGGTAACCGTCACACAGATAGGATTTCATCCACTGCAATGGTTTGCCTACTATACCAAAAATGATTTTCAAGTCGGCGTAGGAGGATGGTGTGATCAATGGTGTCAAATGCTGCTGATAAATCAAGCATGAAGAGGACAGTAGCTTTGTCTGGTCTAGAGAACAAAGGATGCCATTTTGCACACGAAGTAAAGCAGTTTCAGTACAGTGGAATTTTCTATATTCTGACTGGCGTTCTTCATGGAGATTATACAGTTTTAAGTGCTCATCTAGTTGAACATCGACTACCTTCTCAAGAACTTTTGAAATAAAAGGTAAGTTTGACACCGGTCTGTAATTGTTCATTACATTTTGATCAGGGCCTGCCTTTTCATCAGTGGTCTTATTTTGGAGCTTTTAAAAGCCGTGGATACATAAGCATTTCAAGTGATGCATTGAATAGTCGTGTTAATATTGGCAGTAGTTCAATTAAACAATCCTTTAACAACCATGTTGAACACTGAAAAGATCTTTATTTGTTATCTAATTATTTTCCTCGTATACATCGCATTTTAAACATAGTTTAAGTCTATCATTACATAAATACACGCATATCTTAAGATTATTATTGGGTGTATGTTACATGCATGTATATAATAATAACATTGTGCGTTATCAATATATCGCATACACTCGTTCATTTTCTGAAAATGAATTTCTAGGATGACAAAACGCGTACCAAACGACCGTATTAAGACGGATCTAAAGTTCGACGTTATAAAAGTAAAATGGCTTTATGTTCGTGTTCGATAATGCCGACGTGTACGTTGGTCGGCTGTGTAATAACGTTATACCATGCTACATCCTTATTTACGGGTTCGGTTACTGTTTCAATACTTATAATATCATTCGCAATTCAGCTGCTTACACAACCAAGAGCACATAAATGTGAGAGCATCGGGGTTTCCCTGAACATTGTTGGATTGTGTGTGTTAATTAGTCTGATTTGTGGTGGAGTGCTATATGGTTTTGTTGAAATCATGTGTGTGTTCAAGGAATGCTGTACCGAATTATGGATAACTCCAAATTTAACAGGTAATTATGATATTTTCTCAGATTTTGTAAACGTTTTTTGAGAACTGTAATCAGTAACACAGATGGTCATTATCTTTAATTAATTAAATAAAAGCACTGAGAGTGCTGATGGGAGGCTATCTGGTTGCTGCTATTAAAGCTCAAACCGATTTTACACGTTTTATGTTCGTTTTCTTACTGCCAATATTGTCATGTATGTCAAACTTGGCCTATGTGACTATATACTCATGTTGGGTATCTAATTAATTGTAAAAAGGGGCATATTAATCTATTTGGCATACATGTATTGAATGCGTATATCAAAAGTGGTGGCTCTAAAATAATAATAAGCGCCTATTTATCAGATTCTACAATACCGTCTTGTAATTACTGACATCACAGCGTGAGACAGTATATAGAAAGCTAGTATATATCTGGGTCAGTGCCACACCATATGACCACATAACAGTATTTGCTGACGATATACAATTCATTCATAAAACTACCACGTGACCCTGGTCTGGGGCTTGGTGTAACACTCCTATATTATACTTAAAGCACTGAGAGTGCTGATGGGAGGCGACCTGGTTGCTGCTACTAAAGCTAAAACCGACTTTACACGTTTAATATTCGTTTTCTTACTGCCGATCTTGAATGTCAAAATAGGCATATGTGACTATATAGGCATGTTGGGTATCTAAATAATTGTAAAAAGGGGCATATTAATTTATATGGAATACATGAATTGAATGCGTCTATCGAAAGTGGCTTTAAAATAATACTACGCGTCTATTTATCAGATTCTACAGTATCGTCTTGTAATCACTTCCCTCACAGCGTGAGACAGTCTATACAAGACAAATTTGTGATGCAATGCATCAAAGTAGCCGCAATTTTGTGGTTTACATGGCATGAATACTGTTATATCAAGCAACGGTGTTATAAATTATTCTAAACGACTGAAATCTCTAACGTTTCATTCAGATAGAATGAAATTGAGCGGGAAATATTCCAATATACACAGGTATTTGACATTATAAACTGGGAGTCACTGAAAAGTTACCACTTATATATATCTCTGTATTTTGTATACAATATGACCTATCGGTACAAAAGTTCTCTAGTGTGTGCATCTGAATATTGTTAAAGTTGTGACTTCTCAGTAAGGTCAAAACATAGTTGTGTTCGGCTTTTAACACAGTGTAACGTGAATTTTAAATATAAGAGTCAATTGATAGGATGGTACCTAACTTTTCATTGAGTATAAGTAACGGTATTGTATAACAGATCTAGATCTTTTAATTTCTACTTAAGAAATAAAAATCTGTTCGCGTTTATTGTCGGTGAATAAAACACGGGCAGGAGTTCGGATGCGGAAAAATTAAATCACAAGTGCGTAGCACGAGTGATTTAATTTTCCGCATCCGAACGAGTGCCCGTGTTTTATTCACCGACAATATACAAGAACAGAGTTTTTATTTCGATTCTAAATACGATAATATTCCGCACTATTTAACTGCGCGCATTCCATTTTCACCCATTTGACATTGAACATAATTCCACGCTGAAATTGAGTGGCTTATTAGCTGGTACAATTACCTCCCTCGTTAATGAAAACGACCATCGTAATTTTCTGAAGGAAATACCACATTTTAAACATTGAAACAATTTTAATAACACGAGTATATGGTATCTATTTCATAAAATGAAAAATATAAATGAATTGATTATCAGTGCTTTAATAAAACTTGGTTTCTAGAGAATATTGGAGTTTCTAAAAATAGATGCGTCATAGCTGTAACACTGGATTCTCGTGCAACTCGCCTTGTCATCGTAACTCGTAGAAAAAATTACTATAAAGTTTACGTTCATTCATTCATAAATATGTCACGTGATACTGGGCGTAAATAGAAACAGCCAATTTGATAGGTATGTTTTATGGGGGTAATAAAACATTGTTAGGTCCGCTCTATATTTAAACGATTAATCCGCAGATCGTGTTAGAATTATTGTTTAACAGCAATTTCGTTTACAAATGCATTTCTATATGGATGAGCAAAACGTTCTTATATACACATGCTGCACGATATGAAGTAAAAACACGTAAATACATGTAGCATGCAACCCTCGCATATATACAATTACAAGCACATTATAAATCACTGAAACATTATTATGTGACCATTGTAAATAGCTTACTGGTATTGGAAACTAGTCATCATTCCTTTGACCAATTGGATGTGCAGTGTTGCAATGTCACCAGATTATTAACATAATTCAAAATAAATTTGAAGTACTTGATATAGTGCGGCCAAGATATGATGGCACAATAACATTGTGTAAACGTCACTGGTTGGATTAGTCCATATCAAAACACGGGTAGTAATTAAATCACGATCACCTAAGCGCTTGTTCAGTTTTTTTAACTTATTTAATTTTTGAAAGTAGAACGTTGTGTTTATTATATAGCCTAGTGGTAACGTTTCTAATCTCAACACAGACGCTCCGGGTTCGAATCCCATTAGAATCTTTATTTTATTTTTTTTCGCGAATTATTTTTCCGCACACTTTTCACGGAACTGTATTTGTATTTGTGGGTGTATTACTTACAACCAGATATACTCTGTAAACTGCACACTATTAAATAGAACTATGGCTAAACGTATCGTTTAAACGTAGCAAGAACGATACATTGTGTCTAATGTATTAGACTTCTGCACTCTAGAGACATCAATAGAACTGCCTGTGATTCCGTTGTCCTGTCCGAGGAAACAAACTACTGCGACGACAGGTGTATCAGAAAGGACGGTTTCACGCTTTAATGCGACGAAATTATACAACGTTGTAAATCAAGAAGTAACAAAATCTCACTGGATTATTTTGATGATGATGATAATGACAGTGATTATGACGAGGCGGATGGTGATAGTTATGATGATTTTGGAGATTTCTAAAATGATTCTGTCACAAACACTGCTGATGAACAATGTTAATTCATATAATTTATATATATATTGTACATGTATACGTACAGACTATTTATTTATAATTGAGTGTTCGAGATAAATATAATAAAATGTTATCTAATAAATATACAGAATAGGGAATGTATACGAATGAAAAGAAATGTAACAAGATAATTAACGTGTAACGGGATATACTAAGAAAAAAAGTTTACTAAAACTGAAGAATATAAATCATTACCAAAAATGCATAAAAGTGAGACTCGAACCAGTAACCTCCATCCATAATATTATTGTATTCCCAACGCCTTACCAACTGAGCTAAGGAGGCACATGTAAAATCGTCTCATATATTTGCTCATATTGCGAAAACGTAATACGAAACAAGCGTTTATTGACCATGACTGTAAATAAGCATCCCTATCTGTTGAAAATGAACCCAGCGGCTAATTAGCATGTGTAAATGTTATTGTGCCATCATATCTTGGCCGCACTATAGTTCCACATATTTATTGGATTAAAGTAAATGTAGAATACAATGAATCGGTAAAACCGAATTATGCTTCCCGAAGCAAGTGTTTGTCCCAAAATTGGAAATAACTTATTACAGATACAGGTAAAAAAAGAAAATAATGTAGAATTTTGGTTCTTTGACACCGCACTTCCTCTACCATAATGTTGAGTTTCAATCAAATGCCATCAATACTGTTCAAGTGAGGGACCTGCCAAGCATTAATTTGTATAAAAAAGGGAGATAATTAAAAAACAATAAAGGTGCACTTCTCCTGAATGAGATTAATTCACCTATAAAGTTTCAAATCAATACCTCCCATAATGAAGGAGTTATGACCTGGACAAGAAGTAAGTATAAAAGTACAAAAGGCCATAACTCCAAAAATTTACAATAAAGAGTTATGTTTCTTGTGCACCACACTTCCTCTCAATGAGATCTATTCACATATGAAGTTTCAAATTGATATCTCTAATACTGTATGAGTTCTGGCCCAGAGAAGAATTAAGTATAAAAAATTACAAAGGGAAATAACTCAAAAATATATATTGTAGGGTTATGGTTCTTTCACACTGCACTTCCTATCAATGAGGTCTATTCACCTATGAAGTTTCAAATTGATATCTCTAATACTAATTAAGTTATGGCCCGGACAAGAATGAAGTATGAAAAAAAATAGAAAGGGGAGTAACTCAAAAGATGTGCAATCAAGAGTTATGGTTCTTGTGCACTGCACTTCCCCTCAATGAGGTCTAGTCACCGATAAAGTTTCAAATTGATATCTCTAATACTGTTTAAGTTATGGCCCGGACAAGAATGAAGTATGAAAAATTACAAAGGGGAATAACTAAAAACATATGCAATCAAGAGTTATGGTTCTTGTGCACTGCACTTCCCCTCAATGAGGTCTATTCACCTAAGAAGTTTCAAATTGATATCTCTAATACTCTTCAAGTTATGGCCCGGACAAAAGTGTGACGGATGGACAGACGGGCGGACAAAGCGGCGACTATATGCTCACCCTTCGGGGAGCATAAAAATACACAATTAGGCCCTCCTGCATTTTAAATGCGGACTTGGGATTCGATGACGGTGCAGTTACATTGTACCTAGGGTTTTTCTACTTCACTCTCAGTCTCTGGGAGCTGAAAATATTGGCTGTCATTTTGAGGTATTTCAGCTCTACAGAGGTTAAATTTATAGCTATGCTCATTCAGGTTATTGTAAAAAGGTAAACAACAAATTAGGTCCTTTGGCAATCACTTATTAAATATGTTAAAAGCTAAACATGCATTTCTAAATTATTTAGCTCTCAATAAAGCAATTAAAAATTTTAAAAGGTACAACTTTAGGTCTATTTTCATTTTAATATTTTTTTCGAACTGACAAATATTCATTCATACTGACAAATATTCATTCGGACTGACAACATTTTGACCGTCGTGTGGATAAGGAAAATTATTTGCTGAACTGTCGTGTGGATAAGGAAAATAATCGGCACAACCGACGTGCGGATAAGAAAATTAATCAGTATAATCATCGTGCAAATAAGGAAAATAATTTACGAGACTGTCGTGCGGATAAGGAAAACAATTCAATTATTGGCACAACTGTCTTGCGCATCTGGGCCGGTATTTATAAAGCATCTTAGTAGAAAACTAAGAATTTTCTTAAAATCTTAAAATTTCCTTCAGTGTATCAGCTAAATGATGCAAGTCTGATTATGAATTATTTACATCCATTCTATACATTATGTAGAGAGCTACTATAATCACTAAGAAACATGAGCTATTCTTCAATTTGCAGGAAATATGTGCATTGTAAATTTTTAACTTAAGTCAAAATATTTAAGTTTTCCACTAAGATGCTTTATAAATACCAGCCCAGGAAAATAATTGGCATGACCATCATGCGCATAAGGAAAATAATTGGTACGACTGTCGTGCGGCGGATAATGAAAATAATTGGCACGAGCATCATGCGCATAAGGAAAATAATTGGTACGACTGTCGTTCGGATAACCAAAGTAATCGGGACGACTGTCAGACGCATAAGGAAAATAATAATTGGCATGACTGTCAATCATGTGGGTAAGAAAAAAAATTGGCCCGACCATCATGCAGATAAGGAAGATAATCGACAACATACTGTTAAAAAGGATTTCACGAGCATATGATTAACAATGCTCATCCAAGACTGCCCCGCTCGACTGAATCAATCTAATGTCATAAGTCTGTGATATTTATTCATTTTGGTTACTGAACTTTTATAAGATTTCAGATTTTATCATTTATTTAACAGTTTTCAATAGTGTTAAATTCGTACAGTTACAGTGTAGCACACGATGCCTCGTACTGATGTAAACAATTGGCGTGCAAAACGAAATAGCAATGCACAATAGATGCATAACATTGTTCAAAAGTTGTTTACATTTTTTAACATTTTGGGTCGAATCGGTACGAGTACGACAGTGACTAACTTCAAGGTCTGTATCGGATGTTGATGAAATTGCATAACTACGTTCGTTATGAGTATTAAAGAATATTTTCCTTGTTCAACAAGTACTCGCGTCTTGTATTCACTTATTCCCGGCTATTTTTGATAAGTAAAGTTTTATCAAAACAATATATCTACTTCCGCCGTCATGTTTAAAACGCGGCCAAACTGCGGGCACGTGCGGCCAAATCAAGCAACTTTAAAATCATCAAGATATTGTTAATAATATATGAAAACTACTTATATAATCACAATAAACAGCACAATATCACAATAATTGCTAAAATACTGATATGTTACCGTTAAACTTTTGGAAGCAAGTACCCGGGCCAACCCATTCTGTAGTCTGGTTCCCTGTTGTTCTATATTTGTTTAGTAGTGATAGGGGAGGTAATCCAGACTACCCATTCTGTGACCGCAGATTCGGTAGTTTGACCGCGTTTTAAACAAGTCTATTTATAGTACAGAATTTATGAATAGACTAATTCCGGCGACTTAACATTTTTTTTATCAAATTAATGTTTAAATTTCAGCAATTTCTTTTCTTTTCATTATCTATAATTGATAAAAAAAGAAAATTTATATGAAACTCTATATTATTGTTTTCATGCGAAAACATCAGCATCATTGGTAAACGAATACAACTATCGATAAAATTAGCGATCAGTTCAGTAGTAGAAAAAAATAGACACCTCAGCTAGTCTACGCAAAAAGGGATCAGCAATTAAATTATTAATACGGAAACATTTTTTATTTTAATTACGAACATTATCCATCCAAAAAAATGTCATTTATGGTGGGATCAATGAGAATTTAAATGTGTTTGTACAGGTATCAATTAATAGCTTCAATATCCACGCAAACAAATTTATTCATTTTAATAACTATCAGTAACTTGTCCTTTCACGTCCAGGGGAGAAATTTGGTTGGTATTCCATAAGATAGCCGCCCTTGAGGCGGCTATCAACAAAGCGGCTAGTAAAACCACAACATATGATTGCATAACAGTACTCGGCAGACAATTTACATTTATTGATAAATCCAACACGTGACTCTGGTCTGAAGTTTATAAAAATAGCTATAAAGCCAGGACTTTTGATGAACACGTCATTTTCATATTATAAAACAAGTCCGATATCGACCCGGCGGAGTGATTCCCTTCAAAAATATCGATTTATCGAACAGTTTCACAATAATTGTTGATCTTAGAATAAACAAATGTTGCTGAATGAATTAAATCAGTTTAAAAATTTGGAGAAACATATGTAACAGTATTGGGAATGTTGACAGTTTCTGGAACTACTTGAATGCGGATTCACATAGCAGCCTAAAGGCGGTCCAGGTTGTATTAAGAAATGGGCAATTGTAGTAATTAGAGGCTGCCACCTCCCAAAAATAGCTACATCCGGAACCTTAAATGTAAATTCTAAAATAGCTTTACAACCGGGACGATTGATGAATACGTCATTTTCATAATACGAAACAAGTTCGATATTGCTCCGGCGGAGTGATTATCTGCAAAAGATCGATTTAACGAACAGTTTGACAATAATTGTTGATCTAAGAATAAACAAATGTTGCTCATTTAATTAAATCAGTTTAACAAAAGCCGTCAGAGAAAATACTAAAAAAATATGTAAAAGATATTGTTCTTGGCCATGAAGTTTCAAATGGATATCTATAATACTGTTTGAGTTATGGCCCAGACAGGAATTAAGTGTGAAAAATTACTTAGGGGAATAACTCGAAAATATGCATAATAGAGTTATGGTTCTTGAGCACTGCACAACCCCTCAATGAGATATGATGATTCACCTTTATATCTTTAACACTGTTTGAGTGATGACCCAGACAAGAATTTAGTAAATAGTTATAGTCATCCAACCAGAACGTGCCGACGTTATGCGTATCTCCGCTTGGTAGTGAAGCTATCCATGAAGTTTTATTAAAATCTGAGCAGTGGTTCTTGAGCAATATCGCGGACAAGAATTTAGTATATAGTTATGGTGCAAATCTTCCAATCGCCATAACTGTGTGAATTATCAACGAACCGGAACGTGCCGACGATATGCACATCTCCACTTGGTAGTGAAGCTATCCATGAAGTTTTATTGAGATCTGAGCAGTGACTCATGGGAAATAGCCTGGACAAGAATTTATAGTGCAAATCTTCCAAGGGGCATAACTGTGTGAATAATCAGCTAACCGGAACGTGCCGACGTTATGCGCATCTCCTTTTGGTAGTGAAGCTATCCATGAAGTTTTATTAAATTCTGAGCAGTGGTTCTTGAGATATAGCCCGGACAAGAAAGTGCGACTGGGACAGACGGCGACTATATGCTCCCCCGAATTTCTTTGGGTAGCATAAACATTTGGAGAAATATGTAGCAGTATTAAGAATCTTGCAACTTTCTCGAACTACTTCAGTGCGGGTCCACATTGTTTAGCCTAAAAGCGTTCAGTCGGCATTAAGAAATAGGCAATGATACATTTGAGAGGCTAACGCCTCCCAAAAATAATGAATATATACCTGTGTTTTATCGGTAGTTTTAACACAGCTTTTTGTCCTTATTTGTATATAGCAGAAACTCCTGGTTGTCATAGAATTGAGCATAAATATCTGCAAAACCAACACTAATGTCGGGTCTAATTATACATATTAAGAATCAAACAGAGCCGGACTTACACTGTACATAGTGTTGGGACCCCATGAACCAATCGATACGCGTCATTGTTATGATTCAGTTTTTGTTATGGTGAAAAACCACCGAATGCCTACGTGGACCAAGTAGTCCTGTAAAACAGTTTGGTTTGACTTAAGATGGTGGTTAGAGTCCTGACAAATTTGCATTGGATTAATAAAATTTGGTTTAATTGCTTTGTACACGTGTATGTGACGTACTAGAATTGTTTTATTCAGAAATATTCAAGGCATTCTGGCCTAGATACATGTATGAAAGTGAAAGTAAGACAGAGCTAACCGTTTTGGAAACAATCCGTGTGTGTGAGAAACTATGTTCACTGGGTTCGACAAACCGAATGCATGCCCCCATATGTTTTATTTTCCTGAAGCTGGAAGCTCTTTCTGATGAATAATATATTTTCAGAAGTCCCAATGGACAAAAAGTTCACATTGTATGGGACGGAAATTTGTCACTTTACATTGAGTTTAAGAACTAATTTTGAAATTGGTGGTTTTGAACCTTAACAGCCGTACATCTCAAGTAAACATAAGCCTATTATTTTCAAATTGCTGAAACCGGGTTGAAGAAATCCGCTCATATTATAATGACTTGGAGAGAATCACATCATTAATTCATGCATTGCTGTAATAATTTGTAGGACTTTCACTGTTACTCCAAGAGAAGGTGTTTGGACAGCATATAGCAACAGACGCTATCACCAAGCTAATTAAAGGTCATCTTGAAACAAACCCACATAAACCGTTGGTTCTATCCTTACATGGAATGCCAGGGACAGGAAAGAGTTATGCTACTCGTATGGTTGTGGAGAATATGTATGCCGAGGGAACGAATAGCAGATTTGTTCACTATATATCAGCTACCAATAATTTTTCGTATGATGCTGACCTTGACGATTATAAAGTAAGTACAAAATCTATATTCGTTGTTAAAAGCTGCTTCTTATACCGCAGTAAATAGATTATATAGAAGACAACAAAAATGTTATTGAAATGTTCATAATAAATTTTAATTCTGTGTTTTAACATTTGATAAGTGTATATGTAACATGTCTGACTGAAGCAGGTTTTCTCAAAACATTGATTCGAAATGTTCAATCACCAGTTTGCATTTTATCATCATCAACATTATCATACAGTTTAGTTACAATTCTAACGAAAGTGACAACAACATCTTTTTCAGCAACTAGAAGCAGTCACAGACAGCCATATCCCCAGCCGAAGGGCAAATAATTGTACCAACGATTTTTGAATACAAAAAACGGTTATCATAAGTTTGGTTTCAATCCCATGAGAAATGTTTAAAATATTCACAAAATAATTTTTACTATATCCAAATTTATTGCATACAAAATAAACATAGACGGTACAAGAAGCAGACATTACACGAAAACCAGACTAAAGTTGACCTTGATCCAACCAGTCGCACCTTCTATCCCAATTGCTGTCTTCACAAAAGCTACTACCTACATAGTAAGATTCATCATTATATCGCACCCCTAACTTAAGTTATTGAGCAAAAACAATGTATCTATTTTAACAAACTGTGATCTTGACCTCCACCAGCCCCATGAGATGTACACATAAGCTATATACACTGCAAGTTTCACAATGAGATCTCATTCCTAACAAAAGTTATTGAGTGAAAATGTTTTTATACTATTAGTAACGATGACCTTGACTAGGGGTGGGCTGATACATCGAAATATCGATGCATTGCGATTCCGAGTGTCCCGATAGTATGGATCGATAGTAAAAGTCTCGATCCAATAACTATCGCCGATAGTTAGCTCAAATATCGATACTTACGATAGTTTCCTTTTCATACATATAGTTTATTATTAATTTTAATCAACTATCGTTCTCGTTAAAAAACAAATTTTAAATAATCCCATGCATCAATACCAAACAATGCAGTATTTAGTTAAATTTTATTAATCTATTTCTATCCAATTCATTTTAAATTATTTCAACAAATAGTAGATTAGTATGTTTTACAACAAAGTGATATCTTAAACAGTGCAAATTTGCATTTACAAGTTAATATCTGCTTTTTGAAATCTTGACAATTACTATTGCAATAGTATCGCAATAGTTCCCTGCAATACAATAGTATCGCAATAGTACTTTCAGCAATAGCAATAGTATTGCAATAGTCAAAAATGGACTCGATAGTCACCCCTAACCTTGACCCCCACTTTCAAACCCTAGTGTCGTCTTTTCACACAAGCTACCTACAAAGCTAGCAAGTCTCATCATGTTATCTCAATATAACAAGTTTCACTGTGATATCTCTTCCTAAACTTAAGTAAACCATCAGAAGCAAATTGTGTTAGCATAAATGCTTTTTTCTATTTATAGTAACGGTGACCTTGACCCCCTACGGCCTCACTACCGATTAAAAGTGCTGTCTGCACACAAATTGTTTTCTCTTTAGCTTACACATGTAAAAAGGGACATAATTCTGTCTGGCGGAAATTAAAAACCATGACGATATGCGCTACTGCATCTCATTGGGGTACATCAGTGTAGGTTTCATCAAAATTCCTGTAGAAATGAAGGAGGACTTGCACACAGAAGATTTTTTCTCTATATCCAACATATGTACAAAATAAACAAAGGGCCATACTTCTGTCAAAAATGGCCGAAATAAAAACTCTGACGATATGCGCTTGGGCACCTCATAATTGAACTTCTGTAAACGTTTTGACAAAATTCCCTCAGAAATGGAGGAGTGTTTGCACATGGAAGAGTTTATCATTTTCTCTATATCCCACAAAGGTACATAATAAACAAAGGGCCATAATTATGTCAAAATTGGCCGAAACGAACATCCCTGAAGATATGCGCTAGTGCGCCCCATAACTGTACTTCTGACAAAATTCCATGAGAAATGTAGGAGGAGTTGCACACAGAAGAGTCTATATGTAAAAAATCAACAAAGGACAATTACTCTCTCAACAATGTCGAAAAAGAAAATCCTGACTATATGCGCTGGGGGACATTATAGCAGTTATTTTGTGAAAGTTTCGTCAAAATCCCTAAGAAATGTAGGAAGAGTTGCACACAGAAGTTCCGACGCACGGACGCTCTCACTGACTTGACGTTGTGTTTTTGTTCTTTCGTTTGTTTGTAAAACCCCATCAGCACCATTTTGCACCCCGTAAGCAACTGAATGAATAGAATCTAAATATAGCCTATTGTTTCACACCCCACAACTACAAGTAGGTGCGTACGAACTGACGGACTGATGGACGGACGGAATGACGCCTACCATTACCATATCCCCTTCGCCTTCGGCGGGGGATAACTTGTAGCGTTAACACCATTATCTTGGAACGTTTGGAAATAGTATCGGTCAATTGAGCGGTCGGTATGTATGTATGCATCATGCCACCCTTACTGTTCAAAGGGTATTTCAATACATATACGAATATAGATGAACTTCAAATAATGACTGTTTTATTATTTTATTAGACACTATTGAAAACACAGATTGAGACGGCCGTTGACGAATGTCCTCGATCTTTTTTCATCTTTGATGAAATGGAGAAAATGCCGCAAGGACTAATGGATACTTTACGAACATATTTGGACTTCACTAAACACGTTAAAGGGGTTGATTATAGGCAGTCCATATTCTTTCTACTGAGGTATGTACGTTTATTATTGTATTGTATCTTACTGTTATAATTATACACGAATGTCATTATATGATATTACGACCAGCAGAAGAAACGCAACTTTATACAACAGTGATATATTAAATAGCTCAAATATATGAATAAACTTTGAAACTTAAGATATAATTACAGATATTGTATATATATTCACGCATTCTCAAAATTCGGGCCAATTGCCTGTCACAGCTACTTTAGTGTCCATAATAACGTACATATGCGCGTACGAAAGTGCTATCGTTAGTTTTTAGCGTTAGCACTATATTTTTTCTCAAAATTATTTACTATAGACACTTGAAAGTGTGCTTTTTACAACATTGACATGCTTACAAGATACGATACCCTGCTCAAAATTGACTGTCACAAGCACAAAACATGAAATTTAAATGTTTCTTACAAATAGAAATAGATTTTAAGCCTTAAATTTTGTTGTTTATATGTATGCTTATAGTTTGGGAAATGCTCCAATATCTGTGCGAGAGTGACACGGACTTACAGAGTATGATCATATTTTTTGACAGTCCTCATGTTACAGATATTCATGAGGTATTTTACGTGCAACTGTTTTGTGGATGTGATTGCTATGCAAAGTGTTGCAGTAAATCATCAATTCAATAAACCAGACTGTTCACAAATATAAGAGTCAATTTCATAATTCACAGGTTTTTTGCCTCCCCAATTTCTTAAATATTTTTTGTCAAATATAATGGTTTAAATTGTACAATGTTATTGTCCAAACTTTTCTTGGACATTTAGTTATAGTTTCCACCCTTAATTAAGACAATATATATGTTTTTCAACTTCAAACTTAAAGTCACTTATTATAATAAGTAAATTGTCTTTGGTTTAACGATCAGGAAATTTAACAATAAATTCTTTAAACAAACTGAATTCAGCTGATTTTCAAGTACATAGTTACGAAAATACTCATATCTGAATAAATTTTACTGAAATTGTAAATTGAATGAGTCACATGAAATTGTATAGCAATACAATTCACCAATATCAAATCTGAACATTTTCTACTACTTTGTATTGTATATATTACAAACAAAACAGTTTTGTTTATTTTTTTCTTTCATATATGTAGCATTTCCTGCAGGCTATCTTTAAGATACATCTATTGTAAAGACTGTTTTCATTTCAATTACATCATACAACCTGATTTACATTGTTACACCATGGACATTGTTACACCATGGATAGATATGTTACACCACATACAGATATGTTACACCATGGACAAACACTTTAATAAACCTTATTGATCAAATTTAGGAATAAACTTAAGATAAAGAATATTGCAGACTTGTGTGGTGTATTCAGTGCTACCTAATATCTCTATGCAAAAACAGAAAGGATATCATATGTTAACAGTCACGTCGATTTCCTTAAAGAAATTGTCTATGGTGTAACAGCTATATTACATTTATTAATTGTATTATGAAATATAAGGACATTATTATGCTTTTTGCAACATATATCTTCTTTAAAAATATGTATCAATGAAATGTTACTGTAAGCAATTAATAATGTCAATTTATTTCTGAACTTCATAATTATTTTACTGATTTTGTCCGTGGTGTGACAAATTTAAATTGTTACACCATGGACAGTTACACCACGGACATTTTTGAGATGTTTTTATCATAACATGCACAACGTTTATAGCACTTCCATACTGACATTACAAAACTACTGTATACATATATCTGTAACCAAAAGTGGAACTATTCTGAAAAATATGCTTTCGGATGTATGAAAAACAGCGTTACACCAGAGACACAGAAACAAAAGTACGACAAGGGATACAAACATTGAATTGTCTATAAATTTCAAATTATAAATTAAATTAAAAAACATTCATCGTGTGTAGGATGAGGAACTCTTTCAAAATAAATAAGTTATTTTGGTATTTTAGGGGATCATGGTATAAAATTAGGTACCTAATCGATTTCGTTACACCAAGAACACAAAGCTATGGGACATGCATAAAACATATATTTTTTACAATATTCATTGTATGTTTTTGTTTACAATATATTTTCTGTGTATAATTAGATATGCACCATCAAAATGCACATACAAGTTTTGTCTCATAACATATGACAACATGAACTACTGCTAATAAAAGCATGACACTGCGGTATTGGGACATTCATTTTTCCCTGTTTTAGGCAGTAAAACACAAATAAAAAAAAATACTGATGGCAAATCATTTAGTTTTGCAGTGTTACTATAAATACAATATATATAGCTTTATATAATGAATGTTTACTATCATTTATCATATTTATGCGTAAGTTATTCAACCAGGACAAGAAAACCTGCGAATTTTGAAATTGACTCATAAATACTATTGATAAATACACATATTTTACAACAAAACACGCCCTAATATTTTATAATTCAGTTTATTTCATGTACAAACTAGTTAGGGTAATTCATGTTGCATTCTTACGTGACGTCCATAAATCGCATATTTATTGAGGAATGGTCATTTAATCCTTGTTATTTGTCTGAGGTCTTTCGAATTTAACTGCTTAAAAAATTACATCTTCTCAAATTGACAATAAATGAGAAAAAATGCACCCAAAAGCTGTAACAGTTTTACGTAACGGTATACTTACGTGACGTTTTTTTTAAAAAGCGAGATGGAAGCACTAACAGTGACATGAACCATTTCTTCTACTGTGCCATTTTGACGAATGTGATGTGCCTTTTTTAAGGTTATGTGATAAATAGAAACTTACATTGGTGCTCATCACATACTCGTTTTATTAAACTCGTCGACAAAAACAATATGACACTCGGCAAAGCCTCGTGTCATATCATTTTGTCCACTCGTTTTATAAAACTGGTATATAATGAGCACTTGGAAGATCCTTTATATACACTAGCATATAATCGTTCATTTTATGACAAATTGATGCATATTATGATAGCAAATGTGTGTATAATCACGTCACGTAAAATACAAAATAATTCCTCAGTTGTTAGAGCCAATACAGCAATACATTGTTGGCATATTGGCAATTATTTATTGTCTTATTGGCTCAAGTAATGGTGATACGATATTTTCTTTCATTTAAATGTCATTGAATAAAAACGAAAGTTATAAACAATGCAAATTTGACCAGCCCTTGTCTATTGGGAAATGGATGCGATTTTTCAAACTTTCTGATGACTGAACAGGGCTCTCATAGAATCAGTAAACCAAAGATAAACATTACATGTACAGTTATGCGAGGTATTTTAGAAATACAAATGTAGTATGTAATACTAATGTGTTATTTGCACAAGTTTTGCTTCCGAATTGAAGGTTGGGTGTATGTTAATCGTTGTTTATAACAGTTTTCAAAGCAGGAATTTACGTGACAGTCAATACATGTTACGCGACAAAGCTCTAAAGCATGTTTAACTCGTAAAGCTGTTGTTTTGGTATGT
Organism: Spisula solida; assembly: GCA_947247005.1. Classification (NCBI taxonomy): domain Eukaryota; kingdom Metazoa; phylum Mollusca; class Bivalvia; order Venerida; family Mactridae; genus Spisula; species Spisula solida. The sequence continues at coordinate 32,412,867 of OX365950.1, read as the reverse complement.
ATTAACGGAAAATCATGTTTTTGTGTTTCTATACCTATTAGAATATATTTCTTATGTTATAGTTTTGTGTTTAATGTTCTTTTTACTTTATAGTAATAGTTTACGTGACAACATTTTGTTCAACGCGTTAACTAATCACTAGAAGCTATATCGTCGTGTATTTTTTCTGGTACACTCATGCAAATATGAGGCCAGACACATCACTTCAACAAAACACGTAGCGTTTAATACTAGTATTGGTTGATGAGTTTCTTTTGAACTTTACGTGACGATAGCCTCAGTACAAAAACACGCACCTGTATATATATGCGTAGCCAGTTCTTGTTTAGATACTGTCCAAAATTATTAAGTAGTGCCATAGATTATGACTTATGTTTTTGAATATAACACTCAGACTTTTATGAATTTGTACTACTAATCAAAATATATAAGAAACAAATGAGTGTTAAAAAGAGTGAAAACAAAATTGAATGTAATAATGTTCATACCGGTTTCATAAATATACTGGAAGTTTATTGTTTTCATACTGTTGGTATGTGTAGATAAGTTGTATTTGAGTATTAAAAAAACCCAAATCATTACTGAACATCATTGTTGTGTTCTTTAGGTTAGTCAGTATATCATATATGCAGTCGTAACGTTAAATACAGTGGTGAAAACATATGCTTGTTTCAAACAACAATATAGAAAAATGTATGTGTTTATTGGTGTGGACATGTATGAAACATGTTGCTAAAGATGTTCGATTTTCATGTCAGGTAGATGTTTTAATGAACTTAAAGGTCAGAGTTTTCATTCCTGTACCATCCAGATTGGCCCAGATTTTGAGAATGTGTGATATCAAGTTAATCGGAATGCGCTTCCAAAGGTGATCGTATGTGTACGAAGGTAGGTCAATATGACCCTTTCTGCATTATATTATACATTGGTGTGAAATTATTAGAACAACGGACCATCTGTAAGTCAGCTGAAAAGCTTCCTCACAAACACATTGATTGTACGAACTGAACAAGCAGCAATTGTTTTTAGGGACATGCACTCTGATAGATCATTCAAAAAGTAGATGCATGTACATATTGTGCACATTGTCCAACAATCTCTAATTACAGTAAAACTGGTGGCAGCGAAATAACGAAATACGTACTGGAAAGTAAGACAAAGGGCTTAGTGAGAAAACAGCTATCACTTAAGAATCTTGAAACTGTGATCAGCGATGCTGCATACAACGAACCAGGTATGTATTTATACGGTCATCGAAACACTTGGTGATATACATTCGTACTTACTAGTATATCGGTTGACCGTATGGTATCTTATAGACTAATCTTATTATATATTATAAGTACATATTTAGATAATAGTATCAACATATATGCAACTTCTAACATATAAATATAGTAGGGAAGAATCACTTATTTAGTCTGGGAACAATTTAAGACTTAGTTACCTTGCCTTTCAATACGTTTATAGTACCATGTTAATTTTTACTATATTGACTGAGAAAGAAATGATTTATGAACTTTCACAGTTTGATAAATTTATTTGTAACTTGTCTTTCATTCACATGTCACACATTGTTATGTCAAGTCCATTTTCCGATACTTTGTTCATCAAATTTTGTTCATGTCTATTGCTATGTTTAGTAACTTCTAATTTGACATTAGTTTCTATCTATACGGGGTTTTCTCTGTGAAACAACACTTTTTATTATTCGGTTATGATAATCACGTTGTTTGTAGCAATCAGATATATTACTCGTATATTTTATCTAACCACTTAGACGACTTTAGTGGCAGTTAGTTGTCTAAATAATACCTTTACGAATTAACGTCATAACATTTTCTTGAAGCTTTCTTTTACGTTTTGTGTGTTTGTTCCTTCGTTTCCGATAAAATACATATTCTATAAATCATGGATTCATCTCCATTTCAGGTGGCTTTAGGGAGAGTTCCCTAATCAGTGATTATCTTATATCAACCTATGTACCATTTCTACCCCTGGAACGGACGCATGTCAAGCAATGCATTGCGGAAGAAATGTTTGCGAAAGATTTATATAAGTTTGACCATCAGGTCGACAAAGACGAGGTGGACATGGTTGCAGAAGAGTTTGAATACTTTCCTAATGATACCAACTTGTTTTCCAAATCGGGCTGTAAGCGTGTCAGTGAGAAGGTGAAGTTGTATATTCGTGATGAATAAATTGACATTCGAAAAGTTGGCGTTCATGGTAAAGTCAGTTTGATGTTTTGACTATTCATTTTTACTGAACTATTTTGAACTGGTAACTGTCAATCTTTTATTTTACTTTTTTAAATTGATATATGACAAGAAATTCAATATGTTAGAGAAACAAATTATCCTTGATCATCTTTCTCCGAACTATCAGACACTGGAACGGCCTCCTCTAGCCCAAGCAGGAACATAATTATCTGCTGAGTGTCTGGCTACTGTACCTCTGAATTAACCCAGTATTATCATGCACCTACCGAGATTTTCAGAAGGTTAGACGTTACATGTACAGTCGAAACTCGTATGATGACATTGTAGCAGTGATGTGTTTACAAACATGTACAAGATGAATACAGTTGTTTAGTTTTTCAATTGTATAGTTTATTGTGTAGTGTGGTCGAGTGTGAAACAAGTTCTACACATTCTACTAAATATGCACGTATGTACATTGCCAAGACGGTACACAAGACAGTGGTGTTGATTTATTTCTTTTCATTCCCTTTTAATCTGAAAATCACGTTGTAGTTTAGAGTTTTGAGTGTTTATCGGGTATGAAGTGGTATCGCATTATTTCGTCTCTTTTATTTGAATTTTGATATTATAGCTGTGACCGTTTTACACAATTAAAGGTATACGATTATCTGCAATAATCTTATAGTGCGTTCAAAGTCAAATGATTACGGTTATAAACATAAACTCGCCCGTCAGGTAAACTTTATATTGGTTCGATATCAAATAGTGTGCAAATCTCATTCCATATATCGAAGGCGCGGTAGTATAGTGGGTAAACCCTCAATTCCAGCAAGTTACTATTTTATTCTGAGTTGTAGGTTCGATCCCCACTTCGGTCAACTTATTTTATTGCATGTATCCATGTTGTAAAGTCTTATATTATACTACTTCAAAGTGATGTAGTGAAAATATTAAAAACAACCTATTATATGAGTGTTGTACTGCATATAAAAATAAAATAATTGAAATACGACTTGATAAAGAATGAAAACATATCACCAAAATTAATCTACGTACTGCATACCTTGCTTCATGTACGTTATTATATAAGTTACACATAAAAAATACTCGTAGGTACTTGTAAAAAGATAAAATAAAAACTTTTAAAATTAAAGTAATTTGGATGGGAGTAGAACCAGTGGCGAGATTGAACAAAATTAATTGTATAATAGCGACATGCTTACCCACTCGACTAACAAGACGATGTGAAAACTGGTTACCGAGTATTATACTATTGATTGAAGCTATCAATATTATTATATAAAACATATGCCTCCCCTATTCTTTTGAATGGGACAGTTCCCTCATTAGTATTACTTATTGAACCGACAGTAACTATCGCTCATTTAATAAGGAGATTTACATACATATGTGCAGGTAACGGATTATATGTGTGTACGGTTTTCAATTGAGTTGCTCGCCTGTTTTCGTTATCACCACATGAAATTATCAAACGAAATTAAACAAACGTGTTACAAATATATTATTCAGGTGAGTCACTTGCTTACATAACATTTTATACATAAACATTGCAATTTCTCTTATGAATATCTTATTTTAATAAATAATATGTGTATTCGTATTTTGCTTAGTGAATAAGGTATTATTTTGCACTGCCCTTTTCTGCAATTAATGTGTTTAAAACAATAAAAATACAATGTTGTGATATTGAAATATTTGTATACTACTATGTGTGACATACCTTAATAAACGGACTATGCATGCGCTGTTTTGTATTACCTGTATACACCCTATTGAAAGCAGCTGACCGTTCAACTCTGATGGTGTGTATATTAACAATAAAAACGTTTTGTACATTGTGTTTTTTATTTATGAAAATATGTTTATTTAGTATCAACCCACCCTAAAGTAAAATAATGAAATATACGTGTAATAGTTGTAGTATGAACATGCAAACTTTCATAGCTGTATCATAAAATTTGGCTGACTAATTCAACAATTATACAATATTCTAGGACAATCCTCGTAAAACATGAGAACAAGTGTTCCACACATCGAGCTCCTATACACAGGGCCTTATGATCAGTATTTTATAACACTAATAGACCATACATACAGAAATCAGTTCTCTATAAATACATTGATCAATCACGAATTAACCATATATAATTAGGTCAGTTCTCTATAAAAACATTGATTAATAAAAAATTAACCATACATACTTTAATCAGTTCTCTACAAAAACATTTATTAATCAAGAATTAACATACGTTGTTAGATCAGTTATCTATAAATACTTTGATTAATCAAGAATTAACAATAGATAATTAGGTAAGTTCTCTATAAATGCGTTGATTAATCACGAATTAACGATACTGTAGATAATTAAACCAGTTCTCAATAAATGCAATATACATGGATTAATCACGAATTAACTGAAAATAATTAAATTAGTTCTCTTTACATACATTGATTTATCAAGAATTAACCATACATAATTAAGTTCACTATAAATACAAATAGAATTAAACATACATACTTTAATCAGTTTTCTATAAATACATTGATTTATCAAGAATTAACCATACATATTTAAATTAGTTCTCTATAACTACATTGACTTATCAAGAATTAACCATAAAAAATAAAATATCTATATATTAAGTCGTTTATGTCCGATTTGTTATGGATTTACTCAATGACATGAAATGAATACGCGATTGTACATTAGGTATTTTAGAACGTATTTTTGATAAAATATTAACCAAATTGATTTCATTATAGCGTGTGTTCATAGATTGTCAAAAATATGAAAATGTATTCGAAACAAACGAGTATAGTGTTTACATTTTTACAACGCGATTAACAAATATTGACATTTTAGCAAATTAATAGGGATACCATTTTGTGTATGCACGGTACAATATGAATGTAGGGCATGCGATTTCAGAAAATCTGGTCGTCTCTATTCACGGGCAGGCTAATAGTTCTACATGTCTTAACACACATCTGACGATAACCCAGACACAACATGTAGTTATATATATGCTAGGTCATTTATTTTCTGAAAACAGTGTTTTATCAATAGGCCTGTTATACTGGGCTGTTAGACTGGGCTGTTAGACTGGGCTGTTATACTGGGCTGTTAGACTGGGCTGTTTCTTGGAGCAGGTTATAGTCTGGTTCCCGTTCCCAAGCCCACAGTGATCCAACAATATTACTACTGTGTACTAGTGTGTAATACTGATTGTGCCCACAGGTAACTGTATCATTAATAAAAAACAAATATTTTTTTCTATAAAATTTATAATATCTTAGAAAGGTTTATAACATGGGAAATTTACCGCACAGTCACTGAGGTGCAGTTTGTTTTTAATAGAATTACACGAGCACGGGAGTTACAGAGAGCTTCGTCTTTAATTTGATATCAATATTTTAAAAATCGGTCCATGATTAGGAAATAAACCCATAGGGCGTGAAATTACTTTCTTTGTCTTGTTTATAAGAGCAATGTCGTTTCTATTGAATGCACCTCAGTGAATGACTGGACACCGTGGTATGCATTTCCGTGGAGTAACGTTTTAACCAATTGATCAATTTCGATGGGATTTTGCATGGAGGTATTTCTAACGATGTTGTCTATGAATGTAATTACATTATGAAGATATCGAAAGCCAATTCTTTTTTTGATACCATGAAAATCTGACCACTTGAGTACAAGTGCACCTTTTTAAGATAACTTAAATTCTATAAAATATTTTGTTTACTCTTTATCAATGATACAGTAACCTGTGATTGTGCCCTGACGTAACACAGTTTGTTTAAAAATGACGACTGGGGAAGACACTGAACATTCTTGCTGTTTTAAGACGATGAACGGAATAGCGTTGTCAATGTAGACGACAAATATTGAAAAAACGCATATGTCGTAATTGCAGCGACCTACGACACAACTTGCGACAAAATACTAAAATATTGTCGTCCGACATGTTGATAAAACGGCCGGAATTGTGCCCTTTGTCGTGTGCAACCGGCGCCCTACTTATATTTGAACAGTGTTGAACTTCCGATATTTTCATGCTTACGCGATATTAATGAGACATCTCAATTGAATATGGTTTGATCCCTAATTAACAATTTTGCAGAATGTATGGTTTTGGGCTGTTTAAAGGTCAAACGTACACTGACATAAGTATTGGTAGGCGAATAGGGCATGGGGATATCGTTTCTTTGGCTACAGTCAGTACTTTTCGTCAAACGTAGGGTGTTTTGCGCTCCATTTGTTGTATTTGTAAAATGGTACGCGTTGGTTCTATGGTATCTAGGACAAATCTATTTTTAAGTCAGGTTGCTACTGACCAGAATAAAAAAATATTTATAATTCTGCATTGGCTCCAACCAAGCATCAGTCATTTCATACAATTTGCCACTGTCTGTAAATCGGTATAGAATACTACTGCAAGTGAAGCCCTTTCGGGCTTTGTTCTCCACATCAGCATAAGAGCTGTTGTCTTGATCATGTTAGATTTGCCAGCAGCTTTGGATACCATCGATTACACCACTCGTTTAAGCAGACTCGAGAATCAAACCGGAATAGCAAGTGTTTCAATGATGTGGATGAAATCCAATAAGTGTGATTGTTACCAGATTGCGTGTACCAATGGTGAACTATTTTAAAACATCATACTTTCCCACTGAACGCGAATCACTCTCGATTGTACAGGTCGTTCAAACCAAATGAATTTGTTGCACACAAGGAGACACTGCAGCATGTAAGTCTATAGGATATATTGAACCGGATGAAAATAAACGTAATTCAGTTTGTACCGAGACAGAATACCGTAACCGTTGACAATCTGAGAGTAAATGTTGATGACGCTGGGGTATGATAGTTGGTGAGAAACCTTTGTGCTCTTATTCGTATTGGGGCATGGATGAAGACGTTTCCAGGTCATGTTACGAATATATCCATTAGATAGGTCAAACTAGACAATGTTTGAATATTAATGCAAAGCAGTACCTTTTCCTTTTCTTTCGGAACACCAAACTAGAAACGTCACTTTTTGCCTAAATTTTGACAAAGTACTTTGCTATTTTAGTGATACCGCTTCACTCTGAAAAAATGCGAACACACTTCGTTGTCATGACGTCAAACATATACATTATGTTTATAATTCAATACAGCTAAACCTGAAGAAGCTATTAAAGCGAAACGCGTTGTTTAGACAGTTGAGTTTTGTTTTCTTTTAATTCTATTGTGTCTATAAATGATTGACATTTTCCTCTCGTTTTCGAAAATAAGCATAAAAACTCCAATCTTAAAGTAGGAACGTTTAGTTCGACGGTACTACAATTTTACGGTGTTTTTTATGTGATTCATTTTTGAAAAATATAAACCTGATTTGTTCAAGTGTAGTGTATTGATAAGTATTCGGTACAATATGGCGACCGGAGGTGAAACCTCGTGTTGTTCATCGTGTTTGGACGATGGAAGGAATACTATTGCTAGGCATTATTGTGTGGACTGTGAGATGTATTTCTGTACAAAGTGTGTAAAATATCACAATAAAATTCCTGCCACGTGGAAACACCAAATCAACGGTGTTAATTCGTCGGTCTCGACCGATGTGGAAGAAGATACTACGAGCTTCACGAGTCAAGTTCCGAGTGATACTACCCACAGTTTGAGATGTGTACTGCATCAAGGCAAGCTGATTGAAACCTATTGCAAGGACCATAACGAAGTTTGTTGTGGAACATGCGCCGTAGTTAAACATAGGTAAAATTTACTAGTATGTAAAATTAAATAGAATACTAAATTTGAAAGTTATACGTATATCGTACAAAATGATCTACGCCTGATGAAATAAGGTTAACATTCTCAAGCGTTTCATTTACTGTTAAGCGGACCTAGTGCTACTCAATATATCAATTAAGGATGTAACTCATATTTTATTTTTTTTACTTTTTGTGCCAATTTAGTTGAACCTAAATCGGTGTATCGTTATAAGATATATACATTTACATTCGTAACGAGTCAGTTGTGAAACATAGCGCTATTGTACGTCTTGATTTTATTGTTATTGTATTTCTTGATTGTCTGTTAAAAAGCTATAATGTTACTTGAATGAACTTATGTTACAATGTACGTATGTCTTTCAATGAAATACACTGATTTCATGCAACTGGTTATACATAACTTTATCTAAGATATCTATAATCAATTTGAAAACTCTATGTAATGTTATGTAAACATATAAACCAAACGAGAACTGGCATACATAGTTATTGTTTTATATGTATAGCATTACAGTATGATTTCAGGACGCGCTCATTGCATAGTCTGTAAAATATTCATAGACTATGTCTATATCTATTTTAGAGCATGTACTACTATATCGATCGCTATCGCTGCGAAGGATTTCAAATCGAGTCCCGATATGAATACGTTCAAAGAAGCACTGACTGAGAACCTGCTACAGTGAAAACAAGAGAAAGAGAAACGAACCAACAATCTTGATACAATTGGTAAACAGAAACTAGAATTGATCGAAACTGTGGATAAGTATGAAGAGAAGGTTATAGAGAAAATTACAGAGGCGGCCAACATCTCGAGAAATGAAATACATTCTAACTATGAAGAAAACAAGACTGTCCTTGATTCCGACATAGAAGCTTTAGATGTCGTGATAGTCACAACCACAGAATGTGTCGACAAACTGGAACAGACTGATGACGAACAACTTTTTGTCTTCGCCAAGACAATAAAAGACGGGGCAAGGTTACTGCAGGCAATGTCAAAAGACATGAAAGAAAGAGAAATAAAGTTCTGCTTTGAACGATCAATGGAGACGCTACTGGCTTGTTTAACAGATCTCGTAGATACGGAATACAAGAAAGATTGTGTCGTTAGGAAGTACCAGGCAAGGCTCAGGTCAAATGTTGATGGAGAGCAGTATCGTGACAGCGACGTAAATATCCATGGAGATATTTTAGCATCAAAATAACGAGTAGACAACAAAATACCGAGGTTCAAATGTATTTTGATATTTGTGAATATTTCAAACTCTGTGATTGGTAAATAAAACTAGCGATAAGAATTTAAGAGATATCAGTTGAAGAGCTCTTAGTGATTTAAATATTTCATTCGTCATAATAATGTGATATAAGGTGAATAGAGATTGTCATAATATTGAACAGACAGTTTTCGAGGACACTGCATCTTAATTATTGCTAGATACCTTTAATTTACTTTTCAATGTGTTTAAAACACTTTTACATTGACAAATATATTATTTTGATACACTCAGAACTTTATTTATGGCAGTTTGGCCCTTGCTTCCAATGAATATGTTATGTTTTGTCCAACTAAATTCTAAATTATGTCAGTTTACGTTTTACCAACCATCGATAGTTCCCCAAAAACCCGGGATATATCACACTTATGAAAAAGATGAAGAACAGTTTCAGATGAAGAACTACAAAATCAACATTAATCATTATCATACTTTGTTAAGTATTAATGGTAGATTATGACTTGGATTATTTGTCCCCTGGTGTGGTATTTTAATTGAATTCAAGTATGTTCTAAATAAATGGATGATATTTGAATATTGTAGAAATTTTGTAACTACTGAAAAATTTGTGTTGATTTTTTCATACGTATAGAAGTTACCATTGCTTTTCAAGAAATCTTTATCAAAACGAGTTTTTGGACAATTTTTTCTTAAAATGTCATTTTTGTATTTACGAACTTATTCTTCTAAGCCAGCAGCGAAATATCACTTACGAGATCAGTGACATACATATGGTTAATTTACTGTAAACGTGTATGTGTCGTGCTCTGTTGTGATATCTATAAGACTTGGACGTTAAATAATCGTAAACAAAACCATACAAATCTATGTTTAACTCATATAGTTATTTTTAAATGTACCAGATAATTACACGGCGAACTAGATATGAATATTATGTGGGACATTCAATTTCGGAAAATATATATATGAAAGAACACGTTTAAGTGAAGTGTATTATTGATCAATGTCATACTGCTATACCGATGAACAAATCGCCCCCAAAATGGCGACTGGAGGTGAAACTAACCATTCTTGTTGTTCATCATGATTGGATGATGGTAGCAATACTGTTTATAGACATTAATGTGTGTGTGGACTGTAAGATGTATTTCTGTACAATGTGCGTGAAATAATAAAATTCCTGCGACGAAGAAACACCAAGTTAACGGTGTTAGTTCTTCTGATGCGATCTATATCGAGGAGAATACTACACACATACAGAGCGATGCTCCAAGCGAGTCTAGTCACAGGCCGAGATGCAAAGTACATGAATGCAAGCGGAATGATACATACAGGGTGTCCAAAAAGAAATTATACTCCGACACGCCCACTGATTCCATTCAAAAAGTGTACATTATTTTCGTAAGCGGACACTTTTGTGAGCTATAAGAAAACTGTTTCACTCAGAAAATAATTGCCATAAATGGTCAATTAGATGAAAACTATGACAATTCTGTGTAACAGCTAAATAAACGACATAGTAACTGATTGCCTAAAGCATAAACATTGGAGCTAGGAAATTGTATAAACACACAGCATGTATTAATATGCTGCCTTACTGTAAAAAACATCAAGTTTGTGGCGTTAAATTTTATTCAATGTCTTGGTTGAACTATATCATAAAATTCAATCCTCACAATTTATCTACACCCCAACAACTATACAACAATGGCTTATTTTTTATAATCCTCAGAGTAAAACTCCTCTAAATTGAATGATTTTACAGTATTAATTATCAATAGCATTTGAAACAGAACTGCAATCCATTTGTAAGCTTGAAACATATTATTGTGCATATTGGCAATCAATTGCAAGAAACCTGAATTATATACGAGTACATCAACCTATTAGTGGCTATAACTTTTTTCAATTTTTTCATGAGCATTGCTGATGCCATTAAGTATCACTTCAATACAACATTGGATTGTCTGTGCGCTACAGTATTTATTAGATCAATAAATTCATGTATATCCATGTGAAACTATGTTTCGTTAAGGATCATATCAAAATGCCTTAACATTCACAAAACAGTTAACAATCTATTAGAAGCTTTTTTATATGAACCTGTTTGAAAATATTTTCATGGATTGTCTATTTTTAAATACAAAATAAAAGACAAATAATATGCACATATCATAGGGGTCTGTATCGACTCAACATACTATACAAATGCATACATGTTGAAAATATACTGAAACATAAAAACAGGACAAGAATATGGACAGGCCCTTACCATACTAAAGGGCTCTTCACACAGGAGTGTCGACAAAAACAATGACATGGTTGGATGAACGTATAATAACTAAAACTAAAACCAAAATATCACCTCTGAAAAGTAACACAAGCGCTAGTGCGGTCATTCTATCATTTTGAAATCTAAAAATGTTCATCGGACTTCCATGTTTGTAAAGCCGAACAGGCGATGATACAAGCTATTTTACTTGATGAACTTTCGAACATGTGACCACTGCAAACAGATAAACAATGTACTATAGTTCTCGATATTCTAGCGCAGGTAATACGTATTGGATGCACAACCGGGTTCAAGCAGTTTGTAAATAAAAATACTACGTATCGGTCTACAAATTGTGCACGAAAAACTCGTGTTCTGATCCAAGTGAGTAAGCAAGGAATGTAGAATGGTTGTAAATATTACTATATTCCACTGAAAAGCGTGCAGCGGTTAAAGGTTTTAAACTAATCAATACAGGGCTGTTTCGTGGAGCAGGTTACAGTCTGGTTCCCGTTCTAATTTTACGGTTGTATTACTGTAGTAGTGCTGTATTTGTGGGGACGGGAACCAGGCTAAAACTTGCTTCACGAAACAGCCAAGTCGAAAAGGCCTAATGAGTCTACTCCCCATTTTAAGAAGCACACGTTAAATGTACATGAGGGATGATCAAAAGATAAAAAGTAAAATGCTCATAAATTCTTGTTAAGTGACCAATGTTGTTAAAACATATAATATATTGGCTTATTATAAATTATGAACTATAAAAACGTTCATTTTAACACAAACAAACAAACAACTTAACGTTTATGTATTTGGATTATTTTATTTAAAAATTCACGTCATGCGTAATAAGGAGTACAGCACTGAGAATTGGGTCTGATCCTTACCTTAACTGTATACTTGAATATATAACAAGTTCTTGCGTTGAATTTATGAATTTCTCCGAACAAATTGTACATATCGGCCCTTTACATTTTTTGTTGCACTTCGAGCGTCACCGCTTATGAACACATACAACCTTGGCCAGTTATAGGGGATAGCGCTGGCTATTGTAAATACCAATACCAGAAACACGCACGTGCCTATGTTCTGCAGAGTTTCGAGTCGGTACTAATCGTTTTAAAAAAAAGTTATTTCCGGTTTAGAAAATTGCGGAGTCGAAAGAAGTGAATGGTTGAAATTAGAAGTATTCAAATAACGACACTTTTGAGTCCTAACATATTCTTTCATAACGTAAAGCCTGATTCAAATCATGAAAATTATTGAAAAAATACATTATCTTATTTAATCCAACGTAAATAAAACAATATGGCGACGTCGGAAATAACGTCACATCATTTAACGCAACGTCATCGCATGTTAACGCGACGTCGTCGCACGGCATAGCGCGCACGGCATAGCGCGCCAACTTGTGAATATGTTAAATTGAAATATAAATAGAGGATATTACATGAGTGTCTTTTCATATTGAATTTATTAAACGAGTTTAATAAAATAATAAAATGTGAGGCTTTGCCGAGCATTTTATCGATTTTATTCAACGAGTTTAATAAATTCAATGTGGAAAGTCACAAATGAGCCAGGCTCTGCGATTTTCACCCTTATCGCAAGTGACGTCATGTTCCGTAAAATGACGTCAAAGCTCAGGTAAATGCGGAAGTAAGCAAATTCATGCTGTTGCTGCATTTGCTAGGTAAACAAGAACAATAACTGTCATGATAAACTGAATTATTTCAATGACATCATAGGTTTATTCAATTGCAGAAATTACGTGGGTATTTTGGTTGGCAATTTTGTATTTTTGTTCAAAATCAACTGCCATGTTGCGCTATATTTTAGGAATAAATACAGTTCAATTTCGCAGATCCGTGTCGAGAATTCAGGAAGCCAAAATATTAAATTCCATCCAAATGTTAGCCTAAGGAGTCATTCTCAATTTCTGCATCTAGTGTTGATTAAATATGTGCTGTAAGTAACTATTTTATTCACCAAAGACAGTGTAAACAAATGTTTACATTCGAGTTCAGCAATGACACACCGAGTCAACAGGTGAAATTAAATACACCGCTGTATAAAGCAGCACAACATACGTTCCAAGCAAAGCTAATAATGTCAAATACGTGTATTTAAATGAGTATGGACAACTGTTTCGCTGATAATCGTTTATTCGTGAAAATCTAGAATGATGGAGATCTGAAACATGTACATACGAGAAGGTAAATAATGGAATCAAAATACAGTGGAATCAAACAATAATCAGTGATATACATTCAGCTTATGCATTAATACAGATTAGTCGTGAATAAGATGGAGACAATGCTACTCACAACATAAATAAGATGAAAACACTGCTGAGGTGATTATTGACCAGATTTAGATTACAAATGGCGTAAACAAGAAAGGGGAGCTAACTATATGATGTCCAAATGTAGTCCACAGTCAAAGGGAAGTAACTGATGACGTATAATCCTCTATCCCCCCTGAGTCATTGGTAAAGTCCTTGTAAACAATGGCTGGTAGACTATGAGTCCTTCATAACGCAGTTAGCCTGTAATTTATTATCATATTGTTTTCACTAGTAACCAGTCATCAGAATAAAGAAAAGGTTAATTGCTACTTGCAACTGATTAATTAGTCAACATACAAATGAAGTAAACATTTCAATTGTAATTAAAATAAATGAAAATTGTATAAACTTCAGTTATATCTCTTATTGTGATGTCAATATTAACACAGCAGCATGTAATGAACACTTATGGTTGGTTGTCCTTCACATGGTTAGACTGTCCTCCAGTCGGGGGATCATTCTGCCCCGTTATCAACTGCACATAATCCTGTAACCACCCTGGTTTCACATTTGGTCGTGTGGAGCGTCGCGGAGTCATACGTGTGGGTGTGGTGGATGTACTAGGTAGCGCAGTTGGTTCGATCGGTTGTTCTTGATGTGGTAATCCAAGCTGAAGTTTCGGTAATGCAGGCATGGAATCTGGAGTATGCGGGACCACTTGAATATCTGGGTTATTACACATAGTGTCTGGGAAATCAACAGGCCTGTTACTAGTAGGTTCACCACGGTAAATTGGTGAAGTGTCCCGTCTAGTGGTATTCATGTCTGTGTCTAGATTACCATAATTGATATCAGGTTTCGGCGGTGTCTGTATGAGAGTCAACTGAGGCATAGGTGTTTTCGATAGACTCCTTAAATCAGTCGCGATGGTGTTTCGTGCAGGGGGTTGGTACACAGGTGTGTAACTACGGAGAAACTTTCTGTTGCGTAATGCTATTCGTCCAGAACCGTCCGTTCGTATGGCGTATTGGTCAAATTGATGGACTTCAATGACCTGACCTGTTTTGTCCCACTTTAAAGGGTGACTACCAGTCTGGTTCTGTATTCTAACAAAGTCACCAACTTTTAGCGGTGGTAGACGTCGGGTATGTTCACTGAGACGTTCCCCTGTTTTGATATGTCTATTTCTAAGGGCAGCCTCACGCAGAATTAGGGTGTCTTCCCATGTGTCATGAGGTAAGTAACGACCCGGGAGAATGGGAATGAAGTCTTTCACAGCACGTCCAAATACACACATAGCAGGTGAAAGTTTTGTGTCCCGATCAGGGGTGTTTCGATATTGCAGAATAGCACGCTGGAAAGCATCGGTGTTAAGTTCGCCATTCGGGCCAGTGTTGTCAGTGATCATGCGCTTTACAGTTTTTACACCAACCTCTGCTCTACAGTTACTGTGTGGGAACGCCACGGCAGATAGTCTGTGGTGGACACCCCAAGTTTTCAAGAAATCTCGTGTCGCGGTCGAAGTGAACTCTGGGCCCCCATCTGAGGCCAGTTCATCTGGGATTCCAAACGTAACGAATGTTTTTCTTAAACTGTCAATTAGACCCGTTGAACCATTTGCAGATCTTTCTACTATGGGCCAGTTTGAATATCTGTCCACTATCACAAGGTAATTTACACCTTTGTAATGAAAGAAGTCAGCCGATAGACATTGAAATGATTGCAATGGGAGCAATTATTCCTGATACTTGCGATGTCAGCGATTATTCCTGGCCAGAAGACAGACTGTTCAGCCCTTGATGTCATTGATGTGACACCTTGGTGGGCGGAATGAAGGGAGGTAAGTATGTAGGGGGAATCACCAGTCGGTCTTTATAGATAGCGACGCCGTCAACTGTGGATAGATGGTCTCTAAACGGAAAGAAATCTTGTATGGACGACGGGAAGTCAGTGCGAGTGGCGGGGACACCCGTTTCTATAATCTCCACTAGTTGGTGCATAGATTCGTCGCTCGATGTAGCTGTGCGCACTTTGTCCCATGTTACGCATTCCAACTTATCTATTGAATAAGCAGCTGAGGAGTACAAGTAAGATTCATTGTTCTGGGATACTGATGAGATGTCATCAATGAGTACCATTGGTTCTGCATCTCCAGTTGGGTTGCGCCTGACGGCATCTGGTGCCCGGTTCTTGGCACCTGGCACATGTAGCATCCTGAATTTGTACCGAAGCGTCTTTTCTTTCAGGTTGCGGAGTCGAGCATTAGGTATGTTTTCTAGGGACCTATCCCCGAATAGTTTCAACAATGGTTTATGGTCCACTGCTATCACTAGGTTTGCACATCCTAGTACAAAATATCGAGCTTTCTCAATAGCATCAGCTACGGCTAAAGCTTCGCCCTCGACTGGTGCATATCGTGATTCCGCAGCACTGGTGAATCTGCTTCCAACTAAAGTGATTTTCCACCCATCAACACAACAGAACGGTTCAATTTTAGCACAATCACAGTGTTTTTGGAATAACCAGAACCCTATTCCATTTTTAGACCAATCCGTCGCTAGGCAAGTCGGCTTTGTGGGATCAAATATGCGCACAACATTTTCAATCTCGTTGATGATCACCGCTTTTGACTCCTGAAAGATGTCATCTAGAGTAGAGTCCCACTTGAAAGGTGTGCTCGGTTTCAGCAACTGACGGAATGGTAACATGCGGTCTGTCATACTAAATGCGTAGGAAACTTGGTTGATCAGACCGAACCATGATCTTACATCTGTGATGTTCTTTGGTGTGGGGAATTTAAGGATCGCTTGGATGTATCTTGCGCATGGGCGAACACTATTTGATGAAATTTCAAAACCAGCGAATTCCACATTGTCCTGGGCGAATACAAACTTATCGGGATTAAGCGTAATGCCATTTTGTCCACATATGTCAAGCCAGTTGCATGCTTGAAAAAAGCTTTCTTCGATGTTGTCGGCCCATAAGAGAGTGTCATCGATACATTTTGTTTTCTTTGGAATGTCACTGACAATCTCATCAAAGCGCCGAGTGTATACATCGCCTGAAGCGATATATCCCTGCGGGGCAGTGAGATATCTATATCGACCCCCACGGTGTTATAAATGTAGTAAGATGCTTGTCTTCTTGACAGAGGGGTACGCTGTGATACCCATTCCAGGCATCAAATACTGTCTTTGTTGTGCCTTGTGGGACTGATCGTGCTTGGTGGAATGGAGCCTGAGTGTGGTGTGTTTCTCGGACTGCATGAGCGTTTAAGGCCTGAAAGTCTACCGTGCGCCTTGGTGTGCCATTTTTCTTGGCACAAATTACCATGCGGTGACACCATGTGACCGGTTCTCCTATGGGTACAGGTTCAATCACACCTAGTCTCACATCTTGATCAAGGCCAGCTTTAACTTCCTCCCGCCAATGGAGTGGAACAGGAACAGGGGTATGATAAGCTACAGGCTTAGCTTCAGGGTTCACCATTAGTTGCATGGGTGGCCCTGTCATGAGTGGTAAGGTCTGGTGCTCACAAGTATTGAATGTACTTGACTTATACCTATTTAGGAGGTACTGTCTTAAATCAATTACATGTTCTTTTGTTGCGGGAAACGGTAACTTCGTTGGTACGGAAGGTGGGGTTCTCGTTTTGGACAGTCACACAAATTGGCATTATGAATGGTATGAACCGAATCTGGCGAAGATAGCGGCTTGTCTTCTACGGCGTTGTGTCCGATGTCCATTGACGAACATGTAATGTTGACTGCTTCACCAAGTTTTGGGAATGACTCCGATATAATACCCAAGGCACTACATGCTTCTCTGCTGAGAAATATCTTGTCGGAATTGTCCGTGATGTAGACTATTTGGCGAGTTTGGACTACAGATCCATTAGATGACTCGCCAGAGAAGCGGATGATTGCTGCGCCAAGTATTTTTATGCCTCTGTTGTTTGCAGCGTGCATTTTCATTGTTACAGGTATTAGATTTCGTTCAGTCATACCCAGCCGATTAACACCTTTTATTCCTGCAAGACAGCTTTGGCAGCCAGTATCTGCCATAGCAGACACCGTTATAGTCTTAGGTTTAGGTGGGAAGCTTGATTCACATCCAAACGATTTGTAGTCGTCACACACACTTTCTGCAGTGATTTTTATGTAAGGTTGAGGTTTAGATGCACATTTTATCCATTTGTCAGAAATGTCATCGTACATATGGTGGTCTAGCACCAGGACTATGCGGTCATGTGAGGAATTGTAATCCGTGGCCGAACATAATGAATCAAAAATAGCACCCTCATGTTCAGTAGATTGTTTCTTCGCTGAGGATCTACACATCAACGTAAAATGGTTAGGGCGTTTGCATTTTGAACATGTTTGTCCGTAAGCTGTACATTCCTTTTGACGGATAAAGGGCGGGCCCGCACACCGTGTCCGTTTTTTCCACAATAAGAACACACTTCACTGGGATTGAATTTCTTTGTTGTCGGTTGTTGTGCGCGATTTTTGTCACGGCGGTATCAACTTGCAGCTTCAGCACCTTGAGAGACAATTAACTTTGAGGCTGAGCGTTTGCCAGATTCTTTGGCCTCAACAAGCTTAAAAACTTCCTCCAAAGTCATGTTTTGATTTTCAGCACCTAGCAGGTCAAGTTGAATCTCTTGGTCATACAGACCGCGGATGAGTGCATTTCTTAGAATAGCGTCAGTATAGTTCACATCGTGATCACAGTTTTACATTTTAATATGAATTTACATACGCTTGCTTGACCACGAAGTCTAGCACCAAATGCTCTTACCGGTTCATCTCTGTCTTGAGACATATTGTTAAGTGTTACTCGCGCGACCATTGTGTTTTCCTCCCTAACCGCAAGCTGTCGTATTGCTTCAAGAACATTGTCCTCGGTTTCGCTGGTAAGTGATTTGCCGGCTGCCCTTGTTAGGTCCCTTCGAAGCGTGTCGTCACAGCAAGGAGTTGAATAATTAACTATTTGTCTTTAATTTTGGTAGCCTCCACGTAATCCTTCCATCTCGATATGAAGTACGACCATTCCTCACTTGTGCCAGCGGATGTCACTGAGGGCCGTTTTACTTTCTCAGCTTTAGCTGGCGTCACATGTGCATCATGCACTTTTGTGTGTGTCGTAATTAAAGCAGCCACTATGGCAGCGTCTAAGTCTGCAGTCTCAAATTCACATGCCGGTATCGGGCACTTGACTTTCGGCATCTTTCTGTAATGTCCCAGCACTTACACCCCGTGTACCCCGATAAGACGTGCTAGCCTGAATACTGCTGTGTTAGCCTACCGCAAAAAATTCAACATTCAAGAGGTTAGGTATTTTGTGCCTGTTTCATTTATTTCGTGTCTACATCAGTAAAACGAAGAACGTGTTCATGTGCAGTGGTTCTTCCTCGACACGAAGATGTGTTTTTTTCAATCACAAACGTCACATTATATTTTAAACTTAATAAATGTGTCAAAAAGTCAGCAGTTTGGTCTTTAAAAAATAATTAAAAATACTTATAGACAGCGGAGAACGCTCAAATTTCATGAACATGTAGTAAAATAATAGTAGCATATTTCATCATATTGATGTATGCACTGGCATCGGTATCTTTCTAAAAAATGACAGGTTTTCCGCGCTTGGTGGTATAAAATGGATAGTGCACGAGTTATACCGTAGATACTGCACATGTCCACTGTAAAACAATTATTATACTGCCTGTGTTGTCTGTTTTAATACTTGTTTCATGGATAAATGCAGGCCTGGAATAGATAATTTAACATTTTCATGTGATGAAATCTACATAGTTCTTACTAGAGATAATAATATAATAATATTGTTCGGCATCATTGTTACCTGTAAAATCACAGGTGTCAGTATCGTACTGTAAGTCTGTCTACTTACGAGTAGAATCTTCGAGTAGAATCTACAAGCAATTACATAAATCGAGTAAAGAGCGCATTGAGCTACATGTTATCACCATGAGGGTTGAAGACATGAGAAGCCAGATTGTTCATTCTATACAGAGCGTCTGCTTGATCCGCTCATGCGAACCCAATATATCACTTTTCGTTAATTACTTTCCACGTCACTTTACTTGCGAGTAGGTCTATAAGTGTGTTTTGAAACCACTAGTCCCCTAGACATAATAACCCCTACTAACAATGCTCTCCCAAAATGTAAAAGAGAAGCCCCGCTGTATGTTGTCTTGAAGTACTAACAAGCCCGCTCATGATTGAACGATGCCTATCGGCCTACCATCTACACATTTATTCGCATGAATATTGATAATATTATATAAAAAAAAATTGAATACATGTGTCCGGCCTATTCCGTCAACAAGAATGCGGAAACACTGCGGTATACAGTACACCGGCTATTGCTAGTAAAGTGAGTAATGTTATCCATTTTCGCAACCTTCAAGTGCACAACAGGGTAAGTTCAGAGACGCTGTTTTGTCTTTCTGTGTGTGTTGAATATAAATTATATACAAAAGTATCTACCGGAAAACGACCAGGGACTGCTTAAAAGGGCATTTAGAAGACCAAACTCGTATCGTTCCTCACGCAAAACATATGCTCGGTCTGTCTAATAAAGATGTTTTTGTTTATATTCCTCGTTAAGCTACACAATTTGAATCGAGCAAAAGAACATCCCAGTGACCAAGCATAATATGTTGTTAATGTTTTACCAGGAACGGAGTCATAAATAACGGTGCATTTTGAGAATTTTAGTATTGCATTAGTATTGCTCACTATTGTACAGAGTATTGCTGTTCAGTGTACGGAGTATTGCTCACAGAAATTTAGTAAATGCTAGGTATAACCAGATATATTTATTAACCTGCGGCCTTTGGATTCCCAAAAGTAAAATGACCATGGAGGGGCACGTGACATGTTCTCGATGGTTTACGATTTCAAAATAATATATCAAAAAAAGAAGCATTTTGTAAGAATGTCGTGAACCAGACTATTCCATTATTCCATGCGGATAACATCGGTCTTTATCGCATTACAATAGTTTATTTACCAAAGAAATCAGAACTATTCCGAAATTTCACTGTGAACGTGAGACCACGAATCTAAACAGCAGGTGTCTGCAGCTGCATTATCATCCCGGTCATTAATAAATATAGTGGGCGATGAACTACATCCCGTAGAGAACACATCGCAAGATTAACAGAAGCATGGTATTGATACATGATAAATGTTTTTCTAATTATTTTTAATTTGTTCATTCGTTCGGCACATACATTTAACACAACCAAATAATTGGAGGATATTTGTTTGTTTAAACTGAATACGATTTATATCTGATCATGGCATTTGTTGTTAGATTGATCGGTATTGTTACATGTATTGGAATTATTTTGACAGAAACATAAATTTAAACTTACACCGGAATAAATTCGAATTGCATCCAAACTGCAAAAAACACATCATAAACAATACAACTAAGTTATCAGCCGCAGGAAACTATTTGACTTGTATTTATTGGTAACTAACTCAATGTTGTTTTTTGAGTATTTGTAATTTCATTAGTGTAAAACCATATTTATGAGCCTTGATAATGTCGTTACATTTTGTTAACCTCATTTTTTTCATGTAATCATGAAATGAGAGAATAAAAGGTATTTGATTTGACAAAACTTCTAAATATTGGTCGGATTCTGAACGGTTAGTCATGATAACCAACATTAACTGAACCATTGCATCCAGATTAAATAAATTGTGGAAAAATCTAAAAATATTAATTTACAATAACTTCATCTTCCGATCAGGTATAAAACTAGTTTACGGTCCCACGCGTAAATAAAGTATTCGCATGTTAAAGAAGTCGTACAGGAAATAAAATGGATATGGTCTCGTTTCATCTTCTTTTGTTAATTGTTCTAATGAAGGTGTCAAAATTATTTTTTAGATTATATCTACAAACGAGGAAGGCGGAAACTATATGTGCTAATAAATATTTCAATCAACCTTTGTTGACAAACTTGTTCTTTTAAGATATGTGCTTATCGTAAACCGCCTGGGACATCTTACTTATATTGTACTTTTAAGTAATAGTATACTTGAAACTTCCTGGTTGCGTGCACCCATCCCATTGGTCAATCAGTTGTAAAACATATCTTCATTGACTGGCAACCTCAATTTTTATTTAGAATATTTTCATATCAATTTAGTGAATTATTTACTCTTGAGCCTTTATGAACACAAAGATGTAGGTGAGCCTTCTTGCAGTTGAATGGCAACCACCGACCAGCTCTAGCGTGCATCATATATAATGCAACATAAAGGATCTGCAAACTTGTACTAATTTTGTCTACATAATTATGTTGAAAATTGAGTGTAAAAACTACATGTACATAACACATTCTGGAATGACGAATTCTGAGGTGGGTCCCTCGAGAATTTAAATGTAATACTGTATATATACACAAGTTTGAGATATACATGTACTTATTTTAACTATGATATGGACGCTTTTTTGTATTGTTCAAAATTGTTCAATACTTACACTCAGCACTCAAATATTCGAATTCACTCTTCTGAGGTTCATAAAAATAGTTAAAATGTTAAATTGGTACTAAGTATTATTTTTGGTTGATTTCCTAGTTTAATAAGAGTGAGATAATGTGCAATACTCTGTATGTAGTAAATATCAATACGCTGTACACGCACTTATCTACATTTGTATTTTGGTGTGTATCTTTGTTGAAGTTCAATCATTTTTTTCTGAAATTTGGACTTAAGACATTAAAGTTCAGTATAACTAGAATGCCCAGTTCAAACGCATTTAAAGTGTTGTGGGCAAAGTTTGCGAGTGAGCAGCGGACAATAACTGAGTAATTTGAACACTTCTATGAAAAATACCTGTTATAATATGGCGTACTATAAAGTTATAAAAATATCCGAATACATTAAAACCTAGTTGAGATGAAGAAAGTAGTCGTCTCTGAACTAATCCCAGTGAACACTATAATGTCGCGAAAATCGATAACATTACTCCCATTCACTAGCAATATCCGGTTAACGGTATACCGCAGTGGAAATACATGATGTATAATTATATAATAGCACTTACGTTACATTTGTCTCATAATCAGACATTTTTGCAAATGGCAGATTTCATACAAACGGAGATGACATGAGGCGTTCAACAAGAGGACAAGTCAAATAGTTTCCTGCGGCTGATAACTTAGTCGTATTGTTTAGGATGTGTTTTTTGCAGTTTGGGTGCAATTCGAAGTTATTCCGGTGTAAGGTTAAATTTATGTTTCTGACAAAATAATTCCAATACATGTAATATCGGACAATACCGATCAATCTAACAACAAATTCCATGATGAGATATAAATCGTATTCAGTTTAAACAAACAAATATCCTCCAATTATTTGGTTGTGTTAAATGTATGTGCCGAACGAATGAACAAATTCAAAATAATTAGAAAATATTTATCATGTATCAATACCATGCTTCTGTTAATCTAGCGATGTGTTCTCTACGGGATGTAGTCCATTGTCCACTATATTTATTATTGACCGGGATGATTATGCAGCTGCAGACACCTGCTGTTTAGATTCTTGGTCTCGCGTTCACAGTGAAATTTCGGAACAGTTCTGCTTTACTTGGTAAATAAACTATTGTAATGCGATAAAGACCGATGTTATCCGCATGGAATAATGGAATAGTCTGGTTCACGACATTCTTACAAAATGCTTCTTTTTTGATATATTATTTTGAAATCGTAAACCATCGAGAACATGTCACGTCCCCCTCCATGGTCATTTTACTTTTGGCAATCCAATATAACCTGCGGCTCAAGGCCTCAGGTTAATAATTGAAAGGATAAATCCCGTTTGTTGCGTGTTTTGTTGTTGTCTGTTATGTTACGTTTAGTTACCAGTTTTCGAGGGCCTCCTTCAGCAATCAAGCTACCCTTCGACATTTAACTTCCCCTAGGCATTGGGCTACCTAAGGAAACCTGCGCTCGAGTCCTAATATGGAGACTACTTCTCTCCTGGTTTGTGTGAAGACAACATCGAGATGCGACGACCAAGACTATCGAACATGAACAAACACCACCCTCACAGGTACCAATTCACAGCTTGGTCGAGTTGAACATTATTGGTTAATTTTGCTCCGAGAAAATGAGCAGTGGCACAGACGGAAATTGAACCCGGACCTATATATCTCCAAGCGCGTGTTCTACCTGTAGGCACCACAGTGAGTTTCGTGCCCAGCTGTTTCCGTTTAGTCCTGCATTCCCTGTCCGATCTGTCATTATCATATCGAAAATCCGCTGAATAGCTGCAGTACACTGAAAGTAGACTTGCGGCATTTGTTTTCTGGATTCCAGTTTGATGTCTAGTGGAAGACAAACATTAAATAATTTTGGGAATGGAAAAAACGTCACTAGCGAGTTGTTAAATTGAGTGTCTGTGACTTCACTGTGAAATATTAAGCGTTTACGAGTTTCTCATAAACGCTTGAACAGATAAGCTGCGATCTAACCCACGATAATGGTTTCTTTATATTTGTTAATTCAGAGCACTGAAACCTCATGGTACTTATTGGATACTAATTCGTGAAACGGGGCGTCTATGTGATTTTAAAATGTAAGGTTCAAACTGCAAACCACTTGTGATCAAGCGACGTAGTAACTTATTAGACCGCTCAGCCATTGCAACAACCCCTAAAAAGGTTTCGTAACCAGGATCAATGTGACTGCATTACACCACACCGATAATTGGTTCATATAGGCAAGATCTTTATACTCTTATTGACAATTTTGCTATATGTATGTGTACGTCTATATTATCTAGGCCATATTTTTCTGATTTATTAGAATGGTTAAAGGTATCTTTACATGCCGATTTGCTTTAAATAAATGGTAAATTGATAAAAATAACGGAAAATGCACAAATAGCGCTTCTGTGAAATAAAAAGCAAAGAACGAACGCATTTGATATAATTATACGTCCATGCGAAGATACCTTGGTATATGTGTGATGTAACTAAGAAAATGGTACACGGGATTTAGACAGTATATTATATGGGGATTTATATTAAATTCAGCAGATCAATGCAATTAAAACTAAATACATGTTTAATATAGATAGACAAGAATTGTTGTATGAAAATTGTGTCGTGAAAATGTAGTTTTCAGTCCTAAAACATTAAAACTGTGAGCAACAAGGGCAGTATTCATCTACGACTCGGGCAGTATCTAGACAATTTCACCATATAACTCGTGCACTATCCATTTTATGCCACCAAGCGCGGAAAACCTGTCATTTTCAAGAAAGATAATGATACCAGTGCATACATCAATGCGAATAAATATGCTACTATTATTTCACTACATATTCATGCAATTTGAACTTTCTCCGCGGTCTATAAGTATTTTTAATTATTTTTTAAAGACCAAACTTCTGACTTTTTGACAAATTTATTAAGTTTAAAATATAATGTGACGTTTGAGATCGAAAAAAACACATCTTCATGTCGAGGAAGAACCACTGCACATGTACACGTTCTTCGTTTTACTGGTGTAGACACGAAATAAATGAAACACGCACAAAATACCTAACCTCTTGAATGTTGAATTTTTTGCGGTAGGCTAACACAGCAGTATTCAGGCTAGCACGTCTTATCGGGGTACACGGGGTGACTTAGGCGAGTTGAGTTCAGGACTTTATGTGATGAACGTAACGTGTTCTGATCTCGAAAATGTCTACATTCAAGTTATCTCCATCATAAATGAGTATGGACAACTGTTTCGCTGATAATCGTTTATTCGTGAAAATCTAGAATGATGGAGATCTGAAACATGTACATACGAGAAGGTAAATAATGGAATCAAAATACAGTGGAATCAAACAATAATCAGTGATATACATTCAGCTTATGCATTAATACAGATTAGTCGTGAATAAGATGGAGACAATGCTACTCACAACATAAATAAGATGAAAACACTGCTGAGGTGATTATTGACCAGATTTAGATTACAAATGGCGTAAACAAGAAAGGGGAGCTAACTATATGATGTCCAAATGTAGTCCACAGTCAAAGGGAAGTAACTGATGACGTACAATCCTCTAGTATTGAATTGCAAATACACCAGATACGACAAGCATATTGCATAAATTCGTGCTTTGAACGCGATAATTTCAAGTTAAGGACTTGGAGTATGATCTATAGTGGTTGGGTGCATGCTTTTTTCAAATGCATTATATTCTTCAAATTGACATTTGATGGGTACAGTAAGCATAGCATTATGATGCACTACATATACCCTTGAAGTTAAACAAAAAATAAATATTAATAAAGTGAATTTATTGAAGTATGACGACATTTTCATTGTAAATCTTGCTCGTTCGCTAACACAAAAACTGCCCAAGGGTACTTGCTAAAATGTATATCATTCTTACAATATAACTCTAGGGAACAAACTCTTACTTAGTTTAAGACTGAAAAATGTATACTTACAAAGATATTCAAGAAACATTGCCGTTTTTCTACTTTCGGTTTGCAAGGTCATTGATGATCATTGATTTTTTGCATGATACAAGTTCATGAATTTGTTTCATAAATTATTTCTTTGTAAGAGATTGTTCCTTATACTATTGGCTATGTCCCCGGCAACAAACTTTGACTCTTAATGCCATGTTGAATTTGTTTGTGAACGAGTAAGATTTGCAATAAAAATGCTGTCATGCTTCAATAAATTCATTTTATCAATATTTATTTTGGGTTGAACTTCAAGAGTACATGTAGTGCATCATAATACAATGCTTATTTTATTCAACAACTTTAATTTGAAGACAAAAAACGCTTTTTAACGAAAATTGCACTATCTCACTAAGGATTAGACTCTACTCCCTTAAATCTAACCTGTCTAGACCCTGTTACTATATTTAAACCAATTAACAACTGGAAGTCATTCGGTAATTTCCGTTGAACTTCGTGGTGGGAATATTAAATCAATATTGATTTTATTACTCTGTGCCTTAGTTGCCTGAATAGCTCAGTTGGGTAAGCCGCTGTCATAAATAGATATTGATGTTTTTAAGTGCGTGATGCCGGTTCAAATCGTCGTAGAGCCAAAATTTTTTTATTTTTTTTATTTTTCAATTCATGTTGCACCCGCCATGGATCATTTATATCTGGGAAATAAGTAAAGTTGAAGATCTAATTAAATTATTAAAGTAATTTCATTCTAGTAAACTTTATACTGATCTAGATCTATATTAACTTATTGAACAGGATAAAGAGCATAATTTCAAAACTTTCAAGATGATATCTTCAATAATGGGGTACATGTTGTGACGTATACATTCTTTATGTGATCTGTTGACAGAACCCATGTCTGCATCAAATGATGTTAAGCAGGTGAAGTTGTTGAAAGTGTTTCTGAAGAGTGTTGGTTTTAGACATGTTTTATCACGTTACTCTTTAAAGATTAGAATCAAAGATCATACACCAATAGTTCCATGTTATGTAATTGTTTGTAGTATTTATTTCTTGTATATTCTATTTTAAAAATATTTAAATTATACATGTACTAGGTATCAACATTCAAGTTGAAGCATTTTTATGGAAATAGAACCTAGACGGATTGCCTTATTGTTTTATTGGAAATGTGAATACTTATGACAGTAAATAATTCTGCTTTACGTTATATCATACACAAACAAGGAGTAGTTATTGTACCCTGCCACTCGACAATTGACCCTGAAATATTTCATAAATAGTCAAAGCACTTTATCGACTGAACTAAAGCTAGATGAGATGTTTGCTCTGAATGGAGTAAAACATGCAGATCGATACGGTTGACGGCTGGGGTCCGGACGTTGGGGCCAAAAATATGGTTATCTTATATGACATGAGAAGTATGACTTGGATAAGAGTCCTACATGTAGTTGTATACTCACTCTGTGAAAGGTAGCGGGTAAGGCCCGCTTGACAAAAAGCAGATCGGATCAACCTGAGAGAAATTAGGCTGGATAAAGTGAATCTCACACAGAATAATAGCGGAATCTCTGCATGCATGAGAGTATTTATCCGGAATGCTTTGGACATAATATATGAATAGTAACACGTTCATCAGTTGATAGATTGTCATCCGGTTGTCAGTTGTTGAGGTACAGCAAGTTCCTTGCGGACGAACATCTACAAATACATGTAAGCAATCTAGTGATAAACTTGTTCAAATGATGTGTTTAATTATTTTCATTTTGTACCATGAAAATGTGCATAACACATGAGGAAACATCAACGAGATTTAGTTTAATCACAAACACAACTTATTACACTCTTTTTCAACAGGAAATTGATTGATTTCAGTTTACATTTGTCTCACTTTGAATGTTTTTATAACAAATTCCTACATGATGTTTATACACTCGGTTGATATCATTAAGAAAGAAAGAAAATAGATCTTCTTCTTCTTTTCGTTCACTAATGAAAATAGATAAGATTTGTTGAGTGTAATTTTGATAATCAGATGGACTCGCTCAATGTACCAAATGACAGCAGCTGGAATGTCTGTCTAGCTAGGCTACTGTATTTATAATCAAACAGAAGACAAAAGTTAAGGGTATAATAAAGGCACAACCCAGCGGAATAAATCCAATTGTACGATCGGAACTTGCAGTCAAACCTTTCGGTCACCATGGTACCAAACACTGCATTTTAATAATATAGTGTACAGGCTTGATTGATAGTATACACAAAGTCATATATATGATTTTTGGTTTAGTGATATAGCAATTATTCTGAGGTTGTGGTAGAGTAAAATAAATCAACATTCAGTGTACGGGCTAATAGAATCTACTTAAAACTTGTTATTCCTCATTATGATAAACTTTGAAACTGGAGTACATGTACTATGAAATTCTCATTAATTTTGTCTATTGGTATTGCTATTAGCCTATATTGTGAATTTATTATTAACTGCAAGAATAATTTACCTGGTAATGATATAATTGCAAATTCAAAGATTTTCAGCTTAAAAAAAATCAAGTATTTGTTTGGTTTCCATGGCAAATTAATTAACTTATTAACTGTAATCGTTACTGTGCATGCAAGACATTGTTATACAAATTAAATATTATTCGCTTATAGTAATTCTTTATACATGTAAACATCCAACAAAGTGACTGAAATATCAATCTACATCGTTAGAATATTTGTAGAGACCTACACATTTCGAAGGAAATATTGTTTTCTACATACATGTTTTAATTTTAAACTTCAGCATTGCTTGAAAAACCCTCATTAAAAATATATATATTTATTTACTGCAATTGTAAGATAATGTAAATGATGTGCTTGGTAAATAAACGTTTTTCAGCATAAATAACAAATCACCACATTATTTAATTTTTTTTGGTTTCCATGGCAACATAATTTATTCTTTTAAAACTTCTATAGTTACATTTCTATACATAAAGAGCATATTGCAGTTATGCAGGTGAAAGCTTGGCACTAATTTTTATTTTTGATATATATTAATCACAATGCATTGTATATACATGTACATCAAATATGTAAAGTCATAGTCTATCGTCAGCTACACATTTTGGACAAATGTCGTTTTCTACATACATTTTTAAAATCATCATTTCACCACTTTTTTGTCAACCCTCATTAAAATTTCTGTGATCAGAATGGATGGAATTATCAGAAAATGTGATAATATAAAAATCGAAAAAAAATGTGACAAGGGTGAAAATCGCAGAGTCTGGCTCATTAATGTAATGTTCTTTTTATCATATGTTAGCCATTTCTGCCCGAAACATAAAATAGCTACTTAGTTTCACTATAATAAACGCGAAACTTTGACGACATCGCCTATACTTTGAGTATAAACTAGAATTATCACTGTCGTGAACAGGGCCCCGTGGTAGCATGTCGTAAGAGGGGGGAGGGGAGGAGTGTAGAAGTATAGTGGGGTTGCATAATTATCAGCGCTATAAGTTTCTGTACTCAGACACAATAACAAAGTCATATCTCAAACTTTCATGTGTTGATGCCTGAAATAAAGTAATTCACACCCTTCTAAAACTCAATTAAAGTTGTTTGACAAGCGCAGGTTTAATTTCCTACATAGAAACCATGATGAACTTTGACTTTTATAAGTTTGGAAATATCTTTGACAGACTAAAATTGCACACTGAATTCATGAAATCATGACATTGGTTTCATTGACATTGCCCTGTTCCTGATCGGCCAATATTGTTTGCAAGATGGAAATACACAAAACAGAACTACATTAATCTGTTTGTTTTGTGTGCAAGTGTTAAGGGGAATCAGTCAAAAATTATTAAAGTTTTAAAGAGTTGTCGCCCTTTGCTAAAAATGTGTATATTGTTTTTGCTCCACATACATGTACTTATTGTCGTAGTCAATAGAAGTACGTAAGTATAGCAAGTTTCATTTGAATATCTTGAACCATTTTTTAACTTTGACCAATGTTATAGTTTTTGAAGCTGAAAAGGGGCATAAGTCAAAATTTATCAAAGCTAGAGTTGTTGCCCTTTGCTAAAGATAAGCGTATTATCACTGGCAATAATTATAGCAAGTTTCATTTGAATATCTATTATCGTTGTGAAGTTACGAAGAAAAAAGATGAAAAATGAGTAAATTTGAATTTAACAAAGGGCCATAATTCTTCCAATATTGTAGCTAGAGTAATGTTACTTGTCATAAAATAGTGTTTTGTTGTTGTGAGCTTATGTTTAAAATCTCAAGTTGATATCTTCAATGGTTTTTAAGTTATCAAGAAAAGAAGCTGAAAATTGATGAACATTTGAATTTTACAAAGGGCCATAACTCTTCCAATATTGTAGCGAGATGTATATAACTTGCGATAAAATAGCGTACTGTTGTTGTGAGCTTATGTTTGATGTTTGACGTCAATACCTATAATGGTTTTCAAGTTATTAAGAAAAAACTTGACAAATGTGGACGGACGGACGGACGGACTGACAGACAGACGGACGGAAAGACGGACGGACAGGATGATTACTATAGGGCACGCAAAAATTTTTTTGCGGGGCCCTAATGATGGCTTTATTACGCTGTCGCGACGTCAAACATATGATAAATAGCAAATAAAAGACGAGTGTAAAACTTAAAAAACTATAATAACTATTTATAGGGAATATCTGTGCCACCCGTCTCTTAGATTGGAAAACACTCTTTTCGAAGTATTTGTTCGCCTGTTTTCTATGTGGTGCTGCCTGGCAGCCAGAGGCTAGATCTATAGTCTCTGTTGAGCAAACAAATTCCAAAGTCATTTTTTTCTTCGATCAGATTATAAAAAAACCTGATGGGAAATCCCCGCTGGATGCAGTGCATTTGTTCATATTACATATAGACAATATATCATAATATGTTAATTTATGCTAATATAATAGGATCGGATTAAATTCTCTGTATTTTGCTACATGTATATTGAAACCATATATATATATAACTACAAATATATATATCAATGCACGATCAAAACCAACCCGTTATCAAAACATGACGTTACAAACGCACGATTGGTACTTGTAATACAGTTTGCGACACGCAACGTTGGAAACATTAAACTGTAAGGCGTCGAATGAAGTTACCACAGGAGGTCATGTCTATTCGAACTTTGGTTAATATTAAAGAAAGGGTACCTATATATTTAGAACGTTTCATAGACTTCCAATGATGAATAAAGTAGATAGGCCTACAGTACTAAATTAGTAACTTTCCGCATATTTGTTGATCAACCCTCGATCGAATTTCCTAATGTCCCAAGGTATGGTTTGTGACGTCACATGTTCCACCAAAGCGTGTCCAAATAAATGGCTTGTATCATCGGGTATTCGACATTACGTCACGTGACTCAAAATGGAAGTCCGATAAACATTTTTAGATTTCAAAATGATAGAATGACCGCACTAGCGATTGTGTTACTTTTCAGAGGTGATATTTTGGTTATAGTTTTAGTTATTATACGCTCATCCAACCATGTCATTGTTTTTGTCGACACTCCTGGGTGAAGAGCCCTTTAGTATGGTAAGGGCCTGTCCATATTTTTGTCCTGTTTTTTTTCAGTATATTTTCAACATGTATGCATTTATAACGGCTCGAGTGCGATATATTTTGACATAAGATTGGTTGTATCTCGAAGATAAATGTATAAGCTTGCTATTGGAGAAAACAGTATGTGATTAATTGCCTTTTTGGAAAAGTTACAAGACTGTTTGTAAAGTTGGTGGTGTCGCAATTTTGATACGAGTTACTTCCCTGTTAATCTATATCTAGTGATTGAGAGACCAGTGAGTCGATACGGACCCCTATATACACATACAGGGTGATCCATTAATTCCGCACATTAGTAAATGCTTATAACTTTAACGTCTTTAAAGTTATTATGTAAAGGAAAACATGTACATGCAGAGTATATATGAATTTTTTTATCTGATGTAAAACTAATGTTTAACATTAGTATCCTTACCTATAACAGATTTTCAATGTGACCACCCCTTTCCTCGGAAATGAGTCTTATACGTCGTCTGAAATTCTGTATTACGTTGTTGCATGTAGCTTGGGTAATCAGTCTCATTTCTCGACGAATTGAGTTTTTCAGTTCATCAATTGTTGTGGGCATGGGATTGTACATGATTGCTGCTTGATAGTTATTTTATAAGGTTTATGCTTCAGGTCAAAATTTAAAATACGTCTCACCGTACCATAACTTGAAGACCCATGTATATTCGATATGTCCTTCATAACCCCTCTGATTGATTTACGAGGTGTTGCTTCAATAACCTGACGCACCTGCTCGATTTTCTCTCCCGTTCTTGCTATGGGTCGCTTGTTGCACTGCCGCAAGTATGTTGCTATTCTGTTGCTATTCCTTCCCTTTCAAACTTTTAACAATATTCCACCTTGAAGGCACGGGTTTATTTGGATAGAGTTTTACTAGTTTTCTTCTCACCAGAACTACAGATTTTCCCAATTCATAATACAGTTTTACGATTTCTGCTTTGTCGGCCATCTTGAAAATGCTGAATTTATGTGACGTTAATGATGACGTCATTGACGTCGCGTTGACGACGCAGGATAAATTTCTATGATTTTAGCTAAAGTTTACTTATTACCTTTCCAACAATACCAAATATATATATGTGCTTAGAGAAATAGTGAAGTTATAGGCGTTTACTAATGTGCGGAATTAATGGATCACCCTGTATATGTACCTTTGTGCATCAAGCCTGTATCATCAGTCACCAATATGGAAACCTATAGATGTGTATTCTTTTATGTGGTGTAGTAACACATGGGCACACTTGATGTTTACTCAATAAATTTTCACAAGCTAATAAATGCTTAGCAGTGTATGAATAGACAGTTAGATAATCCCTAAGGATCATTAGGCCAAGCTTATTTTGAACATTAGAATTACATTTTCTAAAATGCAAATCATCTTCCGTTCTTGAATTGTGCCAGAATAAATTTTGATAATCATTGTCACTCTGGTGATCGTTTTGTTTTGTATAAGTCAGATATAGTACTAGTTATTTGTCAAGTGTCTTCTTAAAAGGGTTATTGTTAAGTTTTGTGAGGACAAAAAACAAATTATCCTCGGCTTCGCCTCGGACAATTATGTTCTTTGTCCTCACAAAACTGTACAATAACCCTTGTAAGAAGACACTTTTGACAAATAACTAGTACTATATCTATTACGTATACAGTTTCAAATCTCTACATACTGCTGTCGTAAAGAAAATTTGCACATGTGCAGAAAAAATTGTTGACTGAAATTATTGAAATTTGTCCGTGACGTCTATTCAGTAATTTATGACGTTCTCAAGATGTTCAACCGCCTTACGTTTCACTTCTTTTAAACTGTTGAAAAAATTTGCACATGTATCTAAACTGATTTTCTTGTCATCCCTGTTGATGTATCTTGAACCTCGACGTGTCTGTTAGCTTTGTGCTGTACACTAGCGAGTCCAAAGCCACACAGAAACGACGACAGCGCCTAGCTATCCACGCAAGAGTCAGACATAGATCGAACCATCCACATCCCCAAAAAATGGATATTTCAAGCAAGCCAATATACTCGCTCCGCAATGAATGACACACTGTGGACTTCGAATTTTGTGCATAATTAGCCATAAATCTAATTGATAGTTTCAAAGAACGAGTGCAAGACGGAAAATGTCAGAAGGCGACATGCATCGTGAAAACGTCGTCAAATGACGTCACGGACAAAATACATGTAAAGTAATTTTAGATATTTGACATTTTTCTAAAAATTATCCGAGTAATAATCTTAAAACTGGTCACTGAAAAAAATTACATCTTTTGTCTATAAATGTGCAAATTTTCGTTGCGATAACAGATTTTAGGGATTTGATAAATAGACTCTGAAACTGTATACTTTCTTTTTGGACACCCTGTATAGCAAGGCCCATGACAAAGTTTGCTGTGGAGTATGCGCCGTGGTTATACACAGGTAAATGCTACTTCTATGCAATCTTGTCTACCTAAATTAATATTCTGTTATTATCTCATTCTGTAATGAAGGTAACATAGAATGGCAAATGAGATATTTCGTCTGTCCCAAATACATGTATGTCAATTATACGGAGGCATAGAGGGGATATGGGAATATCTTATTTGAATCGTGCTTTCATGATACTAATAGTCCGAGAGCCCACGCACTTTTATTGCAACGAAGGAGGCCAAAAGAAGTTCGTACTTATTTTGAAAGGTTATTTCATATGCTATAAGAAAACCTATTTCTTAAGTGTCAAAGCCGTGACTACCTACATTTTTTTCTCATTTTTGTATCATTGGGTGTATGCAAAAAAGGACATTTTCCTAAGGGGGTATGGGTAGTTTTATGTCTAATAAAAAACGAAAACAATGTTCAATGAGGAAAATATTTGCCAAATTTGAACGAACACATAATGGGCAACACTTTAAATATAAAAAAACATAACCTTGACTTGTCATTAAGATGTAAATAGGGGTCAAAGGTCAACAATATGATAAAACCCATAGAATTTATACAAATGCTCCAGTATGCTTTTTCATCAAATTTCACATTTTCCCCCAAATTCAATATTTTGCACATAATTTTATTCCTTTATGTATACATGTACTTAATTTAAAATGTTATACAATTGATAAGAAGATATCCGAATTTGACAAAAAAACATGTTTGTATCATATGGGTGCAAATTGAAGCAATTGAAAAATAGCAGTATTTTGAGGGTATGCTTAGTTTTACTTCTACCATTGTTTCTATTGGTCAGTAACAATAGCATTGATTGAATATTGTTTTCATATAGTAAGGTAATATGAATATTCCATCGCTCATTAAATAAGTCAAAATATTCAACTCTTTTACATGTACAAAAGGTCAAAGGTCAAATATGTAGAACAATAAATAAAAGTAGAGTTAAAACGCAAACATGTGATATCTGTATAAGTCCGAGAACCCACATACTTTTTTCAATGAAAGAGGCCAATAGAAGTTTGCATATATTTTGAAAGAATCTGACAACCCATTTTATAAGTGTCCAAGTCGTGACTATCTATGCTCGTTTGCGCATTTATATGTCATGAGGTCAATGTGAAAATCTGTAATTTGCTGAAGGGGGTTGGGCTATGTTAATATCTACAAAAAAAAAACAAAATGAACTTAAATGTCAGCAGAATTGCGATATAGGTAGAATACATATTTGGAAACATTATAAAAACTTACTAATTATAGAATGTCATTTGCAAGTACGTACTACATGGGGGTCAAATGTCACTGAAATTTTAAACTCCATGAAACTAATGCAATCTTGCCCAAACGGTTCTTACGTTAACTTCCATTTTTCTTCAAAATTAATAATTAGTACGTAGTTCCATTTATGCATGCATTCTTATTCATAAGAATATATATTTGGTTGAAAAAGAAGTCCAAAGGCACAAGAAAACGATCATTAATCATACTGGTAGCATCACAAAATGGCCATCATATCGAGGAAATGGTCATGTTTATATCTACCATTTATTTACTTGACAGTCTATGTAGATATATTTTAATAAATAACTGCATAAATATGTCAGGACATTTCAGTGCAGCAAAGTTAAACATGAAACGTCAAGGTCAAATATGCAGTAAAAGGTCAAGATCAAATACGTCAAAAATATCAAAATTAGCCCTGGAATGCGCAATTATTAGTCATTTTTAATGTTTTCTTTCAGTACTAATATTTTATACAAAGTTATTTAGTATTGTTTATGTCTAAATTCATTTATATCAATAGTGAATATAGCGAACGATCACTGACTAACCTACCCCATCCGGAACAGCCATAATGCATTGCCGAAACTGTACAGCCATTCTTAGCCCCATCGGCTACTTGCCGCCATGAGGTACAGCAACATCAATATTGGTCATTACGACGACTCCTTTTCTACACATTGTATCCAGTTTCGTACGTCTTAAAATGCACAACGCATTTTTATTATCATCAGCTGACAAAATCTATCTATATAATACTAATCATTATATATAATGTGTTATCTTCTCACCCTTTCCTTGTTGTGTCTAGCGCTCTTAGGTGTCCATACTAGTCTCAAGAGTGGGTGAACCGGGCGACGTTTACATGGTATAGCTGAACCTAGCAGTTTAACTACCTAATATAGTCAGGAATGTTACATACTCATAGAGTCAGGAGTGTAAAAGATACCACTAGGCCAGAAATGGTTTTACTTTGAAGTCGTATGTACCCATATGCATATGTAGTCAAGAACATGTATCTGTTAATTTTACGTGTAAAAGCCACTCAATGGCTGTTTGTACCCGATAGGACCGGAATGGGTGTACCTGAGAGTTATGAGTACCGTCAGAGTATTATGAAAGGCAGTATCTTGTGTGTATTGAGCTGTTCATCATGGGTGTGTCAGGAATAGCTGTACTGGGTGGTTGTATCAAATAGGACCAGGCATTCTGTACCTGGTAGTTGCGAGTACCCGGAGTGTAATACATGATATACCACATGAATGTGCACACCCTATAATACCACGGATGAGTGTACATAGTGATTGCGAGTATCCAATAATACCGGGAATGTCAGTCCATGGTGAAAGTGAGTACCTGTACCTTGTGGTATTGAGTACCCTCTAGGACTACGAACGGATGCACATATTGGTCATTAATATCGAATACGGGGGTCAGCAATGCATGAACATGACGGTTGTGGGTACCCATTAGGACTAGGAATGGATGTACCTGACGGTTACGAGAACCTAATAAAACTAGGACTTTATGTAAAAGCAAACCGTGAATACATACATGGACAAGGAATGTATGTAACTAGTGTTTATGAGTGCCAAATAGAACAGGCATGTCTTAACTTGGGCACTAAGTAGTCGATAGGACGAGAAATTGGTGTTCCTAATTGTAACCAGTCTCATCAGGATTAGAAATGTATGTACCTAGTCGATATGAGTATTTAATAAGATCAGGATTGTCTGTATATGGGGGTAATGCTCACCCAATAAGACAATAAATGGTCCCACCAAGTGGTTATGCGTGCCCAATAAGACCATAAATGTCTCTACAAGGTGTCATAGGACGACGAATGAAAGCTTCCAGTGGTTGCCGGTACTCCAAAATAAACCCAGTAAGGTATGTCCCTAGTGGTTGATATTGCTTAGTTTAAATGGAATGTATGTACATGATGCTGTCAGTATCTAACAGGAACAGTAATGTGGTTATGTGTACCCAATACGACCAGGAATGTATGTACATGTATAATATAAAATTATGATGGTAGTGAGTACCCAATAGGGCCAAAAATGGCTATGTATAGTGGCTGCGAGTACTCTATCATACCACTTATGTATGTACATAGTGGTTGTGGGTACCAACTAGGACAATGAATGTATGTATACAGTGGTTATGTGTTTCTAATTAGGCCCGGGTCTGTACATGGTGGTAGTAGTGACCCAATATGACACGATATAGCATCACTTAGTGGTCGAAAGTAACCGACCCAACCACAAATGTTTGTACATGGTGATTTTGAGTATTCAATGTGACCAGGAATACATGAACATGGTAGTTTCGGGTACACAATAGGACTAGGAATGTATCTATGAGTACCCAATAAAAAGCGGACTATATGTACACGCGGGTAGTGATTACTCAATAGCACAACAAATGGTCGCACCTAGCAGTTGTGAGTTCCCAATCCGACGACCTATG
This sequence comes from Spisula solida, assembly GCA_947247005.1. Taxonomy (NCBI): domain Eukaryota; kingdom Metazoa; phylum Mollusca; class Bivalvia; order Venerida; family Mactridae; genus Spisula; species Spisula solida. The sequence goes on along the minus strand of OX365950.1, from coordinate 32,374,790 downwards.
TATGTACATGACAATTTTGAGTACCAAATAGGACCAGGAATACATGTATATAATTGTTATTGGTACCCATTAGGACTAGAAGTGGATGTACCTAGTAGTGATGAGTACAAATATCTTTACATGCTAGTTTTGAACACACCAAATGGACTTGAATGTATGTACAGAATGGTTATGCCTGCTCAATAAGGTCAGGCATGTCTCTACATGGCGCCCCTGAGTTGTCAATTAGCGATCGACAGTATCCAACAGAAACATGAATGTCTGAACATAGTAGTAATAACTTATAAGTATCCGATACGACCAAGTATGTATGTACATGGTGGAAGTGAGTACCAAATTGTACCTATAATGAACCTATTGGTTATTCATGGGTGACCAATTTCGACCAGCAATATATTCTCCCGTATATGGTGGTTTTGAATATCATATAGGACTAGGAATGTATGTACCTAGTGCGTACCATATAGAACCAGGACTGTCTGCACATTGTAGTAGTAAGTACTAAAAAGGACCACTGATGTCTGTTTTTTGTAGTTTTTGAGTTTAAAAAGAACCAGTAAAACATGTACAGTGTGGTCGTTGGTACATATAAGGACTAGGAATAGATGTACCTAAGGGTTATGTACCCAACAATACCAGAACTGTCTATACATGGTGAGAATTTAATTTTTAATATCCAATATGACTAGGGATGTCCGTACTTGATGGTCGTGAGTAACACCTAGGACTGAGAATGGTTATACCTTTTTTCCCGAAAGGTCAAATAATGTCTCTACATGGTTCAAGTGAGTAGTCAATAGGTCAAGCAATGGCTGTACCTGGTAGTTGTTTTTGTCCAGTAGGGCCAGGATTGGATATATCGGGTGTATGCGTATCCAACGAGACTTTGTATTTCTGTATATGGTTGTAGCGTGTACCCAATCAGACCAGAGATGACTGTAACTAGTGGTTTTAAGTACCCTAAAAGATCAGGAATGTGTGTACATGTTGGTAGTGAGTCCCCAATCAGACCAGGAATGATAAGGACTAGCGTTTTTACTTTCTATGTGTCTAATAAATCCCTAAATAGAAGTCACCTCGTAATTTTATGGCAGATAAAGCCAGATGTATTTTTACGCAAATGTATAGGGGATTCCAGTTTTCAAAGGTAATGAGTACCTTATTCAGTACTTAGCTATTATAATGTTTGAATTCTTGTATAAAAGGAGTCTTAATAAATAGTGGTCGTAAGTACCTTAGATGACCGATACCGAGGTTGCTGTACTTCATAGCCAATTGGGTTAAGAATGGTTGTACATTTTCGCCAATGATTTATGGCTGTTCCAGGTGGGGTAGGTTGGTCAGTGATGATTCACTTTATTGACATACAAATGAATTTAGACACGAACAATACTGAATTACATGGTATAAAATATTAGTACTGAATGAAAACATAACAAATTGTTGCGCATTCAGGGATAATTTTGATATTTTTGACGTATTTGACCTTGACCTTTTACTACATATTTGACCTTGACCTTTCACGTTAAACTTTGCTTCACTGAAATGACCTGACATATATGCAGTTATTTATTAAAATATATCTACATAGACTGCCAAGTAAATAAATGGTAGATATAAACATGACCATTTCCTCGATATGATGGCCATTTTGTGATGCTACCAGTATGATAAATGATCGTTTTCTTGTGCCTTTGGGCTTATTTTTTCAACCAAATATATATTCTTATGAATTAGAATACATGTAAGAATGAAACTACGTACTAATTATTAATTTTGAAGAAAAATGGAAGTTAACGTAAGAACCGTTTGGGCAAGATTGCCTTAGTTTCATAGAGTATAAAAGTTTAGTGACCCTTGACCCCCACATAGTACGAACTTGCAAATGACATTCTATAATTAGTAAGTTTTTTATAATGTTTCCAAATATGTTTTCTATCTATATCGCAATTCTGCTGACATTTAAGTTCATTTTGTCTTTTTTTGTAGATATTAACATAGCCCAACCCCCTTCAGCAAATTACAGATTTTCACATTGACCTCATGGCATATAAATGCGCAAACGAGCATAGATAGTCACGACTTGGACACTTATAAATGGGTTGTCAGATAGGCTATGAACTATTCTTTCAATATATATGCAAACTTCTTTTGGCCTCTTCCATTAAAAAAAAAGTATGTGGGTTCTCGGACTTATACAGATATCACATGTTTGCATTTTTACTATACTTTTATTTATTGTTCTAGATGTTTGACCTTTGACCTTTTGTACATGTAAAAGAGTTGAATATTTTGACTTATTTAATGAGCGATGGAATATTCATATTACCTGATATGAAAACAATAATCAATCAATGCTATTGTTACTGACCAATAGAAACAATGGTAGAAGTAAAACTAAGCATACCCTCAAAATACTGCTATTTTTCAATTGCTTCAATTTGCACCCATATGATACAAACATGTTTTTTTGTCAAATTCGGATATCTTCTTATCAATTGTATAACATTTTAAATTAAGTATACATAAAGGAATAAAATTATGTGCAAAATATTGAATTTGGGGGAAAATGTGAAATTTGATGAAAAAGTATACTGGAGCATTTGTATAAATTATATGGGTTTTATCATATTGTTGACCTTTGACCCCTATTTACATCATAATGACAAGTCAAGGTTATGGTTTTTTATGTTGAAAGTGTTGCCCATTATGTGTTCGTTCAAATTGGCAAGAATTGTCCACATTGAACATTGTTTTCGTTTTTTATTAGACATAAAGCTACCCCTACCCCCTTAGGAATTTATCTTTTTTTCATTCACCACATGATACAAAAATGAGAATAAAATGTAGGTATACACGGCTTTGACACTTAAGAAATGGGTTTTCATATAGCATATGAAATAACCTTTCAAAATATGTACGAACTTCTTTAAGCCTCCTTCGTTGCAATAAAAGTGCGTGGGCTTTCGGACTATAACACCTACACTCGTGATAAATAAAAAGTAATTGTCTCCCATCTCACCGCAGGAATGCCTTATTATTAGCGAAGGAAACTAGGTTTACATTCATGCCATTGAACCTCGTATGCATATAACTAGTGAGATAATGTTACGGGAACTTCACTTTACGTCGTGTTAGGCCATCCCCATCGGTCAATTATGAATTATATCAAAAGCACACCAGTCGCACGTTTTAAGTAGCAACCGTGCATGTATTTATTGAGTGGCTGCAACGATTGGTTACTCTGTACAACTACATGCATACAATTCTAAAAATATATCCATGATATTCTACGAAATATTATTTTTAATGGATTTATTTGTGTAGAAAATGTGATTATTTTGTCTTTTAGCTTAAATATTATTAATCGATTAAGTACCAGTATTCATACCATCTGGGTGCGAACATTGCATATTTTGCTACATTTCTTTAAAGCGCAACACCCTTTGGAAGCTGCAAATATTGGCAGTTGTTCAAAGGATGTTGCTCTGGTACAGAGGTTAAATAATAGTAAGTATCGGCTAAGGGAAATGTTGAAGGTGTTGCTCTACAGACGGCGGAGAAGGTTATAATTATATGTATGTATCGTTTTAGAGCATGTACAACTTCGATATCGTTGTTTTACTGTATAGTCTAGTGGCATCTCAATAGATCCTGATTTGAATCTTATTATAATCATTTTTAATTTTTATTTTGTTTCGCGAATTTTTCCCTGCACACTAAAAAGTCTTTTCAGAAAACTGTATTTGTATTTGTGGCTGTATTACTTACAACCAGATAAACTGTGTAAACTGCACATTATTAAATAGAACTATGGCTAAACGTATCGTTTTAACGCAGCAAGGACGATACATTGTGTCTAATGTAATATACTTCTGCACATGAGAGGCATCAATAGAACTGCCAGTGATTCTGATGTGCTCTCCAAGGAAACAAACTACCACGATGACAGGAGTTTTAGAAAGTACGGTTTCACGCATAAAGGCGAAGAAATTGCACAACGGTGTAAGAAATCACGAAGTTACAAAATCTCACTAGGATTCTTTAGATGATGATGATAATGACAGTGATTATGACGAGGTGGATGATGATAGTGATGATGATTTTGCAGAATATAAAATAATTTTGTCACGAACACTGCTGATGAACAATGTTAATTCATATAATTTATATATACATGTATACGTACAGAATAATAATTTTTAATTGATTGTTCTAGATAAATATAATAAAATATTATATAATAAATATACGGAGTAGAGAAAGTATACGAATGGAAAAAATGTAACAAGATAATCAAAGTGTAACGGGATATACTAAAAAAACACGTTTACTAGAACTGGTGAATACAATTAATTACCAACAAAATGCACAAAAGTAAGACTCGAACCAGTAACCTCCTTTCATAATTTTTGTCTAGCGCGTTTGGTTATATTTGGCATGAATGTTCACCTCCATGAGGAGGAGTATCATGCCCAACCCCCAGGTTCCTATCTTAAAGGTCAAGGTCACAGTTGGAGGTCAAAGGCCAAATTGAAGCTTGTCCGGACCATAACTTTGTAATGCATTGACCAATTGTTTTGATATTTGGAATGAATGTTCACCTTCATGAGACGGAGTGTCATGCCCAACCCCAAGTTTCCTATCTCAAAGGTCAAGGTCTAATTGAGCTTGTCTGGACCATAACTTTGTCATACATTGACCAATCTCTTATATTTGGCATAAATGTTAACTTCCATGAGGCAGAGTGTCATGACAAACCCCCAGGTTATTATCTCAAAGGTCAAGGTCACAGTTCGCGGTCAAATGTCAAATTGAGCTAGTCCGGACCATAACTTTGTCATACATTGACCAATCTATCTTATATTTGGCATAAATGTTAACCTCCATGAGGCGAAGTGTCATACCCGACCCCCAGTTTCCTATCTCAAAGGTTAAGGTCACAGTTTGAGTTCAAATGTCAAATTGAAGCTTGTCCGGACCATAACCTTGTCATACATTGATCAATCTTTCTTATATTTAGCATGAATGTGTCATGCCCAAACACCAGGTTCCTATCTTAAAGGTCAAGGTCACAGTTGGAGGTCAAAGGTCATTTTGAAGCTTGTCCGGAGCCTAACTTTGTCATACATTGACCAATCTTTCTGATAGTTGGCATGAATGTTAACCTCCATGAGGCGGAGTGTCATGTCCAATCCCCAGTTTCCTATCTCAAAGGTCAAGGTCACAGTTGGAGATCAAAGGTCAAATTGAAGGCTTATTTAAGTTGTAGCCCTTTTTCAACGTGCGCCAAGGCTCGACATAATTTACATTCGTCTTGTATATTTGCTCATATTGCGAAAATGCGATACCCGGTACGAAACAAGCGTTTATTAACCCTGACTGTTATTGTGCCATCATATCTTGGCCGCACTATAAAGAATATATAGACGTTGAAATTAACTACATAAACGAGAACTACGCCAAGCTGTTTTTGATGAACATAGCTGAACAACAATGCATCCAGACATCAGCACTCATTGATAACAGAAGATTCCTGACCATATTAGCGGACGGATCTACAGATTACACCATGAATGAACAGTACGCTGTCTTTGTACGTACTGGTATTAATGGGACACCCATCACCAAACTGGCGTCAATTGAAGCTGTTGAAAGTGCTAATACTAGAATGTGTAATACTAGAAGGGATAGAGACAGGTATCAAAAAAGTGGGTGTTAGTTTAGATAAACAATCTAAGACAGTGAGTGTTAATTTTGATGGGGTTGCAGTGATGATGGGGTGCAGATCTGATGTAAGTACATTAATAAAACAGAAAAATAAGCACATTGTTCCTGTGCACTGTGTAGCCCACAAACTTGAATTGGGCGTGTTAGATGCTGTGAATTGTGTCGATTATTCGTCCAAGTTCGAGGAGACCGTGAAAGGTATTTACCGGTTCTATGCTAAATCCCCAAACGAAGAAGAGAACTAGACAGCATAGACAAGATGCTTGAAACAGACTTGTTGGGATACGGTGATGTTAAAAGTGTAAGATGGGATGCTAGTAAGGGGAACGCGCTCAATGCCATGGAGAACAATCTGCCAGCAACAATGGGACATCTGGAACATACTGCCTCAATCACTATAATTGAAGAAGGAGGGAAAGCAAACATGTTACTTCAAGAATTCAAGTCTTCTAGGTTCGTAAAGTACTTGCACTTTATGATGGACTACCTCAATGCAATCAGTGCAACATCTGTTAAGTGCAGAAAAACGAACTCTTGATTATGGATGTTCCAACAGCTCTGAAGGATTTGTGTGACGAACCGGTGAAAAAGGCTTCTGACTTCTACAAAAAACTACAACACAGACACAAATGAATTCAGACATGGAGGCCTTGAAATAAAACTTATGGGACTCAACATACTGTCTACTTGGAAGACACCGACAAATCAAAATTATTGTCCAACTCAACTAATTCAATGAGGATAGATTTAGTGACTTTCCTACAAATCCCTTGAAATGCTTCTCTGTGTTTGACTTAAGAAATTGGCCCACCAATGATAAGGAACTTTTAAAGTATAGAAGACAGGAGATTAAGGACTAATATGACCATTACGCAGATATTTTAGTGAAGAAAAAAAGAAATCGATACTTCGTGAGTGGACCACATTGAGAAATCAACTTAAGAAGAAGAAGAAGTCTGGCATTAACTGAACTCCTACAGACACACTCCTATAACATTGTTATATCCAATTAAACATTCAATGTACGTTCACACAATGGGCAATATTGTGATAGTTCCAATGTCTGCATATCAGTTTATTATTAATGATTATTAAACTATAATGTTTTTGTTTGTGTATTTTCAGCAATGAAGCTCATCAAACGAAGCTCATGCCATGAATGAGTACTAACTTGTAATCCATGCAACGTAATATTTTCCACAGAAGGTAACAGTTTTTGCCCGAAACCGACTAAACCGCCTGGATATTGTGACCTTTTGCACGAAAATATTAAGTGGCATTGATAATGCTCATTCTCGGCTTGAGCGTCGATGTGGTCTCGCGAAAATCGGTTAAAGAATACAGTACTACGGTTGTATTAGACTTTGTGCTGACATATTTTTACTGACCGAATACATAATGCTATTTTTTTCAAGACTTGCTTCCCTTAGACTATACATTTGGTATATATTGTTTATAATTCGTTAGTTTGTAAACAATCCAACTGGGGGTTTTACTTCGTTTTCATACATCGAAATCCATCTTTCTACAGATAGGTTACCAATATATTGCTTTTTGAAAATAGTCGTTTGCAGGTCTTAATTTGGCTTTCAAGAAGTGTTCAAGAACCTATTTCACAACCAATCTAAAATGAATTAACGCAATGTAGTACAGATATATCTCAGTTTAATGAAACACTTCTTAGAACCCAATATTTTGTTATGAACTTTGAAACGAAAATGGAGTATCATATTTTAATGAAGATTAATGAATTAATCCAATTAATTACAGGAAATTCACATGGTCGTCGGGTGTATACATACAGTCCGTAAGTCGATACCCGGCGACGCTATGTGGTCGTCATAGTAACTCTCGCGTGATTACGATATTCAACGAGCGTAAAGACCACATGGTTTGGCACGTAGGCTCACTTGCCATTCGAAGAGCAACAACGAAAGTTACAATTTTTGAGTTGATCAAAAATAATTTGCATCAATTTATCATGCCGGGTCGCGGTAAAGGACAGAAAAGACGAGCCGGAGACGACATGGGACCAAGGACAAGAGCCAGGTCCACGAGAGCAAGACCGGCGTTGGACGACGGTATAGAGCATAGTCGAGGTACTAATAGTAATATTTTTGACTTTGAACAAGTAATTTGTGAGGCTCAAGTTCATGCTGAGCAAGAACCTACTAATGTTAGTATAAGCAGTAATGTTGGTGTTAACAGCAACACCAATAAGGGCTCCATAAATACCCCTTGTCTAAACAATTCGTCGTCTAACGCTGGTTTTGCTCAGTCCCAGCCGTTTGCAAATTTACCGCTGGGCAGTGACGACTATCCAATGAATGTGTCGTACATCTCCCGAAATGGTGTGGTGGAAATGTACTACTCGTTACTACACGGTACATTTTGACTTATAGGTCAAGATGTAAGTATAGGATAACGACCGAGTGGGGATAGACCGATGCACGAGGTTGTTATCCGACTTACATGACATACGACCAACTGATATGTCGGACACGTCACGGGCATTAGACTTTTGGTGAAGAGTGTCGTAAGGAACAAGTAAATATAACGTTTATAATTAACTAAAATTAAAAGCTAAACCTAAGTTTAGAGCAATGGTTTAGCAACGCATGACGCTTGATGGCTTGCAGTATTTTGATTTGTAATCGTAATTTATCGCGCTCATGGAACACGTCTGTACGAACGAAAATTACTCAACAATACAGAATATTAAACAAGTCATTAAACAAGTAGCTTTTGCATTGTTAAATTATTATCGCAATGGTAAATGTAAGGTTCAACTGTTTTATATTTACAGAATGTACATTTACCCCTGTTCATTTTCTGTTGTTTTCATTAGGTGGTATAGAGGAAAATCTATAATGGGATAGTGCATGTTTTTCAAAGTTTTTTTTCTTCAAATTGAAATGTATATGTATGCTGTCATGCACTGATTGGAAACAAATTAAATTATCAAATATACTTTTAAGTTTGTATTGATATGACACATGTAGTTTTTAGTTAGTTTTTACTATGTCGTGTCTTTTAATACACGTGCTATCTTAGTACGGAAAGTGCTTAATTGCTATTTAACGGCTTATTACGCTTGTTTAAATGAACGAATTCACCGAGCGCATACAAGTAACGATTACACAGTGTTTATACAAACGATTAACTCTGTTACACTCGAATAGGTCCGTATCTTTTAGAAAGATCGGTATTATCAAAAGCATTACGTGTGCGGGTCTGTTTTAGTCAGTTGTGCACGTTGGCAGGTCTATAGTGATACCCCTGACTGTTTTTCGACGGTAAATTTCGTCGCTTCGGTAAGTAAATCTTGGTTTTTCATTGTTTTGTTAGGCGTTTATTCTTGGGCCCATATTCACATGTCGGTCCTCCACTCCAACTCGACTTACACTAACCTAAGGTAGCCTCAAGTGTAGCTGGAGTGACGGTCGAGTTAGTAAAGGTCGAGTGGAGATTTGGTATTCACATGGGTAACTCGTCCTCGACTTTCCTGAGTGTGTGACCGTTATAATAAATGGTAGGATATTACACTGTACAAACAATCTGTGCTTTATTATTGAATTGGTTGGTTGTGTTTCGATGAATTTTTTATGCGGTAATATTTGACCACATCATTTGTTTTAAATTGTCAACATAATCTAACTATTTTAGCAACGCTTTTCTGAAAAGAACATTCAAAGTATTTTAATATCCAGGGGCTGTTAGGTTGTAAAACGACTATGATAGTCTAAATAATTGTCACTGAAATGTCCACTGGAGACAGGATGTACGCGATAGCACCTTAATAGATTTTTATCATACATTAAAGTCAAGGTAATGATATAATAGGTTCAATATTGGTAAACCCTTTATTTTTTAGTAATTATGCAATAATGTTGTAGCCACGTTTTAATTGGCTAACAAAGTATATAACATGCAATTTGATTGGCTAAGAACGTTTTAAGTAGTTTGTAACGAGTAATTTGATTGGTCAAAAGCTTTTAAGATTTATTTTAGATTGATTTGAAAATAATGTATATTAAGAGAGATGTGAAAAAAAGGATGATGTAGGACTAAGAGAGTTGTGATGTAGGTTTTAAAAAGTTAGCAAAAGTGGAGTTCCACTACGCTTCGTTAAGTTACAAACTCTGTGTGTTAAAAAAAAGCTTTTTTGTTATTGTTAAACTATTTGGAGAAACTACAAAATAAAAATAGTAAAACTGATGGTGGATTTGTCATAGTTTATTTAGTTGAGACTTTGTTATCATATTTAAAATTGTACTGGAAAAGCGCGCTGGACTTACTACGTTAGCAGAGCTAAACTGACAGCTCACACACACGCGCGGACCAACGGATTGTTACATAAGAGCTAATTCCCGAAACAACAGACATAACACTGTTGGTCTAACAACAAGCTGAATTCCACGTACTACAACAACCACAGGAGTTAACAAAGAGTTCTGAGATTAGAGTTCAGAATCAGAACTCACCAACACAACACATTGGAAAAATGAGCTCAATTCCCACATACTGTAAGCAACGCCAATTTCAACGGCATTACACATTTAACAAAGTCAAACTATAATTTTGATGATGTTTATGCTACATTCCTTATATTTCTTCAAATAAAACCTTTATTTGAATAATAAAAAAATAGAGAGTATGATTATTGCAAAGATAATAGTGGATCAGTTAACATAAAACTTCGAGATGTAATTAACGTTGAATGAACGTGTATAATGATTTACAATGATATATTCCAACAAAACATTTATGCAAGACAATGCGTACGCGTTCTAAATGAATAAAGGATGCGCATATCGAAGAAGACACCGTACCATTTGCCTTATGTTTTCGGCGTGGACTCAATATTAAATATCATATCACGTCAATATGAATTCCACCGACCGTCAAGCAGGTAATGTCATGTTAATAATTTAGAAGTCAAGGGAGATGGACTCAGTTTACTTTTATAAGCAGATTCACTGTCAGATGATTTTGTTAATTACTACACATACATCGTTCAGACCGTTCCGGGGAAGCCCGACAACTCGGAAGCCATAATTCCTAGAATGTCATTTAATGAGCGACATGTATAAAACAATTAGTACATAAGTTAGCTTATGCATGAACTTCTTGGTTTTAGGTTGATTATGAAACAAGTTAGTACAACCCTGAACTAATATTAACCATTCTCGACACATCATGCCCAATTGTATCCATTGTCACAATGATATCGATATACACAAGAGAAGAGAAGCCAGCTTTCGTTTATTATGCTGGACATCTTGCAAGGGAAATACCATTTCGTTTTTAGCATGAAGTGACCCCGGATCGAACCTGGGGCTTCCCGCACTCGAAGCGGACGCTCTAACAGTAGGCTATTGAGGCGGCACATTGACTCATGAATGATTGCAATGCACATCATCAGTATGTGTTGCAAGTTAGCACGTTTTTTATTCTTTTAAATATTTCAGACATCTTCATATCAGCATTGGGCGGGATTAAAAATAATAATATGGCAAAGAATGAAAACAATAACGTTATAATTTCATAGTTATGCTCCATATATAAATACCATGCATTTAATTAACATCGCGGTAATATATATATGACTAAATTTTAATTCCAGATACTTTATACACTTATTACAGTAACTTTATTTGTTCAAATAATATACTTTTAGATAACAAATTATAAATAAATTTATATTTATGATTGTATATTTATCAACCTACACGATCATATGAATTTGTTGTGTAGTTTAATTTGAAACTACAATAACTTTATTAGTTCAACATTCGTGCGCTAAATCGGTATGCACGTAACCGCATTTGAGTGTAGCTGGGGAAGTTTTCCAAGAATTTCACATTATCCATGCTTTCTAAGGATGTGCTTCTATATATAATTAATCCGGGATATTTCTAAAAGGTAAAATCATCTCCTCAAATTCTTCTACCTCGAGTGGATTGTTCATTTTAGTTAGTGACTAACTTTGGTATTCACTAACATTCCATTTAGTTTGGTTGGAGTCACGCTCAAGTCGACGTTTCGCTCCCTCGAAAATTCCTCACTCAGTCGAGTCAACTCCAGCTACAATTACCGTTGTGAATACCACTTTCATGTTAGGTCGAGTTCACACTCAAACGCACGGACGAAACAATAATTAAATTTGGATTAACTCAGTGAGTGAGAGTGGAGGAGAGGATGTGAATATGGCCCTAGGTATGCTTTTTGCACAATTAGTTCGATGTCGCAAAATGAACGAAAGAACCGCTATGATGCCCCTCACATTGCTGTTTGTGACGGATATCCCTGACGCCTCAAAATAAGTGGTATGAAAAATTCAACGGGCGACTGGCTCGTAAACTGTATATCACATGTGAATGATGCACGATATATTACTGTATGGTACTGATACATGAATTAACAAATGATGTTTTCGACCGAGGTTCGCTGCATGGTCAATCATGAACAATTATTTGACTATAATACGATCTTATTGGCTTTTTTTCTTTGTAGAATTGGGATTTATTTTACCATTGAATGATGCGTGATGACAAATGACACAGGTATATACTTAAAAGTTATAGAAAAATACGTGATTCCAAATGTTTGTATCTGTTTATTTTCAGTTAACAATGAGTAAAAAGAAATATAATTTGCACATATATACATAGACCAAAGAAGAAAGCTAAGCATGACAAAAATGAAAATAGCTGGGACGAAAGAAAATGCTTTTTAGGTCTCCCTGTACGAAGAGAGTTTCTCCATCGAAGTCGCTACGTGTAAAGAGGTTCCATCGACTAACCTTTAAAAAAGCAATATTATTAACATTGTCCCCCTTACTGTAGAGGTAAAATAATTTTTCTATTTTTTTCATTTCCATGGGGTTTCTCTCGGTCTCTAATGTGTTACCAGTGGTGGCTAAAGTCCCTATGGTTACGAATTTTAGTCACATGACTGTAGCTTTTATGAGCATTTAAGACAATCTTCAATATTTTTACGTAAATGTATGCAACAACTTGCGATCGATTAGTAAAACACACTTAAGGATTTCCGGGAGACAAATATATCCGCAAACTTACGCGACATTTACGCAATGTTAGTAAAACAGTACCCGGAGCGTACCTGGTATCATTACGGAGTACATGAAGCGTACGTCCCGATATTGGTTATCTCGAGTACCTGGTGCGTACTCGATCTCTTATAAGTGCTGCCTGAAGTGTATTCGGTATATATTGAGTGCCCAGAGCGTACTCGGTTTCTTATGAGTGCACGGAGCGAACTCGGTTTCTTGAGAGCTCGGAATGTACTCGGTTTATATCGATACTCGGTAGTTTGTTAGAGTAAATCAATATAACAGTTTGATAATAAACCGCTGGCTTATGCCCTAGGTTGCTGCCCTGCGTAAGGCATTCTTAACTCTAACAGCGTGACCCGTTTGAGTCCAAGTCAACATGGCCATTCCACTTTAATTTAATTCCTTTACATAATTATGCTTATAAGGCAAGTCTATATATATTACATGTATAACAGCGTGCAATACTATACATGTACATCGTTTAAGTAAAATTTGTATGTCAGCTTTAAATACGCAATTACAAAACTTAAATTATGTTTATTGTCGTAAGTTGTTGTTTAGTGATTTTATCTTGGAATAATAATTGCTAATTATAAATTTTAAAAAGTAATCACTACCGGTGGTTTTTGTCAAGCCCGCTTGCGGTGAGCGAGATTTAGTCGCCACTTTTGGTGTATGTGCGTGCGTGCGTGACAATAACTATGTCATGCTTTGACCAATTTGCTTATGTTTGGCATGAATGTTCACCTCCATGAGGAGGAGTTTCGTGTCCAACCCCATGTTCCTATCTCAAAGGTCAAGGTCACAGTTGGAGATCAAAGGTAAAATTTAAGCTTGTCCGGACCATAACTTTGTCATGAATTGACCAATCTTTTATATATTTGGCATGAATTTTAACCTCCATGAGGCGGAGTGTCCTGCCTAATCCCCAGGTTCCAATCGCAGAGGTCAAGGTGACTACACGAGGTTTTTCTATGATTTGACCTTGTGACCTAGGTTTTGATCCCAGATGACCCAATACACGTAACCCGACCTACATTTTGTTAAGATGATCATTGTGACCAAGTTTCATAGATATTAGGTCAAAATTGTGACCAGTAGTGACTACACAAGTTTTTTCTATGATTTTACCTAGTGACCTAGTTTTTAATACCGTAAGACCCAATATAGATGTTGACCAAAGGTTTGTTGAGATGATCATTGTAACTGAGTTTCATAAAGAATAGGTCACAATTGTAACCTCTAGTGACTAATTAAGGTTTTTATATGATTTGAACTAACGACCTAGTTTTTGACCTAGTGACCTAGCATTTGACCCCATAAGACCCAATATCGAACTTGACCTAGATTTTGTTGAGATGATCATTGTGACTAAGTTTCATAAATATTAGGTCAAAATGTGACCTCTAGTGACTGCACAAGGTTTTTCTATGATTTTACCTAGTGGCATAGTTTTTTACACCGTAAGACCCAATATCAAAGTTGACGTACATTTTGTTCAGATGATCATTTTGATTGAGTTTTATAAAGATTATGTCACAAATGTGACCACTAGTGACTACACAAGGTTTTTCTATGAATTGACCTAGTGACCTAGTTTTTGACCCCGGATGACCAAATATCGAAATTGTCCTAGATTTTGTTGAGATTATCATTTTGATTGAGTTTTATAAAGATTAAGTCACAATTGTGACCTCTAGTGACTACACAAGGTTGTTCTATGATTTGACCTAGTGTCCTAGTTTTTGACCCCGGATGACCCAATATCGAAATTGTCCTAGATGTTGTGGAGATGATCATTGTGACCCAGTTTCATAAAGATTAGCCTAAAATTGCGACCTCTATTATCTACACAAGCAAATTGTTGACGGACTACTGGCGAAGTTTGGTCACAAAAGCTGAATGTCACTTTATGACAGGTGAGCTAAAAACTGGAAATTTAAGTGCTAAACATTTGAACTGTAGTATAGTAAATTGGCAGGTTTGCTCGAATTACAATACAATTGTGATAAGGCTGAATACCTACAGTAAATCAAAGGTTGACAGGTAGGTTATATATCATCCAATCCACTTTTTATGATCACGTGTTGGCCTTGGAAGTGCGTCATTTATACGTACATCGTATATTTTCGTATACTAGTAAATAAATTTCGTGAGAACATAGCGCTTGAACAATTAAAGAATTAATTAGCTCAAACCATAACATAACGAGTACATAGTCACATGTTTAGACTTGCACGAAAATATATCCCAGCATGTGAAGGAATATCGACATTAATGTTAAATTGTCATGGACGGGTTTGACCTAGCACGATATGGAATCGAACATGGATTCCCAAGTTATTTATGCAATGGGACAAGCATCAGATACTGTTACGAACAGGTCAACTAATAACACTGACTGACTTATACAAGTATATGATGCATCTAAAAACACATTTAAACCTACATATAATATGAGAATCTAATATGTTCATCAGATACCTTTACACTTCACACCGATGATGCTGACAGAAACCGTTTTGTCTCAGACTACATGTATAAGTAAAGCTAGTTAAATATTGAATTACAAAGTTGTATGAATATTTCAAAATGATTAGTTCTAGTGTTAATAAAACATAACCTACCATTAGCGAAATAAACCTTAACTTATTCATTTAAGTTCGTTTCATGTGATTACATTGCTACGCGTTCCATACAAGTTGATGGTAAGTCATCTACAAGTTATTAAGTTGGTCAGTGTATGAATGTATGAACTACATAAACACAGTCATGGTATCTAGTTGGACGAGATGTGCATTAAACGCAATTTATATTAGCATATATTAAACCTCATTTATATAACACTTAAAAGTCATGTAAATACACGCTTTACAATCACAATTGAGGCATGGTCAAAATGTAAGTCGAAGTGACATGATGAGGAAACAGGAAACTATGGATAAATAGTTTAAATTTTAGATCAATTCATGGTAAATTTTCATCTTTAATGGATTCACGAAACAAGCAAAACACACCAGACGAGAGGGATAAAATGCGTATAGATTTATTACATATCTTTTAGCCTTTAATTCAAGCCATGTGGCGCCACCACCATGAGCCAACAGGGCAAAAGAGTTACCAATTTTCGAGGGCTGCTTTCAGCAATTTAGCCGCTCAGCCACCTTTCGACATTTTAGCTTTCCCTCGTCATTTGACTACTTAAGGAAAACTGCGTTCGAGTCTCTAAGGGGAGTCTATTTCTCTCCTGGTTGGTGTGCATTTCTGTATGAATTATAGCCAAGCAGATTACATGTATATGACTTTAACAAAACAACAACCCCAATTTTAAACACTATTTGCACCAGAACAAGGCATTACCGACACAGGTTGGTAATAGTTAAATACAACGTTTTATACATAGGTCCCAAAGAAAATGCAAATTCCTACTATAAACATAATAACACATCGGACAGGCAGCACTCAACAGAAACAGCGGAAGAAGAGCGTAACATTATTTATTTTATTATACCGAACAAAATTACAACAATTTTGCGAAATTAAATATCAACAAATGTAAGCAGAATTTAGGTTGGCGTTATGATAATTTTACATGTACAATCTCAGTCCGTATAAGTTTCTAATGATTTTATGCTATTTTTTAGTAAATTTTGTCAGTTTCAACGGTTGAAATCGACAAGATTTACTAAAAATAGCATGTTAAATAAACCCAAACACATAAATAGCATACGGAGACTCTCTGGCAGGGTGTTTGCCGGACTCAAATAGTACACATTTCTATAAATAGAACAGCCTCGTTTTTATTTGTTTGGGTTTCCCAAACAAATACAGAAGTCAATCTCAAACGCGAGTCCTTAATATCTGAGCGAAAGTAGTCCAGAAAATTCAATTAAAGACAAAGTAGTTCCATATATGTGCCTTTTGTGTGATCATAATATATTTTATCATATGAGTAAACTATATATGCTGATGATTTGAATCTCATAACAAGGTTGTTAAATTTCAAAGAAGGTAAATAAATAATAGAATATGAATAAATTAAAATTATAATGCGCAGTGATTCTAAGCGTATGAAGCCACGGCGGTTAAAATTTTCCCCGAAGTACTACGTACGTAAAAAGTAGTTCGTTTTTCAATGCGATTTTTTAATTGAAAAAAGTGATTATGAAAAAAACAAATAAAAACCCATACAATATTCTTAAAACGTTTCAAGTATTTGTGTTATCCAAGTTATCTATAAACTGTATGTCTAATTAAAAATAGCGCGTATGAGTATCATCTTCGTTCCTAATCTGAACGGTCCGATCACCGAATTGCCGGAAAGCACCGAAATGCCGGAAAGCAATTATTTTCTGTATATATTTCAGTAAGAATTGGTTTTGGGGACGCATTTGGGGTTTCGTATCATTAAATGTGGGCTTAGGCACCTATATGTGCTATAATTACAAAAGAAAAATACAAACCTCATCAAGTAGACATATTGATGTCTATCCGAATGCTTTCCGGCATGAAAACGGCGAACGTGTACATTTCTATTAGTTTAACTGTTATCATTCATATGTCATAACGAGTTATATATGCACATATTTTAGGTTACAAACTCCTCCATGTGTTATGTGATTACACAAATAAGCGAATGATTAAATTGATACGATATTGTACCAGTCGAATAAATAGCTGAAGTCCATCAAAGTAATTTGCTTTTCGGCCCAAGCGGTGATCATGTATATTTCTACTAGAGTAAATGGTGTGCCGGAAAGCAAATTTATTAATCAGTTTCAGCATTTTAAAGTATACATGGATGTCTGTCTAACAGCAACAGTACCAGTCCGGAAAAAGGAGATCGGTAATTTGCTTTCCGGCTCCTTCGACGATCAATTAAACGTTAACGTTTGTACCGGAAAGCAAATTAGTTTAAAGAATGTTCATGTAATTACTACGTATTAAAGTGTGTATGTATGCCTGTCTAAGTGCACTAGTCGAATATCATAGAAAATTAAATCAGAAATTTGCTTTCCGGCTCCTACGATGATGAATTAAACGTTAATTTTCGGTGCCTTCCGGTGCTTTCCGGCAATACGGTGAAGCGGGTCGGGTCCGACCGGCATTTATACATGATAAAAACTGTCGCCATTTTGTTCCTGCGAGAAAAGAAATTTATAGGAGATTTTTTTCCGATTACACGACGCTAGTACTTGGTAAGCAAGGAAAATCGTCTTTATCACTCACAATTAACGTACTTATATACAATAAAATCAACACCCGATGCCGTGTGTGACTGTCAGAGGTTTCGTAAGTACAAATAACATGTCGTACCCGCACCTATTCGACCCCCAAAAAATGCAAAATGACTCTTTGACAATGTTATGTCTGTATTGTGCTTTTGATAGCAATCCTTTTGAGATTATAGTAGTACTGTGTATAGGATTTAAGGGAAAAACTTGTGTAGGTGGCTAGCTTGACAAGCTTGCCGTCTCATTCAGTTGTAGCTTTTTTGAACTGAGCCGCAGTAGTGTAAACTTATTTACTTAAACTGTATGCGTCCAATATGTTAAACAAGTGGCTTGATAGCTCAGTCGATACAGTATTCGCTCTGTAAGCAAATTGTCAATGGCCAACATGGCATCTTGCCTAGTCAAACCAACTTGAGGTGTGTAGTCCCAACCGAGACCAAACGTTTCTAAACTAAACCGTTAAAACGTTTCATTACGTTAGGTGATAATAGGTCCAAGAGTTAAGTTAAGTCCCATGGTTTGGACTAGGTGTGTACAGGCAGGTTGCCGAATATTGGAGTGGCGGGGGAGGGGTATCCCCTCCATTTTTATGAGGAAATTTTATGAAATCAGAGCGTAAATGGGGCTATTTCCAGTTCTTTCAATATGTATTCCGTTGGATGAATTTTTGGATCGTCCGTGTATGTTAGTCATTTTTTGGTATCATTATTACCAAATAGTTATGCCTTATAGGCATATAGTTGCTGAATAACATTCATTTGGTGCTGTTGTAAATACAATTCAAATATAAGATATTTCAAATTCATCCTTCACTTATGTACCGACTGCATTGACGAGTATCGTTATCGAACGCTACCCTTCGATGCATGGCATTGAATGCATGTCTTTAGAAACCACTGACCCTTATTCGTCGTTTTGCCGCTCCAATTGGTAGCCAATATTTCAGCTACAAAATTTTAAATTCTCATACATATTTTTTATAAAGTTTTGCCTTTACTCACGAAATATTGGGCTGCCGCCCAAGTCGCAACGACTCTGGTGTATCCACTGAATCAAGTGACTGATCAAGACAGACAAGTATTCACAGACAAGTACAATACATGTGTAATTTCAAATATAAAAACCATAATTATAAATGTTTGAAATCATTTGTTACTAGCTTCATTAAGGTGAAATTATAATCCCAAAAAGTTTAGAAATTCCCTGCCTGCCAGTTTAGAATTCAATTATTGATATTGAAGGCAGAAAGCTGTGTCCAGATAGCAGGCTCAGTTGAGCATTCGCCTTTTCTAAGCAGATGATTCTGGGTTTGAGCCCTGGTCCAACTACATACTTTTCAAACCATGTTACATTATTAACGTTCCCACAGATTGTATTAGTTTCATTCCATTGTTTGAGTGTTGTATAGTCACAGTGTCAAAATGTCAATAATATTCCATGCGGTATTTGTCACAAATATTGTGACTAAAAACGGTCACTTTCCGGTACATTTGTACCAATATATATAATGTTTTAAGTTGTTCAAAGAACAACTAATTTTAATACATATCAACAATTGCAACCCATTTTTACTGCCTGAAACTTCTTTTCTATGCCACAAATAAACAGTGCCACATTAAGGAATGTAAACCGGTCAGCCAGCAATTGCAAATTTGCATATCTTTCGCCGATGCAAAGGAAGCATGTAAACCGGCAAAATAGTTCTCTAGTTACTCTACGACACGTTGAAAATCTGTAATATTGAGCACTACTCATTATGAACTGTTCATAATAGTTTATTAGGTTTGATTAATCAGTCAGTGGCGTAGCCAGCAATACGGGCGTATGCACTTGAGTAACATTAATTTGTACAGCAGAAATATAATATGGCAAAAATGGCATTAAAGTCCCAAATTTCACAGTCCTGAGGACCCCTAACCATAAGAACCAACTTCAAGGCTTATGCGCCTGTCCGTAGTATCTGATTTTACACGTATCTGAATTATTTGGCTAATTATTCTGACTAATGAATTTAAACGTGCACCCGGTGACCGGTATAAATTCGATCAGCATCCTAACTACAGAAAAACACATCCTAAGCATTTTTAGTTATCTGGCCTCAGAAAACTGTTTCACTTGTACTTTCTCTGCATGCATTCTTATTCATTCTAATCATAAAAGATCGATCATTTCCGTTTGTCTCCGGTAAATATTGCGCAATGCATAAAGGCCGAGGTGATCAGAATGGCATTCAATCGGTCAACCTCAGGGCTTTCAGCGTTTTGATTCCTGTTAACCGTTCAATACATGTAGTTAATATGCATACATGTTTTCAGGGGTTTTTCGCATTAATATATAACAGAGGTCTATAAAAGGCCCCTTCCTGATTGAAAATGTCTTTAAAATCATGCAGTTTTCCCAAAAAAGTTATACCCTACTTTTTTTCCATAATCGGGAATACACCAATATTTTTCCCAAAATGTAGAGACTAAGGATCATTCCCAAAATGAACAGAAAAATCCCTGGTTTCTTTATGTACGCTGCACATACATAGTAGATACATAGAATCTAAATTAAATAATATTCATAAAACTTCTCCGTTAAAGGCCGCGCCTTAGTTCATATTATCGTTCAATGTTTTGCATGCATGATTATCATTCCCCGCAAAAGGCGAAGGGATAATAGTAATTGTATGCGTCCGTCCTTCTGTCCGATATTTTGTCCAGGCATAACTGGAAAATTATTTAAGATATTGATTTGAAACTTGACATATGAATAGATGACAACTAGGAGAACTTCCGAGAAGTGTAGCGAAAGAGAATCATAACTCTATATGGTTCACTTTTGAAATTATCTGCCCTTGTTTAATTTTTTAATAGATTTTTGTCCAGAGCATAACTCTAATACTATTTGTGATATTGACTTTAAACTTGATATATGAATAGATGGCAACTAGGAGAAGTGCAGTGACTAAGAACCAAAACTCTATATGGCCCAGTTTTTAAATTATCTCCACTTGTTTAATTTTTAATAGTATTTCATCCAGAGCATAACTCTATAAGACTATAACTATTTGAGGTATTGACTTGAAACTTGGTTGGTGAATAGATGGCAACTAGGAAAAGTGCAATGACTAAGAACCATAACTCTATATGGCCCAGTTTTGAAATTATCTCCCTTTGAAGTTTGATTAAACACCCATAAGTAACAACATTTATGCTGGGTTGGCCATGTGAACGTGGCTCTTGTTAAAGTTTGCAATAACACCCTCTAATGGTCAGAGATTCATGAATATTGCATTGAACCGATTGTGTCACGTGTGAAGAAAACATACTCTACACTAGTCTATCAGTCTCTAATTACTGTCTATTGCCTATTCTGCGCTTTCACACACAACCACACTGTCAAACAGCAAAACTAGAAGAGAGCCACCACTCAACTCACCGAATAACATGGCATTTCAGACTTGATAAAACCTGTACCCAGCTGTACTGTACACAGACCGGAATCCCAGAATCACTACACTCCCTCCGACTTTGTCTGAAAGCGCTGGGATTACAATTGAATTCAGAAATTTAGTCCCAAATGCTCAAAAAACACTAAACATAGGCAATTTTAAAACTTTAATTTAGATTGCCCCATTCAAAACTTAAAACTGATTCGTTTTTAGACATTATTATTATTATTCACTGACGGGATTTTTTCAGTGTCTATCTGTCCGGCACGTTACAAAAGAGAATTGCCATGTTATTGAGGACTGAAGATTTTTTACATTTTCATTATTCAAACCCAAACAAATTCTGTGCCTTCAGCGCTTTGATTACTAGTAGTGATCGAACAAAATATCACACGGAAGGTCTATGGTGAAAATACATTGAGAGGTCACGTGAGGTATAATAAAAAGGAATACACACAAAGAAAACAAAGTCCTGGTAAAAGCAGATTGCCGTTCCATAAAATCAATAAACATGAATCCAGGTAAAACTGCAACATTGTCATAATGTAAACGTGTTTGAATTATACATGCATCTATGTCTATAAATTGTATTGAGGTTTTGCATAATTCATTTTCAGCTCGAAGTTTAAGTAAATACACCACTTACCATTGATTACTAGTATGCTTCATCAAATATTATTGTTTGTAACTTGACGTTTCCAATAGCATTAATTATACATTCGGATGCCTTTCATCTCGTTATTTGCATTTAGTTCTTCAAAGTAATAAATTTGTTATTATACTGTGTCATGACATAATAATTTTACATTTTTCGAATACTAGTATGATACTATCATACAGCAAATACACTCTTGGACTTTAAAAACGCCTCGCATGACTTAAAGGCAAATACTGCTTAAAGTGTTTATTTTATTGAAAAAAAAAACAATTTCACGTGCTTGTTAATTAATTTTCTTCGTATAATTCAATTTAGTTTGTAATAAAATGATATCTCGTTTTTTTCTAGAAATACTGCATGCGAACTCATCCTTGGCAACAGTGTATGATTTTAACAACCGACTATGCGTGACATTACTCTTACTGGGTTCCTATTTGTGGAATTGTTTTTTTCAATAAAATAAATAATTTAAGCGATATTTGGATTTGAGTCAGGTGAGGCGTTTTTAAAGTCCTTGAGTGTATGTTTGCTAATAAGCATCTTGGATGAAGCTTTAATTAATTTATTGATGCAATACTGTGAGAAAAAGGCCCATAAAACATTGCAAGTACTTGATAATAGTTTAATTGCCTTGTACATAGATAGATAGCATGGTTCTTTCTGTCGGAAAAATAAGAAACTGTATACAACATGCAACAAACAGTAAAACAAATAACTCGTACACGTAGAGTATTGTACCTTGGGCCCATTACTGCGGTACTGATGCCTTTTCTGTGCTCCATGTTGGCGGTCATGGTTACGTCACATTTGTTCTTTCTCATCTACCTAAACTTGTTTAGCCAATGATCCTAATATAGTGATAGCTTCAATGGGCAGTCAAGTAGAATTGTTGGCCATGATCACAATAAAATTGACGGTTACAAACGGTTTCCACTCAAGAATGCATGTGTCTATGGTCGCAAAATTTCACATACTCCTTGAACATTACGAATGTATTACTAATTATTTGATTATATATGTTGAGGTCAGTAGACATTGACTTTGGTCCATCCTGACAATGTTAGGTAAACGATCGAAGTATAAACAAAATCATGATCTAACGTTTTAAAAACTATGTTCCATTTAAGAACGCTTTAGTGTCTGGTCCTAACACTTGCTCGTTTTGTTTGTTGTAACATGTAGACTCTTATTGAAGTTGCAGTCTGTAGTTCAAAGTTCATGATCACCTTGGTACCGTTTTATCAAAATACTTATTACGGAAATCGTACACTTACGTTCAAATTTCAATCCTCTATAATTCTTCAACAACTGCACATTTTGGCACATATATGGTTTGAATGGGTTCTTAATTGAATGAATATAACTATTGCAAAACCATTTACCAAACTTTATAGGCGTAAAATATTAATAAAGAATTTAAAGTTGAACGTAAGTTTGGTATTGCCGTAAGTGCTTTGATAAAACAGTACCCTGGTCCTACTCTAGAACGTTTGATCTCACGGATCATCACACTTAGCGTACTTATTTGTCACCATATGTTGACTTTTTCTACTTTTATGATGAGGTCAATAGGCAACTTGGTCTAATAATTGATTTCTAACTCAACATTGGTCATAGCTAGATTTGATTTATTGCCAACTTCATAACTTGCAGAGGTCAATGGTCAAGGTTACAGAGAGATTGACTTGTGAAATGTTTTCCGGTCAATGACTTGAGATTGCTTGTGTTTATGATTCACAAGCTACTTCGTATGCATCTTGGCCAAGGCAAGTAGATATATATTTTTTGAAACCTACGGTCAAGGTAATAGAAGCACAAACTTTATCTGAATGGATACAGTAAAATGTCACTACACTCTATTTTAATCACGCAATAATACAGGGCCTCGATCTCATTTGCAATACCCCAACAATTCTAACAGTGTATTGCTTGATAAATTATTCACGGCACATCCGTGAACCAAGGTTGTTATTGATATAGGCGTACAGACGAAGTTAAAACGTTTTCCGCAGTCTCGATGAAATGGAATGAAACAAGGAAACGTTAGATGGGTAATTAGATGATCAGACTAAACAGGATGATTTTGATAGGAGCACTAGTATGTACACTTTTGACTATCATGCTGTTTCATGTTGGCCAAAGTGCAAGTTCTAACAAACTGCCATTTAAAATCACTCACCACAACAAATGTCTAAAGTCAGATTTGGTATTGGACTATTTTTTGAAAATATCTTTAAAACAATGTGTTCGGAGATGCGCTGTACGACCCGCCTGCCAGTCAATCAATTATAGGAGACATCATTTACTTTGTGAGCTCTATTTAGAAAAAGATGGTGAATTTATTGAGAATAGTGGCAAATCAGGGTCCTGCGTTTTTGTTGGAAGGCCACCTATGGATTTTCAGGTTCGTATGTTTTATTCTTCCTTATAAAAACTAATTAACAGTGAATATTACTCAATACTACTATTTGATTTAGATAACTTGCCGTAACAGATTTGAGTGAAGGTATGATAAACATATTTAGAGGTTTAAAGTTACTAGTAGAAGTCAAACATGCGCGAAAATATCAGCTGAATCGAAGAGAGGCACGCGTGAATTAAATTCCAAAAAAGATAATGATTCTGAAATGTATAACTCTTTTATGGAAATAGTTTTATGCTGACATAATAGTTTTTAATATCGAGAATAATGCTCTGCAGAACCGTCACATGCTACTGATGATTGTCTTGTTTCTGTCTTTTGGAAGGTGGTGGTATTCCTTAAGTAGTGCTTGCATGGCATTTGGAACTCAGAATGTACCAAAGAAGACCATAATATATAATTATGTCTGCGCCGACTAAAATGTTACATAATATGCAAAACTGTGACTTAAGTAACGTTTGAAATATGTTGGGTGTGAGATTGTCAAGTGGTTGATTCGCTCAGTTGTATAAAATGATATAATAGGATGGTGCATGCTCCCTATGCCCAAACTTACAACTGATGGCAACTACCCTGTATGTACAACCTCTTGTTTTAAGAAATACAATAATCATATTTACACGTTTATTTGTTAAGGTTGTAGAATAAACGTAACATTGGATGGCTTATGTTTTAATCTCGATTAGCGTACTCCAAGTTTGTTAATACCGTTGTGACTTGCTTCCTTTGATGATGTATGGCTCATCTATGTACCTTACATACTCGTAATAACTAATTGGTCACTTCATTTTATTATAAATCATACCACGCTAAGTATTAACATTTCATTAATGTTACATTTATCCTGATAATGGCTGACCAGTTACATTTCACCAAATGGCGGCAGCATGAAATGGCTAGTCAACGGATAAAGTCACCATAAGATGATCATCATCGAATGTTTATTATAACTGTTAACAATATATTTCGAACCAAAGTGACCAAATAGAATGGGTGTTTATTGTATTGACTCCTTCACATTTTGCATTGATTGAAATCTTTGTCTGCACAATGCTTTTATTATAGTTTGGACCGGTTGTTTGTGTATATTTTAATATTTTACACAAATATATTGAATTATATTGATTAAATATATTAATTTGTGTATATATCTTGTAGATGCCGCTAACATGCTCGTGCAAATACATGGACACTTGTGATGTCAAATCAAAGACTTGTGAACGGAAAGGTAATTATACTGTTTTCAATAGATAACAAGAACCATTCAGTGGAATACTACTACTGTTTCTGAAATCCAGTAACTTGTATATATTACAATGACCTCCGATTTCGAGGGAGAGATACTTTTACGACACAATGAAATCGGGTGCAATACCATTGCTCTTTTCCAATAGACGCATAGGTCCTTAAACGTTCCACCACCCTCTCATCTTGTTAAGCAGTTAAAATTTACCGACTCTCAGACACCAGCATTTCTGTGGCCGAGAAGTATGAATGTAATGTCATACATTTTGATATACACATACAGTTTTTTCATCCATAGATTTAAAATTTATATTGCCATTGAAAACAAAATACATTATGCTTATAACATGATTTCCATCACTCAATTAATATGCATTTATTGGTCAATCTTGCATGGAAACCCGAAAGTTGGGGATACATGAAGTTACTTGTTCAGTTGGGCATTGTGCCTTCAAGTTGTATGTTTTTAATGTTTTCTGTGCTCGGCTGGTTAAGTTGAATGCTGCCTTCCCTGTCTGACTTAATATTATCTTTTTTGGGTGGTTGCTAGTAAAACTTTTCAAACAATGATTCACTAACATATAAACGACAGATGAATATCACACAATATAACATGTCCTTGCCCTTACAGAGTGTCACAAGTTGATGGTAGATCATGGTGTAGTTGTCGGTAATCTGAACACGATTGGCTCGAAAGTGGAAGTATCCTGTAATGATGCAACCTATGGGCATACATTGGGAAAACAGGCAACATGTGAAGAGGAAGGACAGTGGTCATATATACCTACTTGTATCAGAAGTTAGTGTAGTTGTTACGAGGGGTTTGTTGAGGCATTTTTCTACCTCGCTGTTGGCCTCCCCAACGCGTAACTCGACGACCACAACAGCAATCCATGACCAGATATTATGTGTAATGTCGTAATTAAGGAATAACAAACGCTCAGTTCCAAAATGAATGTAACTCGATCTTAATTTAATTGAATGAAACACACAGTCTATAAGTATTTACTCAAACACAGAGTTTCAAGTAACAATGATGCTCACAAAGACAAGTAAATCAATTATAGTTCACAAAGATAAATTAAGGCTTAAAGTTCAGACCTGGCATTAAAGATACACAAAGTCCAATCCAATATTCACTGATGCACAAAGTTAAGTATGTCCTTGGTAAAATTATAATTCACACAGTTAAGTTAATGTAAGCTTAATTGCTTACTTCTTACTTAGTTATCACTTAGTTATTACTTAGTTATTTTCCTGGTTCTTCCTCTTGATTTTAAATGGGTTCCAGCAAGTATTTATATACAGTCAGCAAGGAAATGACAGACAAGCTAATTAAAATACTTAACACTTAATATCAAATAATTAGTGTCATAACTATTCTAAAACAGGATGCCCTGACACCTTAATATAATCTACTTCCTACATTTGAATAGTGATAGGAAATCTTAAGATAATACCTAAATAACTAGAGGGCTAATGAACAGATAATGTCACATCAGAATTGCAAAAGGAAGCGCTTCAATTAAAGTATTATGGTAAACAAAATATTTCAATAAGTTAATGCATTTAGATTTAAAAACATTTCACACAAAAGGGACAGTAATTTGCAACATAACAGTTCCCCTGCACTTCTTTGATTCTGGACCCCAGAATCTAAACATTTAACATTCTCAAGATTGAATCTGGATTATATGTTGTGCTGCATACTTTGTTTTGGTTTCTAATTTTTTCAACAATGTCGTGGTCTGCACATCCACCCTTTCCTTTATTGGAACAAAGCTTCTCTGTCGACATTCTGTAGTGAAATGGTTTTTGGCCCAACAGTTGCAACAAAAATTACCTCTTGCCTGACAGGTATATTTCCTGTGGTCGTATGATAGACCACATTTACCACATCGTGGAAACTTGTCTGGGTCTAATTCCTCAGAAATGTCTATTATTAAATCAATTTCCTGCTTAAGTCCACCAATTCTGAGTCGTCTTGCAAATCTCTCGGTATCTATGTCAATTAAACATTTATAAAGAATTACAAGTTCAGCGTTCAGGTTTTCCTCCATTTGTTTAAACTCATCAATTTGTTTACTTTGTTCTGAAGTAGTATTATCCAATTTCTTATTATTTTCTACTAATGTTGTATTTGATTGTTCTAATTTGTTGATCTTCGTTTGGTAGCCCTTTATCTTTAAATGCGAGGAAGCTTTTTCTTGGCTGATGTCCTTACTAACCTTATTGGCTGTTTCTAATTCCTGTTCCAGGGTATGAATTTGTTGTTTTAATTTCTTGTTTTCTTCATTATTCTCAATTTCTGGGTTCGTAACATTAACACGCTGAATTTTATCAAATTTCTTTGACTTACAGAACTTGGCATAATGCCCATAATTATGACACTTATAGCACTTCCTGTTCCATGCATGGCACATCTGGTGAAAGCTATGAACACATCCACACCTTCCACACATCTGGTCAGGTTGCTGAGGTTGAAGTCTAGGATGATTTCTCCAGTTGTTGTTGTTTTCAATAAAACCAATATGGGGAATTTGGTTTGCATACTCGCTTGGCATAAAGTGATGAGGTACCGGAGAACTCGTTACCCTGCAATTCTCTACCAATCTGTTACGAGGGGTTTGTTGAGGCATTTTTCTACCTCGCTGTTGGCCTCCCCAACGCGTAACTCGACGACCACAACAGCAATCCATGACCAGATATTATGTGTAATGTCGTAATTAAGGAATAACAAACGCTCAGTTCCAAAATGAATATAACTCGATCTTAATTTAATTGAATGAAACACACAGTCTATAAGTATTTACTCAAACACAGAGTTTCAAGTAACAATGATGCTCACAAAGACAAGTAAATCAATTATAGTTCACAAAGATAAATTAAGGCTTAAAGTTCAGACCTGGCATTAAAGATACACAAAGTCCAATCCAATATTCACTGATGCACAAAGTTAAGTATGTCCTTGGTAAAATTATAATTCACACAGTTAAGTTAATGTAAGCTTAATTGCTTACTTCTTACTTAGTTATCACTTAGTTATTACTTAGTTATTTTCCTGGTTCTTCCTCTTGATTTTAAATGGGTTCCAGCAAGTATTTATATACAGTCAGCAAGGAAATGACAGACAAGCTAATTAAAATACTTAACACTTAATATCAAATAATTAGTGTCATAACTATTCTAAAACAGGATGCCCTGACACCTTAATATAATCTACTTCCTACATTTGAATAGTGATAGGAAATCTTAAGATAATACCTAAATAACTAGAGGGCTAATGAACAGATAATGTCACATCAGAATTGCAAAAGGAAGCGCTTCAATTAAAGTATTATGGTAAACAAAATATTTCAATAAGTTAATGCATTTAGATTTAAAAACATTTCACACAAAAGGGACAGTAATTTGCAACATAACATAGTCGGTAACAATACTTAAAGAGACGTGTGCTTGTTCGAGTACAATGTAATATTGGCCTGTAATTGATCACAATGTGTTAGGAGGAAACTGTTACTACTGTAATTGTAATTTTAAGTGATACATCACCTGTGCTTCGGATCCTGATATTTTATGCATGTACAGCTAAGCTAAATTAATGTTAATGTTGTGTTCCGCATAAAGTATAATGTTGTTGGATAATCTTTTATTAAAACACACTAGCATAAACACCACCTGTAGTACTCGTTAAATAGTAGTTTGACTTATTTTATAGTTATCTGATCGGCCTATTAGAAATGATTTGGCCCGTGGGGTTCCGTGTTAGAATTTAGACCTCAGAGTGACCAATGTAATTTAAAGATCTACCAATAAAATATCATAGCAGATTCAAACTCTAGATACAATAATATAAAGACAAGTAGCGTAACTCATTTGGGATCCCGTAGTTAGTGCTAACAATATAAAATACACCAATTAATTCATTCGACGATGAATAATTATATGTATCACATCTATTTGAAGATCTATATATTGCCTGAAGTTACGATAAATATTCGTGGTGTACTTCAAAAAAGTGCAATATCTAGTACATTGTGGATCCATTTGTTGTCCAAAACGTGTGTCCAATGATCCTAGCTGTCGATGTTCCTTGTATGCACATTTAAAGGACTCAATAAATAATTCTATTGAAAATATTGTAACACGAACAAATAAATAGAACTTATTTGATACTATTGCCATACGTTAAATTGTCTTATTGGTCGCAAACACATTATTTAATTGTTATCATATCAGAGTGTCCAGAAATATTGACATTAGACGATGGTGTGATTAACACGACTCAGCGATCTCCGGGATCTGAGATGACGTTTGCTTGCAACGAGAATTACACAGAAGTACAAAACAGGACTCATGCGGCATGTCTCTACACAGGGGAGTGGTCGTATGCACCACGTTGCGAACTAATACGTATGTAATACCAGCAATTTTTAATCATTATATTCATGTACTTATAATATATGTATTTGTATGTCAATATCATGTGTATGTTTGCAACACATTTTTATTAAGCATTCAATTAAATAAATGATAAAAGCTGCTGTGTTTACACAATGCAATCACATATCGATGGCACCACGTCTAAATTGACAACACTACGAAAAACTAGGTTTTAGGAGCAATTTATTTCTTTATGAACTAGTATAGTGCAAAACTGCTATTTAAACGTTGACAGTAAGTATGTATGCTAACTTGCAAAGCATTTAGGTCAAATAACTGCAGTTTTTATACAAAATGCAAGTTCGGAGTCAACTTCAACAATTTGGCACAGCTTCGGACTTTTCACATGTAACAACAGGTAAATACCCTGTTAAAAATGCTTTCTCCAACTAAAATATCCTGAAGCCATAGTAGTTTTGGTGTATTGCTACCACAAACATGTTTTTTGTGTTGTTTTGTCGGCATTTTTGCAAAAAAGATGCGCCCCATCATTAATAGTGTGGGAATAACAAAACACCAACATTGTAATATCGGCATTTTGAAGAGATGCCATCACTTTACACTTCTAATGCTACCTTTGATATGTGTCAGATTTCTTTAAAACTGCTATATGGATTGTCATAAAATTTGGCACAGTTAAACACCAATACTTGAACATAATTCTGACAAAGGTTTTCTTAAATCGGGCCTTAGACTATTGTAATACACGTCTTCAACTGAATAAATCCTAACATTCAAAGTCACAATGTTTGCCTGCGATAGCAGCCACTTGGTTGATATTTGCGCTGAAAATGTCATTGCTTCCCGAAAATTTTTGACAATATCAAGCTTTGAATCCATCATGTCTGAGATAATCATTTACACTGTACACCAACCGACTAGTAAATAAAATGACGTTTGTTTTTGCTGCGATATTCAGTGTTAACCGTTACGACAACGAGTATGTTTGAGATAATACGATTCCCACGAGTTACGAGAGTCCAGCTCAACTTGAAATTGGAACTAACGGTGACACAAACGATATCAAGCTCATTTAATTCAATTCTATTGCATACTATAACATATTGGATATTTAGAAATGATGTGTAATGTACCTTTTAATTACAAAAAATGAAGCCCTCCATCAGGTTAAAGGTTTTTATCGAACGTATCGGTTTTTTATTCAGAAGACTCTTTTATTTTAAGGCGTCCTTAGCTTACCAACTGCTACCTAGTCGTAACGTAGATGACGTACATGATTATTTTTATTGTGTACGCGCGTAATATGTCATTTGAAACAGTAATGAAATAAAAAAGAGAAAATACTCAATTTACCCTTAATAAATACGCTGTTCAATTTTGTGACTTTTGAAATTCGGGTGACGTAAATTACGCTTTTACCGCGCTTTTTCATACACACCAATTTCTCAGTTGACTAGTGCGGAAACATGCGCATGAATTGATCTCAGTTTGGTGAAAATTTGATGAGGTTACCTCGAACGGTTTAGGAGATATCAAGGAAAATCAAAGGGTAGCGTTAGAAGTGTCGTTAGGTGTATGTAGGGAAAGTTTCATAATAATCCGTGTTCGAAACGTAGTACATTTGTAAACCATGCAAATGAATAAGAGCAATACATTACACTATTTTCATCTTAAGAGAACATTACTGTTAAAAATTTGTGGTATCTGCACGCGTCGTGGTATGCCAAGCGTACTGCATGATAGGGTATCCATTTGAAACACAATTAATATTGTGAAGCTTGAACTGTTTGCATTGTCGTGTGGAAACGGGTTTAACCTCAAAAGACAAGGGTAATAATATTAGAGATGCAGATAGTGCTTTTCTTTTATGACTTCAAACAGATAAAACTATGTATTTCAGCTGTTTAACTGTTGAAACTATGTAAGTCAGATTGGGCATTTAGTTCATTTAGCATTTTGACAGCTAGGACTTGGGCAGTTCATTTTCTCGTTCGGTTATGTGACGGGCATTGTGCCTTGTGTGTGTTTTTATGTTTCCGGTGCTCAGCTGGTTAATTTGAGTACTGCATTCCCTGTTCGATAAACTCGTTCATTATATGCAAACGCTGAAGCATAGTGGAAGAAAAGGTTTATCAAAACATAATGTTTAGCGTAACGTTCATTATTGAGCTCATTGGCAGTTTGAATGTTATAGTATGCACCATTTAAAGGACTCAATAAATAATTCTATTGAAAATTTTGTGCCGATGTCTGACATAGAAAGTAAAATCAATATAAATGTAATACATGTATCTCTATTGTAATTCGATGGGTTGGCGGAAAACTATTGTAACTCCTATATAAAACATAGGAAGTTACAATAGTTTTCCGCCAAACCATCGGTATATAATCACTGAAAATTGATATACGGATGTAATGTTATATGTATAATTGTAAGAGCTATTGTATAATTTAGACGACTTCACTTTTAATTTATCGGTCCTGTTGTTATTCTAATCGTATTTACTTTATACGTACGTTCCCTTGCTATCTATTGATTTTAAATGTTTATTGAATGTATCAATTTTCTAGTTGTCATATAAACTCTTGATGACAGGTATAACAGGCCCAAATCCACCGGGGGAGGGGGGCTTAGAATTGAAAGAAATTATTGTTAATTTTTTGTTATATTTTCTGTTGATGTAGCAGTACAATTTTAGTACATTGACTTCTGATTTTAAAAGCTTAAAGTGCAGGAAATTGCATGATTTTAACTCGAAAAGTGAAAAAATTTTGAGGGGACACCCCTCCCTCACCCATCCCACCATAACATCCCAATAGCTAGCTACAGTGCCCCTGTCTCATGAAAAACACAAGTTCTATGAATTTTACAAGTTTAACGAAGTGCGCATGCGCGAAGGGTTGTGCGTTTTGCGGCATGAAAAATACAAGTTGGACGGTAATGACGGATCGATGTTTACAACTTCCTTGCATAAAAAAAGTACAGTAAGTGTCACACATTATTTTGTTTGATGTGAATAACTTTGAAGCATATTTTCTGACATATATTTGTACAGCATGACTGTCCGAGAATGCTACGTAACTAGATCTAATAACCAACTTACCAATCCATCTTCCGCACATGCCGAAAACTGGTTTGTTATTGTCAAAACGAAAGTAGAACTAGCATACTCTTGCTATCTGACCGTCGTGTTTTTACAAAGTATGTAATTATTTAATTTGCGCTATACTGTAGTGAAAAAAACAAGTGTTTTTATGTTGCCACAAATAAATAATAGATCTAGTTCTAAGAACGTTATCAATTCCAGGTGGGGGGGGGGGGGTCCGGCAAGCTATTTTCAGGAGCGTAGTCAGCGCAATTTATTCTACTTCATTTATTTGTGTGTCATGGGCGTAAGAGAAGGGGCCAGGTGGGCCAGTCCCCCCAATGTTAGGACAAGGGGGGGGGGGCAATCAATGTAAGGACAAGGGGGGGGGGGGCAACATATCGTTTGCTTGCCCCCGGACCCCCCCCCCCCCCCCCCCCTACTTACAATAATAGTTTAATTAAGATGAGGTTAATTTCTTGCCCGCTCTTTTGACAAGCAAACAACCTAGTAAATACATCTTACCATAGTAATCATATCCACAAGCATTCACCATAAGCTATTAACACAATTTTGAAGACGCTCCTACGCCCATGTGTGTGTGCCCGAAATTTTGTGTGAAAAAATTTGTGAAATATATCACGCACGTTAATAACGTGCGTGAATATATGTTGCGTATAAATCTAATCACTGCATTATCATTTCTTGCGATGATACATATACATCAAACTGTATCACTTATTGTGAGCACAAGCACCTGAAACT
Organism: Spisula solida; assembly: GCA_947247005.1. Classification (NCBI taxonomy): domain Eukaryota; kingdom Metazoa; phylum Mollusca; class Bivalvia; order Venerida; family Mactridae; genus Spisula; species Spisula solida. Next base: position 32,340,732 of record OX365950.1, on the reverse strand, counting down.
TCACTGTATGACTTATCGCAAGGCTATCAATTCAGTGTGTACGACCACACTGTATTATCATTTCTTGCGATGATACATATACATCAAACTGTATAACTTATTGTGAGCAAAAGCACCTGAAACTTCACTGTATGACTTATCGCAAGGCTATCAATTCAGTGTGTACGACCACGAAGTTTAACATGTGTGGTACGACTTCTTGCGATGGTCAGAAGTTGACTCTTTTATACACTAAAATTCTATGCATTTAAGTTAAAGACTATAGGTGCTTTATTTGTAGTGTGTATATGTTATTGGATTATGCACCAGTCAATTGAAACCACGCCCCCGCCCCAACCCAGGAAAGGGCGGGGGTACAGTCCTGTATTTTTACCTTTCCGTTATCCCCTCACTGCCGGTTGAGCGCAGGGCTTCTGTTTAGCGCCAAATGAAGCTGGGAAATATTGCCGGGAGGAATAGGGCGTGGCAATTTGCGAGAATTTTACCATCTGTATGGCCCTTGGTAAAACAAAAGTAAAACTCCCCCTGTTCCCCGGGGTTGGGCGGCTGTGGTTTCAATTGACTGGTGCATAACTAAAATAGCAATCAACTCAATTATGAAGACGGCCAGATTCACCATATTGACATTAAAAATAATAATACAATAAAACCTGTTTTCCAGATTATGGAATGAATTGTACAACAATGTTCTAGGTGTTCTGATTGACCCAAGGGGGTTGGTTGTACACTGCAATTATTTTTGACAAAAGAAGGAATTTGTAAAAATTCTTATACAGTTTATCACAATTACAATACTATTTCACATCCATTTTCATAAATGATTAATTGCCATTGGTATCGAGATTGTTAAGTGACAGTGTAGAATGAAATACAATATTTTAAATAAAAAGCATTTTTATGCCCCCGTATCGATAGATCGGGAGGCATATAGTGATTCACCTGTCCGTCCGTCCGTCCGTCCGTCCGTCCGTCCTGGTTAACCCAAATTGACCGTTTCTTCTAGCATCTTTATGGCTTGCTACAAAGCTTCTAAACTTGCATGGATGTTGTATATGAACACTCTCCACACACCTGTATCACCTGACCCCATTTGACCTTCACCTTGACCTTTTGGACTTAGACTTATTTATGGACAAGGCTTCCACAGGGGGCATAAGCGTTTATTGAACGCAGTCTTGTTAGGACTGTTTCTGCTAATTAAAAACAAAAGAAGTTTAATGATATTGTGCAATAATTTTATAACCGGTATACTTTTTCATATTTAAACATTGAAAAATAGCAGATTTATACAATCCCCCTATGCAGCCTATTGGCCATATCCTTTTCTACCCCCCCCCCCTGACCGTCAAATCCTGGATACAGGACAAATGGTTTTATCCTATGATGTTGATATCAATTAAAGCTCAGTTTGAAGAGATTTGGCCTGTACGTGAAGGATCCCGGGTTTCGACTCCACAGTCAGGCTGCATATTTTTCTCATCCTGTTATACATTGAGCACTGAAAATCTACAAGGGTTGGAGCAACTCTCTTGCTTGGGTTAGGTCCAGACAGACTAGCCTCAAATTCAATATGTAGGATCTAACATGTATAAATAATATGATATAGTTAACATTATTGTGAAATTTCCTAAAGGTAAATGCATGGTTCCAGCTATTTTTCTCAGATGGTCTGACACAAGCCATATAGTTCAGTTTTATTCATAATGTAAAGTGGGGAGAGGTTATTGCACTCTAAAATAGCCCAGACTTTCACAAAAGGGGATAATAATTATGTAGTCTGGCAGTATTTGCAATGAACCGGGGAATGTCTTCTATTCCAAATGTTTTCCCATTTACTTATATTCGAGATACTACCATAACAGATTCTGGATGATGACACTTTGGAGAACTCCCACAATGAGGCCCATGTTCACAAATTAATCAGTATAAACAATTGTACAATCAAACTTAAAGCTTAATGCACCTGTAGCTGTTATATATTTATAAGTCCAATACTGCATGTATTCAAAATATACAGCCTTAAATAATGGTTAATATGAAAATGAGCCCCCTACCAATGATTATAGTCTTAAATGAGGCCATTTTGTAGCTGACTATGAAATCTGGCTCATATAGTTTGTTACTTAGTCTAGTTTTGAGATCATAATTATAACAATTTGTGAGATTGTACATTAACTTGCAGTTTACATGACTGTTTATGATATCTGAGTCATATAGTTTGTTACTTAGTCTAGTTATGAGATCATACATAGTTGCGATTGGTGAGATTGCACATTTACTTGCAGTTTTCATAGCTGTTAATGATATCTCAATCATATAGTTTGTTACTTAGTGTAGTTATGAGGTCAGACATAGTTGCGATTGGTGAGATTGCACATTAACTTGCAGTTTTCATAGCTGTTAATGATATCTCAGTCATATAGTTTGTTACTAAGTCTAGTTATCAAGTCATGTAAAGTCACAATTGGTGAGATTGTACATTTACTTGCAGTTTTCATAGCTGTTAATGATTTCTCAATCCTATAGTTTGTTACTTAGTCTAATAATGAGGTCAGATATAGTTGCGATGGGTGAGATTGTACATTTACTTGCAGTTTTCATAGCTGTTCATGATATCTCAATCATATAGTTTATTACTTAGTGTAGTTATGAGGTCAGATATAGTTGCGATGGGTGAGATTGTACATTTACTTGCAGTTTTCATAGCTGTTCATGATATCTCAATCATATAGTTTGTTACTTAGTGTAGTTATGAGGTCAGATATAGTCACAATTGGTAAGATTGTACATTTACTTGCAGTTTTCATAGCTGTTAATGATATCTCAATAATATAGTTTATTACTTAGTGTTGTTATGAGGTCAGATATAGTTGCGATTGGTGAGATTGTACATTTACTTGCAGTTTTCATTGCTGTTAATGATATCTCAGTCATATAGTTTGTTACTTAGTCTAGTTATAAAGTCACAATTGGTGAGATTGTACATTTACTTGCAGTTTTGCAACATGTGAGGGTGCAAACAAAAAAGAGTAGTTGCTGCAGCTTTGTACATTGTTGTGTGTTGTAGATGGTCCTAACTGAATGGTTTTAAAATATACCAGACTGCTGCATTACTAAAAGACTATGAATGTGTGATGTGTACTGCCATGTATAATCAAGCCACAGTTAAGTGTTAAGTGATACCACTCATACCAGTTCAGTTCTTTGTGTAATCACAATGCATTTGGGTCAGTTGTGTTTCTCAAATGTAATGTAATGTTACATTTTGAAAATCAATGGCTAATTATGCATGTAAACTTTTAAAATGGCTAAACTTAAAATGTGTGCACCTTCATAGTTAATAGTGGTATCAGTTACAACAGCATGTATAGTCTGTTTAATTAGGTCTGTCACTTGAATACAAATTAACATTACAATATCATAACATTGTATTTTTTATTGTTTTAAACATTTCAATTTGAGAAATGGGCAGTGAAAACCAATACCTTATTCTCTAAGCTACATACTAATATACGTAATGTCTATTAAAATAATAAATTAATAAGAGAGATTGCAATGTTGATGTACACAATGTTATGTAAACAAGTGACCAACCCGATTAATCGATTTATACATTGTAATACTGAGCTATTATAAGAGATTCAGCCATTGTTTTTACATAATCAGGGTATTTTGTTTTTTTGCTCATAAATTATTGTACTGTAACATATCCAGAAAAGCTGTGCTCTGCTGGTTAAGTTGAGTGCTGCCTTCCCTGTCTGACTTAATATAATATTTTTCTACTGTGATTTCAAATAAATCTCAACTGCTCTACTGCAGTTTAAAAACACAGGTAGCCGTATCATTGAAAAAGATTTAAAAATAAATTATGTTTAAATGAATTTCTGTTATTAGCAATGATACAGTTACCTGTTTTTAATCAAACCTGCTACCTCTGTTTGAGATATAATGGTTTGCATTTGTATTTTCATTAGCTCACCAGTCACACACAATTAAATATAGTGACATTGAACTTCTGAAGATGTGTCCAGTAGGTGTACAAGCTTTTGTGTTCAGCCATCGTCCTTCTTTCATACAGCTGTGTTATTTTTAAGTAGGGGCATATAAGTTAAGTTAAGCTACTAGTTCTGGATGACTGCTTCCAGCAAATTAATTGTTCAGCCACCCTTTGTCATTTTACTTCCCCTGGTCATTGGGTTTCCTAAGAAAACCTGAGTTATAGTCTTCCCCAGAGAGACTATTTCTCTCCTGGTTGGTGTGCAACCAACATCGAGATACAGCACCCAGGGATATCAAACATGTACAGACAACACCCTCAGAGGTACTAATTCACACCTGGGTTAGGTGGAGCAGACGGGATCAAACCCAGGACCTCTGGAACACACAAAATATATAACCTCGATGCTGTCTGTACTTTCGTCTGTTTGTCTGTCAGAAGCTAGGTTAAACTTGTATGTGTTGAACTCCACTAAAACTGCATATAGAATTTCTTGTGCTTTTATGTTTGCACTGTTTATCCAGATGCATATGATGGACAGCTGGCTCATTAAACCAGTTCCGTGGATTAACTTGGATTAATATAATCATGAATGTCATGTATGTAATTTTAATGATCAAAATTGTCTTTTTTATATTTTACAGCAATAAAAGTGGGAATTTCATATATTTTTTTTATTTTCATTTTTCTTATAGTCATTCAGTCATCGCTTATCAATATGACTGTACAGGGCTATTGCCTATCAATGTGAACCTATATTGTAGGGGGCTATCGCCTATCAATGTGAACCTATACCGTACAGGGCTATCACCTATCAATGTGAACCTATACTGTAGGGGGCCATTGCTTATCTATGTGAACCTATACCAAACAGCCGGGCTATCGCCTATCAATGTGAACCTATACTGTACAGGGCCATCACCTATCAATGTGAGCCTATACCGTACAGGGCTATCGCCTATCAATGTGAACCTATACCGTACGGGGCCATCGCCTATCAATGTGAACTTATACCGTATGGGTCCCTATCAATGTGAACCTATACCGTCTGGGGCCATCGCCTATCAATGTGAACATATACTGTACAGGGCCATCACATATCATTGTGAACCTATACCGTACGGGGCCATCACATATCATTGTGAACCTATACCGTACAGGGCTATCGCCTTTCAATGTGAACCTATACAGTACAGGGCCATCACCTATTAATGTGAACCTATACCGTATGGGGCTATCGCCTATCAATGTGAACCTATACCGTAAGGGGTTATCGCCTATCAATGTGAACCTATACCGTATGGGGCTATCGCCTATCAATGTGAACCTATACCGTATGGGGCCATCGCCTATCAATGTGAACTTATACCGTATGGGTCCCTATCAATGTGAACCTATACCGTCTGGGGCCATCGCCTATCAATGTCAACATATACTGTACAGGGCCATCACATATCATTGTGAACCTATACCGTACGGGGCCATCACATATCATTGTGAACCTATACCGTACAGGGCTATCGCCTTTCAATGTGAACCTATACTGTACAGGGCCATCACCTATTAAAGTGAACCTATACCGTATGGGGCTATCGCCTATCAATGTGAACCTATACCGTAAGGGGTTATCGCCTATCAATGTGAACCTATACCGTATGGGGCTATCGCCTATCAATGTGAACCTACACTGTATGGGGCTATCGCCTATCAATATGAACCTATACCGTAAGGGGCTATCGCCTATCAAAGTGAACCTTTACTGTACAAGGCTATCACCTATCAATGTGAACCTATACCTTACAGGGCCATCGTCTATCAGTGTGAATCTATACCGTACAGGGCTATCGCCTATCAATGTGAACCTATACCGCACAGGGCTATCGCCTATCAATGTGAACCTATACCGTACAGGGATATCGCCTATCAATGTGAACCTATATTTTACAGGGCCATTGCCTATCAATGTGAACCTATACCGTACGGGGCCATCGCCTATTAATGTGAACTTATACCGTATGGGTCCCTATCAATGTGAACCTATACTGTCTGGGGCCATCGCCTATCAATGTGAACATGTACTGTACAGGGCCATCACATATCATTGTGAACCTATACCGTACGGGGCCATCGCCCATCAATGTGAACTTATACCGTATGGGTCCCTATCAATGTGAACCTATACCGTCTGGGGCCATCGCCTTTCAATGTGAACCTATACTGTACAGGGCCATCACCTATCAATGTGAACCTATACCGTATGGGGCTATCGCCTATCAATGTGAACCTATACCGTAAGGGGTTATCGCCTATCAATGTGAACCTATACCGTATGGGGCTATCGCCTATCAATGTGAACCTATACCGTAAGGGGTTATCGCCTATCAATGTGAACCTATACCGTATGGGGCTATCGCCTATCAATATGAACCTATACCGTAAGGGGCTATCCCCTATCAAAGTGAACCTTTAATGTACAAGGCTATCGCCTATCAATGTGAACCTATACCTGACAGGGCCATCGCCTATCAATGTGAATCTATACCGTACAGGGCTATCGCCTATCAATGTGAACCTATACCGTACAGGGCTATCGCCTATCAATGTGAACCTATACCGTACAAGGCTATCGCCTATCATGGTGAACCTTTACCTTACGGGGCCATCGCCTATCAATGTGAACCTATACCGTACGGGGCCATCGCCTATCAATGTGAACTTATACCGTACAGGGATATCGCCTATCAATGTGAACCTATACCATACAGGGCCATCGCCTATCAATGTGAACCTATACTGTACGGGGCCATCGCCTATCAATGTGAACCTATACCGTACGGGGCCATCGCCTATCAATGTGAACATATACTGTACAGGGCCATCACATATCATTGTGAAGCTATACCATACAGGGCTATCGCCTATCAATGTGAACCTATACTGTACAGGGATATCGCCTATCAATGTGAACCTATACTGTACAGGGCCATCACCTATCAATGTGAACCTATAACATACAGGGCTATCGCCTATCAATGTGAACCTATACCGTACGGGGCCATCGCCTATCAATGTGAACCTATACCGTACGGGGCTATCGCCTATCAATGTGAACCTAGACTGTTGGAGGATATCGCCTATAATCAATGTGAACCTATAGCATAGAGTTATCAGGTAGCCCATATTGTTGATCATATTGAAAATGCGTCCAGAACCAAATATGCCATCCACAATAAATAAAGTAGTTATTATTATTATTAGCCCCCACCCCGAAAATGTGCTGGGCTTCTCATGTAATGTTTGTTCTGAATGCTAAAGATAGTTTAATTTAAAATAAAAAAAAATTAAATGAAGCAAAAAATCTTCTGCCAAAACTTCAAATCAATCGAAGTACTAAACGATTTATACGAATTATTAAATCACCATGGTGCATTAACGGTCGTATATACATGTATATAAAAACAAGGTCCGTTATATATACGATCCATCAATTAAAATTTAATACAATGAGAGATCTAATTTTTAATTAAATCTCCGTTATCAAATAAGATCTAGATTCTATATATAGAAATTTTAAGGGGGGGGGGGGGAGGAAACAATTCAGCGATTATCGAAGTCAAACTTGCAATTCTCACGACTTACGCATCTCATAACCAGTACAGTGAATTTCACAAGTCTAAACCGGAAGCGGAAGCGAAACTTGCATTTTTCATAAACTTGCGGAATTCATACTACACCTGAACATTTCTGGAACCGGACCTGTATAATATTGCTCGTTTATTCTGCGTGAGTACAAATCTATGGTAAACAGCGTAACAAATGATTTCCTAAATTTCATTTTGTAACACGTATGAATGTTATAAAATATTATGATTTTTGTCCACATCAAGAAAAAGTGATGTGACCATAACGACAAAACCCCCATATATACAATCATGTACTCCGCATTATACGTTTTTGCATATAACGGTGCGGAAGTTTATTATGCGGGACTGTCTCAAATCATAGAAAACGCAGAAATAAAAAACTCGCAGAAATGACCCACTGTAAGGTATAAATGGTTTCAGCATAAAATTATATTCAATTATGTATGTGTCAATATTTAGAAAAAAAGTTTTCAGCAGAAACGCCGTTAATAACAGGTAATAAAATTTCATCTTTGCAACCACGATTCCATGTTTATTTGATGAAGCTTTACTGACAAGCGTAATACCAAGGTAAAAATGCAGTATTTTCAGTCTCATTGACAAACTCATTGGCTGGCGTGCGCACGATGACTAGACATTGGGTACACATGGAATACACTGACATCGTCCGGCGCCTCGGTGATGTATGACCTAAGTATAAGTTGGTAATAGTTAATATCCGAATGTTATTGCTATTCACAGTGTGTCCAGAATTGACATTGAACAATGGTGTAATTGAAGGGTTATTGAACAACATTAATGGTGTAAATCTACAAACTCCAGACACACAAGTAAGGTTTCTCTGTAATGAAGGTTACAAAGAGGTGGAGAACATGACCCGGGCAATATGTGACTTAGCTGGACAATGGTCTTATGTACCGACATGCATAACAGGTATGTGATCAATGAACATTATCTATCATTGCTTTGAAAGCTATGGAAAATATCGCTTTATTAAAGCAACCATCTGTCTTAAGGGAGTTCATTTTTATTCTATTTTGCATGTACTTGCACAACACAATATATGAGCAGGTAATATTTCAGTTGCACTTCATCAATATCGACTCATTTGTCTACATATTTGTTTGCGCATACGTGTGTTTTGGACTGAAAGTTGATATACTTACCTCTCTCTCACCGAGCGCCGACTGTCAAACTCATTGAATTTCGCATAGAGTATCCTTTAGTTGTATTCATTTGATGAGTTTGTTTTTGTAGTATTTCAATGTACATTGTGCAATTGTGAAACGTTCAAATTATTTAACACACTATTTCACTTTGCAGTTACCTGTTCGACAACAGCAGAGTTGTCCTATTTTAAAGACAACTACGAAAATATTGCGTTACACAAAACTGTTACAATGAAGGATATATACCATGAAACATCGGAAGCTTTAATGGTTAGTATCCTAGTACAGTCCTTAAATTCCGAGTAATATAAATACAATATTGCAATCCATAAAGACTGAGCTATTCCGCAAAGAAACACATTTTACTATTTTAGTAATTTAACCAGTTAGGTTTTAAAACTGGTAGTCGACAAGAACAAGTTTGCAAACTACCCTGGACTAAAAAAGGAGCATATATTTATAAATTTTCTGCAATAAGAGCATGCAATTATGAATTTAACATTATTAGTAGAGAACATAAGTTGAAAATATACTTATTCAAAGAAGCAACAATGATTGGTTTTAAATATTCTTACACAACCAGCATTATAACCTTTATACAGAACGAGAAAACAAATGTGATGTTTGCATCAATTACCGTACACGCATAGTTAAGTAAAAAAACTTAATAGCGTTCCGACGAAGAAAGTAGTACTAAGACTGCCATGTCTTGCTTTGTTGTCAAATGCAGGTATCGGCTATTTTAGAATCAAAATAATAAATATTTACCTGAGTGTGTTTTATCTTTGATAAAGCTTGGTCACTTGTTCGAATGCGTATATTAAACCACTAGTACTACGCACCCGTGATTTAACTACATCGTGACCTTGCCTTATTCTAAAATAAAACTCAGGTAGTTATTATTATTTCTTAAAAATTAGATACATAGTTTATATTGAAGTTAATTTTCCCGAGCTGGGTAGTGCAGTGCCATGACACTGTGATTGCATTAAATTTCAGTATGACTGAAATATATATAATGCCTTGGGGAAAATTGAATATCATACTCGTTGACATACGAAATAAAATCGTTTAGTAAGTCTTCTTTTACGGAGACAAGCAATATTTTATCCTCCACATGTTTCCGTTTTAATCTGGACAAATAGTTACATTTGTACCTGATTATAATATTATATTAATTGACGCATTGAATAACACAGATGTATAAAAATTGTAGTTATTGAGCCATGTGCTTTATTGTTAACTATCTTGGGGAGTTCCAAGTTCGTGGCGGTATTGGAGAATTTACAACTATCGTTTTCTTGTTTTATTATGCTCCCTGAAGACATGTGTCCGTCCGTCCCACTTTCTTGTCTGGGTTATTTCTCAAGAACCACTGCTCAGATTTTAACACAACTTCATGGATATCATCACTACCAAGTGGAGATGCGCATATTGTCGACACATCCCGGTTCGCTAATTATTCACGCAGCTATGCCCCTCGGAAGATTTGCACAATAACTATTGCTTTATTCTTGTCCGCGCTATTACTCAAGAACCACTGCTCAGATTTTAACAAAACTTCATGGATATCATCACTACTAAGTGGAGATGCGCATATTGTCGGCACGTTCTAGTTCACTGATCATTCAGACAGTTATGCCCCTTCAAAGATCTGCACTATTATCCTAAAGCCCAGTTGACTTGTTCCGGGCAGCATCCATCGGTTTACCGATATTGTCTTGTTTTACACGTATATATACATGTATCATTACAGGTGGACGGAAATCTGAATGCAAATCATCCCCACTGTTCACATGCCTTTACAGCACAAAACTCCTTTGCTGTGATCGATCTGGGACAGAGTTATACAATATATGCTGTGTATATTGTCAACAGACAGGACTGTTGTGGTAATAATTGTTCCTGCTTTAAGGCGGATATTATTTTTTCCAACATACAGCGTCGTGAAATAAGTAAACATCAAAATGTCGTGTATGTGATACGTTTGCACAAAACGCGTCGGTGAAAATATTTACAGAATAATTTTCTCTGTGCAGTATGTTTACGAATAGCTGAATCTCTCGCTCGGTAGGTAATACTTGCAATGTCAAAAACAATAACCTGTCTCTTTGGTTGTCTTAAATTTGGCGACCATGGCCAGTTTCACTAACGTTTAATGGGGAACCTTTCTCGTCGTCTTCTCTACATTATCACGGAAATGTATTAATAATTCCTGTTATAGTAGTGACCGGATCCAAGAAATAGTAAGTAAGTAACGACTTTATTTATAGTGGATAACATATTTGGCAGAGCCAATTTACAATGCGGTCCACAATAGGAATGCCTTACCAGTGTGATTTATCTGTTTGTCTGATTCCTGAGTAGTACAGTGATACTGAGGCTTCTTAAGTATCACTGTTGCTTTCCTTCTGTCTCCGAGCACGTTTGTTCTCCTCAAAACAGACGCTTCTTTGATGCTTATTGTCTCAGATATGGCGTCACAATCTAGACAAACAATACTATGGTCTAAATGACAATCCAAGCATCTGTTAACGTTAAGAACGTTATTAAGTTATCCAATCAAAACCAAGCATCCAGCGATGTTTTGACGTTCACTTGTGGCATGACTATGTCTTTGATATACATGGACCTAATCATTATTTTAATACACGTGTTAACAACATTGAACATGTACACAGGTGAGTATGGTCACCACGTGCTTAATTATCCTATCGGCCCGGGCGGTAACCCGCAACCATAATTAACCCGTTGAACGGGTGTGTACGCTGTTGTAAGAACAGAACAAAGCTTACTATAGACTTTAACATCGTCAATGTATACAAATATAAATACATATGCACTAAACAAATCTTAAAAGTGTGCATGTATATATATTACCCGTAACTCGGTCAATACATGTTTGATCTTGCTGAAAATTTAGACATATGTAGCTTGGATCATCTTTGCTGCTTCAATTCGTGTTTAAGTGTATGTTCTTATGCCACAGACAGAGAGTGAATGAAAACAATGATAAGAATAAAGCACAATTTAGATTTATACTTGCTCACTTTTTGCTTTTAAAATTAATTGTTGACGAGTCACCTCCCTTTGACCATAAATTCAAGAAATATTATTAAAAGTTAAAAACACCGACGTTGTTGAATGAACACTCGCCGCATTATTTTGTGTTTTTTGAATGTGACGATATATCTAAAATTCTAATTGACGATACATCAATAGAATATACCCTACGCGTTAATTTCTCGTGCATTTTACTTGTATTGATATTTTAATGTTCAATGAACAGCTGGATTTAATTTTGAAGAAAAACTATATGAATCTAATCGTCTATATTTCAATAACACATACACAAAATGTCATGCAGATATATTAATAAATAAAAATGTCATAGGGTTAAATCACGTGATTTGTTAAGTGTATATTAAGCTATACACAGGATAGGTGGGCATAAAGTCGGTATTGAAATACTAGGGTAGGTATTGACTCCAAGTTTTTAACAATATCTATTTAACGTACGTTACATATTGTGCCGTTCTATTCCATTTAACAATATCCAAGTACTTCCAGCAATATCGACCGAATTTTCTTTATTAGGTTAAAGTAATGTGACTACTGTTAATCCGTCAGCTGACTACGTCATATCACATACATTTGTATTTCCTAGCATATTGGAAGGAATGACGTGCCCCTTTTCAATGCTTCAACTTTGAACTGCCGATAATCGATTTCCGATTATTGATGACAGGCGCTGTCAGGAGACGATGAATTGCTAGTAGCTTAAATATGTTATGTGCAAGGTTAAAAAGATAAACAGAAAACAGAATGTACAGTTAAAAACAGGGGATACAAGATTAAAGACTATGCACGTCTAGATCACTGACGAATGTCTGAAAGGTGGGACTTGACGGTGCTTGCAGTGACAGACTATTCCAGAGTCTGTTCGATCGGAGGAAGAGCGTATGCATATGATAGACAGTTTTTGGTCGAGGGACAAGGGAAATAAGGTTTCTGGTCAGCGTAAGATTGCGATGGTCTACTGATGCTAGTTTATTTTATTGGATAGAACAAAACATGTGTTGCGTGTTTTCTTCTTTGCTCAAGTGTTTTCCAGTTTAGTGCTTTTATCATGTTTGTAACTGCTTGTTTGTTGATAGTTATTTCGTATGTATCGTGCCTCTGATCTTTGTATTATTTCTATTTTGTTAATAAGATATTTTCCTAAAGATTCCTGACAGTGGAGCAATACTCAATTTAGGACCGTATATATATTGTAGACCAGTTCTTTCATTTGTTTGATATTTGTTTTAATGTTTCTTTTTAACGAAGCGGAGTGTATTATTGGCCATGAATGTCGCTTTGAGTTCAGTATTATGTAGGGTACATGGAAAAATGATAGGGTTACGTTCCCGTGGATACTTCGTACTTACATGTAATGTTTATTAAGACAACAAGTATTATATGTTTTAAATACACATGCACATTATTTTCTTTTTATAAAAAAAAACCACTAAAAAAACTGATACGATACACGTTTTGTTCATTCTAGCTGAGAGACTCCGTGACGTGCGTATCACCATTGGCGACAATATGGATAACCTAAAGTTGTTTGTACACCATACACCAGCTATTGGAAGGGACTGTATCTTTAATATGACACAACCATGTAAAGGGCGCTACTTGAGAATTGTTAATACCGATTTGGCTGTGTTAACAATATGTGAGCTAGAAGTATATGGCAGTCTTACAATTGAATAAGTAAAGTTGGAAATTTTAAGTCATGTCATCATTAACTATACATGATAGCAACAATCGAATTTCTCAAACCTCCAACATTTCGTATGTACGTGTATTTATGCATGATTTTCGTTGTTCATTCTTTTTGTAATATGTTGAGCTTGTATGTTCTCAGAAGGGTATAAGTACGATACTGGACAATTAATATGGGACTTTGAATTACAAGGGGTGTGTTTCACCGCGTTCGTTCAAACTTGGTTAATAACCTAACAACGGTCAATGGTGAACCAATTTGAAATAAATTTACCAACATAGTCTGAAAATTGTGTAGGCGTACAGTGACAAATATACAAATAAAAAAATATTCGCGTATTTATTGACCGCCCCTCATATATTGCAATAATGGGCCTTTTCGTCTTGGCCGTTTCATGGAGCAGGTAATATTATTACCTAGCACTCTATATAACGAGTAATTCGTTATTTTTGACTGTTTCATGTCTTAATGTTTATTTTTAGACTCAGGTATGAAACAGTTCATTGCCCGGAGGGCAACAGTTTTGACTGTTACACCCCTGGATGAACTGTTACCTGCGCACTGCGATGCGCAATATTAATTCCTGCAAAAACACCCTGCTAGATCTATAGCATATTTTTAATATAACTCTTGAACAATGTTATGTCTCTTTTTGCTTTATTACATGCCGATTTTATTTGTTTGATAATAAAATCATGGGGATAATGAAAGTCTTGAATTTATAACAAAAATTGTCCGTTATTGGTATGACAAAATGTCTTTGAAATATTTTGTTTGTTTGTTGTATTAGCAGAACTTTACTGTAGTTATATAGAGTATTAGGTAATAAAACAGTTATTTCATGTCTGTTTTGGGTTAACAGTCAAAACTATTGTCCCTCGGTATCGGGGAAGACATTTTGAACTGTTGCCCTCGGCCTGTCGGTCTCGTGCAACAGTTCAAAAGTCTTCCCCGATACCTCTGGACAATAGTTTTGACTGTTTACCAAACAAACATGAAATAATTGTATACTCTTGTTCCCGTCCCTAATACAGTGAAGTTCCGCTAATAAGACCAGTCAAAAAGGTGTTCTTAATAGCGAATCGGTCTTATTAGCGGACCATTTTGGTTCTAAATTTAATACTTTGGGACCTTAAACTGGCAAAAATCTGCATGATTTCAAAATAATCAAACTGGTCTTATTAGCGGAACTTTACTGTATAACAATAATAGTACTGTAGTGTACTGCAATATCGGGAACGGAAACCAGACTAAAATCTGCTCCACGAAACAGCCCAGTCGAAAAGGCCTATAATGACTACTGGTGATAAAAGGTTAACGTTAAGGTTAGTACCCGGTAGTTGAACTTGTCATGTAACATCTGATCAACTATGTACTATGTTTCAGTTAAAAGATGCACCAATCCACGTGTACATAACAAATTGATGTTCAACTTAAAGCAATCAATAAAATAAAATATTCGTACTAATGGAAACTTTACATTATTCAGTATTCATTGTAAATACAAGATCCATGCAGCGTGTTATATTTACATACGAGCTTGTACAGCGATCACGTGTGTGGTACTCGTTTTTTGTTGTTCCAATTTTAGCTCACCTGTCACAAAGTGAGCTTTGTGATCACTCTTCGTCTGTCGTCCGTCGTCCGTCGTCTATTTGCTTGCGTAGACACTAGATATCACAGTTTAGCCCTAATCATTATGAAACCTGGTCACAATGATCAGCTCAAAAAAATCTAGGTCAAGTTGTATATTGAATCATTCGGGGTAATAAACTAGGTCACAAGGTCAAATCTTAGAAAAACCTTGCGTATTCACTATACGTCACAATTTTGACATAATCGTTATGAAAATCGGTCACAATGATCACCTCAACAACATCTAGGTCAAGCTTAATATTGGATAATCCAGGGTCAAAAACTAGGTCACAAGGTGAAATCATAGAAAAACCTTGTGAAGTCACTGGAGGTCTCAATATTGGCCTTATGTTTATGAAAGTTGGTCACGATGACCATCTTAACAAAACCTGGGTGAAGTTCGATATTGGGTCACCCGGGTCAAAATCTGTCATTAGGTCAAATCATAGAAAACACTTGACTTGAACTTCATTATAGGTTTATCTGATGTAAATTACAAGGTCGCTTTGTAAGACGATATGAAAACCTTGTACATGTAATAGAGGCTGCATTTACTTGATTACCATAAGGGGACTGCATGAACTACTAGGACACGTGAGCGACCTATGGCCCTTTGGGCCCTCTTGTTTTAGTATACTGTGCAAATATTCCAACAAGACCCCTTTATTTGAAGTCTAGAAAATATCAATGTTTATCTCATATCATAGTGTGTTTGACGAAAACATACACTATATATCAACAAAATAGTGTTATTATTTTTATGAACGATACTTCAAAAATAAAATAATTGAAGAAATTTTAAACAGGGTCTAGTTGGGACATCTGCTCAGTATATGTACAGTAGCATATTTTAAGCTCATTGGTTTCAGTAATTCGCCGCATGCACGTATTTTATTTGATATTTGTGTGTTCTGCTTGTATCTCTTTGTCAAAGATATAATATTTTTTTATATACATTTATACGAGGGTTTATCAAATTGGAATACAAGTGATACTATGTCTATCCTGAATCAATGAATCATTCAAAATAGTGAACTGTATATCAAAGATCATTGTATTAGCTTTAAATTGATGCCTCACAATTTAAAATCCGTTCAGTATAGCTGTAACAATAGGTCAACTAACACTGTCTACTCGTGTATACTAATGCTTAAATGTTTGGGAAAATGTCACTTTTTTCTGACTAAATTCGGTCCCTTAAAAGAATCGTTGTTTTCTTAATGACGGAGCGAATTCAATATTTAAATAAATTGCATGGTAAAATGGTGTTATGTAATGTACATCATCAATTACTTGATAGTTTAAGACATTTTAAAGTGATGAAATTTTCTTTGGAAATGAACCTCATGCACGCCATCCAAATACCGCTACATGATAGAAAAGGGTTGCGAAAATCAAATATTGTTTTGGAAACTGGTGAAGTATTTACAATTAGGCAAGTAGCTCAATGTTTTGGCACACCGTTATGAGCTATTCGTACAATTATCAAGCATATTACAATAATTAGAACTATAAGTATAGTTTGGATACCCCTATCTGCTTTGAGACGCCAGCACAGATTCCCTGGCAAACTGTCAAAAAATACTTTCAAATGAGCATAAACAAGACACGGGTCCATTTTGTCAACCATGCGACAGATCCATGAATAATTATGGGCCAGCAAAGACAGAACAAAAGTATGCATTGCAAAACGCACCATGGGCGCTAGTAGAAATGTACACCTTTTTCGATATAAACCAAGTTTCTACCATTAACATGATGTATAAAAAACAAAGGGTAAATACCAAGCTTTAACAAAGGTAGATTCCTTCAGAAATTGAAGAAATACTCCGACAATCGCTTCCAAGCCACATGTTAAAAGGATGGCATGCTATTGCAGAGCAATGGACCTCCACTTGCAGCAGCCACTAACGCGACTTTCTGAGAAGCGTGAAGGTTCTTGAGCTTTACGACCATCCTTATTTGTCAAGCATTGTCCCCTGTGATCTTTATTTGTTTCAAACGACTCTTAAATTGCATTGTCGGAATAATTATCAGGTATGTTTGGATCTCGGTTTGGCTCATGTCAAGTATATGCACAGTGTACCTAGGAATGATAACAAAATCGCATTTTAAAAATGGAATAACAGAATGAAACTTCGCATATATATCGGAGATGAATACTGCAATTGGGATAAAAGGCTTGTGTCAGTATAATATATCAAGGATAATTTTTATGGGCTTAGTTGCATTCCAATTTAAACAACCCTCGTATTGAAAACAAATGTTTAGTCAGTAGGAATTCGTATGCTATTTGTATTGAAATAAATGGTTGGAAGTAATAAATATCATTTTATCCATACCATACCCTCTTAAAGGATGATCACCACAAAACACGTTTTGTCACAAAATAACACCATTAAGGACGTTTGATAGGGTTATTATTTTTTTTAAATGATACCAAAAATAGGCACAATTATAGTTTAATATATACTGAAGCAATATTTGAAATAAAAAAGGTATGTCGCGGTACTATTTAAGGGATCATGGGCCCTTTTGCAACATCGCTTTTCAAGAAAATGACCAAAATTTCTGATATTTCGCAATTTATTCATTTTTGCATTAAAATCGATATTTTTTCTTGTTAAAATTATTTCCATGGGTTCGTATGAACAAACACATATTTTTCAAACATTCCTATACACTTTTGGTATTGATAAGAAAATTCACAAATTTTTGACAAAAAAAGAATTGTCAAAATATCGGAAAAATTACTGCTAAAAAATACACAAAATCGGCCTTAGCTCAAAAACGACATAGATGACCAATATATTTTTTATTGCTAATTTTGTTGATAAAAGTGTACTCAATCAAAATATTAAATAAAAAAGATAGGTCACGGGACTACGTTTTGCGCTATGACGTCATTATTGTCCCCCTATATCATAAAAAACTTAGTGAAATTGCGTAAGAACGACGCAATATCTGCGCGTAAAAAATATTCTAGTACCAAAAGAGTACTCACATTTGCATATTATGTACATGAAAGTATAGTAAATATAAACTTAGAAGAAATTGACGTGTTACAAGAATTATCTTAGCTGCATTTACGTCGTAATTGTATCTCTTTGCAATGAACATTGCGATATAATGGCGGTAAAATGGCGCAAAAAAGGCCAAATTATTACATTTTGCATATATGTTTTTCTCATAGTTGTTGGTCTTGTCACAATTTAATCTTGGCTAAGGATGTTGATTAAAATGTACTTTATCTAAAAATTAAAATAAAACATAGGTTTTCACGCTACACTTTGTGCTATTATGACTGGATTATCTCCCCTTTTCCCCAATTTGTCAGTGACGTCGCATTCCATATAGCAAGGGGGCACAGATGAGCCCTAAATCGCTCACTTGAAAAATCTTCACACTTTTAGTCAAGGGATCATTAATTCATTCCCTATATATCAGTAATAGGGGATCTTTGTAGTCCCAGGCAATACAAGCACTCGTTATAAATTGGTACAGGTAACCCAAGTTATAATTTCTAATTTCACAAAAAATGAATGAAAATGTAACCGCTATTTCACGCAGTGTTTTCATATTATTTGCTCAGTGAAATTATTTTTTACCCCAAAATATCCATATTTTTACTAACCCTTGATAGGATCACGACAAACATTTTGTCCAATTTTCTTGACGATCCATTGCCAAACACGGCCTCTATTCGCGTTTATGGTATATGCGCAGAAATGATGCGCATTAACAACTGTATCAAACGTCCTTAAACACATAGGGGGTAGAAACCAAAATTCTGAAGCTTCTCAAGATCCATTGTATCCTCAATGACTGCGAACAAAAGCGATGCATCGTCGGCCTCGGGCTGTGGAGATCACTTCTTACGAATGTCAACAGTATCCGTTGTCATTTCTAGATCAACACACAAGCTAAATACAAAGTATCTGATTGTAGAACACTGTAACAAGCTGTGAATTATATTATAACCATTTTTTATCTACCGGTATTTATTATCATGAAAGCATGTTACATAAAAGTGTATACTACATATAAATGACTAAATATGAAATATAGAACATAGTTTTTATAACCATGGAACATGAGAGGTAGGATCGTAAGAGTGAGAGTACTCATTATGTTGGTATTTTCAATTCCGAGATCTCACGTTATGCGTGTCACTATTGACTATTATCTTCTCTATCAGCATACTTTAACAGCTGATATCGTGTCTATATTTATAACTTCGGCTGTAAGCGGAGAGTATCACGAAGACGCTTGGTGCACCCCGTGTACCCCGATAGACGTGCTAGCCTGAATACTGCTGTGTTAGCCTACCGCAAAAAATTCAACATTCAAGAGATTAGGTATTTTGTGCCTGTTTCATTTATTTCGTGTCTACACCAGTAAAACGAAGAACATGTACGTGTGCAGTGGTTCTTCCTCGACACGGAGATGTTTTTTTTCGATCACAAACGTCACATTATATTTTAAACTTAATAAATGTGTCAAAAAGTCAGCAGTTTGGTCTTTAAAAAATAATTGAAAATACTTATAGACCGCGGAGAACGCATTAATTTCATGAACTTGTAGTGAAATAATAGTAGCATATTTCATCATATTGATGTATGCACTGGCATCGGTATCTTTCTATCTGGTGGCATAAAATGGATAGTGCACGAGTTATACCGTAGATACTGCACATGTCCACTGTAAAACAATTATTATACTGCCTGTGTTGTCTGTTTTAATACTTGTTTCATGGATAAATGCAGGCCTAGAATCATGGGATGAAATCTACATAGTTCTTACTCGAGATAAGAATATAATAATATTGGTCGGCATCATTGTTACCTGTAAAATCATAGGTGCCAGAATCGTACTGTAAGTCTGTCTACTTACGAGTAGAATCTACGAGTAGAATCTACAAGCAATTACATAAATCGAGTAATGAGCGCATTGAGCTACCTGTTATCACCATGAGAGTTGAAGACATGAGGAGCCAGATTGTTCATTCTATACAGAGCGTCTGCTTGATCCGCTCATGGGAACCCAATATATCACTTTTCGTTAATTACTTTCCACGTCACTTTACTTGCGAGTAGGTCCATATGTGTATTTTGAAACCACTAGTCCTCTAGACATAATAACCCCTACTAACAGTGCTTTCCCAAAATGTAAAAGAGAAGCCACGCTGTATGTTGTCTTGAAGTACTAACAAGCCCGCTCATGATTGAACGATGCCTATCGGCCTACCATCTACACATTTATTCGCATGGCTTAAAAGGACATTTAAAAAAGACCAAAATCGTATCGTTCCTCACGCAAAACATATGCTCGGTCTGTCAAATAAGATGTTTTTGTTTATATTCCTCGTTAAGCTACACAATTGGAATCGAGCAAAAGAACATCCCAGTGACCGAGCATATGTTGTTAATGTTTTACCAGGAACGGAGTCATAAATAACGGTGCATTTTGAGAATTTTAGTATTGCATTAGTATTGCTCACTGTTGTACAGAGTATTGCTGTTCAGAGTACGGAGTATTGCTCACGGAAATTTAGTAAATGCTAGGTATAACCAGATATATTACTTTTTTTGTCTATATAATTATGTTGAAAATTGGAGAGTGTAAAAACTACATGTACATAACATGCTGGAATGACGAATTCTGAGGTGGGTCCCTCGAGATTTTAAATGTAATACTGTATATGTACACAAGTTTGAGATATACTTATTTTAACTATGATATGGACGCTTTTTTGTATTGTTCAAAATTACAATCAATACTTACACTCAGCACTCAAATATTCGAATTCACTCTTCTGAGGTTCATAAAAATAGTTATAATGTTAAATTGGTACTAAGTAGTAGTTTTGGCTGATTTCCTAGTTTAATAAGAGTGAGCTAATGTGCAATACTCTGTACAGTAAACATCAGTACGCTGTACACGCACTTATCTACATTTGTATTTTGGTGTGTATCTTTGTTGAAGTTCAATCATTTTTTTCTGAAATTTGGACTTAAGGCATTAAAGTTCAGTATAACTAGAATGCCCAGTTCAAACGCATTTAAAGTCTTGTGGGCAAAGTTTGCAATGGAAATAAGAGGTCTCCTCTTTTTTGCGTTATCCTTGGTGT
Organism: Spisula solida; assembly: GCA_947247005.1. Taxonomy (NCBI): domain Eukaryota; kingdom Metazoa; phylum Mollusca; class Bivalvia; order Venerida; family Mactridae; genus Spisula; species Spisula solida. The sequence continues at coordinate 32,319,386 of OX365950.1, read as the reverse complement.
GAGTGTGTTTGACATGGCTTCCTTATGAAAATTTTTAAAATGTATCTTTGTATGTGTAATTTTGTCATTTATTTAACATGTTTTATTTATATTTGGTGTTATTTATTCTCTGAATTGATGTGCCATGTTATATATGGTTAACGGATTTAAAAACGCGACACTTTGGTACGTTGATATATTTTAGGAAAACAAATTCCCATATAAAATGTTTTTGTACATTCGTAAAGGCTAATTCAATATCGTCATTTTGATACCAAACTTAATACCACCCAACGTGTATTAACTAAATTATCGCACGAATAAGACATTGGTCCAGAAAACAAAAGTAACATGTTTATCGACGCATTGGTTTTGTCGTTGAAGCTAGTCTAACTTCTATATACACATTCTAAATTAAATTGAATATAATAACTGACATATCCAACTTTTATTTAAAATGTGTCTTTATGGCACGGAAACATTGTTGCAGGAAACATACACCATTGTCTCATAGACCTGCATATAAATGTTTTATGGTCAAGGGGAGGTAAATATAAATATGGTCAGAATGCGACTTTTGTTTTCTTCATCGGCGTATTGATTGTACTATATATTTGTTAATACTCATCTAATTTTTATCATCTTAGTACCAAATGACGCCAATACATTAACCTTTAATCTGCACTGTTCCGATACCAGCATAACTTGAATTGTTTGCTATAAAACAGCATACCCCCAGTGTCGCGTTTTTAAATCCGTCAAGTATACATCTTATGCCAAATAAATATTAATATTGCGAGTGAGCAGCGGACAATAACTGAGTAATTTGAACACTTCTATGAAAAATACCTCTTATAATATGGCGTACTATAAAGTTATGAAAATATCCGAATACATTAAAACCTAGTTGAGATGAAGAAAGTAGTCAGTAATTTGGAAATTATCGTCTCTGAACTAATCCCACTGAACACTATAATGTCGCGAAAATCGATAACATTACTCCCAGTCACTAGCAATATCCGGTTAACGGTATACCGCAGTGGAAATACATGATGTATAATTATATAATAGCACTTAAGTTACATTTGTCTCATAATCAGACATTTTTGCAAATGGCAGATTTCATACAAACGGAGATGACATGAGGCGTTCAACAAGAGGATTATTGAAAGGATAATTCAGTTTGTTGCGTGTTTTGTTGTTGTCTGATATGTTACATTTAGTTACCAGTTTTCGAGGGCCTCTTTCAGCAATCAAGCTACCCTTCGACATTTAACTTCCCCTAGGCATCAGGCTACCTAAGGAAACCTGCGCTCGAGTCCTAATATGGAGACTACTTCTCTCCTGGTTTGTGTGAAGACAACATCGAGATGCGACGACCAAGACTATCGAACATGAGCAAACACCACCCTCACATGTACCAATTCACAGCTTGGTCGAGTTGAACATTATTGGTTAATTTTGCTCCGAGAAAATGAGCGGTGGCGCAGACGAAAATTGAACCCAGACCTATCTATCTCCAAGCGCGTGTCCTACCTGTAGGCACCCACAGTGAGTTTCGTGCCCAGCTGTTTCCGTTTAGTCCTGCATTCCCTGTCCGATATGTCATTATCTTATCGAAAATCCGCTGAATATCTGCAGTACACTGAAAGTAGCCTTGCGTTATTTGTTTTCTGGATTCCAGTTTGATGTATAGTGGAAGACAAACATTAAATAATTTTGGGAATGGAAAAAACGTCGCTAGCGAGTTGTTAAATTGAGTGTCAGTGACTTCACTGCGAACTATTCAGCGTTTACGACTTTCTCATAAGCGCTTTAACAGATAAGCTGCGATCTAACCCACGATAATGGTTTCTTTATATTTGTTAATTCAGAGTACTGAAACTCATGGTACTTATTGGATACTAATTCGTGAAAGGGGCGTCTATGTGATTTTAAAATTTAAGGTTCAAACTGCAAACCACTTGTGATCAAGCGACGTACTAACTTATTAGACCATTCAGCTATTGCAACAACCCCTAAAAAAAGGTTGCGTAACCAGGATCAATGTGACTGCATACCCCACACCGGTAATTGGTTGATATAGATAAGATCTTAATACTCTTATTGACAATTTTGCTATATGTTTGTGTACGTCTATATAACCTAGGCCATATTTTTCTGATTTATAAGAATGGTTAAAGGTATCTTTACATGCCGATTTGCTTTAAATAAATGGAAAAATGATAAAAAAAACTCGTTGCATAAACGGAAAACGCACAAATAGCGCTTCTGTGAAATAAAAAGCAAAGAACGAACGCATTAGATGTATACGTCCATGCGAAGATACCTTGGTATATGTGTGGTGTAACTAAGAAAATGGTACACGGGATTTAGACAGTATATTATATGGGGATTTATATTAAATTCAGCAGATCAATGCAATTAAAACTAAATACATGTTTAATATAGGTAGACAATAATAAATTGTGTCGTGAAAATGTTGTTTTATGATACCAGTGCATACATCAATGCGAATAAATATGCTCCATGAAATTTGAGCTTTCTCCGCGGTCAATAAGTATTTTTAATTATTTTTTAAAGACCAAACTGCTGACTTTTTGACACATTTATTAAGTTTAAAATATAATGTGACGTTTGAGATCGAAAAAAAACCACATCTTCGTCTCGAGAAAGAACCACTGCACATGTACCCGTTCTTCGTTTTACTGGTGTAGACACAAAATAAATGTAACACGCACAAAATACGTAGTAACCTCTTGAATGTTGAATTTTTTGCCAACACAGCAGTATTCAGGCTATCACGTCTTATCGGGGTACACGGAGTGTTGGTGTGTAATAGAAACACAATTCTAAAGAAATTTGTTTGCGGAAATGTATGTATTCAACACAAGAACCTTGTAGTATATTCATGCATAAAGGTTTGAGCCAGGCTAAATTAAGTTTGTGTCAGCAATAAAATTCCTCTATCCATTCAATTGATCTCAAGTCTTAAAGCATAAAAATGCGACAATGAAATGCTATATATCATCAACCATCGATTATTTTAAATCATCAAATTTGAAAAATGGGGTGGTGTTTTGCTAATTTTTAATCATCGTTATCAAACCATTGTACAATTAGTTTGAATCAGACGTTTCTTTCTCTCGTCAGTTTATAAACAATTCATTTGAAATGCTTGTAATTCTGTAGTTAATTCGATATAGAGAATACATATAGGGTTTATCCGTTCATGTTCAAATACGTACTGGTTTAAGTATGAGAATACCAATTTCGGCAAAAAGATATAATAATGAGAAAGTGAACAGCGCTCAACTGTAACAGCCGAGCACATAACTCAGACCACAATCACACGGCACATAACTGAACGAGACAAAGAAACTGGAGCGCTGAACGTCCAAGTTTTAGCTGTCAAAAAGATGAAAATCGCAGTTTCAGCTGTCAAAAAATCGAAAGACCTAATTTCAGCAGCTGTCAAAAAGCTTAAATCTGAACCTAGATAGTAGCTCTGAGAGAAAGTGGCTGCATTGAAAATAACAAATACTAATAATTTATGACATTGTGTTGATTATTTAAGTTTGGAGTATGGGAACTTAAAATTAAACCTAGCACCATTTTCGTGTATTTTATATAGAATACGAAACTAAGGACAGGAGAATCAACCAGCAGAAACAGCAGGGCACGGAAAGCACAAAAAGGACACTATAAAACAAAAAGACACAGACAATAACCAACGCACAACTGAACAACATCCCATCTAAAAGCCTGTCGCCTCAGTCAATCGAACCAAAAGGCCACAGTGAAAGGTAATAAAAGAATGTAAAACCTGAGGCATTATATTAGCAACACAGAAAGGATTCAATGACAAAACATTAAGGGCGCACCAAGACAATGTTACAGAGAAGCTCCAGCATCTGTCGTCTGTAATGGCTTAAGGTTAGGCATACTAGTATTCATAGTATCTGCATATTGTCCAGTCATCGCACAATGCAAACGTCTATCATACAGCATTTTAATCCAATTAACCTCCCTTGTTGATAAACTAAATATAACAATGCGTACAACGTTTAACACAGCGAGGAGTTTGCATATTTAAATATGTATTTCATTTTTGAAAACTATAAAACTCACCAAATACTACTACTACGTCGATGTGCGAGTTTCGTCTCAAATCCTTTATTTTAGAACAGGATATAAATATTTGCATAATACAGATTCGTATTATAACTCCAACGCGATAAACTGCAGTACAAAAACAAACACAATACTGCCTATATTTTTGTTATGGATTAAAATCAAGAACCGTAACATTTACCAATGAAAGCATTCAAACATTTGGCACAACACACACATTTTTCATGCTCCTAAACATTCAGAAACGATAAATATAGCGGAGTTTGTGTTTGTTTTTGTATTGCAATTTATCGCGCTGGAGTTATACCTTTGTATACCCTCAAATACAAATGCATGAGTCATATAGTGTCAGATTGGCGTGATACGCTTGTATATACTCGTACATGTATAGAATGTAGGTCAAATCGGAAAATACAATATCGCTGTCGAATTTAATTTAAGTGTTTAGTTAGAGGTTTAATAAACGAGACGACTCCAAAATGGCGAGTGGAGGTGAAACTCACATTTCGTGCTGTTCATCGTGTATGGACGATGGTAGGAAAACTGCTGCTAGACATTACTGTGTAAATTGTGAGATGTATTTCTGTACCAAATGTGTAAAATATCACAATAAAATGCCGGCATTAAAGGCACACCAAGTGAACGACATCAATTCTCCTGAGTTGACTGATGCGGATGATGACACTAATAACTTACAGAGCGATGTTCTAAGTGATTCTGATCAAGGTTTCAGATGTACGTTACATCAAGGACAGCTGATTGACACATTCTGCAAGGACCATGACCAGGTATGCTGTGGATCATGCGCCGTGGTTAAACACAGGTAATGAAGTTTTTCATGCTGATTTCATGAACTAATGTGTCTCTTGAAACCTATTAATACAATAGAATGTAATAAAGTCGATGTAATACTGATTTACATAAAAGTGTAATAATAATGATAATAATAACGACTTTATTTATTGTGGATTACATTTTTAACAGCATATCAATTTTCAATATGGTGCACTGGAAAGAAAATAACCAACAGACAAAATAATAACAGAACTTATATTATATTTGTATTGTACAATAGTGGACACTGGATTGTTTGTTTGTGTTACACATGTATGTGTCGAGTTGTCCATAAAAATATACGTATATATTAAGTTCATACAGAACGTACGCCGTTTAAACTGGTTTATCTTACACCGACAATATTGTAATACTTACAATACCCACTACCATGTACTTGTAGTAGTATGAAGACTTGATGCAACGATGCATATCTTGTCATTCAACAAGCTACCTTTCATAACACTGTCAGATGTTTATATTATAATTACATTAAAGAAATATCCATTATGGTCCGCCGACGTTAACACTATCCTTTGTTTTCAGCTAAAATAACTATTAAATGTATTGTTCAATTATTTGCATAAGTGCTCTTTATGCATATGTCCTTTCAATATACACTGATAACCTGCAATGTTTATTTTATACATTTGTGTTTATACGCATGGCTAGAGCTAACTGCGGCGAGCTATACTTTCATAGTATAGTACAGTCAGGAAAAAAATCCAGTGACGCAGCGGTCGAGTCCACTTTAACGGTGTAAAACCAATTATAAAGGCTTATACTGAACAAAAAACTATAATTTCAATGCTAAATTAACATACTAACTTCGCTCTACCTGTTTAGACAATAGTTGTGATTGTTTGCGTACACGTAAAATGCAACGTCACTGCCACAATATCATAACTGGACTATATGTATACAAATTAAACTGAATGACTACGTCCTGGTATTTGTACTGGTCATCGGTGTACATGTACATATGTACAGTAAACTCCCTCAAAATCGGACTCCCTCAAAACCGGAACCCCCATAAAATCAAACGATTTCCTAGGTCCCTACTACTACACTTTTCGGAAATTACTGATACTTTCTATGTTTTAGGTTATGTTCAACTGTATCGATTGCTGTCGCTACCAAGGATTTTACAACCAGCACTGAGCGGAATAAATGCAAAGAAACACTTGGTATAAATAGTTTTAAGTTGAATAAAGAGAAAGAGAAACGAATAGGAAACATTGAAAGTATTGGTAAACAGAAACTGAAACTGATTGAAACTGTCGACAAGTATGAAGAGAAAATCATTGCGAAAATTAGGGAGCTGGCCAATAACTCGAGGAAGGAAATACGTTCTAAATATGAGGAACACAAGACAGCCCTTGATATGGACATTGAAACATTAGATATTGCAGTAGCAACAAACACAGAATATACGGTCCAGCTAGAGAAAAGAGATGAAGAGCTACAGTTTATATATGTGAAGACGAATAAGACGGTAACCAAAGACGAGGGAATGCTTCTTCAATCAATGATGACCGACTATATGGAGCTAGAAATTAGATACTGCTTTAACGAGACTTTGGAGTGCCATGTTGTTAATATGAAATCATTTGGTGTTTTGAATGAAGACTGTCACCACAGTGGTGTAAAAGAGTACAAAGCAACATTTCAAAGAAATATCAATGTAAAGCAGAGTGACGAATCAAAGAGTACACATGTACGTGACATCTGTCTGATGGCATCAGGTGAAGTGCTAGTGACAGATCAAAAACTCAAACGATTCAATTCAGACTTTCAATTTAAAGATGAGATTAAGTTATCCGGTGACCCTATTGCAGTTTGTAAAATTGATGAACATGAAATAGCTGTGAGATTAGTCTGCTCCAAAGTCGTACAGTTCGTATCCGTCGGTCATACAATGCAACTGACGTCTTCATTCTCACTTGATGAAAATGGATATGGAATGACGTATGATTCCGGTACCGGGGAAATATTGGCGTGTGAAGAATATAAAGTTAGCGTCTACAGTAAAACTGGAGATAAACTGAGGACGTATGATAAGGACACAAATGGTGAGCCGATGTTCTCGAAATGTATGCAGATTGCACTGAGTATGGACAAACACGTTATCTACATCACGGACTGGGACAAAGGTTTGATTGTTTTAGAAAAAAGTGGATCATTAAAAATGAAAGTCTCTCTGAAAGGTATCAATAAAACATACCCAGTATGTCTATTACCTGGCGATATAATCCTGACTGGAGGTTATAAATCAGGTACAATTGCTCAGGTAGATAAAGATGGAAAGCAGGTTGGAAACCTCATTGCCTCTAAAAATGGACGAAAAAATACATGTTGTGCTGTGTATGACCGTTGGCGTTCCAGACTGATTATTGGGGGATATCCTAGTGTGATGTCTGTGTACACGCTGTCTGCCAAATAGACATGAGGTGGTATGAAGATACTCGTCTGGTGATTTTGTTATAATATTTTTGACTTTCCTTAAGGTGCAATGAATGTGTATGTGCATTACTATTTGATAATCATGGCACGGTGTAAGTGTAATATTCCAATACTGTGAGATTCCAACTTGACACATCTGAATTAGTTGTGTATCCGTATGGGGGCTTTAGTACAGATGGTTAGTAGAATATTTGTTGTAGTAACACTGACTTATGAAAGAACGGACGTCTAAAAGGATGGCGCATGGTCAGACATAAACAATTATACGTCAATAATTGACAACAAGTGTCAAAGATAGGAAGAAATAATCAAGCAAAGCTCAACCATTTAGTTATAATTTGTTGTCCTGTACAATAAAACAGTTAACGCACAAATGAATATGTGAATGTAGGAAATAATAAGTTCCGATCAGTCCGATTGATGTCATTGTGTTGTGATAAAATGTCACTTTCATACATTTCTTTTTTGTGTGGACGCATTATAAGATATGGGTGAACTATTCATTCAAGGGGGGACAAATTCATTTTGATTATTATATCAAATTCTTGTTTTCTTTCTCCCTTTGTCATGCTATACTGATAACTTACCCGACCGATTCATTATCGTGATGAGAACTGATATAAATACTTTCAAGCCTTGGGATGAGTTAAGATTATTCTGATATTTAGCGGGTGAAACATTTGGATTATGGTATGTTTTAATTCAACGTACAACTGCAATGCATCGAAAATAGTGGTGGAAAAGCTACACTTATAGTTCCACTTTATTTGTTTTGAAATCATGCAAGTTTGAGCCATTTCATAGAACCAAAGTCTAAAACTATGTTTGCCATTCAGAATAAATCGCTATTAAGACACCGACTGCTTGGCTGAAATTAAATGTCTTATATCTGCATTAATTAGTTGATAACAACAATTCTACATTTGAATTCATGAAAATGTACATGTAGGCCTACCTATATGTGTGTAGTTCGTGGATGAAGTCGACATATAATATACACTTGATGATTATATATATATATATGTTGGTCATATGTTTATATCAGCGATTGTGACACTGTTGCATAGGGGTAGCCTTAAATAAGATTTTGATAATTGTACTTTTTTTCATCGCAAACATATCATGAAACCAATTGATCTTCAGCGAACTCGTACAAGCTTGATATATGATACGATGGTCACGCTAAATGATTTAGAACATTTTATGCTACATTAATTTCCTACACTCAAGTACTGACAATGCACTTTTGTATGTTTGTAGTTATATGATTGACTCACTTGAATATTTGCTTTATATAAAGTTACGTATAGTTGTACATAATTTTATGTTAAATCATAAAATACGTATGCTTATACATACCTATTATTTTGTCATACATACTTTATGAATATCTCTGTGCTGTAAACTGCAATACAGGACGTTCTTTATTTTCTACATATGCTGTACAGATATTAGACATTAATAAATAATATTACAATACATTTTTGTATAATAATGTGTTTGTTTGTTTTCATTGTGTCATAAACTGTTTCTTAGCCCATTTTTTAACATTTATATTCAGTGAACAGTTGACAAAACGAATAGTTAGCACATATGGTAAGATTCGAGCCTATCGGGTGCTATATCGCACATAAAGTGTAGTACGAATACATTATCTAGACTACTCCGGCTATCACACCCCCAATTGCACAAATAACCAGTATCAATCTGACTACCTCACATCACACCTGTAATATGTTGACCTATCATGGATAACAATACTGACTGAACTCACACTAGTTAGGTTATACTAGGTGTCTGTATAACTTCCTAGCATCCGAGTTCCCGGTTTTAAAAATTCAATATTAACGTTACCTCAAGAATCAACTGGTAAAATGTCCCTCATAGGAATAGGTGTTAACATTGTATAACATGAACTGAGCAACAAGGACAGATACACTGTTGATGAGCTGTTGCTCTGTTCTGGAGATATGTCAAAGGTTAATTCTGGATATACATGGATAGTCATGATAGACGTTGTCCCAGATGTGTATGTTCCATATAAGTGTGCACATATCATTATTCACAAACAAAGATAAGTTTAACACTTTTACACGGGTTGAAACCAATGTTCATTTCATGTTAGGTCTACAGTGTCCAATGATCAAAAAGGGGTTTGCATATTCGAATACGTTTCCCTTTGCGGATGCCACGTTAACGTAAGAATGCAATAACTAACATTGATTCCTTGGATATTATCAGGTTGAGCAACCGCTTATACTCTATACCACAGCATCTTTCTTTGCTTTAAAGTCACCAATAGGGTGTGTCAGATTGCTCATCAAGTGATTCTTAAATTCCAGTTATGAATATTTTGGATTGGAGTCAAACGTTGTCATATAGCACACCAAGTGATTGTTATTTTCCATTTTAAAACATAAATTGTTTGGATTAATAATTTATGTAAAACGAATGCGAGGGACATCGCAGATGTTTCATCGAATTCATAAAACGAAGGAAAATCAATCAAATTCATACAGGATTTTTGAAAAATAAATAATACCCCGTCCCTTTTAATTCACGACAAGTGTTTGTAAAGAGATAATGTACACCAATCCTGAAGCTATGCTGTACAAACCTACACCATAAAGTCTAGGCGTTTTGGTCTCCCTCCATTGAACCATCTGATTATGTACTGGTATGTCAACCATATACATCATTCACACATTGATGAAAACGTGTACTAATAATAACTGAACGTGACAGTTAGTGTGTTTTGGAGTTATCCTGTTCGTTTTATATTAACGAAATCATAAATTTGTGAATGTGTACGGACATTCCTGACAATGGATCTACAATATATCCTGATCTTAATAGCATTGACACGTGGGTACCTTTTATATACACTGTACATTTTTGTATATATATACACATTATCTGGTAAACATTCATCGTTATTTATAGATTTAATTAATTACCTGATTGATTGATAGATTACATTTCATGATTGTTGATTTGCCTATTGATTGATTAATTGATTTGATTGATTGATTGATTGGTTGTATACCGGTACTTGTAGAGTAATCTTAATATATTGCGTAAATGAATTATATGTAATAAATTGAACGAGCGGTCGGACGGACTGATGGACGAATGGACAAGAATGTGAGTCGTATGAATATTCCATTAAAAGACCATTTCTATTATTAAAGGTGCTGCCTCACAGATGGGCTCAAATTTTTATATGACGTAACTTTCCTACCTAACCTCATGTTGACCGAAGTAAAGTACAATGAAGTTCTAGTATACAGTGCAGGATAATATGCACTGTAGTAATTGCACTCATTCCTTTGAAAATTAAGACACACCCCATCAATTATCATCGGATTTAGCCACACCGCCTTAGTTAACAGCAATGTAAATTGCCGTAGCCATGATATAAATACCCTATAGAATTTTGGATGTAAAAATGCTACATAACTACACAATTCCGATGTTTCGCAAGTTATTTTAAATGTCAGTGTGGTTGTTTCTGGCATATACAGGCAACTACACCAAAATTACGCGAATACTTATTTTATATTTTATTTTCGCTATACACAAATACGTGAGGCAACACCTGAACACTATTTGTATTGCATTTGTTGTAATCATCCATAAATATACATGTAAACTGATTCATGTTATGAAACATAACTTTCAACCATGAAACATGAAAAATTCATGAATGATGATTGTTTATTTCACTTAACATCGAGGAATAAGTAATATAATAACCTTGTGATACGCATGGCGCACGACGCATTTCCACGCCTAAAATATTACATTTTACCCTATTCGACTTGATAGTTGTTGTACTACTAAGTACTTCAATTTTTTCTCAACCCGTTGAGTGAAGATGTGATCACTTCAAAGTCATTGTGTTTCTTATTCGGTAAGAAATAAGAGTCTGAAAGCAGTAACGCACAAGTTTGTTCAATTTTTGTTTGTATGTTCGGGTTTAACGAATTTTTAAAATATTTTTTTCAGTTCCACCTAACATGTTTTTCTGGACTGTATTTTAACAAATAACAAATACTAACTTGCAGCTTCTAGGAATCAAACCAGGATCGTCGTATTACAAAATTAATCCAGCGCACTTACCACTGGAACCTGGCTTTCGTAATTATACCAAAGAGGCAGAAAAATATGGGTCCTACCTGTACACAATTCAGCTACATAGTTAATGAGTCTTTTTTGCAGCTGTTGTTGTTGGTATCAGTCCTCAGTGTTACGATCAACGAGTGGAGTCGATTGAGTGTGATGGAAGGCTACAGGATATTCTCGACGAAAATTTAGCTACCTTTGATAAAATATTTAACTTAACCACCATGGTCAGTGCTGAAGATATACAGCTTCTCAATGAGCAGACATCGATAATATTGTGCGAGTAAGTACGCGTGTATACATCGCTCTCCAAAACTTCCTTCACACTCATAAAATTCCAAGAAATTATTTTCTTATATTTACAAACACCAGCGTATGATTTAAAAGTTTTATTGAAAATAAATAATGACATGGTGTCAATGAAAATGATAAAATGCAATTATTTGCAAATATCTTGAAATAAACTGGTGCAGGCAATTAAAGTAAGTCGTTCGTGTTTATGAGTGTGAAGGAACTTTTAGAGGACAGAGTGCACTGAACAAATCTTATAATCCAACTCTTAAGACAATGTTGTTTCTTTGCAATTATATTTACAGCTACCCATTCCTTTGGCCGACGGGATAGCTAACATAAGGCCCCGGTTCTGTACAGTATAAGAAGTGCTATAAATTGCTAGTTCTGTTTGAAAGTGAACCTGGTCAAAATGACGACATTTTGAATTGCTTCCCTTTGATTGACTATTTATGGTTGATAGTTACAGCCGCCCCTGGATCGTTACAACTGGCCCTGGACCATTTAAGTTGTGTGTTCAATCCAAAGTCGCGTCATACGTAACGTTCTAAATTGTACTGGTATAGGTTCATTGCGGGTCCAGTGCACAAGCTTACTTTCAGGGCTGCTTGGCAAATCTGGTTAATATGACCTGATAATGATCATAATACATATCACGTCTGTTTTACTTTATTTGATCCTTCATTCCAATGACATGTAGCATATTCTCCAACAGCATAAGATCAGTACAGTTTCATATCCGGTCAGACAATTGATCCCTCGATTTTATTCATCATAGTTTATATATAGACCGACAATGCCCAGGAGGTTTGGTATCCCACTTACGAAAGTTTACAGTGGTGCAAATAGTTGAACTGGTCTGAAATTCATGCTGTGTGTGGACTTCAATACTTACCTATTTATTGTTGGCACTTTATTATTTCTTTCAGTTCTGCGAATTATGCCTCAGTCCAGTGTATCCTCGATAGTGCTGCCGACTGTTTTTCGGAGCTAAAAATTGACCAACAGATACTTGAAACTTACTTTGCTTTATCTTTGGTTCTCAACCATGCTGACCGAAGTACGACATCATCAGTATGTGGTGAGCTGATTAATACAGTCATATCCTTTGAACATACAATACATGTAATTTATTAGAACAGAATAAGAACATACTTCGAACATATTTTTACCACAATTACTGCTGAAAACAAAGGGACCATGCACGCGTGAGGACCAGCTCCATGTAGTTCAAGAACAATTGATAATTTATTTCAACATTTTGTCGGATTAAAAAACTTGTATGCAATACATATTTGTTGAGTCATACAACAATTTATATATACATGCATGCTTTTTTATTTGACTTGTTTTTGGTAGCGTAGCTGGCTAGGATCATTAAACCCAACCCATAGGACAGCGATGTTTTTTTCAAGTGTTAAGAGCCTTATGCTTTGACCATGGAGTTCCTTGATACTTCAACAAAAAATCTAAATTATTACGAGGTTATTTACCTAAAGTGGGATTCGAATCCGTAGTGTATGACACCAACCCCTAGCAATGCTAGGTACGGACACATTATACTACTCGGCTATCTCAACAAACCCAATAGGTCACACAAATAATCGGTATCATTGTGACAAATCACAATAGTAACAGCTTGATATATATATATAACAACACTTACCATATGTCCAGGGAGACTTTTTTCGACCGCTACTTGGCAGGAATGATAAAATAAGTAGTTGTACACGATATGCACTTTTATGTAGTGTGTGTGTACGGAATACGGTAAGGGCCATCGTGGTTACACATTAAAATCCAGAGGGCGACAATGCGATGGTGCGATGGCGACGGTGCGATGATGCGATGGCGACAATGCGATTGTGCGATGGCTACAATGCGACAACGCGACAGTACGATGGCGACAATGCGATAATACGATGACGACAATGCGACAACGCGATAGCGTGGTGGCGACAATGCGATATGACTATCGTACCGTTGCCATCGCACGATCGCATTTTCGCCATCGTACCATTGCGTCATCGCACTGTCGTCATCGCATTATCGCGCTGTCGCCATCGCACTGTCGTACTGTCACCATTGCACCATCGCACGATGGCGAAAATGCGACAGCTCGTCGGCGACAATGCGACAACACGATGGCGAAAATGCAACAATGCGACAGTGCGACAATACGATGGCGACTGCGCGACAGCGCGACAGCACGATGGCGACAATGCGAAAATACGATGACGACAGTACGACAGCGCGATAGTCCTATCGCACTGTCGCCATCGTACTATCGCGTTGTCGCATTGTCGTCATCGTATTATCGCATTGTCGCCATCGTACTGTCGCGTTGTCGCCATCGAACCATCGCATTATCGCCATCGCACCATCGCACCGTCGCCATCGCACCATCGCATTGTCGCCTTCTGGATTTTAATGTGTAACCACGATGGCCCTAACGGTATTCCGGTAGTGTGAACATACCATGTGCTACGAGACGTAAGTTTTGGCTTCTAACGCAATTAAAACATATGTCAACAAAAAGTTAAAAACAACTGTATTTTATTCTTTCACCGATTTTAACGACACTTCCTCGACGCTCGTTTTCGGGGACAACTGTGACATTTTGCACAAAAGTATTGCGTTCCAAGCCAGAAATTACGTCACTTACCACGTGGTTTGTCCACACTGAGTATGCTTTTAAACAACGAGTCCATCTGGTTATCTAGCTATGGAACCGGATGTGCGAGTATGATCCGACGGTGATTACGACGGCCAACTAAACCTCATGATGACATTTATAAATGCATGCATTTCTCTTATCAAACTATGTTTGTATGCTACAGCTCACCACAGAGCACAATATTGTGTGTACCGCGAAGAAGAGTTCAATGAATGTTATACAACAATAGCTGACAACACCGGGATAGCAGATCCACTTAGCACAGATGTATGCGCGTAAGTACATGTGTCCTTCACTCTTATACAACATTTCCTGACAACACCAGGATAGCAGATCCACTTAGTACAGATGTATGCGCGTAAGTACATGTGTCCTTCACTCTTATACAACAATAGCTGACAACACCAGGATAGCAGATCCACTTTGTACAGATGTATGCGCGTACGTACATGTGTCCTTCACTCTTATACAACAATAGCTGAGAACACCAGGATAGCAGATCCACGTAGCACAGATGTATGCGCGTAAGTACATGTGTCCTTCACTCTTAAACAACAATAGCTGACAACACCGAAATAGCAGATCCACTTTGTACAGATGTATGCGCAAAAGTACATGTGTCCTTCACTCTTAAACAACAATAGCTGACAACACAGGGATAGCAGAGCCACTAAGTACAGATGTATGCGCGTAAGTACGTGTTGCCTTCACTTTAATACCACCGATACGTTATCACCGGCCTCAAATTGCACCAAGTTTTAGTCTATGGCCACCTGTCACACATATATCATCTCAAAGTAGTATATTTAAGCTTCAAAATAATGTTATAAAGGGGGGGGGGGGTCATGTATCTTCTTCTTAGAAAGATTTTGCTCATCAAAGAAAGAGAACATATTTTCGCCATCGCGCGGATTGTTTTCTGACCGGCCTTAACACCTACTTTCACTTTCATATTTATGTCCAAATGTAAAAAAATCAAGATTAAACAGTTTCACTACATCAAATACATGTTCAAAATGACTTTAAACTTAAGTTCATGATTTAAAAGCAGAATTGTCAATGTACACCACCAAATCCAGTCAATCCAATGTTTCTTTCAAGACTATTTGAGTATATAGCCATTTGGGCCGCTTATGTAATAAGTGGTTCCTTACCTTCCATTTATTATTGGAAGTCGAACTTGGCCTAGGACATAATAATATTAGGTGACTCGCTACATTATATAAATAGGCTATAACAAGAAACCTTAGAAACTCATGAACATTCAAAGAGCTTGCCGAAGATAAATCAGATTTCGAGTTAATATTGTCAAACTACACTGAGCGGCTTTGAAAACGCAACCCTAATGAAAATCAAGATAACTTTTTTATTTATTGATATTTCTCAACGAAATGTTGTGTGCGTGTTATTGGCTACCCATGGATTGTAACTCGATGTTATTTTTCTATAAATTAACTACAATGGTGTATTGAACCATGAAACGGAAACAAACGAAAAATGTACGAGGAACTGATGGGTTGATGCTAATTATATTTATTTACGGTCAATTGAAATAGTCAATCCATCGACACAAAATAAGACTGTTTACTACTCCGCAGCGTAGTGGTCTTTAAGTTTTAAAAACGCTTAATACATGACTGTAGCAATGTTTCGTGTTTACCGAAAATTCTAACACGATTTGCGGATAAATCCATTAAATATAGAGCAGACCTGACCATGTTTTATTACCCCCATGAAACATGGTATCAAATTGGCTGTTACTTTTTACGCCCCGTATCACGTACATATTTATGAATGAATGAACGTAAAATTTATAGTAAATCTTCAACGAAGCGCGATGACAAGTCAAGATGCACGGGTATCCAGTGTTACAGCTATGACGCATCTATTTTTAGAAACTCCAATATAATCTCGAAACTAAGTTTCATAAAAACTTCTGATAATCAATTCATTTATATTTTTCATTTCATTAAATAGCTACCCTATACTCGTGTTATTAAAATTGTTTCAATGTTTAAAATGTGTTATTTCCTTCAGACAATTACGAAGGTCGTTTTCATTAACGAGGGAGGTAATTGTACCAGCTAATAAGCCACTCAATTTCAGCGTGGAATTATGTTAAATGTCAAATGGGTGAAAATGGAATGCGCGCAGTTAAATAGTGCGGTATATTATCGTATTTAGAATCGAAATAAAAACTCTGTTCTTGTATTTTGTTGGTGAATAAAACACGGGCACTCGTTCGGATGCGAAAAATTAAATCACTCGTGCTACGCACTCGTGATTTAATTTTTCCGCACCCGAACTCCTGCCCATGTTTTATTCACCGACAAAATACGCGAACAGATTTTTATTTCTTAAATACTACGAATTTTACAGTCAATGGGTAGTAATTCTGGCTACAGATAGAGTAAATAAAATTCAACATTTCTAAATCCAAATTGAGTTTTATATTTATCTTTGTTTTGCTTTATTTCTGTCTCCATGATAAGCACGGACACTTGTTCACGAATTTTATCAGAAAAGTAAGTATACATCAGCATTAACAATCTAAAATGAGGCTGTAGGATGCACGGCATCAAATTTGCTTGTGCTTATGTCCTCATTGTTTAATTGTGGTTGTAAAGGATCTGACCAGATTGTAATGTAATGCATTTAATTGTCATGCCACATCTCTAAGGTACAAATGTTAAAAATTTCAGCAAAATTAAACGCATAATGGCCAAGCTATGAGTAAATACATACATGCATACATTGAAGCTATACAAGTGTAAATGTTGCGTTTTCGAAGCCGCTCAGTGTATATATAATCTAAATAAAATCAAACAGAACAGTTTTGATAAGTATTACGCAATAAAAATAGAAAATGCTAAACAAAATGACGGTTGACTTTTCAAAAACAATATTACATTACAACATTAGGTGGTTGGGGTAAAATATAAAACTATTGCTATTTATGCCAAATGACTTTTGAGGAGTCAGGTTCGATTCGTAATGTTTGTTTATCAGTGGAGGAACTTGCACGATAGGACAATTTTACTGTGAAACGCCCGATCGAGCAATAGAAACGCCCACTTTTGAAAACGTAACCTGTGCATTATGATATTTGACGAAGTGATAATCTAAATACATGGTTCATATCACAAAGGGTATATCTAAAATTATAGGTTCAAATTTCCTTTGAATTGTCTAGATTCTGAGATATTTACGATATTAACGTAGCCAACTACCATTTTGATCAGTCTAAATTCATTGCCTCCACTTGCCCGTTCTGGGAACTTTCTACTATTCAAAATGTACGGGGAAGTGAACATAAAACACTTACTATCTCAGAATCTAGACAACAGTGATAAAAACTTAATCATTGGTAGAAGTAAGAAGCTTAAGGTTAAGAGTAGTTTTGTACACAACCCGCGTCAGGCCGTGGCGATTTCGTGTGGTTCAAAACGGCGACCCTTGATACTTGCATGCTTGGGAAGGATGTAATTCATATCGGTGTAGTTTAGCAATATGATTATAATCTGACGTTTCGGATCTATTTTCTAGGCTGGTGATACGTCGTTTATTGAACCAAGCCTTTATGTGCTCGTTCTTTGTCCACATCATTCGTGTCGATATCTAGTTCATGTTTTTAGAAACTCATTATCAAATGTTTACAATCACATTGAGACTTCTCAGTTATGCCGTAGTCTAGGTTGTTGCGCCTACTTCTCGCCTTTAAAACGACGGATTTGTACGCCAGAACTTTCAATTTCATATCGTTAGCCCCTGTCGTACGTTCCACTTCATCTATACGTTTGTTTATGTTTGTAATATTCTTGCTCATCTGTTGAATTTCCGATAGACATAAAGTCTGTTGTTTTTCTACATTCGAGAACATGTCATTGTTTTCAACTATTGATTGAAACATTCTAACGAGTTTATCATATGTAGTCTATTAAAGCTACTATTACTATTACTAACTGTACTTCGTCGCTTGCGTTTTTGCATGAGGCGGCAACTCTCCACCCACCATATCTGCTTGTATTCTCAAAGCGGTTCTGAATTGAGACGTTTACAGTTTCATTGTCACTTTCACTGTTTCCGATTTATACCACACATCTCTATCACTTCACAGTTCGCCATTATCACTTTCAAGTCCGATATTACTCTTTATTTTACTATTTATTTACCACCAAGAAAATTTCAAATATTTACTGTACCGGAAACGGAAACTAAAAAAATCCTTACTATGGGGGCAGTAAATCCAGAATTAACAGAATGGTCTGGCCGACCAACACCTTTTACTAAAACGTCAGTAGATGTTCAGTTAATCACACACTTGAAAAGAAATGCACACTTTTTTAAGTCTATATATCATAAATCAAGAAAAAAACACCAAAACAACCACAAAACAACACATTGAGGCACCAAGTAATCGTTTTTTGGGTCGCGAAAAAGACGCCAAATTCCATATCTTCAGCTCAGAATAAAAATGGCTAATCTGATTGGTAACCATCAACAGCATACTTGTTTGGCTTCCTTAATACATGCCTAACTCACAATTGGATCCAAAATAATAGGGTTTCCAATCCGTTTTTCGAATGTAAACCTATCAGAGAAAAAGCCGTATTTTCCGGTCCCAGAGCTAGAAAACCTAGTTTCGCCGTTTTTCACCAGTTCTCATTCAAATCACTACAAAGGTCATGACCCTTGCATATAATTTATTGCAAACATGTAGTTATACAAGATTTTAACACAAAACTCACTTGGATTATTCTTACTAATGATAAAATGGCTCAGAAACACAGCATTTTGCTTTTATTTACAATTTTGATGGCCAATTCGAATATTTCGCTGGTCTGGGTTTACTGACTCAAAGTGATTCGAGAACAAAACATTTACTGCACACATCCTTTCACCGATGCCAGAGACAATAATGTTTGACGGTGGAAACAAATAAAAACACGAAAACACTAGAACATTAACTACCGGTACTTCATTTTTCTAGCAGCCATGTTTGTACATCGTTATGATCACGGAACCAAGTTAGGATTATCTGAGGTATAGAGTTTATGAAAGTATTGATATCATATATAACTCGTGTATTTAGGTGAGTCATTTGTTTACATACCGTTGCACATGTATACATAAATATTGTGATTTCTTTTATTAATTACGTAAATTAGCAAATCGTAAATTATGTAATTGCTAGTATGTTACTATGTGGCTTAGTGGATGCATGCAAGTCACATACCTACATAAACGAAATGCAAATAATTGTTTATGCTTACATTTCAGATCTGCAAATAATTTAAACAGTCTCACGTGTGTGATAGATAAATACAATGATTGCAGAGAATTTCTGAGTTTGACAGTCTTGAATACAAATCTGAAACAGGACATTTCTAGACACAGATGGCATACGTTTACATCAGGCTATGAGCTTTGCGGTAAGTCATTGTTAGCTGAAACAAATTCACATCAGGCTATGAGCTTTGCGACAAGTCATTGTTAGCTGAAACACGGTTACATCAGGCTATGAGCTTTACGGTAAGGCATTGTTAGCTGAAACACGGTTACATTAGGCTATGTGCTTAACGGTAAGGCATTGTTAACTGAAACACGGTTAAATCAGGATATGAGCTTTACGGTAAGGCATTGTTAGCTGAAACACGGTTACATCAGGATATGAGCTTTACGGTAAGGCATTGTTAGCTGAAATATGGTTACATCAGGCTAGGAGTTTTACGGTGAGGCATTGTTAGCTGAAACACGGTTACATCAGGATATGAGCTTTACGGTAAGGCATTGTTAGCTGAAACACGGTTACATCAGGATATGAGCTTTACGGTAAGGCATTGTTAGCTAAAATATGGTTACATTAGGCTATGTGCTTAACGGTAAGGCATTGTTAACTGAAACACGGTTACATCAGGATATGAGCTTTACGTTAAGGCATTGTTAGCTGAAACACGGTTACATCAAGATATGAGCTTTACGGTAAGGCATTGTCAGCGGAAACACGGTTACATTAGGCTATGAGCTTTACGTTAAGGCATTGTTAGCTGAAACACGGTTACATCAGGCTATGAGTGTTACGGTAAGGCATTGTTAGCTGAAACATATTTACATCAGGCTATGGGCGTTACGGTAAGGCATTGTTAGCTGAAACATATTTACATCAGGCTATGGGCGTAACGGTAAGGCATTGTTAGCTGAAACACGGTTACATCAGGCTATGAGCTTTACGTTAAGGCATTGTTAGCTGAAAAACGGTTGCATCAGGCTATGAGCTTTACGGTAAGACATTGTAAGCTGAATCATGTTTACATCAGGCTATGAGCTTTACGGTAAGTCACTGTTAGCTGAAACACGTTTACATTAGGCTATGAGCTTTACGAGCAGTTACTGTCAGCTGAAACACGTTTACATCGGGCTATGAGCTTTTGGTAAGTCAGTGTTGGCTGAAACATGTTTACATCGGGCTATGAGCTGTACGTTAAGTCACTGTTAGCAGAAACACGTTTACATCAGGCTATGAGCTTTACGGTAAGTCTGTGTTAGCTGAAACATGTTTGCATCAGTCTGTGGGCTTTGTGGTTCGTTATTGTTAGCTGAAACACGCTTTTATCAGGTTATGAGCGTTCCTGTAACTTGGAGCTTTGTGGTGAGTCATTTTTAGCTGAAACACGTTTTTATCAGGTTATAAGCTGTCCTGTTACTTGGAGCTTTGCGGTAGGTCATTGTCAGCTGAAACATGTTTTTATTAGGTTATGAGCTTTGTGGTAAGTCATTGTCGGCTGAAACACGTTTCTATCAGGTTAAGAGCTTTGCAGTAAGTCATTGTTAGCTGAAACATGGTTACATCTGACTATGCGATTTGTTTGTTATAGGTCGGTGCTAACAATGACAATATAGTAAGAACAACTACCAGGAGCATAATACAATGTATTCTCGTTTATTTCATTGGACAATTTCAGAATGTTACGAAGGACAAGCTTGTTATGCTCGAATACAACAACAAATCACAAACGGAGCTGTGTCCTCTTCCTCTGTCAGGAAAATATACAAGAACGCAGTTAGCAAAGTGAACGTTTTGTGTAGGTAAGTAATAATGTTAACAGCATCATGAAACGGGTGTAATAAAATAGCTGTTAAGTCGCAAATAGTTAAAATGAATTAAATGAGTAGTCTACAATAGTATGTACAACTTTATTTGTACATTAATGGTGCTGGATTGGACTCATTTCAAAAATAAAAGGAAGAATGGGAGAGATGGATAACACAGTCGTGGGAACATGTTTGTAAGTGCTGAACACAAGGAGGCATGGTACATCATTAACATATCGTATCAAAAGACAATCCAAAGCTGCACAGAAACGGCGTCAGTGCCTAGCGATCCACGCAATGATCAGACATAGAACAAACCAGTAATATACCCGAGAAATGGATATTTCAAGCAAGCCTTTACACTCACACCACAATGAATGACACACTGAACTTTGAATTCGTGAATAATTAAGCATAAAGGGAGGTAATTATGAATGATAACTACACTGAACTGAATCATGAATATTTCAGTTACGCTACTACACTTACATGCTCTCTGAGAGCTAAGGGTAGAGAATGTGAGCCGATCTTGGAAGATTACGAGACATCTTTGATACATATGAACCAATACAAGGCGTCCACAGGTATAATATGCGATGATGTCAAAACTGCTGGTAAGTGAACTACGATATCATATGTAAGATCAAACGGTCACTCGTTATCGTGTCCAACACCTTTGCCAGCTTCCACTGCTTCGCCTTGATTATACATACGTACGTTACGAAAGGCAACTTCTTATAACACCATAATATATTATATCATCTAAAGTCTAAGTGACCACTGATGAGCTTTAAGGATGAATAGTTGTCATCAATGTATTTTTATCCTCAATGAACGCTCAGGTTGAATTCATCCAAACTACATAAGAGTAATCCTTAGATCATCCTTTTCCCAAGTTTCAATTGATGTAACTTAAAGAGCAAACTAGTGAAAAGGTACCTGTCACTGATGGTCTCCATTTACAAATGACATTGTTATCGGATGCTTTATTAGTTTTATTTGTGATATTTCATGTATTCGTCTCGATATCTAATTGGCAGAGTGTCTGTTTCAAATGCGAGTAAAGGGTACAATTCCTGACCACGGCATATCATCGCACTCTCTTGACGCTAAGCATAGTTAGTTAGTTAGTAAGTTAGTTAGTCAATTAGTTCTTTCTTTCGTTCGTTCGTTCATTCGTTAGGGTAACGGCTGGTATGTCCAGTGTGAGAATAATGTGAATGAGTAGTTTCCATATGACTATATAGTCCGTGCATGATAATGTGGCAGTCACGTGACACAATGTGGACAATGTCAATTGATTGAATTAGGTAAACCATGGTTAAGGTTTGTGTTTATAAATCATTCTAACCATCCACCAATTCAAACATACTTCATAGCCCAGTGGTTTAGTGCGTAGATACTTCCTGACGAGTTCGATATTTTTGGCCGCGAGTTCGAAACCTTGTCAAGTTATATGTATTTTTTTAATTTCTTTTTCTCATCTTTATAAATTTAAAAGCTAAGAGTTTTACAGAAAAATGGCTTAGATAATCAGTTCTATCCAATAGTGATACAAACCTGTAATTAAAGTTATTAAGTCTGTTATTAAAGAGTGTATAGCCTAAATATACATGTACACAATCAACGTGCTGTGCACATGTATTATAATTAAAGCACAAAAATTTTGATTGCTAGTACGTAGGTAGTGTAACTACAGATACATTATCTGAGTGTGAATGTAACTCAGACCATGATACAGCAGATGAAGTGTTGTAGAATTATTTTGTATTGTAATGATTGTGTGTTCTCGTCATAAAAGTTTAATTGAATTAAAAATAATTTTATCATGACCATAACAAAACAAGAAAAATATATAATTAACAAATTATAAACTCTCTCGAAAAGAATATGAAAATAACATTAAAAATATTGTGATGAATTCAAAAAACACTAAAGACTTCTTTGATGGGTTGAACTTGAATCGCTCAGTTACAATTCCTGTGCGATAACATCTGAGCTATTACAGCATACATAACTACTTGCAATTATTTAGTGCTTATATTACATTGTAATTAGTCAAGCATGACGATAAGACCAAGCAATTTAACTGCCTGGATAACTGTCTATGTTAAATGTTAAATTTCGTCGTTGAATGGATGGTAAAGGATTAGCTGCACAAGGCAGTCATACTGGTCTGAAAGGTAAACAAACACTAGTCCATATTAAGTCTGTATTTAAACAGTTTCCACTTACATAGTATTTTATGAAACGGACAAACAACAAACAATTACATTCTTTTAAAGTTATCTGTAATCCTTATCATGTATTACCTGTCGTGAAATAGACTCGACTGCCACATTATCTAGCACGAACTATAGTACTGTTAACAAGCGGGACTAACAACAATATATTTAAAAAAACTTATTATTTGTATGTTGACAGAATTCAGAGAGAATACGGACTGTATAATTGACCAGTTGACGAATACTTTCCACCCCTGTCTTGCTGACAGCAGACTTCTAAGTGATGAGATTAGTTCATGCAGGTAGGAAAGATGGGGCAAATATGCAATATCTTATAATGTATAAGAATAATAAACATATTGCATGTACATGTGTATATGTACATTGTACTGCTATCAACATGCAGTTACCAAGAACTAAATGAACGTAACGCATGCTTTTAAATGAAGTGTTTTCATTAATCAGTTATCATAATTTATAACACATGTAGCATATAAATTAGCATCTATTGGTATCATTTATAAGATAAACAAGAAATATCTTTAAAAAAGATATACAGCGTTGAGTTAAATCATGACATACTGCAAATGTTATATGTATATTTTTTTCAATACATTTGCGAAAGATGTCAACTAGTTTTAGACATGAAAAAGTGAATCTGCCACTTACAAATATATCGAAGCAGACACATTTCTTAGAGACATTTATCCACCATGACGAAGAAATCTCCAGCACAAATGTGATTTGTTTCCCCCACAATATGTTGGAAACGGAAGTATGAGAAAGAAAACTAATTGAAACTATTGTTTATTGTATTCTGACTGCAACAACACACGTAAGGTGTTTATATAATTTAAAAACGGGTTGGATCATTGAAAATGGAGATATCTGGCAATCATGTTAAGTAATATAAAATGGTGTAAATTTAGTGTTTGCTGTTACAATGAGACATGAAACCACATGCATATCCACATGCAGGGCTCAACAAATATTTGAAAAACAAAAAACATCTTTTATACTTCGGCTGCAATAAATATATCTTGCGTCTTATGAACTTTTCGGCAATTTTTTGCAAAATTACACTTTTTTGTTTTTACAGTTCACTGTTTTACTTTTTTTTAATTTTTACACCCGTATTTTTGAGAATGATATATTAAAACAAGTCACTTCTGGTAAATATCCCGCAAATTTAAAGTTATTTTGAATAAAACGGCTGTTATAATTTTATGCCGATGACCAATATTTTGTGTTACAACTTACACGCAGATTTTCGTTTATCCACCGGGTCTTGTCTTCCATTATGTGATTAAATACTTTTCTATACGAACATAAATAGCTGAAGCATTGTAGACAATTTCATAACGAATAATTTGGTATATGATATTTAATGTATTGAATGAAATTGAAACATTTATCAACTACTGTTCTACAGCAAGTGTTAGGAATTACGAACGTATTCAGTAGCGTGCGTTGTAATACGTCTACAGCCTTTGTTTGCTTTTAACGGATGTGTGTTGATTTGGGTAATACTTTCTGTAACTTGGATTACCCAAGTTAATTATATACCTATAAGTCGCAGCAGACTGCAAACGTGACATATGTTGGGAATCCCTTCTTAGTCCTGGCCGATAACGCCGATTGGCTGTTTTTTTATGAGTCACTGTGGTCAATGCAAGTTTCTACAGTTATATTGCCTGTATAAAGTTAACGTAAAGAAGCGACGCTATAGACCACTTTACTTTTCAATACACTACGAATACAAAAACATACGAAATAGCACCTAACTTTATGTGTTAAGATTACTATAATCTGACCATTTATATTCACGTATAACGTCGGTGCGGGGTTTTTAGAAGCATTTGATTGGCTTTTAAAGTAGGTCAACATCCAAGCTAGACAGATAACGCTGAAAAAATGTTGACATTTGATAGATGATTCATGCCTGCGCCGAGGTATAATCAAAGCACTGAGAGTACTACTGGGAGGCGATCTGGTTGCTGCTACTAAAGCTTAAACCGACTTTACACGTTTAATGTTCATTTTCTTACTGCTGATCTTGTCTTGAATGTCAAAATAGGCATATGTGACTATATATGCATGTTGGGTATCTAAATAGTTGTTAAAATATATGTAATACGTGTATTAAATGCGTGTATCAAAAGTGGCTTTAAAATAATACTACGCGCTTATTTATCAGATTCTACAATACCGTCTTGTAATCACTTCCCTCACAGCGTGAGACAGTCTATAGAAAGCGGCTAGCTAGTACAGCGACACCATATGATTGCATAACAGTACTTTTTGATGAACACATCATTTTTGTATTATTAAACAAGTTCGGTATCGGCCGATGTAGTGATTATTTTGCAAAAATATCGATTTAACGAACAGTTTCACAATAATGTTTTATCTTAGAATAAACAAATGTTGCTGATTGGCTTAAATCAGTTAAAACATTTGGAGAAACATATGTAGCAGTATTGGGAATGTTGACAGTTTCTGGAACTACTTGAATGCGGATTCACATAGCAGCCTAAAGGCGGTTAATTTTGTATTAAGAAATGGACAATGGTAGTAATGAGAGGCTTAAACGCCTCCCAAAAATAGAGCCTCATCAGATTTCTCCTGATCGGGGCGGATGCATTTTCAGTCTCCTGACTGAAGTACTACTGATTGAAACTTGTTGGTTTATAAATCAGCAGAAATTATATTTGTTCAGGTCAAATTTGCATTATTTATATGTACGAAACTGTGCTAATTCTAATTACAACAAATCATATGCTTCATCCAAGTATTCAACAGCCTAGTACAATATTCCGCCGTACAAACAGTCAACTTGTAATCAATGTCATGTGATGTGATCAGTAGACGCCATTTTACCCAAACATCTACATGCCATTTAATACGGACCTGATCTTATACGCAAGTGTTGTAGTGTTATATACATAGGATCCGTATGAGTTGCCTTTTTCAGAAAGGTAATATCAAAGACAACGAGTCGTGGATTCTTTTTATCACATTTCCATAGTTATCGAGTCAAAACAACGTCAGAAATTACGACTTTAAGAAAATGTCGTTAATATGTTTTTCGCCCTAACCTGGTGACGTCACATATTTGTTATTATTACCTAGCACTCTATATAACGAGTATTTCGTTATTTTTGACTGTTTCATGTCTTAATGTTTATTTTTAGATCCAGGTATGAAACAGTTCATTGCCAGGAGGGCAACAGTTTTGACTGTTACACCCCTGGATGAACTGTTACCTGCGCACTACGATGCGCAATATAAATTCCTGCAAAAACACCCTGCTAGATCTATATATAGCGTATTTTTAATATAACTCTTGAACAATGTTTTGTCCCTTTTTGCTTAATTACATGCCGATTTTATTTGTTTGATAATAAAATCATGGGGATAATGACAGTCTTGAATTCACAACAAAAAATATCCGCTATTAGTATGACAAAATGTCTTAGAAATATCCCTTTTGTTTGTTGTATAAGTAGAACTTCACTGTAGTTATATAGAGTATTAGGTAATAAAACAGTTATTTCATGTCTGTTTTGGGTTAACAGTCAAAACTATTGTCCCTCGGTATTGGGGAAGACATTTTGAACTGTTGCCCTCGGCCTATCGGCCTCGTGCAACAGTTCAAAAGTCTTCCCCGATACCTCGGGACAATAGTTTGGACTGTTAACCAAACAGACATGAAATAAGTGTATACCACACACGTTGGAGAAAATTGTTCGGTGATTTGTTGTCACGGTTTTTATGTGATTAATAAATATTCAACCTGACAAATATGTAGTGTTCCATGTTACTAGACAAATGTATGCTTTGTAAGAAAATGAAGAACTAACTGTGCGTTGTATCATGGTTTCTTGGCTTTCGGTAGTTGCACAATAATCTCTCGTTATTTCATTGTTTTTGCAGGCACGTCCAACAGCTGTACAACTGTCTGAAGTACGCTTTTCCGAACAGGCAGTGTAATGGGAACTATGTAGACTTGGTGTATGAAATAATCCGGGTGAAGTATGGTACACTGAATGTTTGCAAGCTCTCCGCCGCAATGACAACCACACCGTCCGTAGCACTGACAACAACGTTCGTTATGTTAATGGGTGTGAAATATTTTTTATCATAAACTCGTGTATACAAATATCATGACATATTTAATATGCAATAAACTTTCAATCTAGAGGACTTTTCATGGTATATCGGGCTCCTTCAAAACATGATTAATGGTATTTATTGCTCATATTGCACATTTAGCGGGATACGTAACAACATTGTTCATTTATCAACCATGCAACCAGGAAGCCGATGAAGCATCTAGAGGATGTTAACGGTCCGAATAAAAGCTAATAGTGTTCATCGAAAATAAAAACATCCACCAAAACCATTTATTCAGCTGTATGCTTACACCATTTACAGTGTTTCTTAAACATTTTAAGACTTTTTGACATCTGAAATTAGGACAGGTAGCTGTTTAGTTTCAGTTTCTTGGTGATTTTTGTGCCGTATGCCTGTGATTTTCGTTTTTAGTTGTGTGTGTTAAGTGCTACACTCCCTGTCCGATATTTCATAATGGTATGCATAATTATGTGTTATTGGCTGCATTTAGAGAAGTCCGTGGCTGTTTTCGGCATTTAGCTTGTACATACAGGACTGGTATAATTAAAGCTAATATGCCAAAGGTCACAGTTTTTGCCTGTAACCAATTCAACTGCTATCCAGCCTAAAAATGTGACATTTTGTTGAAATATATGCAGTTGCATGGATGTTACTAATTCACGGGCACCGATGCTTCCTCGTTAAAATCGGCCAAAGAATAAACTAACTTTGTGTTGACAGACTTAGCTTAAAATTACGTCATATCCACCACATGTAATAATGTATGTACATGTATGTCCCATATTTTTATCATAGACCAAATATTTGGAAAAGTGAGTAAATATGTGTAAAATGCTTAAACCTATTTATACTAGAAGTAATTATTTGAACAGTGTGTTTCAAAACGGGTATAAATAAATAGTACAAGACAAATGAAAATATTACGACGCGAAGTTATGTGTTACTGGGCATGCATAATTAATTAATCTTTTCATTATTTCAATGTCAATATTTGATAAGTCTCTACTTATATATCCCTTTCACATTTATTATTCATAGCATGACTTAGCATAACCATTGGGTGAAAGAAATGCAAAATAAAATGTGTATACAAAAACATTGGTCTCTTAAGTACTCACCGAAGTTTTAAATTGACAAGTCATTAACAGTTTTTGTTTATATCTTTGATCTGTTATTGGAAAAAAGTTTGTATTTTAAAGTCATTTACGGTTTTTTGTCGAGCTGAAATATATCATATCCGCGTAACTCAGATGAATTGAAAACGTCTTTTTACCAGGATGATATCATTTAAACGGCCTTGGTGACGAAAATGCATGATATTTCGGTTAAGATGTGATAACGTTGTATCCCTACCTCAATGTAGCCAGAAATACACAGAAACGCCAATAAAAATTTAACAGGTTCGGGTGAAAAATACGAAAGGGAGTCTAAACAATTTAAGTTATTACTGTAATGCTTTACCGATGACATGTAAGAAAACATTATGCTGCTTAATTAGTTGTTTTGATAAACTGATTTTTGTCAAAAATGAAAGTTGGCATATTTTGAAAAATAAAATAACTTGCACAATCCAAAACGAATTACACTGTGTGATTCCCTACATACAAACTTACTTGTATACCATTTTTATGCTTTTTGAATTAAAACAATGCTTATTTCTGTTTTAGGGGTTTTCCCACAAAGTACATGTATATTTGAAAAAAAAAATAGCCGAGCAAAACTGTTATGAACTTCCAAAATGTCATAAGAATGTTCTGCATAAATTTAACATGTTTGATATAAATGTACATTACAGAACAGAATAGAACCTTTATTTTTAGCACAAATTACACAGCAAGAGCACAAAACATATACTAAAATGATATACGTAAACACAGATAGATCGAAACAATCAAATAATCTTATACTCTAAATACGAAATGTATCGATCAAGTAACAGTTTCTCAACACATACTTGTATATATATGAGATCCATAAACATTCTCCCAACGTGTGATGGAGACCATCAATTAGGATGAACTGCGTCTTCTGCCTATCGAGTCGATGTGTCGAACATGTTTTATCCTTCCGATGATGGAGGGATAAAATACGAGCACGAAAAGTGTGACCCCTGGCCTTTAACCAAATTATGGTGCAAAACTGTGTGTTCTGTCTACTTGGCAATTCCGGAAACTTCTGCCAAGTACTTAAAAGGTATAATACAGAGCGGATACGAACATATTTCCTCCTTTGAGTTAAGTGAAACTAAAATACTTTTCCAAGCATACACCTTATAGTAAATGCATTGTTCACTTAACGTAAGTGATGTCGTATTTTTGCAAATATTAAAATTGCAACTTAAGTACTTTTACAGCTGGGTTCATGTAGCGCGCATGAACAAATAAAATAAAATGAGTATCAATAGGCACATGGGAAAATATAAAATGAAGAAATGTATGATATATCAGTAGGTCGAAATTGCAAGTTACATCGAACGTGTACCGTCATTATATCCGCTAATTTCACCGATGGGGACACAGAACGTCACTCAGATTTTAATAACTAGCGTGTGGACATCTTAATCGAAACTGTTTTCTTGAAATAACTGCAGAGTTTCAGAAGATCAAGAATAAAGAAAGTTCCGAAAATGATACTTAACACAGAGATACCAACAATTCCAGTAATCAATGACGACTTTCTTCCGTCTGGGCGACATTTCAGTGAATATTGAGACAATATTGTTTCTTTCGTGTTTATTTCGGTATCCGCAATCAGTGCCTCTATGATCTCAGCCAATGTCATGTTGACAAAGTAACTTCCGGTACTACATACACATGGTGTAATGTATAACTTCTGTGGTACAGTGGTCACTTGATTAACTGAAACGTAACAGACCATAAAGACGTCATAGTAACCAGCATATTAGTAATTATGTTGTCAAGTAAAAATACCACCGTATAGTCTACGTATGTAATGTACCGTAATTGATTGTGTCTATAAACAAAATGTAGTACAATTGTAATATACAGGGTGTTTAAAAAGTTCGTTCTCAATGTTTAAGTTGCAATAGCTTATTTTTCTAAAGTCAGAAGAATGTATGATTTTCAGGTTAAAATCAAGAGAGTTCTACCATTGTTCTAAACTTTCAGGCTTCCATAAAAGTTACCAGTGTAAGAAATTGAAATTGTACACTGCATACTTAGCTCAGATAAAAATGTGGATGAATTTCAATTTTGAGAACAAACATTTTTAACACCCTGTAGACATAGTTTTATAGACCTAAAAGTACAAAACAATTTTCTACGCCATGGTACCTTTTACAACTTGACACTTGTTTGGGACCGCCTATTATTTGTTGCTCATGCTTTAGTTTTGTTTACCATTTTCGAATTACATGTGTACGAGGGTCGTTTATTTAATACCCGGACGATCGATATTGCCGGGAAACTAGTGGACTGATATTGATGAAAACGTACAGGAATACATACACACCATTCCTTAATTCACATACGAAATTTCAACTTGTTGCGACGAAAGGTTTACATAATATTAGTGTTTTAATAAGTACATGTAACGCGAGTCGGCCCAAGTCGACGTCAAAATATTGTGACGTTACGCCATTTTCGCTCCTAAAACGTGACACTTTTTCTCTATTCGATCTTCGTTTTGGAGCCATAAAGTCACGCGAGCACACACATTTACCATTTTAAGATGTTCGATAGTGATGTTAAATGATGTATCGACGATAAATTTGCATGGTTCCGTAATTACTATAGTAGTAATTTTCATGTAGTGTTTACCCCTCCACAGGTGTTTAACCGACGACAATTTCCTGTTTCTGACGTTAGATTGGCCCGTCCTCGGATCATCGCGAGGTGATCCTTGTAATCATGGAACCCTTTATAAGCAGAAATCCACCGATACGAATATTGCCAAAAGGCTTGTCTAAAATAAATTCCTTAGTTTCATAGGTGCATGACTAATACTTTTACGAAATTGTATCATAGTCGTTTTTTCCCTAATACATTCGATTTCATTGCAATATTAACGGAAACACGCCCGCTGTCACTAAACAGCGCTTTACGCACAGAAACAGTACAGGAATGATATCAAACGTTATATAACATAACGTAGATGTAACCATAACGTTATATGATGTTTTCCGTTGAAAATAGACAACTATACCACATACCCTGTCATATAAACACTACATTTCACTGAAAACTTGGGTTGGGCCGGGTAGCACTTAATTGGGTTACTATAGTAACCGCAATTTGTGTTTGGTTGGATAATATTATTTCAAGTTTTGTCGAATTATCAAGAAGGTAGGTACGTTTTATTGAACGAAAATTTATTACAATTGCATTTTTCAATCAAGCGCTATGGCGATCGTCCGGGTATTAAATGAACGACCCTCGTATGTTATGTTATATGTGCCACTTCGCCACATCAGTACAAATACATGCGCATACAACGTTATGTTGGCCCTAACAAGCGTTAACAATAAACCACGACTACTAACTAGATTACTAGCCTCCAATAGCAATTAACACTGGAGGATGACTAAAAGCAAGGTAGAAGATATACATTGGGTTCCCAACCACAACATCTAAATTATCAAGCGGTCACTCTATCGACTGTAAGTTCTATCTTCGTCAATTAAATTCATGTTCGTAGTTTGGGTGCGTGTATATACATGAGCAGTAGAGAATTTTTTCAATTATGTGAAATTAGTAGTATGCAGGCACATATTATATACTAGTAGACACATGGAGCTAATGTTTACCTGTAGGGATACATATTATATAGATACATCGAGCAAGTGTTTACCTGAAGGGGCACACTTTTATAGACACATCGAGCTAATGTTTACCTGTAGGAGCACATTTTTATAGATACATCGAGCTAATGTTTACCTGTAGGAGCACATTTTTATAGATACATCGAGCTAATGTTTACCTGTAGGAGCACATATTATATAGATACATCGAGCTAATGTTTAACTGTAGGAGCACATATTATATAGATACATGGAGTTAATGTTTACCTGTAGGGGCACATATTATATAGATACATCGAGCTAATGTTTAACTGTAGGAGCACATATTATATAGATACATCGAGCTAATGTTTAACTGTAGGAGCACATATTATATACATACATTGAGTTAATGTTTACCTGTAGGGGCACATATCACTGTTGGTTGTGTCCAGTTACCGTCCGCCTGACATGTTATAGTGGGAGATCCAATACGTGAATGGTTGGTAAAACATGTGTAAGTAGCGTATGCTCCCTGGGTTGTTCCAGTGTAACTAACGGTAGCATTTGTTACACCGGGAGGAACCTGGCAATTTGCAATGGTACAAGAAGGTATGATTGGACCCCATTGTCCGTCGTCTAAACATGATACCGTACCATTACCTACCATGGAATACAGTCCAGAGCATGTGTAAATAGCAGTTGACATATATGTTGTAAACATGGCAGCTACGGTTGCACCTGTTATGTTAGGTGGCGTACTACAGTTTACTATCTGACAAGAAGGTGGAGGGGTCCCCCATAGGCCAGTCTGTAAACAGGAAATGGTCGCAGTACCACTCAGGATGTAACCTGCCTTACAGATATATACCACCGATGATCCATACGTAGTTGCTGGATTGACGGGGGTTATTGTACCGTTTGTCACGGTTGGGGGTGTATCACAGTCAATCAGCTGACATGATGGGAGCGGTGTACTCCAGAGTTTATCTGCCTGGCATGTAACAGTTGTTGTCCCAGACAGTTCATATCCAGTAGTGGTACAAGAATATGTTGCTGTAGATGACACAGTTAGGTCCGAATATGAAACCATGCCGTTACTGATGGGGTCCGGTGTACCGCATTGTGGAGCTTAAAAATAACATAAATAAACATATGAACACATGACAGAACACATGACGTGTAAATGTAACATGAATACCACCTGTGATGGGGGCGGTGGAATATAGTGTTGACACTATGTTAGAATTAACGCTGCTTTGTGCAGCCGGGCCCAAACCACCATGGCAGAAATTAGAATAATGCCTTTATACAACAATCCATAATAACCTAGAAACATTGACTGGTTCCCCTGTTCAGACAAGTGTTTTTTGTATTTGTTAATGGGAAAAGGCAATTTTTTTCTGGGAATGAGGATAATTAAAACTTGACCTTTTAAAACAAACTAAGTAAGCGTGATAAACTATAGTATGTTTATTCGGGTTTGTGAAACGGCAGTGAAAATCAATACCTGATTCACCTAGCTAAATATTCATGAGTACAATATATGTTAAATTTATAAATTAATAAGAGAAATTGCAGTGTTTATTATACGCAATGTTATGTAAAAAGGTGACTGACCTGATTGAACGAGGTATAATCATGTATGCATTAGAACTCGAACACATTGCTATTGCGGTAGAAATATAAGAAACGTTATTATTACGATTCCATGCTACCCTTTGCAAACATTTTCTATGGTGTAAATAAACCAACATCAACTTTGTCTATGGTATATCGATATGTATAGTATTCACATAGACGTACACGTTATACCGCGACATACCTAAGTCGTTAAAATGGTACTGGCCATCTGTTGTTTCGCGGTACTATCAGTTAAAACTATTATCCATATGCAATAATCAACCTACATCCGACAAACTTTGATATCATCCTTCTCTTCCATTCTTTTTACGATAAATACATTAAAAATAAGTCCATAAAGTAGCAAAATCTAGGAGTATTGCAACTTTGTTTATGGTAGGAATCGGCCATGTTAGTCAGATGACGTCATCATTGGTTTCGCAGTACTGCCTAATTCCAAACAGTTGATTGAAACACTAAATGTTAAACACCACTAAATGTTAATCACGGCGTATTATCATCTATTTTTGGTCGATAAAGAATTTTAAAAGTTATATCTTAAGAATACGGAAAATATTGACAGCTGTTAAAATTCTTCATGCTGCCAAAATTACACTTCAGGGTAGTGCTAGCAATAATTGTACTGTCCCTCGTTAGAATTCCCAATTCAGTTCGATTCTTCTAATTCACTGAATGTGTGCACCTTAAATATCCGTTTTAGTGGCATTTGACCTATTTCAACAACAAAAACTGGAAGTTTAACTGTAGTAAACACTTCGATGATGGAGTTTAGAAATACTGTGATTCCAAGGATGACGCGAAACCAGTAATGTTGAATTAATACTTGTATATCTTCCATGCTTGACGCCTGGCATAGTTCCAGGTAAATTCTTGTTCGGCCGGTGTCAGGCTTATGTGACTGGGTTGTCTTAAAATGTGACCGAAATAATGTTTACCAGTGTAACAATATCTAATAATTTGAATTGAAAAATAATGAATATGTGTTTTATCGTAGAATAAAAGCACGGTCACAAGTTCGGATGAATACATATTCATTAGTTCGATTCTAACAAAGACAGTATTTCGCATTTGAAAACACATCAAGACATAGTAACAGCTGCACTCATATCTTCCTCGGACGATATATAGGATACGCCATGAGTTGTCCTTCGAGATCAACATTTCTCCAACGAGTCTAGAAAACACAGGTTATTGAGCGAGCCTTTGGCGAGCTTAATAGTTTGTTTTCGTGACAAATTAAGAAATGTTGATCCCAAAGACAACGAGTGGTGGATTCTTTTTATCACATAACCGTAGTAACCGAGTCAAAACAACGTCAGAAATAACGATTTTAAGCCGACGACGTTACGTTTTCGCGCAAAAAACTGGTGACGTCACGAATCTGTTATTACACGTGTTGGAGAACATTGTTCATTTGTTCTCACATGGAAGATCACGGTATTTATGTGATAAATTGTGTTATTTACCCTAGCTGTGTGTTTTAACGGTATTTCATGCCAACCTAGGTTTCCTCCATGTGTATACAAATCGAACTGCATGTTCTATTAGAACTCGTTTTAAAACAAAGGCATTGACAGAATAATTAGAACATCGCAACATTAAATATACTTACTGTCATAGCAGGTGACGTAATACGAGGTATAGATGCTTGAAGTTAGAGTACAAACAGGTGGAGTTGTGACGTCAGCGTTTTGGTAAATATCGCATTGGTATGTACTCGAATCGAACCTCATTATACAAGAGGATGCGTTTAGTGGTATACAGTTCTGCTGACACGCTGTGCTACTAGAGGCGATATAGTGTCGTGTTTGTACCGCTGGAGACGGAGGTTGAGCCCAACAGTTTGTATACTTGTCCAGGGTATAATTAGAGCAAACTGTAAGAGAAATTGGTAGTTTTGCTAAGTTATAACCATGATCACACTGGTGTCAATATATTCCAATGTTTTTCCTACACGGGATATCTAGTTTACTAGAACTTTACACATTCACCAGCATCGCCATGGGAGGGTATACCAAAGAGTATTGCTCCATTTTGTTGAGATGATATTACTAAATAAGTATAGTAATGCTTAGTGTTCAAAACTTTTCCGGAAACCGTACTTAGCGTCATAGCGCAAAGTTATACGTTTACAAAGATGACAATTGTCCGAGTGTTGGTTATCCCCCGCCGATGAAATCGGTAGGGGGTATTGAAATGGTGCTGTCCGTCCGTCTGTCCATCCGTCCGTCCGTCCGTCCGTCAGTCCGTCCTTCCGTCCATCCGCAGCCATTTCTCTGTAACTAGCTGGTAGAATTTCATGAAACTAAAAATAAATGTGAACTACCATACTGGGATGATGCCCATCAAGTTTTTTTGGTGATCTATAAATAACTCTGGTTGCCATGACAACAGATTGGAAAAACTTAAACAATTCATACAAAATCAACCACTGGCCAGATTTCAAAATTATTTTACAAAAATACTTGTTGGGTAACCCTCTTACAAAATTGACATATTTGTCATGATTTCTCAAAAAACATGGCCGCCAGCGGGTGGGGCCTTTTTCTCTGTTTATATCTCTAGTAAAATCTTTTAAAAATCTTCTTCTCTAAAAATACTGGTTGGATTTCATTATGATTTGGTAACAATGTTCCTTTGGTGATTTTTATGACTCTGGTAGCCGTCTGGTTGCCGTGGCAACCGATTGCAAAAACTTAAAGAATTCATAAAAAAATCAACCACTGGCAAGATTTCAAAATAATCTTACAGAAATAGTTATTTGCTGTGGTCCTTTCTAAAATAGCTAAAATATTTGAAATCTATTAATAACTACAAAACTTCTCCAAAACAACTGGTTGGTTTTCATTAACAAATGTATCCAAAAGAAATCTTTCTTTTTTTTCGTGTACAAATAAAAAAGTGGTTTGATCATTTGTTACATATTCTGTTGTTTGTCTCACTTTCTGTTCCTACCCTTTGTTGGCCAATTTTCAAACCTGTGCAGAGATACTGAGCTTACATTCCAACCTACTCAATATTACTGATAACCTGTAGGCGGGGGATATCAATTCAACGAATTTGCTTGTTAATCTTGAAATGCGCATACATGTGAGGTCAAACATATATATTATCACGCGTAGCTTGTCGTATAGATTCTAGTTTGGGCATTCCATTACCAAAACGTACTGATAAAGTATATAAACATCAGTATGGCATATTGAATCTATAAACATCAGTATGGTATATTGAATCTATAAACATCAGTATGGTATATTGCTATAAACATCAGTATGGTATATTGAATCTATAAACATCAGTATGGTATATTGAATCTATAAACATCAGTATGGCATATTGAATCTATAAACATCAGTATGGCATATTGAATCTATAAACATCAGTATGGCATATTGAATCTATAAACATCAGTATGGTATATTGAATCTATAAACATCAGTATGGTATATTGAATCTATAAACATCAGTATGGTATATTGAATCTATAAACATCAGTATGGTATATTGAATCTATAAAAATCAGTATGGTATATTGAATCTATAAACATCAGTATGGTATATTGAATCTATAAACATCAGTATGGTATATTGAATCTATAAACAACAGTATGGCATATTGAATCTATAAACAACAGTATGGCATATTGAATCTATAAACATCAGTATGGCATATTGAATCTATAAACATCAGTATGGCATATTGAATCTATAAACATCAGTATGGCATATTGAATCTATAAACATCAGTATGACATATTGAATCTATAAACATCAGTATGGCATATTGAATCTATAAACATCAGTATGACATATTGAATCTTAAACAACAGTATGGCATATTGAATCTATAAACATCAGTATGACATATTAAATATATAAGCATCAGTATGGCATATTGAATCTATAAACAACGATATGGCATATTGAATCTATAAACAACAGTATGGCATATTAAATATATAAACATTAATGTGGCTTATTGAAACCATAACTAGGTTCATTTACGAATTAAGGCGGTACGCGCGCCTTTTATCCAACGATCGAATTTTCTGCAAAACACATTAAAATTATAAGAATGATTTGTCACCAGGCTCGTTTTCGCGATACAAATGTATATGGTTTTCAAATGACCCATCATTGTATTTTGTTCATTTCAGCTATTTCCTGCATAAATGACACCAGCATAAATATTCATTTTAGGACTGATACTATATTAAACTACTTTACACAATGCATGATATTGTATGTATTCAACAGCCTTTCCTATTGACATTAGCAACAATTTGAGCCACCTGGTGAACAAATATTATACATGTACAAGCAAAAAATAAAAAAGGTTAAAAATATCAATTTTGTGCACTATTAGTATGTTTATTGTCATTAATTAACGCTTTTGTGCCATCATTGGAACTCAATTTTAGGTTTGTTATTCTTACAATCTTGAAATTTTGCACATGCGCACACGTTAGCTCTTGTCTCCTTAAATCAGACTGATACCACGTGACCTACTAGTGCAGACGTAGTCGGAAAATGAGGCACAACGTACCAGTGTACCTTAAATAGCATTTTCTGCAGTTCATCGTGAATGAAAACCACGCCGAATCTGCATTGACGCAGTATAGATCCATTACCAACACTACACACCCTTTTTGTCATAAACATTTTGTGTGCATGCAATACTATATAACAGAAACTTTGTCTTTTTATGAAAGATTTTGGAGAATTAACTTACCTGAGCCGCATATTTTGCGAAACATTTTCAGTTTGTAAATCGACATTCTAGCATCATAAGATGTGTCACATTCCGATATACGACATTTGTATGTATCTGGTCTATAGTTGGCAATCCAGGCAGTGGAGGATTGCAGAAAAAGGTCATAACATTCTGATTCCGACAGTGAGCTATACTCCGTACACCAGATTGGTATGTAGGTATGATAACCTACTTGTAAGTTTGTACAGCTCTGTGTGCCGCATCCACATGCCGCGTTACAATACACAACTTGACACAGCGCTGTAATAACAATACAATAGTTTTAGGTATCGAAATACGTCTAGTCTTTATCAATAAACATACGTTGGTAATATCAACGCTTTCTGGTGGACTGACCGCTTGTTATCAGCGGTGATATTAGAGAGGTTGAAATGCGAACGTGTACGACTGATAATAGAATTATAAACAAATTAGTACAAGAGAGCAAGCGACCGCAGCACTTAATTTGCTTATAATTATACCCGCCCACTTTTGATGACCTTTCCAATGCTGTTGTTTACAAACAATAGCATGCTTATCTATGGAGTACTGAGAGTGAAAATAGACAAGATTGCATGTTTAATAGCAGATAATTGCTGATAGATAACAGTACAATTGAGAGGTAGGCGGATCTAGTTTTCCATATTTGGAAACAACCAAATTGCCCAACTTAACATATTTACTTAATGAACCACCCATACCCAAAAATAGTATTCACATAGACGTACACGTTACACGTTGACTTTCGCAACCTTTCTATTGATTCGTTGAACGATAATCGTGAGTGTAAGTGGTACAGAAACACCAGGGTACTGTTTTACTAACATTGCGTAAATGTCGCGTAAGTTTACGCAAATATTTGTCACTTACGCAAATCCTTAAGTGTGTTTTACTAAACGATCGCAAGTTGTTGCATACATTTACGTAAAAATATTGAATATTGAACGTAGACCGGGCCACAATATTACCAATATAACGGGAACCAGAGTGAATAAATATATATAAAAGTTCGATAAGTTTTGATGATTAAACAGGTTTATATTACTAATCACGGTCTATAACAACAAGTGACGGTCGAAAATCAACAATGCGTGGCAAAAACTCCTCACTACGTTCATATTTGCTATTTACGCTTACTCCGACCTTGCGTAGAATTACGCCAATACTTACTATACGACAATATCTTAGTAAAACGCATTTGCGCAAATATTATCGACGTACGCAATATTTACGGAAAACTTAGAGTTACGCTAGCGTAAATGCTTTGATAAAACAGTACCCGGTGCGTGGTGGTAGGTTGCAAAACAATATATTAGCAATTATATTATTTTCTGGAATTTTGCGTAAATCATGTTTTTTTATCCTTTACCTGCAGTAGCCTAATGCTTTTCTGTCGAAATGGACCATTCTACACTCGCCTCCGGCGACGTATATACATGTACGGATATGTTTTTATAATAGAGAGGTTGCGAAAGTCAACGTGTAACGTCAATACTACTTTTGAGTTTTTCGTCATCAAGGTATGTAGTTCTACAAGTAACCGACGTGTGACAGACAAAAATATAATGTGTACTATGTCGCACAGGTATGCGTGTGCACGGGAAACTCAATAATCAATCGCCCGTGTTTTCATTGAGTTTATATAAACACTATTTACCGATTCACAAGGAAACCATGTTAAACCTGTCATGTGATGTTACACGCACACGTTGTGTTTCGCAAGCCAATTTTAAGGTGATTCCATACTCTTCATTTGAGCGGAAGTTTAGAAATCGGTGTAAATAAGACGTATTGAAAGCGCCTGACTACCATGATGAAATAGTACGAAAAAATAAAAATTGATTCGTCAGCATGTTCTCATATCTTAAAATCGCGAATTTACTGTATAGTTATTACTATATTATACTATAATACTTATGTTACTATATATAGTAACAAATTTGCATTGACAAAAAAGTATTATGCGCCCTTTTAAAGTATTATCAGCTTTTGGCCCGCCTCGTGCAGGGCTATTATCATGATAATAGCCCCTGGAAGACGTACACGCGCAACGTTACGTCATTTGCATCTTAAAGTGGCCGCCGCCGAGCGAATGCCTTCTCGAATCACTTGCAAATAAAACCAGATTGATGGATTAGGACAGGATAGCACATTTCAAAACTGCATCAATACTCGATGATATTCTTCTAGAATCTAGACATTGAATCCGTGTTTACTAGACGAGATCCAGATTTTTCTGTTATTCCAAAAATGTAAAAAACAACTTTTTTTAGAATTTTGCATCGAAACATACACCAGGATGTAGCTAATTGTCTAACTGAAAAAATGAATACCCATATGATATGTTTCCGTTTATTAATAAAAAAGTTACGGAGAATTTAGTGAAATACCCCTACGCGCGAAGATCAAAGTTTGTCAATTTATCGACGACCTTTTTCGAAAACTATCTCTACAGTACCAATTTCTGAACACGTTATGTCTAGTCTAAGGGTTTTCTTAATTGAGTAGTTTTAAAGAAAAAACTACAACATAAATATTATACAGAACAATGAATGGCTGAGCAGTGCCATTGAGTGATAATCGCCCCGGTAGATTATAATTGCCCTCGGGCTTGCGCCCTCTGGCAATTATCAACCTACCGGGGCGATTATCACTCAATGGCACTGCTCAGTCATGTATTATTCTATAAATAATGCGCCCACACAAAATAGTATCCAAGTTTTAATATTTGTTTAGCAGAACAGAACAGAACAGAACTTTATTACACCCAGGTATACATTATACAACATGGGGATATATAACAAACATATATACATAAAACAATACGGGCTTCCGGTCATATATACAGGTAGGGGTGTGGGGAGATTTCATCATTACAATAGCAAGTGTACAATATTACAGATACATAGTACATTTAAATAACAAAACAAACAATAGCACGTGTTGGCTAGCACGGTCCATTACTAAGTGGGCGTGGCTTATATATACAAGCGTGATATTTGTCACGTGATTCCATTCATACACGGTTACCAAGTGAAGTTTAACCACTATATACAATATTACTACAATGGTATGAATGTTTATTGACTGGATATAATTAAGATAGAGAAGAATACATCATCATTACAATATAAAAGGTCGGCATGGGTAGGTAATTTACAATACGTGATTTAACAAAAAGCAAATACATGAGAAACAAGTATGGAGGCATTAGAATTAATCGTTCTTGAACTGTTTCATTATTATGTCAGCAAACTTACTGATTTTCTTTAATATAGTTACAGACGTTGACATCATAAGGGTTTTAAATGATATATCGTGTCGGAGAAGTTCAGTATTGAGACAATTTTGTCTTGATTGATTAAAAAACTGGCAATTTAGGAAATAATGCTCTTCCGTACCCACTGAGCCACTGTCGCATAGTGGACACAGTCTGTCATTGTATGGTGTACCGTCATATCTACCACATTCTACCGGGAGAGAGTGAATCGCAGTTCTGAATTTAAAAAGATTAAAGTAATCGTATTCTGTTAGTTTAAGTAGATATGTTTCCAAGAGAGGGTTATCTTTGAAACTTAAGTAGATACTGCCTTTGTTAGAGTTGGAGAGCTGGGCGTGCCAATTTTGCTTAAATTGGTCAACTAAGGTACGTTTTATTTGCTTATGGAGATCCTTGTTAGTAATAAAAAATTGATTTTCCCATAAGTCTGGTCGTCCCACTGTGGATAAAATGTCTTTTACTTTATTTAACCACTTGTAATTATTATCTGGTTGATTATACATGTACATGTATTTATAAATTTGAAAAGCTAACTTTTGTTCTTCAAGCATCCCGACTACATAAGAGGGAGGTTATTTGCATTTATTTCGTAAGAATATAGACTAGCTGATGCAAAAGAGCATAAAGCTAAAACTGGGCTCATCTTTAAATATACACATTTTTAAAAACAAATTATCGCGAAAACTGGATACAACGTATTTAAAACGTTGATGTATATTGTAAACTCTCCTGGTTTTCGACACTTCCGAAATCACTAAACTGTCAATAAAAAAATCTAGCCGAGCAACTGCCATGAAATTTGGGATAAAACTTCCATAATAGTTACTCTACTTGTTGCATGTACGAAAACAGTATGTTGTTCAACTACTTTTTTCGTATAACTTAAAAATGAAAAATCTCATACATGTGTATTTTAAAATATCATTTAAAAATACATATAACATGCATATTCTAAAACAAACATTAGCGTGTGATTCCGTATATACGAAATTTCGTGCATGCCAAGTTTCATGAATTAAGTGTCAAACTTATTTGGTAAAATGCTAATATCAGTTTTTTGAGGGTTTCCCCAAAATCTAAAAATATCTTTGAAGCTAGCCGAACAAAACTGTTA
The DNA here is from genome assembly GCA_947247005.1 of Spisula solida. NCBI lineage: Eukaryota > Metazoa > Mollusca > Bivalvia > Venerida > Mactridae > Spisula > Spisula solida. Next base: position 32,275,900 of record OX365950.1, on the reverse strand, counting down.
TGGGTTTGCACAATCACTATCATGAGTCTGTTCTTCATAAAAATCAGGTGTTTGATACCTCTTGTACAGAACAATGTAAGAGTCGGGAATCACCTTAATTACAACGCGTACGTATACATGATCGGGTAGCTACACATACAACACATTGTCGTACACGTTCGTATCGCAACCTCTCTATTGTCGTGAAGTATGCAGGACAAATTAAATTACTGTGATCGGCTTATTAAAACCAGGTCATTCGGCTTTATTATATTGCTGCATATATGTATCTCAGCTTCTTGGACTTTCAGCGGTTAAGTTCATTTTTTCGTTCACTTTTGTTGGTTAAACATAGGCTTACAATTTAAGTTATTACAAATGGTGCCTTTACTTACTCGTCAGGGCAAAAGAACAAGCCAGATAAGATAATCGCATGGTTAAATTGTGGTAAATCATACAGCATCGGATAGTCACTGCAAAGAGAACAAAGACATCAATAAATGAGTTTTACTTAGTTTAAGTAAAATGTTAATAAATACAGTGTGAATGCGGCTTTTCTTTGGAATATATATTGTTTCCCTTATAAAGATGATTCAACGTCTTTTAAACACATTTCTAAAATGTTCTAATTCGATTCCTGGTATGTCATACCGGAGGCTTTCATGAAAATTTGTCAACAATGTCGATTTCCGTCCACATGCGAAGAAGTTGTGTGTTACTTGTTGAGGGGTAAATAACAGTGTAGCAATACCATGTGACTTTGTCATCACTAAAGGCTACAAATCCAAGACGAAATTCGTCAACATTATAAGTATTTTTTCTATAACGATGTCTATGAAACATAATTATTTTTATTATGCCAGTCTAAAGGGAAATGTAAGCTTTCCACGAAATGTAGCATCCCTATCAGCAATTGGGCTGGTTTTTTTCCAGCAACCTGTGAATCATTGAAAAGAAGACGGCTTGAAACTATAGTCCATTCGCAAACAAACACTCCAAATGTTTCACAGAGTGCTGGAAATGATGGAAAGCATATAATCTTTTCCTTAGACTGTCGATTGCTTCATAGAAATCAATGAAGAAATAAAATACTTACGGCTATTTGTGTTTACGACGCTGAGCAATTGTTCACATATTTTGTCTTGGGTTTGTAGCCTTTAGTGATGTCAAGGTCATGTGGTATTACTACACTGAAGTGAGTCCAGTTATGATACCGTCCAGGAAAATGTGTTAGGAGATTGACGTTTAACCCGAATAAACAAATAATTCTTACTTTACATAGAATAAAAAATATCACAATTCCTATGTCTGTGCTTCTGTAGTAGTGTAGCGGGTTTCCTACCAAATCACAATATTGATGTTTATAAAACTCCTTCTCATGTTTCATTGCAATAAACACGTCTTTCAAAACACTAAATTGTGTTTATGTATCACCAATGTCTGCAGTGTGCGCGCCAATCTGTCTTTTGTCAATGATCTTGATCGATATGTCATGTGACCACGAACAACTAAACCTGGAACTATCGTACATTTTGTACTTTTCTTTCACGTGTATAAATATTTTTAAATAAATTTGTACATGTAGTTATTATCTATGCATTGGCTAATTATGTTTGTATTATATAATAAGATAATTCATTAAGTAAATATGCTTCGTGTCAACAATTAAGTTTTTAATTGTTTCCAAATATTGAATACCACCAAGAGCTATACCATATTATCAGGAAACTAACGAGGGGCGTTCAGAAAGTTCCTACTTTAGAATTTTATGACAGTATTATGTTTACCATACTCTCAAGACTTGGTACAATATAGCTGTAGCTGCTGCTTAAGTCTTACAGTTTATGAAACGATTAATTCAATGATTATAGGGCGTTCACACTGGGGCCCCGCTTCTACTATGATCTAAAATTGGTCCAAATCGGGACCAATCGTGGGATAGTTGTGATCAATCGAGACATGATCTTTGTGAACGTGGTAGAATCGCGTAGGTCGGGAAGCTTCCCGACCTTACTATGCTTATTTTGAACATGCTAAAGGCTGAAAGGAATCGGTGTAAGAACGTAGTAAGATCGTATTAAGATCGGCGTAATCGTAGAAACATCGGGGAAGCATTATGGCGGGATCTGCATGATCGTAATAACATCGTGGTACAATCGGCATCGAACTTAACTGTATTTTCTATTGAAACACGTAAAAAATCGCATTATAATACCTGTATATAGGATAGTCATTTTCATTGACACCAGTTGGACATAGATCAAAACAAATTATTCTGTGTAAAACATAAGTTGTTAACCAAAACTGGTTGATATTGTTATTAGGAAAGTACATGAACGTTTGGTATATCTCTCATGTATGCAGATAACGGTTTTGTAGAAAAAGTTGTTCATTGTTAACATAAAATATCATCCATTGGATTCAATGCCTATTTCAGGCAATGATCAGTGATGTAAAGAGAATGCTCCAAACTCAATGATTAGTGTACGCATCATACCAAAGCGTACTATAATCATGTCCAGATCGTAGTACTGTCGGCATGAGCGGCGCAACATTGTGCTACAGTCTTTTAGGTCTGTCTACGAACATAGTAGGGTCTTGCAGATCGTTGCGACATTGTAGTAGAAACGGTTCATGATCGGCATTGATCGCGGTGGAAACGTGGTGTAAGCGTACAAGCATCGTATCGGAAACGATGTGGTCGTCGCGAAATTTAAAACATATTTAGTTGGTTAAATGACTTTCATGTATACTTGTATATACTGTTTCATCACAGTTAGATGTCTATGTAATAGAACAATACATAATAAGTTCAATTTTTACAGAAAATAGTGTTTTAAAGTGATAAACATCTAAAGCAAAACTTAAGTCTGTTATAACAGGCTCAAGTATGCCGTTCTTTATTATTCATTACTGTTGGACTTCCATGAGCATTACATACAAAAAGCACCTACTATATCACTATTTAGCAATAAATACACAGTTTCGGGTAGTAATCTACACCACAAGACTATACTTGTAGTCATAAAATAAATAAAAAATGACAGTCTCAGCTGAGCAATACCTTAAGTTTGTTCGTGGAATTTGGGCCAGTCCTGGGATTTAACCCGTGAAGTGTGCAATTTGTATACGTATTATGGGAACACCCTTGGCAGGCGTGCGTGCGGTTGGGTGGTCGTCGGAATCCAGTACTTTGTCTTTACTCCAACGCAAACATTTTTCATCTGATCGTCTACAAACTTCGTGACACTGCTTATGGGTATAAGATCTAGGCCAAGTTCCATTATAGGCAAAATTGACCCTTTTTGGGTTATGGTCCTTCAATTACCAAAAAAATGTAAAATTCTCATTGTTTGTACTCTAACGCAAACCGTTTACACCAGATCATCTTCACACTTGGTGACAATGCTTATGGGCATTATATCTAGGCTTAGGTCAATTATAGGCCAAATCGGCCAAGGTTTTCATTGGTTATGCTCCTTTAATTAACAATTAAATGTGAAATTAACCTGGTCTGTAGTTTACATCTAAGTATCTTTTAACTTGGTGACAATGTTTATTGGTATAATATCTAGGCCAAGTTTAATTATTATAGTCCTTTAATTTGAAAAAAAGTGTGAAATTTTCCTTGTCTGTACTTTCATTCAAACAGTTTTTATTTGATTATGTTCAAACTAACTGACATTGTGTATGAGCATACTATATCTAGACTAAGTTATAGCATGTGCCAAATCGTTCCATGCCTTCTTTGGTTAAAAAGGCCAAGTTGGATTGATTTCCATTATCATATCCCCAGATCGACGGCGTATTTTGTGACATTTTGTCTCTTGTTTAATTGATTTATTTCATACATACATGCATGTGAAGTGTAAATAAAACGTTATTTTTATAATTTTAATATATTTCTGTTTTTTTTTATTATTTTACGTAATTGTTTGTATATTCAATTTGATCTTTCTAATAATATTGACGTTACGCACGAAATTATGATTGATCAATTACACGTTTGCAATACAAAACATACCAACAATTCAATTTCAGAACATAATTGTATATTCGGTATCAGTCCGTCATTAATCCACCGAATGAAACTCCCACTATTCATCGAGTCATGGTAATCATCAGAAGAGGCACCTTTGATGAAACCATCAGCATACCTAGCAAGCAACAGAATTAACCGTTATACTTTGGAAAATGGTATCTCAATGTCACAGTTAGACTCTTGTAATGTAGGTATGTCTGTAGTGCCAGACAACCCTCCACTGTGTTGTAACAATGTTACAAATCTGATGTGTGTAGGTTCTCACCACAACTGTATTGTTGCAGAAACAAGGCTGCAAAATAAATTACAATATTATATTTTAATAAGTATTTAAACAATGACATTCAATCGATGTTCAACACATCAATTCTTACTCAAGTTATGATTGGTGCCTCGAAATCGACTGGTCACTCTCCCAAGTGAAAGGTAATTACCGTAACAATAAACAGAGTTACGTATGCAAGGTGTAAAACTACGTGATAAGGTCGAACAGTCACTCCTGTTCTAAGATGTACCCTATTACTACCACTACTACAATCAGAGATCGGGACAGTCGTTCAAGTGTTTGTGTAAGATACATCCTTCAATTGCCGACAGTTCTTAGCACTGTGTGTAGTGTTGTGTACGTACGTCACATCAGTGTAGATGACAGGTCTACTCTCCTTACGATAGTTCTTGATTTGGCGTAGAAAATTCACCCTTGCTACCTGAAACAGAAGAACAACATATTACTTCGCATAAATATCGCTTTAACGGAAGCTTCAAGTGGGATGTCGTATTTTTGCGGTTCAGTATGTCGATCTCTGCTATTACTGATGAGTGCTACCTTCTCTGTCGGACTATTGTATTTTTGTTAACTCAGCATTATTGTGATACGTTCCATGTGTCCATGTCGAAATATGTCCGTTTCATGTGCAGCTAATGATCTGGCGTAGACACCTTGTACAAACTTGAATGATAAAATATTAAAACGAATAAAGAAATGTTGATACGCAACACGATATCTGACCTCTATTTCAACACGATATCTGACCTCTATTTCAACACGATATCTGACCTCTATTTCAACACGATATCTGACCTCTATTTCAACACGATATCTGACCTCTATTTAAACACTAATCTACTAGGTGTTCTCAAGCACCTGAGGCCCATCTCCCCCAGAAGCCCCCCGAAGAAACGTGAGCTTGCCACGAAAGTGGATCTTCTCTCGGACAGCTTCTAAGGAGGTAATTCTAGTTGTTTCAACACCCCTTCCCTGTACGAATAGTGCGTCTGATTACCTATCTGTCAAATTGTCAACCTTATAGCTTTTTTTAAATGATTGTTACACGTTGTCTTATTTCGGAGCAATGTGTTGCGGTTACTTGCCATGTGCATGTTTTAGTTTTTAAGTAAAATGTTTCATATATGGTTCAGGCATGCAGAGAAGGAAGAAGCGGTCTAAAATAGTATTTGTAAAAGTAACATAACATGCTCAGATGTTTGTTGGTTTCAACATGTTGATGTTTTAGTAAAGTCAGCTAAGTTGTCTTTCTGTAAAATAAGACACTGTCCATTGCATGAGTGAGATCTTGAACCTGCAACCTCAATATCCCATGGTGGCTACACGACAATTCCATCAGTGAGATCTAGAACCTGCAACCTCAATATCCCATGGTGGCCACTCCACAATTACATCAGTGAGATCTAGAACCTGCAACCTCAATATCCCATGGTGGCCTCTCGATCATTGCATCACTGAGATCTTGAACCTGCAACCTCAATATCCCATGGTGGCCACAGGACCATTGCATGAGTGACATCTTGAACCTGCAACCTCAATATGCCATGGTGGCTACAGGACCATTGCATGAGTGAGATCTTGAACCTGCAACCTCAATATCCCATGGTGGCTACACGACAATTCCATCAGTGAGATCTAGAACCTGCAACCTCAATATCCCGTGGTGGCCACTCCACAATTCCATCAGTGAGATCTAGAACCTGCAACCTCAATATCCCATGGTGGCCTCTCGATCATTGCATCAGTGAGATCTAGAACCTGCAACCTCAATATCCCATGGTGGCCACAGGACCATTGCATGAGTGAGATCTTGAACCTGCAACCTCAATATCCCAAGGTGGCTTCACGACAATTCCATCAGTGAGATCTAGAACCTGCAACCTCAATATCCCATGGTGGCCTCTCGACCATTGCATCACTGAGATCTTGAACCTGCAACCTCAATATCCCATGGTGGCCACTCGACCATTGCATCACTGAGATCTCGAAACTGCAACCTCAATATCCCATGGTGGCCACTCGACAATTCCATCACTGAGATCAAGAACCTGAAACCTCAATATCCCATGGTGGCCTCTCGACCACTGCATCAGTGAGAACTAGAACCTGCAACCTCAATATCCCGTGGTTGTCATTCTACCATTGTGGACATCATCTAAATACCAAGAAAAATGTTTGTATCAACTAAAATCCCTCAATACCACAAATCAGGAAGTACCATGAAAACTCAAACACCCGACTTACATGTATAATAAACTAACACCTGACGGTATATCTAACCGTACACGAGAGATATCAGACCTGCAACCTATCAGTCGTAAGATGGTCATTCCAACCACTCGATGAGCGACAAGTCAGATTAGCAACGCTGTCCCGAGTCGGCCACTCAAACCACTGGGCCAGAGATATCTCAAACACGCATCCTGCCTGCCTCGAGGTGGTCATTCCAACCACTGGACCAGTGAGATCTCGAACCTGCAACCAGCCTGCCTGGTGCTGGCCACTCCAACCGCTGGACCAGAGAGATCTTTAATCTGCAACCTGCCTGTCTTGACGTGGCCATTCCAACCACTGGGCCAGATATATCTCGAACCAGCAACCAGCCTGCATGGGGTGGCCACACCAACAACTGGACAAAAGAGATATTAAACTTTCAACTTGCCTGCCCTTGGGTGGCCACTCAAACAAATGTGCCAGAGAGATATTAAACCTGCAACCTGCCTGCCTTGACGTGGCCACTGCCACCACTGGACCAGATATATCTCGAACCTGCAACCAGCCTGCCTTGGGGTGGCCACACCCACACACTGGGCCAGTGAGATCTCGAATCAGCAACCAGCCTGCCTTTCGATGGCCAGTGTTTATTTATCCTCGCCACCGGAAATCCACATGGGCGAGGCCCCCAGAAGAGGTTAGTCACTTTAGATTTTGGGGAATACTGCATGATACAGAAGATGCCCCAGTTTCAAAAACATTCCTGGTTCCTTTTAGTGCCTGAGTGATGTAATGATGTAATGATGTAAAGCATCATACACAGGACCTCGCATACTAGTCCGACAGCCATTTGGCTTTTTTGTATCAAAAGCTGGATTTGAATACCATAGAGAAATGTTTTTGGTGTTATATACGCTGGTGCCCTTGAGCATTTTGAATAATCGAGATGGCGTCCAAGATGGCGGACAGTCACATTATTTCACAAGAGATTATCTTATGGGGATAGTATGACCAGTATATGCACTCATCAATGAATTGCATTTAAGATATATTTATACACCGTTAATAACTGAGTATTTAAGATTGAAAAAATCATAATGGCGTCCACAATGGCCGCCATGATGTTAAATGTAATAATTAATATACAAAATGTATAAAGAGATATTTTCAAAGCAAACTGCTCTGGTAAGGAGAATTAAGTCAATATCTGGGATTGATAGTGACTGTGAGTTTGCTCTCCTTTGTTATGTTCCGCATCTTAGATTAGGTGTTTTATTGCTTTGCACATGTCGGTCGATTTGTTGGTCTGTCTGTCACCAAGTGGTTTCCGTTCAATGGCTTTGCTCTAGGATCTTCAAACTTTATATGGAAGTGGGTCATCCACAGGAGATGACCCTATTAATTTTGAGGTCAGTATGTCAAGGTCACTCTGACCTTTACCATTCCTGACTAATCATATAGTTCTGACAATACATAGAACATTAACTTAGGATGCCTTGTGTTTGATAGATACAGGGAATTCAGTATAAAGGGCGAAACTATGGCAAATAGAGGTGCTGGCTTAAGAAACAACCTATCTATAACCACACCGATACCTGCTTAGAATGTTGTCCTTGGAGTAACTGAAAAAAGAAACAGTAGAGTGCGTTCATTTTGTAATTCCAACATCACTCGGATTAGTTCAGAATGTTCATTTTCACACGAGAAGATCCGACACCAATTGAAGTAACCAGATCAACTACGAAATTATGAGTAGACCTGAAGACAACAAACAAAAAAGCCGACACAATTCTTATTTAACCTAATATGCGTATTGCTGCTAACGGTGAAGGAGGTGTTTCAGTAGTGTCTGACGACACAGATGTATAAACACTATTCGTCTAGTACAATGATTATGGAGTCACACATCCAGGAAAGAACTGTCGTAGACATTGGAGCGACTGTTAGATAAAACAGCAGCATCGTCAACGACTTACCTGCAGCTCATGCATTGTCAAAAGCAGACACGTCAGCAGGTTACCACGTTATTGAGAAACAGACAGCTTTAAAGGTTCTGAGAAATTGAACTTGTGAGACACTTTCATCTGTAGGAGGTGTGAATGCAGACTTTGGAACAGCAGGTCAACGTAACCTTTGGTTGGGAGAAGAACACTTGAGAGCATACATTAGATTCTATCATGATCATGAGACATAATCAGATAATGACAATGATGAAGTGTACATGCCAAAGTCGAGCAGCATCTTGCTTAAGAAAATGTCATTGTTTCGGTGCCAAATAATTTACTAAGAACAGAATAGCTAGGATAATTTCGTTCTACACGAGGCTAAAGTATTTACATGACTGAAGTTTGTACTACTGTACTATACTGGCAGTATGAAAACTAACATTAAACATGTAAAATCGCTTTGAGCTTTAATAGTATCAACCAAATCGCCCCAATTATGTACTTTCAGTGCTTTGATTACATTAGATATTTGTTAAACAGCATTTTAATGATTGATTACAGTAAAATTTATAACATTAGTTAATATTATTCATGAAAGTGGAAGTTTTTTTATTTGCAATACATTTTTTAAACACATATTCTATTTATTTGACTTTTGGTTGTTTTTTTTGGACGCCATTTTGTTTTTTGTCAAAATGGCTATAGTATCTTATATAAATGTATTTATTCATTGAATATTCTGGTCAGTATTGCTTCATAATTCAATAGGGAGTTAAGTATGTTGTGAAATAAAGTGATTTTCAGTCATCTTGGACGCCATCTTGGTTTCTCGAAAATGCTGAAGGGTACTAAGGATATCACAGGTCATGATACGCAGATCGTGTTCGATTGAGGAAGTATTATCACATAAATGTCAATCGTCGAAAACTGTTGATTATTCACGCGAAAACATGACGATCCCATGGCCATATAAGTATAGGTTATCGATCATATATTAGAATATTAAACGAATTAAGTACAAGTGAGCGAAGCGAACGCCGTACTTAATTCGTTTATTATTCTAATATGTGATCTATAATCGGCTTATAGTTTACCCGCCCACTTTTTGGTGTCATTTCCAATGCTTTTGTTTGCAAACAATAGCATGCCCATTAATGGAGTAATGATGGTAAAATAAGGCAAGATTGTATGTACGAGGGATGATCAACAAATACGTGGGAATATGCCTTGAAATCTTTATAACGTGACCAACACTTAAAATAATTGGTCGTATAAAGATTGAGGTATTACAAATACACAATGTACATAGCTATAAAACATTAAACTCGAGGTAAAATTTGGTCGAAACAACATAGAACCTGTAACTTTAAAAAAAAGCTGTACAACCAGATACACTTCATAGACCTGTAAACCGAAACTCATTTTTTCCTTTACAACTTACATGTAAATTACAAGAATTAGCTTTTGGAGATCATTAGTATTGATGACGTAATTTGTTATTGACGTCGTATAGCCTATTTGCATGTCGGCATTGATTTCACACGGCTACATAATGATAGCATAAATATACCAAACATACACCTGTTTTGTTTGCTATTACATACCCCGGTTGTTCTTGCTTTGTGCAATATTGCCATTAGTATGTTATGACGTTTCAATCACAACCACACTTCATCACCGATTTCTGTATCGCACTCATTTTCTGACGACTTTGAAGCAAATAGTTCTTAAACGGAATTGTGACATTAAAACTTGTTTTTGAAATCATGAATGTAGTATTCATAACCCACCCTTTACAAACGCACAAGTGATACGTCATCGTTTGCTACGTCCAACGTTGGAAAATATGAAAATTTGGGCCGCATAATGTCAAAGAATATAGGAAACCGCATTCGTTCCGACTTTGGTTAACATTGATGATCAGCGGTGAATCAACTTGAAATACATTTATCTTCATGTATAGAAAATTTCATTCACTTACAATGACAAATAACGAAATTAGGTTTTTTTTCCTTGTATTTGTTGATCACCCCTCTTATATAAGCAGGTAATTGCTGATATAGGAATAACTGTACAATTTAGAGGGAAGGCGGGTCTAGTTTTCCATATATGGACACAGCAAAATTGTCCTAATAAATGGATTTACTTCATGAACCACTTACTAGATATTGTGTCCATTGCACAAATAAATGGATTAGAGGTCCAAAAATTTGAAAATCCCTGGCTTTTGATTGGACAAAGAAGTAGGGTAAACTATAAACACAGATCGTGTTAGATTGAGGAAGTATTATCACATAAATGTCAATCGTTGAAAACTGTTGATTATTCACGCGAAAACATGACGATCCCATGGACATATATACAAAGATCGTGTTAGATTGAAGTATTTTCACATTAATGTCAATCATTGAAAACCGTTGATTTTTCACGGAAAAATGACGATCCCGTGTTCAATAACTACGTAGTTAAAAACACATTATACAACAAAAATGTCAACCATTAGGATTGCCTTCAGCTAGAAGGAAAATCACAACCTTAACATGAAATCGACATACTTGTATTTCAATTCATTCATATATATTGACAATATTTCTTAAATAATTTAAATATTGTCACAAAGATCTGATTAAAAACCATTTTCACAATATATCATACACATTATATAACTTTCGAAAGGGTGACAATGGATTCTAGGCAAATGGTTGCCGGACAGACATCTGCATGCAGTCGTGAAGTCTGGAATGAAATTTTCTGGGACGCATCGGCATACTTACTCGGAAGGCATCCGGGCTACAATCGGATTAATATTATGGAGAATCTAATAATATGAAAGAGTATATTTTGCTGGCTTAGAATTTGAAGGTTGTAAGTACAAAATCAATATTTTGAGAAAACAAGAAAAAACTGTCTCAAAACTACTCTTTACTTTTGGAAAAACAAGCTTTACATCAGTTTGGTCAACATGACCACTTCAGATTTTCATGAACATGGGCTCATAAGAAGCGCCTTGATATGCAGTTTTCAAATATTCATGAGTCTTACAAGTATTTACGACCTTCTAATTCTAAGCCAGCGATTTATGAAATAATACTCAACACAATTGAATTTGTAATTTACCGTATAGCGGGTTATTTTGGCGGGTAGAAAATTTTGCGATTTGGGCCTGAAACATGTTTTATTTCTGCGTTTTTTATTTCTGCGACCTACCAGAAAATAGGGAATTAATTTCTGCAGATTTCAGAAACCGGAAGAAATTTCTGCGAATGGTAAATAGCTACCGTATCTACTACGGCATGATCAACAACATGATAACACTGCTTGTATGATTTAGATTTAATTGTTAATTTTATACAGAATTCAGCGTTTTTCATTTTAGGAACATCAGAACAGAACAGAACATTTTCAGCAGTACATGTACTACCGGTAAACTAAATCAATGCATTTAACGGCATATTATCCTCAACATAGTCTATTATCCCCGCACCCCTGAAACCACTTATGATGATGTCTGGCTGTGCTCGAATATCAGTAAACATTTTATATAGCCATTTACTAAATAATTCGCGCATTTTACTCATAGGCATTTGTATTGGTGTGATTTCATCATTTCCGTCCGGTTTGGCTAGTTGTTCAGTAATCTGTGATGAGTACCACTCCTCGAATGACTTTTTAAGATTGGCTTTCACAGCCTTCTGTACACTAATGTCCATTGGCTGCAACCTATCTGTGCAATTTGCCGGCACGTACACAATTTTGACATGGTGCTTTTTTAGCAAATCGCGGAATTCTGACGTGCTCTGAAGACATCGAATATACATAATGCAAAAGCCGTTTGAGGTAAGCCTAGGCGTTTCGTTGTTTGTGCTCCCTGTCTCATTTCCGCAAATTTCATCGTCATACAAAGGATCAGACGTTTTTTCCCTGACTTGTTATATAAGCGACTTTGAAAGAAAAGGTTTCATTTTTTTGCAATCATGGTGTTACTGTATAGAAGAAAGGATATGTATTCATATGTCGTGTATATCAAATGTTCGGACAGTGGAGTAACACAGCCATCGCTGTTGGGATTTAGTGTACATGCATTTGAAGTTTTACTTTTTTCATTTTTATTTATTTCAATTATATTCACATGTTCAATTATGTATGTTCACAATTGTTCTTGTTAACACAATTGCAAATATCAAAAGATAATCTAAATAAAACAATTCGCGTATTCGACTGAGAAGCTTTGACATACGTATCTTTTAATTAGGTAAACCAGCTAACAATCAACCAATTGATCAAATTTAAGTGAATGGATTATGTTTGTCTTCCATAGCTGGACAGAGCAATTGCCGGTTCCTTGTGTAAAAGTAAGTTAGTTCTGGTGAGTATATAAAAAATCTAGAAAACTGGTTAGGCGAATGTGCCGCCGTATATAGCTGAAAAAAGATTGAGATTCGGCGTTTCAACCCGAATAAACATAAATAAATAAACAAAAAATGCCCGGTCAAAAACGCCAATTTTCCAAGACATTATGCACATTACACCGTTGTGATGTTACATAATCATATTTGTTTTATTTATATTATATAATATTATATTATGTCAGTTATCATGTATGTCTTTAATTTCAAGTACTTTTGTCAAATATACTACATCGTTAAAAAAGTGAGCATTTTTACTCAGTTTCTGGATTTAAAAAAACAAATTACAATTATACTATACGGATACAATTTATTTATTTGAAAATTAGCATTATTATAGATCTACGAGCATTGCACTTGACGTATGCATGTTTTCTAAGAAGGTCATCACTTTATATAGCTTTTTAACATTGTTTGAGATACTATAGTATTTTAATGGATTAATAGTTTTATTCTAAAATTGGTCTAAATGTTCATAATTAAATGTTCGTAGTCTTCGACTACATAGCTAAAACTTACATATAGCAAATAAAGTCATCTTAATTCTCTGCAATATTTGCCACTAAACAGTGTATACCGTATTCCCGCCAATAAACGCCCACGGGGGCGATGTAATTTGCAAAAAGGGGCGTTTGAGGGCCTTTTAAACAAAAACTTTTCAGAAAAAGTCTTAGTGTGTACTATAATTTTTGAGAAAAGGTCTGAGATCTAAGTACTATGCACTATAATTTTAAGTTTTACATATGATTATCTATAGAATAAACCACCAATCAATACATAATTGAAGTCCTTAAAAACATAACAAAAATTTTTTTTTTCATTAAAAATAGTAGGGGTGGGCGGGGCGTTTATTCGAGGGAAAACGGTACATCGTTTTGCGATGGAACTATATTGTTGTTAAAAGACAAGGTTCACGAAAGGCTTCATTTGGCGCAGTGTTTTCAAATATATCTAATCTTTCAAAATATTAAGCATGTCTATCCAATGTAATTTGCAGATAAATCAATTACACAAATGTTATGCTTTGCCAAAAAGCCATTGTTAGCAATTCTTTACCCATTTTCAGGATTATTCTTGATGTAAAATCAATCTTCAAAAGAAATATGATGACTGTCATGCTACACTTTATCATTTTACTTAACAAGTGTTCTACATTAATGTATGTAAAAACAAAATAAGAAAGTGTGGCGCGAATGTCATCCTACTTTTACAGAAGTTTTTATGTCATGAATAGTCATGAAAATGCATTTTTGTTTTATGAAATATTTGGCCAAATTTAACCATTCGTGAACCTAGTTCTTTGTATTTATGTTGTACATTTATGTTGCATTTATCTTGTTCGTATATATTGTTGTAAAACTTATAGCATTCAAAAAAGGGTTGGTCCGAAATGAAACTGACATTGATGTCCTAGCGTTCTTTGTTAAGTTCATACTGGTTTTTATTGTATTGATTTAACTGTTTCTTATATATATATATATATATATATATATTAAACTACATGTTACTTCTAGGAAATGTAAGTTTGGTATCGATCTTGCCACTTTGACCTATAACTCAATCAATAACTCCGTAGTACACCTATATGTTATCTATATCAAACAGTTTATCATTATTTTGATTAAATGTATTACATGTATTCACGCCTATTAACTGTGTGTGTTTCTTACTAAATGATTGGGCTGTCATATTGAAGCTTAAATTGTTTATACATGTTTGTAACCCAAACTTTAAAATTGTATCTGAACCATCTAAACAGTTTTGTAAAATTTATTCAATCCCGTTTTTGGTAATCACTTTGGCTAAACCTCCTTGCTTACAATTATATTAATGTGTGACCATTTATGATATAATGATATTTTTCGATACATATGATTAATTTTCATAACACTTTTATTCTTTGAAAATGCATATGTATCACTGTTATGGATATATGCACAATACTTTTCTCCTTTTGTAAAAGAGCATATAGTTGCAGCTTTGTCTGCTTGACTGGCATAATATTTTATCCGGAGCTTGACTCGAAATACGTAGAAAAAAATTAAGAGGTATCATCATGAAACTGCCGGTGAGTGTATCTCGTATAATAGAAGTGGTATGTACAAGAAGTAGAAGCACAATGATTGACTTTGAAGTTATTGTCCTTGTGCACACGTGCACACATACACGATTTATTCAGTGTACATGTTTTCATAATGGTATTCCATACAACAAATACTTAGTTTGAACTTAATACGTTTCTGTGATAAACACCCGTTTGGTGAGCATAACCCGTCATCGACGGCTTCTAGTGTTTATTTGGACATGTATTAATGACATTGTCACAGCAACGTATAACATCAACGTATGCCAAACGTACGAGAGTATCGACAAATACGCAGAGATACGTGAAATAAATCAGACACAAGCATGGCACAAGTTTTGAGAGATTAAAAGATATGCTGGACAAACGCGGTCATGCCTTTTGGTAAGTGTCATGTAGTAAGTTATGCATATGCTTCGGCCATTAGAAATAAATTACACATACATTAATAAACATAGGCTATGTAACCCTCATACGTCCGGCTAACGTTGTTGTAAAACGGTGTAGAATGACATTGACTGGATGCCTTCTATTTCTTTTAACCTTTTTAAAATTTCTTTATCTTTGTTTACTCGAGTATATTTTAATGTGGGGATAATTCAATAAATGGTCAACTATTTCAGGTTTCCTTTTCTTATTCGATATTCCAGATGAATACGTTTAATAACTACTCGTTAAACTATCAACTTAATCAACATAATTTATTATTTTGCTGCATATGGTAACAGGTAACTGTAACAGTAATAAAGATTTAAAAACATATTTTTTTATAATATCTTAGAAAGGTTTATAACACGGGAAATTGACCACACAATCACTGAGGTGCAGTTTGATTTTAATAAACATTTCATTAATACTAGTGTTATTTTACATATTATACATGTACCATAATAATAAACTACAGAACTTCGTCTTTAATTTGATATCAATATTTTAAAAATCCGTCCATAAATTAAAAAATAAACCCATAGGGCGTGAAATCCCCTTCTTTTTTCTTGTTTAGACTAGCATTGTCGTTTCTATTGAATGCAACTCAGTGCTTGACTGGACACCGTGGTATACATTTCATGACATACATTTTTACTAGTTGATCAATTTCGATGAAATTTTGCATGGAGGTAGTTCTAACGATATTGTGTATGAATGTAATTACTTAATGAAGATATAGAGAGTCAATTCTTGTGTTTGCTACCATGAAAATTTTACCTCTGTAGTACAAATGCACCTTTCTATGATTTTTTTAAAATTTTATACTCTTTATCAATGATACAGTTACCTGTGAATATGGTACAATGGGAATAATAATGGAAACAACGACGTTGATTGTGATGTGGTGTAATACAACGACGTTGACGGTGTTACGGTGATATCGTATAAAATGTTCAATTTACTACACACCACGCTAGGTATGGACAATGGTGACCATTATACTACAAAGCTGTTTTTGTCAATTAAGACAATTATAGTACAATGATTACAAATTCTATCGCTTAGCAAACAATGTTGTAGATGTCCAACTAGCAACGTCGATGAGAACAACATATTTCAATAATAGAGAGTTCAAAGGGAGATAACCGCTGTCATGATATACACACTAACATAAAACGTTTATGTCCCATGTATGGAAATAAAACGATTTGTAACTGGAATCAACAACACCATCAACACGTGAACAGTCCTCACTATACCGCTTGAGCAAACCGGTCACTATTTGACTCTACATTTCTACATAGTCTAAGAAATAAACTATTTTTATACACATTTATATAATATTCATAGTGATTCGTCAAAATTTCACTCGTTTACAATCATGACTGGCGTAGAGTTGACGTCACCATTATTTATGGAATTGTCAATAAGTTAATTGCCCCTGTCGAGATTCGAATCGGTACCCTCTGGATTGACAGGCCACCATGCCACCTATCATGTGATTATGTTCATTTCTGTACATTCATGACCACACGATTTTGTAGTAATAGAATCGTACATTTACCTCTATGTTCTTTTGAATTGTTTTTAAGATTTATATACACTACTATACCAATCAATCTTGCAATTTTACAAGTTTGAACAAATGCCGTTACATCTACTTTAATATCGTATAATCGATGGTGTAAAGCTTGCACGAGACCCTTGTGATCCTAGGCCGTAGGTATACAGACCAAACAAACTATTTCGTGTGTTTACGCCTGAAACGGGTTTTAGGACACATTTCTTCGACGGCCAAGCACGTTTGATATTGCGAGAATATCATATAGAACGGATACTTGATACATATAGACACCAATGATGCATTATGACGGTAACGATGTCACAACCATCGCCACTGTTTTAGAAACATTGCCAGACAGCGTTCCTAACGATAATGACGTTGAATTTTCACCTAGGCGAAGATACCCTTTGAACAATTGATACGCTACGAACCATTGACAGGTTTGATTCCTGGTTGCGGCAGGTCATACAATTCTATAAGGAATTGACAATTATTGTTTCAATGCTGATATTCTTCAACACGTTTAGAAGCTGGTTCCTTGTGGAAGGGTATGTTCACTATGTAAGTGCTGGTTAGAATACAGTCCAGTAAAACCAGTTAGGTCAACCTGCCGTCGTATGTACGAGAGTGATTTTAAACCTGAAAAAAAAACTACACTGGTGTTTCATTATTCACTACATTACACTCTACTTGTATACATAAAATACATATATACGCGGAGTTAAAATTTTGTAAACAAATTGCGATGTTTTAAGAACTACATAGAAATCAACCATTGACAAAAAAGTATAAATTGTATATTGAAAGTAAAACTTGGTTAGTATGCATGAATATTTATCCCGAAAACCAAGTAATTGAACTAGCACGTCCTAAATCAAAATTATTTGGATATCACCTCTTGATACGCCGTCTCTTTGTTGGATTTTGAATTCAACATCGGATTCGGATTAACTCATAAATGCCTTGTAGGACCATTATTTTATTACACTTATACAATTGAATACGACATGTTCCCGTTAGTACATAGTACATATTTGACAATAGTTCGGTATCCTAGATAGTACATATATGACAATAGTTCGGTATCCTTGTATTACGTGTGTGCAAACATTTTAAAAGCATTGACATTAGGACAATAGTTTCAAGACGAAACCTTAATTGTGTTTCCAGTTTCCTTCCTCGGTTATTCACAAGGTCACATGCAATTGAAAGCGCAAAGCTCTAACAGTTTGTCGATAAATGAAGCATTTGTTTATCTGTTCATTTAACATTTGAACTGCTTTTATTACAATAGTTGAACAATAAACATGTCTGGTACAAACCCATTCCATTGTAATTTTCTATAGAAACTAACCATTAAATCAAGCACACCACATCCGTACGGAGAGGTGGCAGTAGGACGGATACAGAGACATATAATTTGCTGAATATTGGCATTTGAAAACATTTTACTGAAACCATAGCAAATATTTACACATAAGGATGTTTTGTAGACGATTACTTGAAACATACAACAAGCAATTAAAGGACGGTTAGTAATGGGCGTGTTGACACTGTTGTATACTTTGTTTACTTATCAATTTAAACATCTTCTAGCAATCGAGATTCGTAATAGAAATATTTATTCTATACTTTCTAGTCTGATAACCTATTTTTTTTCTAGAATATACGAATATAAAGGGAGATAATTTCATAATGAACGAAAGGAATAGGAGTTGTCTCCCATAAAACATAAATATAAGATTCGTTAACAGACTAGATGTACCTGTGAACAGACAACAACACTAGAAACCTGTGTACTGTCAGTAGGTACCAAACTTTATGGAAAGTAAACATAATTTGCCATATATACTTGAATTGTTTATGACGGGGCCTGATTCTAGGTGCCAGTAAACGCATCTTGTTCTTTAACTTTGCTATGAATAGAACATCTTGTTTGTTCTATGTATACATCATCAAGTTTTGTACTCGCCTAACCCTCATTGATTCTTGAAGAAATACAAGCTGTATAAACAAACATACACACTTGCCGCGGCTTCTAACAAAACCCACGATCGTAGTCATTAATGAGCAACAGCTTCGTGTGCACATGTAAATTATTAATTTGATCGGAGGAGATTAAAGTAGCTGCCTCAATTGGCGTATTCGACAGGGCAAGTGCTGGGTAGTGGTTCCGCCTTTTAAATACCTAAGCATTATGATTTTCCAGTTAAGTAAAGTCCGTATCTTATTGAAGTAAGATAATTGAATAACTCGCTCAACATAGAATTCGATTCGTTAAGTTCATGGAGAAATCGCAAGACATGTTAATCCATCAATTTCAACTTAAATTTGTTCATTTGGTTGAATTTTAGCTCGTTGAAATGTAGCTAATTGAAGGAATAGCCAACGTTAACCAGGATATTAACTGGTAATTATACACTCGCATAAGGGATATTCAACACTCAGATTTTCCGAAACATGTTGGCAAGAACGATTGGATTAATCAAATAACACGCGCTGATTTGAAAATTATATATATATATATAGATGCTTAAACATGCCGTGTAATCGAGAAAAAAAATTATGAAGTAAACACTTATGATAGACTTATTAATGAAAGGGTATACATTATCAAATCAGTTATATCACATATTTTTTATAACTCTTTGTTGAATAAAACGCTGTTTTAATCATTTGTACCGGAATTTCGTCATGTGGTTATGAATAACATGAACGATAATTACAGTAAAAGTGTTATTTGAAAATACCTTATTACAATTTTTAGATATAACTGTAACAAAACTGTACAGGACGGATAATTTGACCTGATCCTGACCTTTATGCATGCATATACACTTAGCCAATTTAGAAATGCATTGGACACGATGCAGCGTATGCTATATGGGCAAAAATGTACTGACAGCTCATGTTACTACTTTGTATGACATTGCATTGCATTTTACTGGTGAAGCTAAATTTGATGGCAGAAACAGTTGGTCGTCAAGAAGTGCATCATCAACCAGAAACTTCAGAACATGTAAAGAGTTACGGGTTATGTTATAGATTGTGTGTAACAACATTCCTCAACCCCGTACTCTAATGAGGCAAAGACGCCTGGTTTGCATAACAGGTTGCAACTTATAAAAACATTATTATTTTTTTGAATTTGACAGTGTCGATCATAATGTTACGGCATGTATTGAATTCGTTACGTGCAAACTTTCAATAAAAATGAAGAACCTTAACTGGCTTAATTGTATCAAAAACCCTCTATTGTGTTTTTAAATCGGTTAATAAGTGTTATATAAGGTTCTTGCATTGAATATATAAATTTCTGCGTGTAAATCGTGCAATATCGGTCCTTTAGGTATGTGTTTGTGATACACCTCGATGCTACCCGCTTATGAAAACATGCAACCGGGACCATGAATATACTAAATGTATCAGGTGTTTAATTATGCTAAAAGAAGGTCAAGGATGAGTTCAAATTTTCCGTACTATACCATCTTCGTCAGTGTTGAGACTTGATGCCATGAGCACGATCTAATTAAAGGAGTAAGAATGATTGTATATGCCTTTTTGTCTGTGCCGTTGTGTCGTGCAACTATTGTGTGTGGTGTTTTTGTGTCTTATTGAGCTCGGCTGTTTACGCAAAGTGCTGCCTTTTCTGTTCGATGGTCTGTTATCATCTATTACATCATTGTGGTTTTCAAATGTTGTTTATATGGTGTACTAAGTGGTTCAATCCCTAGAGTTACACTTAAGGTAGATTGTGATGATAATGGAGTGTTGTTCTGGTATGGACCTGTTGATACAATCGCCAATAATTCGCTCACGGAATGTTGCTATATTCAATGCAATAACTTTGTAATATATTCATGCGTAAAGGGTAGCATCCAGTCAATAGCCCTTTTTGACTGGGCTGTTTCGTGAAGCAAGTTTTAGTTTTGGTTCCCGTCACCACAATTACAGCACTACTGCAGTAATACAACTGTAAAATTAGAACGGAAACCAGACTGTAACCTGCTCCATGAAACAGCCCAGTCGAAAAGGCCTATTATTTCAGCACTATATCTCTGCATCATGTAAGCAAAAGGACGGGAACCTCACTACACGTATACCACACACGGGATATAATTACTGTTTACCACTTATCCGGTTCTATAACACGTTTATAGTAAACGATTTATTGACAATGTCTTCGCGGAGGTCTGTGATTTAGGTTTATTTCAGTAATGACATATGTATGCGAAATCGTAAAACATAATTATATTCGTGTTTTATATGTATAATAAAATCATAACTATAAAATAACAGACAGTCGGAATATTTTATAGTTTTAATCAAACTCTAGTTTCATTTTATGTGATTTAATGTGATTTTATTTTCTTTCATAAACATTATACACATCACACCAATATATTTAATGCATTATTTACAGTTCTCATGCACTGACATCTCTTTTAAAGCCTGTGTCACATCAGTCGCACCATTATTTGGTGGTACGATACAATATTTACGCCCATAAATATAATTTAAATATCGATCAGGGCGCAGGCAAATTCACAAACGCCTTGACAAATCGTAGACATCGCAAAGAAGCTGTTCGATGCGATGTCCGACTCGCGCGTTCCATGAAATGCCTTATCGGTATATCGCATGCAAAGCGCAGAAAAAGTACACATTGTCCAGCTTAAATAGGATTAATTTCAGTAACAGAGTTCGCAGCTCAAAGATATATTGACCTAAACTGACTGGATTTTAATGATATTTCTTGTTATGACTGCTTTCTATATTTTTTTCAAGATGGACAACGACTGTAAATCAAGAGTAATGCGATCAAACAATGAGTGCTGTTTACGCGTTGTTGATTATTAAACATAGAAATAACACTAAAAATTCTCAAGCAACAGATCGATATATCACTCAACCAATCCTATTAAAACAATGATAGAGTTCCATGTTGCTGGTAAATTAGCAGTGTTTGCATAATGAATACAGT
Organism: Spisula solida; assembly: GCA_947247005.1. Classification (NCBI taxonomy): domain Eukaryota; kingdom Metazoa; phylum Mollusca; class Bivalvia; order Venerida; family Mactridae; genus Spisula; species Spisula solida. The sequence continues at coordinate 32,253,967 of OX365950.1, read as the reverse complement.
ATCAATGGATTTATGGTTGATTTAATACTAATGACATTTTTACATTAGTGTAGGGAGTAATGATATCAATGACAAACAACTATATGAGAACATAACATTTCACCGATGCAGTATCTGGAAACACATCGTCGGCGCCGAGAGAAATTTAAACACAAATCACAGAATTGATGTGAATTAAGAACGGAAGCTATATCGAACAAGTAATTCAATACAAAATGTATGTACGTATAATAGTATCAATAGTATGCAATACCTAAGGTGATGAATGTAAGACTTAAGTAACTATGTAAATTACTGTTCGACTTAAATAAGTGAACTACTGGAAGACTTAAAGTTCAAAATGAATGTTTCTTTATGATCAATATGTGCTAGTATATTACTCAACCTTTGCACAGAGCCATGTTTCAAGATCAGTTATGTAAACCAGTTTGCTATGTAATTTTCTCAGTAGAACAATCTTATGTCTGACATCATAATAATGACGTCACGTCAATTATAATAATAGACTAGGATTGGCAGTCATATACTAAGAGTAAGATATCGTACCACTCGTATGAACAACGCGAATCTTCTTTATGGAATATTGCAATGCACAGACAACACAAAACCACACAGAAACCGCGGCATCGCCCTGTTACGTACGCGGCGCCAGCGTCCGGTCACCTACACAAGAGACAGACATTGAACGCACCAATCATTAACCCTCTAATTGACTGTGGTGATTATGGGCTATTTCCGCTCATAGCGCTCTTTTCGCTACTGAACCAGTCATGGACTGGTAGGTAATCTAGGTCCCAGTCAGTCGGACATTGAGTTAGTTGACGCGAGACAACGGCATGGCACAACATTGGTCTTCTCAGTAATATAGTTAGAGGTTATGGTATTGGTATCATAGAACGAGGCAGCCCAGCGATAGGTAAGTATAGTTTACCTTATGCATTGTGAATTGTTACGCGGGACAGGACCGAAGTCTCCATAGGACACACAGCATGTTGGGTATAAAACCAATTTCACAACTGTCAGTCTAGAATTGTCAGTAACCGTACACAGATAAACAGAAACAGTTTGTCCGTTACGTCCACATGGGTTCAATATCTTTCTGCAGAACTTGTATTACAAAATTATAGTTAATGTACAAGAAACAAGAAATTGTGTTTTTGCTTGAACGACAAAATCTAGAACTTTATCGACTTAGTGGAATTGAATTTGTCATTTTAGAACGCATACACACACCAATAAGCAAGAGAAATATATGAGAATCAATCGATTTGATTGCTTTTTCAAAAACACTGCAAATGTGTCATGAATCAAGTTCAAGTCGTAGTTGTTAATGCTCTCATCATAAAGCTGTCACAGTTTATCGTAGAATATGTTCTGAAAAATACGACATTACATCGTTAACGGATTCGGGAGGCAAATCGAAAATTAAAACAGATAAGCTGTGAATATTGGTGGTGCGGCTTGTCGAATTTCTACACTCAATGTGGTATTTCTACTGAATTAGCAATACATGGATAATTCTATTGTAACACGTTTGTATAAAACATCTAAATGAGTAAAACGACATGAAAAACAATGCGTTTGGCAGAAACATCACTGATATCGCAGTTATGAAAATATCCAAATTTAGCTGGTTAGAATAACTTGGCTGCCAACTATCGCATATCTTATATTGCCGTGTTGAGCGCTGGGTTTGGCTGGAATCTACAGTTTAAGTGCAGCAATTGCAGACAGGTTTGACAATTTGTTTGATGTTTATAGGTTAATAGATTATAGTGGCGACTAATTAAACCGAATCATATTTAATGACGACACGTCACGTCAAATGGCGGGCACACATTCGTTTGCACTGCTTTTTGACGTCAAACAGTGTTTTATTATTAACAAACGTCAGCGTCAGTACTAAATTTGTCCAGTTAACCAACTCATATACTCTAAATGGTAATTTATTTTATAACTTTTAACTGAAACATGGACATACACTTGAAAACATGGTAATAAATACCTAAAGCCAAATGATGGTTTTATTGATAAAAAAATATAAAAAAATACTAGAGACACCCATTCCGTTATCATACGATTAAAATTCTTCCACTTAAATTTAATACCAGTCGAGTCTTTATTAAAATGTATTCTACTTCATTTTCAATGAGTGTCTGTTAACATAGACGGAGTGACTTAAATTATTATCACCGTATTTAACAAGCCCCGATGCGATGAGAACAAAACTAAATGATGTCCGTGCGAACCAATCATAGACGAACATTAATATTGCATCCACATGCCATGTTTAAACATCTTATTAAAATCTTTTTTGAACGACACTCCATTATCTATGTATTATTTATCGTATTTAATGAAGAGCATCAAATCCATGTAACAGACTCGACATCGTTTCCCTTCTTGACTTTAAACATCACCTTCGTCTGTGCTATTCTCGGTTACCAAGTTATAGACAAGATGCAATCGACAATTAAGAGATGTATAAAACATTAAACTACTTACACCCAACACAATGGGTTTAACACAATATGGATAAGCTAGTACATAAAGCAGTGTAGCAATGCCACGTGACTAAATACTACAGTCCCAAGAAGAAAATTGTAAACAAAACCCCTACTTCGCCAAGGAAAATGGGCGTAAGTATTTTATTTCTTTACAAATTTCTATGAAATATAGACCACGCTAAGGGAACAAATATAAGGTTTCCGCCATATATAGTATAATTATTTCTCCATAGTTTGACCGTTTTTTCAATTACCCTGAGAAACATTGGACACATTGTGTGTGAGAGCGGACTACAGTATCAAGCCTTTTCGTTTTCCTGGTATTATCTACTCCTTGCGTGATTGAAGAGTCATGTTTACACCTTCTGGGAACATCGAAGTCAATTTCGCAACAAATAAAATACATATTATAACAATGCATGGCACTAATATGACATTTTCTTTTTGTTTGCAATTATGGCTACAGTTCCAAGAAAAATTGTTCTGACTGCAGTTTAAAGATGCTTTCAGAATTTACCATAATAACAAGCAACTTGTCGCCCCTGGTGCTATTTTTGTCAACAATACACACACTGAAGTATTCTTTAATTGGTCAGGTTATATTTTTTACGACAGATTTTACAACATTTAAGAATATAAACACGCACATGTGTAATATAAGTTTAAAATATATACATGTAGTAATAGATAATAAGCTTGCGTACGGGTAATTTTGAGTAATTTCCATACGTGCATTTGAGTATACAACTATTGCGACAGTTGACTTTGGTGTAGAAATCTTTGGTGAATTCAAGCTTTGTGTGGAAATATTAAAACCAAATAACGATTGGTAAAAGTTAAGAATCTGATCAATTAAACATTCATCTAACACATACATCAAACCAAAGTTTTTGTAGAAGTACTGGTAAGTCCTCAAATAAAGAATTTTTTACAAATTTCGCGCCAATGTATGATTTGTGACATTAGTTATTTTGCGGCAACTAACGTTTCTGTAGAAATGATGCGTCAATTTTATGATTTTGTACAATACCGTTTAGAAATAATTTAAAATCTTTGTACACTAATGTCGCGTCAATTTGTGTAGTTTTATCGTGACAATTTAAGATTTGTGCACAAATACTATAACAATTTAAGATTGTGTTGAAATGTTGCGACACTTTCAGGTTTATGTAGAAATGCGGCGACACTTTTAGATAATTTAGAAATTTGGCGTCAATTTAAGATTTATCTACCAATCACGTCATGATTGCAGATGCTCGTAGAAATAACTTTGAGATTTATTTAGATATTTTGTACATATAAGCTCCTTCCCGTTCAATTGTCGTTGCGATATCAGAACTACATTAACAGCTTCCGTTTGGTATGTAGATGTCACGTGATGAACGGTTCGGGACAAAGCATTATATCATAATGTTGAAATCTCGATCTGGATGTCCAATGTTGTCTCCAGCTGAACAGTATATAGTGACGTTATAAACAGAAAACAAGCTCTAGTCATGCGACTAAGTTAATATTCTGTTTATCGCCTATAGTCTCATGGGAGGCTCAGTCTGAATAGTGAGAGGTTTGATAGAATCATATAACACATTAACACGGTCATTATCATGTTTATCATCCTTCATATTGAGCGAGTTCTTTTCTGTTTCCTCTGTTGTGTCCCTCTTGTGTCATGATTTTAGCGATTACTTTGTGGCACATTTTTATCTAGCCTCTTAATTATGTAACGCTGTGATTTATGTCTGACATTTATCCTGCTGTCCACGTTCTAAAAAGTGTCATTTGTACATACGTTAGAAATATTGGCTGTAATGTTGTTCCTATTCGTCCATTACTGTTCGTGGCTCACTCTGGAGCATTGTATGCCAATATGTTCTGTTGTGTCATACCGCGAATATGTTAAATACAAAATAAAAGAAGGCTTTCAGGAGATAATGATACATCATGTCTACATTTTGATAAATTCGTTCTTTTTGTTTGCTGGATTCGATTACGTCAGTCTGGAATTCAAATCGCATACTTTACAATGTGTCGGGTTCTTTCATATGCGGAAAATTGACTTTAATGCCAACTACTGGCATCAAAGACATATAGGAAGAACAGTACTCTGAAAATTTCATTTCAATGGAATAATACCCTGAATGTTGATGACATATTTCTAGATGTCACTGCATGACATCGAGAATCGGGCTCGTTCTGTCTTAAGCAGTATACATTTTAAAATAATTCGCTTATTGCACATAAGTATTTAGGACTAACAAATTAAAATAAAACTCTTTGAACATGTTGAATGTCGAAATACGCCGAAATCGATAGTCGAAAATAAAACCAAAGTCAATTTCTATGTCGAAATTAATGCCGAATGTGACATTCAACTTATTTTTTAATATCCATATGCATGACGAATATCAGTTAAGCTTCACACAGATAGCGGAATGGATATAGGACATCCTGTATCTACGTGACATTCAACAGTTAGCGACCCACGTGAAATACTTTTTAATTAGTTAATGTAAGTCACGATATGATCTCGGGATGATTGCGTGGGTAGAATCTTTGTAATTGTCATCAACTGTGTCATTTCTTTGTCATCGTTTTTGCTGGTGTTAGGATTTGTACTAATAAATGTGGGATAAACTAATATATTTACATGACATATTTAGAAGACTTGATAAGACAACACATAAGGTTCAAGTGTTGGTGATCCATTTTGTACGGGTCAATAGACCGTGAGCCAGAGGGGGTTTTGCTCCCCCCAGGGGGAATTTTGAGGACCATATTTTTTTGAAACCCCAAGGTGTGGCGAACATTTTGGCATAAAGTTTGCAACTGGCGGGTGGGGCTTTTCTCCGTTACCACGCTTTAAAATATGTTACCACCAAAATATAAAAACATGTAATTTTAAAGATAAATTGTACCATTATGCTATTTAATAATTCCAAGTTTGCATAAGTTATTCAAGAGTGTAAACTACTGTAAGTAGCTGCAAACTGATAGAATTTAAATGCCAAAATGCAATGTTAAAGATAAATATGGGAAAACATACGTTACCCTAAAAAAACAAAAGGTTTTTGGCATAAAGTTTTTTATTGCAAATTTAGATGACCAGGCAATCAAATGATGAAGTTACCATTACAAAGTTCAACCTAAAAAATGATGTATAGATTACCAGTATAGGTTAAGAGATATATGTTTGGTAGCGATTCTTAAAATGTCATCCATTCTCCAAAACATTTGCGTTTTTCATTCCTTCAATAATTTTAAGTATTCAAATTGTATCATACACTTTTCAGTTACATAGAATACCACTTTATATATTTATAATGGTTTATGTTATATATATTAACAGTCTCTTACTTGTAAGATATGTTAAGGTAATACTACACTGTACTTTACGTTACCAAACATACAAATTAAAGTTCATGTCGTCAGTGTCTTAAAACGTACTTAAAACAGTTAAAAATAAAAAAATAACAATTTAATCCTACTCAAAATTATTATAGGTTTGCAGTTCAAACTGTATATTTAACTAAACAACATGTAAACTATAATGTACATGTATTTAAACATCAAACAAAATTTACTAGCCTTGTATTCTGTTACTTTAGATAAACTTTACCACTAAAAAATAATTGATTTTCAAATCAAAATATCTTTTATCGCAGTTTGCATTTGAACTTTCAACACATGTATTTAAAAAAATGTTTCGATTTACGTTACCTTACTTACAAACTTTACAATATAATTATGCTGTAATTTTAACACAATGTTGACTTATCTTTGTAAAATCCCACATGTACAAGTATTTTTGTTTGCTTGATACAATATGTATTTAACTTAATACACACACACACATTTAATAATCAAACTATGAAACTAGAACACAGATTGCCCCTCGATTTAATATCTTCATGAGAACACTATGCACACACATGACTTTTAAACATTTACTATATACATGTATACAATCGTATGCCAGTTATTTAATCACACTACATACAAATTAAAAACTACAGTGTATATTTGAAATTAAGTTTGAAACATTCTCTAGGGTGCACCAGGAATTAGACCCCAAAAGTAAATTCCTCTTGGTCTGTCCGCCACTCCCCCACTGGAGGAAAATATTGATAGGTGCATAATTATTTTATGGCGACTACCTAAATTGTTGTGCAATACTGACCAGTGAGAGGTCAAGATCATTTAAGGTAAAATACTCTTAAAATAGTGTAAACTGTGATACTGTTCATTGTTTAAAACCTTTGCTTATATTTCCATATCTGTCTAGAGCCAGTATTGTTACATACGACAAATAGTCAGAAATTGCTGCATCATATGACATTGTATGGCTTTAATAAGTGGGGAAGTTACACAATATGGCCTAGGATGGCTGAAATCTGTATTCAATTTGGTGGGCTACCAATATGGCATAGGATGGCTGAAATCTGTGTTGGTGGGTTCCCAATGTGGCATAGGATGGCTGAAATCTGTATTGGTGGGTTCCCAAGATGGCAAAGGATGGCTGAACTCTGTATTGGTATGTTGCCAATATGGCATAGGAGGGCTGAAATCTGTGTTGGTGGTTTCCCAATATGGCATAGGATGGCTGAAATCTGTGTTGGCGGGTTCCCAATATGGCATAGGATGGCTGAAATCTGTGTTGGTGGGTTCCAATATGGCATATCATGGCTGAAATCAGTGTTGGTGGGTTCCCAATATGGCCTAGAAGGGCTGAAATCTGTGTTGGCGGGTTCCAAATATGGCCCAGGATGACTTAAAACTGTGGTGTTGGGTTTCCAATATGGCCTTGGAGGGCTGAAATCTGTGTTGATGGGTTCCCAATATGGCCAAGGAGGGCTGAAATCTGTGTTGGTAGGTTCCCAATATGGCCTATGAGGGCTGAAATCTGTGTTAGTGGGTTCCCAATATGGCATAGGAGGGCTGAAATCTGTATTGGTTAGTTCCCAATGAGGCCTGGGATGGCTTAATCTGTGATGTTGAGTACCCACAATGGCTTTGGTGACTGTACTCAGATTCGGGTGGTACCCATAGGGCCTGAGATGACTGTACCCTGAGGTTGGGTACCAAATGGGACCTGGGATGGCTGTTCTCTGTGGTGATGGGCAATACATCAATACAGCACGGGTTGTCTGTACTCAGAGGTGGTGGGTACCAAATGGTGCCTGAGCTGGTTGTTCTCAGTGGTATAGGGTAGTCAATAGGACCTGTGATGGCTGTTCTCTGTATAGGTCGGTACCCAATCGGGCCTGAGATGGTTGAACTTGTGGAGGTGTGTACATAAGCTGGGCTGGGACGGCTTACTAGGCAGTGTCAAGTACCAAATAGGGCATTGAATGGCTTTCCTCCGTGACTATGAGTATCTCTCAGGCATAGTATGGCTGTACACAGTAGTTGTGAGTAGGGCATAAGAAGGCTTGTAGTGGTAAGTACCACATAGGGTCTGATATGGCTATATTTAGTGGTTGCAACTACCCCGTAGGGATTAGTATGACCATAATCGGTGGTGGGAAATTACCCAATAGAGCCAATGATGGCTATATTGCACCTGGTATGGCAGTATTCAGTTGGTCCGAGTTCCCCTTAGGACATAGTATGGTTGTTACGGCTGGTGGTAAGTACCACAGTCAGGTGTGACCGTACACAATGGTTATGTGTACCACTTAGTGCAAAATATAAACTGTAATTGGTGGTGGTGATTGGGCCTTGGATGTCTGTACTATGTTGTTGTGACTGCTTTGTACCCTATGCAACTTGGTGAGACTGTAAGTAATTGGTTATGAGCACCCCTATATTGAATGAAATATGTAATTATTTGGGATGAGTACCCTTTTGGGTCTATATGACTGTAGTTTTGTACTAGTGAGTAACCCACAGATCATTGTACAGCTGTGCTCAGTAATAGTGAGTACCATATAGAGACTTACATGTATATGGCTTTACTCAGGTATTTGAGTATCTCTTATGGTACACTATGGCTATAACTAAGGGTGGTGAGTACCCAATATGGTCTTGGTTGGCTGTCCTCTTGGTTTTAAGTATCTCATAGGGCCTCAGATATAGCTGGTGCCATTAAGAATTCAATAGGAATGGTTGTATTGGGCAGTAAGTACTCTATTGGTTACGGAATGTATGTATAGACAGTGTTATTAGTTCCCTATAAGGCCTGGGTTGACTATTAAGTGGTTTAAGAACCCCTAAGGGCATGATATGGGTGTACTCGGTGTTGGTTACACCCCATTCAGGCCAAATATATGATGGTGTTGAGTACCCAGTCATGCCTGATACTGGTGTAATTGGTAGTGGTAAGCATAACAAAGGGTTTGGTTGAGAGTACCCCTTATGGCTTAGTATGGCTATAATAAGTGGTAGTGACTACCCCATACGGCATTGGAGGGCTGTACTCTGTGATGGTGAGTACCGAATGTGACATTGGGTGGTTGTACTTGACAAGTGTTATGTACCCCATATGGTCATTGGATGCCTGTACTTTGCAGTGTTGCATATCACATAGGGCATCATTTTCGTAACTTGACCTTGAAATGACATTGACATTGACTTCTAAATGGTCAGTCCTGTATGTCAATATGATTCACATTATCAAATGAATAATATCTAAGCAAAAATAAAAATGCATGAGAACATAGAAGTTTAAGTGTATTTGTCAATTATGGCGGCCATCTTGGACGCCATTTTGAATTTCTGGGTCCGCACCACGTGTTGACAATTTATGCCGGCAGTTCCATACAGTACATACATAGGCAAACATTTTGGTATATAACATTGCTTGTTCTACTTTAGCTGTCACCTAGCTTCCCCCAAAAAATCACCAGTTGTCACCCCCACTATATGTGTTATACCGAAATTTTAACTCAAATGTTGTTAAAAAACCCCATAATTTATGTTTGAAAGGTAACGTAATATACAAATGTACATGGTTTTTCATATCAATTAACTATTTGTGTAGTTGTACTATAGCTATATACATTATTGAGCTGCATACTAATCAGTTTCATCACATAAAAACGTCATATACATTGTTGTACGTTGACTGTTTTTTTTAATATTCTTGTAATTTCATGCAAAGTAACGTAAATTACGTATGTTATATCATTTTTTTGCCTATAATAATTTGTACAACTGATAGTTTCAATTTTAAATACATTTAACATACAAAAATGTCTTATTCACATGATTTATTAAACAATTGGCATGTATATAATATCAAATAAGCAAAATTTGTGATTCCTGTAGAAAATCGCATAGTTACGTATTTCAAACCTCCGTAACTCCTTAAAGCCCCAACATAAACTTGCAATATTTTGTCTGTGAATGCCACCTACCATAAGGTTTAAGAAAATCATAGTGTTGAATATTCCCTTTGGTGGGAGCAGGGTGAATTGTCAGCTCAAGGTCTACAACATTTAAGGGAGAAACATGACATTACTTTCAATGGTCACCTCTAGAAATGCGACTTGAAACATCAAGACTGTTAGTTAATGGAGGCTAATGTGGTTCGTTGGAATTAACGAGACGATACAAATACAATAGAAGAATGTCTGCATCATAAAACTCTTACACAACCATGTGTTATTGCGTATTGATGCGGTAGTGTATTGGATAACGGTCTCGAATACGGATCAAGAAGTCCGTTGTTCTATTCTAGGCTAGGGCACTTGATGAATTCTGAAAAGCTTTACACCTTTACACGTTTCACACCCAAACAGAGATGAAGTGGTTTGTAGCCAAGACGTAGTCTCAATTTTAGTGCTGCACATTGGGCACTTTAATGAAGAAAATATTTCATTCGGAAAGAACAAGGACAACAAAATAGGCATCCTAACCGGATTCCTTGTATCACAAAACCTTTCGCCCTATGTAGTCTGGGGTCATTTGCCTTACTGGCAAGGAAGAACAGATTGACCATGCACTTACGACTATCTCAGTCGAACGCAAACACGGTATTGTCTTAGATACATATTAATACCATTACACTAATAAAACACACATCAAATCCTATTACTCATTTTATTTCTGAAGGTTAATGAACTCTTGAAATAAACCAGATCTAAAGTGCCGTAAATAATGATGGTAACTTTGGGGCGAATAGCGGTTTCGTAAGGTACGAGTACTAATACATGAAACAAATAACCATTTCGCTGTTAGACCTTTCGTATTATATAACGATAAATCTGCGTGTCCGAATCATATGACCAACAATGAACAGAACACGAATGGTGTGTCGTAATCCAGTTAAATCCGACAGTTCCTGTGAATATTTATGCTAATTATGTTCATGCCATTGTAATTACTTGGAACCAGACCTTGCTACATTGGAGCTTAGCTGATCGAGAACTAGAGTTTAACTGACATATACTCAGACCTGGATAAAATTCCAATGTTTCACAGGACATTTTCTTCCGTGACATTAACAACGGCTTAACCCTTCGTTCGAGGATAAGTAGTCAGTTTTCGCTGGTGAAGAACAAGTCAGCTGCTCACGGAAGAGTAAGATAAAGTGATTTTGAAAATAAAACAAGGAACTGACCTCTGTATATGATTGTAAAAAAAAGACATTACGCGGTATATCCTAAGGTCACCTGGTCGAGAAATTCATATGGTCCAATTTTAACGTTTAAATTGGCTGGCAGCCCCGAGTCCTGTGAGAAAGTGCGATGGAAATAATTGAATTAAATAAATAAGCAGATTTGTTCCTTTTACGTACAACTTAACATATAACTCGTTTTAACAAACGTCAGCGTGATAATTAGGTTACATGTTTTGGAAATGTTAATTCTCGACTAATAGGTTCGTATTGGACAGAATTGTTTTTATACGAGGGGCGTTTTTTAAGTTCCAGGAAAAGTTTCATAGAATTTTCAACGTTTGCTAAAACTCAATGGTATTTTGCAGAGAGACAAAGACATATATTCGCAATATATTCTTTGTTTTGGCACGAATTTACCGTCTGTGATCGGCTAACCTTCATAAAGTAGCCTATCAAACAACACAAGAGTCCATAATTACCAGAACTGAGTACGAGGAACTTAGGTCAACTGTACAACCTCTGTTTGACCTCTATCAACTAGACGGTGCCATGTCACATGTCGCCCACAAGGATGTTTTTATTACTTATTAAGTTTACGAACATCGCGATATCATTTAGGCCATTGCTGTGAATTTTATGCCTATAGTTTCCCTTCAGTCTTCATTATAGTTCACAATATAGTTTACTTAATGATTCACAGTGTGTGCAAATATATTTAAAATTTACTGTTGTTTTCTGAATGATTTAATCGTATGGTGTTATTTGGTGTGTCGTAAATTGTATAAGTATAAAGGTCGCGATGGTCACGGTCAAGAAACGTCTTTCTTCCGAATGTAATGCATCTCTTCACAAATATGCTTTAACATACTGTTCGTACTCTGTACTGTTTTAACTTTCATAAAATTGAATATCGGTTCGTTTCCCGGCAAGGCGATGATATGTACATGTATGTACGGTCAAATCAAGGTATAGAACCGAAGGTGTCGTAGAAAGGTCGTGAACTTTCTTAAAGCGTCAATGCAATCCTTGCACTTTCTGTGACATTTCTCCATGGACATTTTGTTGTCGCTAAAAGTGCAAGATAATTTTTACAGACAGTAAGACTGATCACCTATATAAATTATGGGTCATTTTTTCACTATCTCGCAGACATGTCAATTTGTCATTTCTTATCTTTGTACACCTTTGCAGTGCTTTTTTGACATCTTATATGAATGAATTTATTGGCTTAGCATGAATCTAAAACCCCAAAATATAATTATTTTCGATTTCCGTCTGGGATATATACGAGTATAGGCGGTATAATGGTGCATGTACTTTACAAATATGATAACATATATATCACAAAAAGCGTTAAGAAAGTACAAACATGGTACGAGTAATTATATGTACTTCATCGATAATCACCTATGTGAATTGAGAACGGAAACTATATCGACCAATGTATGCGAATACAAAATTAATGTACGTTTGAATAATGAACAAATTTAGGCTATATCAAGGTGAAGAATGTGAATTTAAGACTTTAGTTTGTAAATTACTGTTAGACTTAATATTCGAAATGAATGTTCCTCATGACCGATACTTGCCCGTTTAGTTCCCCTTTCAAATTCCCATATTTCAAATTAAGCTATGTATACCAGTTTGATATGTATCTGTCTTAGAAGAACAACTTTACTATGATTGTCATTTGTATTCTAAGAGTATGCTATCTAATACCACTCGTAAAAAAGGCAAACCTTACTTATTGAATACTGCAATGCACAGAAACACAAACCTTACAGAAGCGGCGTCTGTGACCTAGACAGGAGACATACAGAGAACCAACCAACCGTACCCTTCTAATGGATAACACGTTTGTTGGGTATTTTAAAAACAATTTCATAATTGTCAGTATATAAATAGCACATACACTACTCAACACTTATAACCGATCACTTCATATATTTATAAAATTCCAATCATTTAGTATCTAAATTAATATTCTGATCGCAAATGTATAAGACAGGTGTAAACAATATAAAAAGAAAACTTAAAGACTATTCTACTATTTTTAAACATAATTATTCCATATAATTGACAGCCACCCTTAAAACCAGAAAAAAACACAATTATTGGATTAAATGCAATGTCGGTATTCCATTTTGTAAACATGAAACATGATAAACAACAACTTTATATGGACGATAAGTCAACAATACAAGCATATCACAAAGCTTTACTGCGAAAGGTTGTTTAAACGAGAACATGTTAAACAAAGTAAACTCATCGACTTTTATGATTTAGCTGGATTCTCAAAGTGACAATATAATTCACCATAGGGAACTCAGTGTCGCCTATAAAAATAAAACGCACTTATATTTTGATATAATTCAGTTTGATAGATGAGAATTGACAAAAGAAGGAGTGTATGAAATTTGACTAATCTATCACCACGCGTTATCACTATTTGAGAAATTATTTTTCGTTCTATTTTCAATTGAAAGGGAGGTAATTTCACATTTATTTTCATTTCCTAAATTTCAAAGCTGCACAAATTGATAACGTGTAATTATTTAAGCAATGTTTTATGTTTTTCTGTTTGGGCGATCAATATTGAGTCAACATTTTTAACATGTTTTTGCATTATCTCAGACAAACGTTAAATTTCACACACAAAACTGTTTTTTATAAACAACGGGCAATAACTCCACATAGTTGACGACGCTACATAAAACATGAACATTTATTGCTAAAGAGCATATAATGACGATTGAGATAAGTACCGATATTTTCCTATTGCCATGAACAAAGATTTTCGAGTTTGAAAAGTAATCGGTTATAAGTGTTGAGTAGTGTAGCTTCGAGGGCGACAGTAAAAATGTCAGCCTGAGGAAAGTACTGTTACCCAAGGCCGATGGCCGCGGGTAACAGTACTTTCAGAGTGCTGACATTTTTACTGTCACCCTCGAAGCTATGTGTTATTTATTTTATTACCCCAAACTTTTTCAGCGATTATCTATTGTAAACCAAGACATTATATATTTTTTGGCACCTAATACTTGGCTTGGTATAGAGAACTCGAACAAAAAACATGGGTATGCGGGCGGGACATGCCGCCATATTGGTTTTAGAAAGAAAATGTCACGTGACAAAAAAGTACTGTCAAAAAAGTACGATCACCCTGCTGACAATAAAACAATTTCAATCACGTGGTATATTGATCCGCTTGATCGTAATAGTAAGAATACTATCTGTTTGTCTATGCGAAATTAACATTATGAAAACAGTGAGGGGTAATAATCTAGAATATGTCAGTAACCGAACGGAGTCTGTATTATATCACAGATAAACAGAAACAGTTGTCCAACATTTCCTAATGGGTTCAATATCTAACTGCAGATCTTGTATAACAAAATGATTATAAAGTACAAGGAACAAGAAGTTGTGTTTTTTCTCGTGCGAAAACATCTTAAGCTTGATCGAATTAATATAATTGAATGTGTTATTTTTTAACGCATACACAAACTCCAATATGCCGGAGAAATATAGGAGAATTATTCAATTTAATTGCATTTTCAAAAACACTGCAAGTGTGTCATGAATCAAGTTCAAGTCGTTGTTGTTAATGCTCTCATTATAAAGTTGTCATACACTATATTACATCGTTAACGAATACGTGAGGCAAATCGAAAATTAAAAAAGCTGTGAATATTGGTGGTGTGGCTTGTGGAATGTCAACACTCAATATGGTATTACTATTAAATTAGTAATACAATGATAATGCTTTTGTACCATGTTTGTATAAAACGTCTGAGTGAGTGAAATGACATGAGAAATAATGCGTTTGGCAGAAACATCACCGATATCGCAGTTATGAAAATATCCAAATTTAGCTGGTTAGAATAACTGATTGCTACTAGACTGTCAAGTTCAAGCTGCTTGGTTGAACGGCTGTAGGACAGGCAGGTTCACGCTGCTAGTCCGTTAGACTGCCAACTAGTTTGCTAGCAGCATGAAGTTAGCAATCTCTTAAGCTAGCAGCGTGAATTTGACAGGCTGCCAGCTTACCAACTTCACGCTGTCAGCCTATTAACTTCATGCTGCCAGCCTATCAATTTCACGCTGCTAGGCCGTGAGACTGCCAACTTTACGCTGCTAGCCTGTAAGTCTGCTAACTTCACGCTGCTAGGCTGCCAACTATCGCAAGTCATTCTGCTGTAGAGTACTGTTATGGTTCTGTGTTGAGCGCTGGGTTTGGCTTGAATCTTCTGTTTTATTGCAGCAATTGCGGACACTTTGACAATTTGTTTAATGTTTGTAAGTTAAAGGATTACTTTGGCGACTAGTTTAACCGAATCACATTTAATGACGACACGTATAATAGTGAACATACATTAGCTTGTACTGCTTTTTGACGTCAAACACAGTTAACCAACGCTTATGTCTTGATCGTAATCCGATCACTTTAACTTAAAATGTGAATTTTATTATATAACTATTGACTGAAACATGGACATAACCTGAAGATATGGAAATAAATAGGTAATAAATACCTAAAGACAAGGTTTTATTGATATATGGAAATAAATAGGTAATAAATACCTAAAGGCGAGGTTTTATTGATAACAAAATTAAAAAAAAAATACTAGAGAGACCAATTCCGTTATCATTCGATTAAAATACTTCGACTTAAATTGTTCATCATTCGACTCTTCATTTAAACTCTATTCTACTTCATTTTCAATGTGTTTCTGTTGACATAGACGAAGTGACTCAAATAATATCACTGAATTTAGCAAACCCCAATGCGATAAGAAATTACTAAACGATCTACGTGTGAACTAATTATAGATGAACATTAATATTGCATTTACATGGCTTGTTTGAACATCATATTGAAACCAATTTGTGCGACCATCACTTATCTATATATTATATGGTGTTTAATGAAGAACATCTAAATCCATGTAACATATTCGATATCGTTTCCCTACTTGACTTTAAACATCACCCTCGTCGGTACCCTTATCGGTTACCAAGTTATAGCTCATACAAACTATATGTTATTGGTTATTACCAGGTGTATAAAACATTAAACTACGCACACCCGATCCAATGAGTTTAACAAAAACGTGGATAAGTTAGAACATATATGAAACGGTGAAGTCAAATTTTGGTCCGTAGAACTCTTAATGAACATAATAGGGTCTGTCACATTCTATTACGGTTTATGTCCGACATCATTTTATTACTCCGAGGATATCTGAAAACGCCATTGATTTTTGGCATATTAATTAAGTCGTTTGTCTTTTCACGAGATTACCGTCTAGGAATACTATACCGATGTCACACTTCAGTTTGTAGTACATGTATGTACGGTGAACGTCAAAGTCATAGTTTGCCCCTCAATATCATTAAGGTGTTGAATGAAAAATCCATTCGGGTGCAACCATTCGATAGATACTCAGACAACATATTTTTTAGAAAAGACATCATATGTTTTAGAAAAGACATCATATGTTTTAGAAAAGACATCATATGTTTTCATTGATTTGTTCTATTTGTTTTTTAGTGAATTGGTGACCAAATAGGACGATGGGGTGCCAACTTTCTTAAACACATTTATAATGGAACAGTCTTGGCAATCATGATCATACTCGTTCATTTAACTAAAACACATAATATTGAGTTATTATGCTTAAATGATTTGTTCTTTGTGTGTCGTTCGTGCGCTGCTGTTACTGTAAAGTGTTGCCTTTTATTTCGCCATTCAGCATACCGTATAGCGGGTTATTTCTGCGGGTAGAAAATTTTGCGATTTGGGCCTAAAATGGGTAGGCTTTATTTCTGCGGTTTTTATTTCTGCGACCTACCAGAAAATCGGGAATTAATTTCTGCGGGTTTCAGAAACCGGAAGAAAGTTCTGCGAATGGTAAATAACTACTGTATCGACTACGGCATGATGAACAACATGATAACACTGCTTGTATGATTTAGATTTGATTGTTAATTTTATACATAACTCAGCTTTTTTCATTTTAGGAACATCAGAACAGAACATTTTCAGCAGTACATGCACTACCGGTAAACTAAATCAATGCATTTAACGGCATATTATCCTCAACCCAGTCTATTATCCCCGCACCCCTAAAACCACTTATGATGATGTCTGGCTTTGCTCGAATATCAGTACAAACTACAGGGCTGCAAATTGAACTAGTTGTCAAACTTACATCAACGTGTATTGAGGGTCAATACCGATATAACACAATCATTAATTGTTAAACAAACAAGCAAACAAAGACAGTCGATCATTATACGTGTGAAAAATATGACAGTAACAAAACACTAGAAAGATATAGATTAAAGGTATATTACCAGTATATTGAAGCAAAATATG
Organism: Spisula solida; assembly: GCA_947247005.1. NCBI lineage: Eukaryota > Metazoa > Mollusca > Bivalvia > Venerida > Mactridae > Spisula > Spisula solida. The sequence continues at coordinate 32,236,518 of OX365950.1, read as the reverse complement.
GAAGTTAAATTTTGCGAACAAAATTTTACGGATGTTTAATTTTGCGGAATTTAATTTTACGGGACAGCCTCAAACCGCAAAAAACGCAGAAATAAAAACCCGCAGAAATTACCCGCTATACGGTACTTTAATTTATAATCGTTCATGAATTTATGTACAGCTGTGGAGTTATGGATGTAGTGTTCTGTCCCCTGAGGTCATTTAATGTAGTTTTTGGTTTGCCATCAGTCCGTACGTTTTGGTTCTGACGGGAATTGTGGTTGCTATGGCAACAGACACATTGAACATAGCTTTAAACCTGTAGGGGACTTATGTATTGCTTGCAATTCTTAATGACCTGTTCATTACGTCATATCTCGATTTGTTCAATTACGTCATTTTACTTATTGAAACTAGGTCATCCGGCTATGGCTTTCAGATGTTTTGTTGCTGGAATCGGGCCTTTCAACGCTTTAATACTGTTACTTAACTTTTGAGACTAAAGTTTGCTAAAACTATGTAGTTCGGCAGTTTTACTGTTGTAACTAGGTCATTCAGCGTAGGCATTGTGCCTTTTGTTTGCTGAATCTTTTCTATTCAGCTTTTAAACAGTGGGACAAGGGGTGTTTAGTTTTCTTGGTCGGTAGTGTGTTGTGCACTTCTTCGTTTTAAGATTTCTTACAGTTAAAACTAGGCATTGTAGTCCTTTTGCTGTGGAAACTTGGTCATTCAGCTAGTTATAATTTATTATACTTTTCGATAGCTTGGACTTGGGCGGATCTGCGCTTGTTTAGTTGGGCATTGTGTCTTTATGTGTTTTATGTTACCTGTGTTCGGTTGGTTCAGTTGGGCATTGTGCTTTGTGTGTTTTAATGTTTTCTGTGCTCGGCTGGTTAAGTTCAGTGCTGCCTTCCCTGTCTGACTTAATATAATATTTTTGGTTGGATCCGATATAAAGCATTTAACCTCCTAAACCGCCATCAATCATAATTTTGCTCAAATAATCAACCAAAACTTCCAAAAGTCATCAAATCGTATTCGCTTAAGGGTCCATTTATATGCAGATTTAGCAATTGTACAATGCTCTTCATGCTCTACTGTTTTTGTTGAATACTGCCTTGCTGCCGAATTGTGTTGGTTCCATAAAAGCACTATTGCGACAGATGTTGTAGTAATTGTAGTAGTATGGGCACTATTCAAGATTTATGTGGAAAATTGACAACAAATTACAATTGGTAAAAGTTAAGATACTGATCAATTAAACAGTATTGTCTAACAAATACATCAAACCATAGTTTTTGGAGAAATACTGGTATATCCTCAAATGAAGATTTTTTGTAAAATGTCGCGCCAATTTATGATTTGTGACATTAGTTATTTTGCGACAACTAACGTTTCTGGATATATAGCGTCAATTTAAGATTGTGTAAAATACCGCTAAGAATTAATTTAAAAGCTTTGTGCACTATTGTCGCATCAATTTGTGTAGAGTTATCGCGACAATTTAAGATTTGTGCACAAATACTATGTCAATATAAGATTCGGATAGAAATTCGGCACCAATTTAAGATTGAGTAGAGATGTGACGACACTTTTAGATGTATGTAGAAATGTGGCGACACTTTTAGATGTGTTTAGAAATTTGGCGTCAATTTAAGATTTATCAATAAAACTAGTAATGATTGCAGAAACTCGTAGAAATACCACGTTCCTTTGAGATTTATTTAGATATTTTTTACGTATGAGCTCCATCCCGTTCAATTGTCGTAGCAAGCTCAGAACTACAGTAACAGCTTTCGTTAGGCATGTAGATGTCACGTTATCAACGGTTCGGGACGAAGCATTATATCATAATGTTGAATTCTCGATCTTAATGTCCAATGCTGTCTACAGTAGAACGGTATGTACACGTAGTATAATGTAACGTTCTAAACACAAAACAAGCTCTAGTCATGCTACTAAGTTGATATTCTGTTTATCGCCTATTTTCACATGGGAGGCTCAATCTGAATAGTGAGGGGTTTGATATAATAATATAACACATTAACACGGTCATTATCATGTTAGCATCCTTCATGTTGAGCGAGTTCTTTTGTTTTCTCTCTTTTGTCGAGACATAAGCGATTACATTGTGGTACATTTGTGTCTAGCCTCATAATTTTGTTACGCTGTGATTTACGTCTTACATTTATCCTGCTGTCCACGCTCTACAAAATGTCATAAATATTTATCGTTAATGTGAAAATTCATTCAGATCAATGACCATGTTGTGGCAAAAGTTGAATCTTTCATAAAATGTTCACACACTTTAGATATATTGGATGTGATGTTGCTCCTATTCTTCCATTATTGTTCGTGGCCCACCCTGGAGCATTGTATGACATGCTATGTTGTATCATACCGGGGATATTTTAATGAAAGAATAATAGAAGTGTTTCAAGAGATAATGATACAACCATGTCGACATTGTGATAGATCAGTTCTTTTATTTGCTAGATTCGATTACGTAAGTCCGGAATTCAAATCGCAATGTCGAATTTGACATTCAACTTACTTTTGAAATGTCCATATGAAAGTCACAAATCACGCAAGCTTCAGACCAATGAAAAATGTTTGCAATTAGGCTCTAAACTACGAACGTGTGAAATTGCCATTTTTATTTCAAAACGCATTAGAACGTTATGGTAGCGGAATTGATATATAACTACCGGTATAAACATGTTTGAATCAACTGTTAGCGAACAACGCGAAAGTTTCTAGTTAATATTTGTCACGATATGACCCCGGGATGGCTAAATATACAAAATAGTATATTCGAAAAGAACAAGGGCATCCCAACCGGATTACTTTTATTAAACAACTAGTGCGTTCTACGAAGTCGGAGGTCATAGGCCAAACTGGCAAGGACAAACCGATTGACCATGCACTTACGACTGTCTTAGTCGAACGAAAAAATCGGTACTGTCGTTAGATACATACTGATGCAATGGTATCATTCCCTTACTAAAACACGCACCAAACCCTATTACCTATTTATTTCTGAAGGTTAATAAACTCTTGAAATAAACAAGTGCTTTATTTATTCCTCTTCACTCCCATTGGAGCATAGGACCTTTACTACAGCTTTCCATCGAGTACGGTCTGTAGCCTTTGCTTTGGCTTCTCCTCATGACATCCTTAACTTCCTCAACTCAATGCCCAGGGTTCTTTGCCAGAGCTAACGTGCCGATAATAATGGTAGTAAGGCAAATGGTGGTTTCGTAAGAGTACTAATACGTCAAATTAATTACCATCTCGCTGTTAGACCTATTGTATAATATACAATATACGATCGGACACGAAGGTTCAACGTCATAATATACATATATATTATATATGTATATTATGACGTTGAACCTTCGTGTCCGATCGTATGACCAATAATGAGCTGAATACGAGTAGTGTGTCGTCATCTAGTTAAATCCGACAGTTCTTATAAATAATCACATTGCCTGTTTTTGTCATTAATTACTTAAAACCAGGCAGTGTTACATTCGAGCTAAGCTAATCGAGTACTAGGGTTTCAACTGACATATACTCAGCCCTGGATAAAATTTCAATGTTTGACAGGAAATGTTCTCCTGTGACATTAACAATTACCTAATCCTTCATTTGTGGAGAAGTAATTAGTCGTCGCTCGTGGAGAAGTAGACAGTTGCTCTGGACAGAGATTTGCAAATGAACACAAGGAACTGACCACTGTATATGACCCAACGTTTATTAAAAAATACATCACACGGTATATCATTAGACACCTGAAACTGTGTTGAGAAATTCATATGGTCCCTTTACAATTCCCCTTACAGGTTTATTGACGGGCAGCCCCGAGTCCGTACGGCACACATCAGGTGAGAAAGAGCGATGGAAATAATTAAATAATAAAAAAATCAATGAGCGGATAATTATGTTACTCACAGAACTAAACACATGATTCGTTTTAACAAACGTCAGTAAATACTTAGACTACAGGTTTAGGAAATGTTAATGCTCGACTAATAGATTAGTATTGGTCAGAATGGTTTTTGATATTGTGCACTACCACAGCGTATAAACGACTGTACGTCAATATAGGATGTCGTGATTGGATTTAAATGATTTGAGTAAACAACACAACGATGTTGGTAGAATAATTTGAAATACTAAGCTTATATACAAAACATAATGACAAGTAGTACATATTCATAATTAAGATTAAATTTCCTATCGTTAGCATACGCTTTATTCCGCAATATTTGCTAATTTCATCTAAAATCATTGAACATCGTTTGACTTTTTGTAAGAAAAAGGTTCATCGGCTACTTTTAAACATCATTTATATCGTGCTCTGGACGTGTCAGTTGATTAATTGTACATACTATAACAGGTATAACATAAACATATAATTTGTACGTTTTAAAATATTTTCAAATTGTGGTTTTACCGAGATAGAGGCGAAAAGTAATAAAGCTATGTAGTCTCATTACTGTATGTTTACTGATAAGTTTTATAAGTGATTTGTATGTTTATTGTGATACAGGTGTACTCATTACTGTGATTGATATGACAATAACGACCTTATAACAATCTTGCTCATTCGAAATCTGCACCACGCGGCGCATCTTATGGACCTACTTTTTTATGAAACTCAGTACTGATCATGTTGACCAGAGCGAGCTCAAGATTAGTTTTCAGACAGTGTTTCCTATTTTCTCAGAATATTTTTGGTAATTACTACTTTATTCTTCTAAGCCACAGATATGGATAATTGGCTCATCTATGTTGTTTCATAACACAATTCCTACATAAATGCAAATGTCTTTATGAAAATGATTTAACTACAATAATTAGGTAGTATTTGAGCGAATAATTTATGAAATGCCCTAAAGAATACTAATTAAAGAATGCAAATCACTTCATATCAATCACAGTAATGAGTACATCTGTATCGCAATAAACATACAAATCATTTATAAAACTTATCAGTAAACATACAGTAATGAGACTACATAGCTGTATCACTTTTGGCCTCTATCTCGGTAAATACACAATTTGAAATTTTTTTAAAACGTACATATTATATGTTTATGTTATACCTGTTATAAAATGTACAATTAATCAACTGACACGTCCAGAGCACGATATAAATGATGTTTAAAAGTAGCCGATGTACCTTTTTCCTACAAAAAGTCAAACGATGTTCAATGATTTTAGATACAATTAGCAAATATTGCGGAATAAAGCGTATGCTAACGATAGGAAATTTAATCTTAATTATGAATATGTACTATTTGTCATTATGTTTTGTATATAAGCTTAGTATTTCAAATTATTCTACCAACATCGTTGTGTTTTTTACTCAAATCATTTAAATCCAATCACGACATCCTATATTGACGTACAGTCGTTTATACGCTGTGGCTACACTACTGATAAAACGTTTCGCGCAAAGGATAAGAACCACACCATATGAAACGCGTGATTTCGTGTTATATTCTCTGAGATTCTAGTGTTGATTCTGATAATAAGTATTCATGGAAGTACTTATTACTATGGTGATTGTCACATTAGACACGATCTATGCAAGATCTTATATATACTACCCTATCTACAGGAACGAGACGCCGTGTCCTGCCATAGTGACAATAATGTGACATTATGTCAATGCAGAATGTCGTCAAAAAAATTAGGTTATTTGTCTTCTTCAGCCAACATGAAATTAATTCAATTGGCCACCATCTCCAGGGTATGAGACCGGCGGATTGAACACTGGAGAGACGCTTGCCGACTGAAATCAGTTCTACATACATTGTACTTGTAAATTAATGCAATAACTAACATTCAAGCAGGCATATAAGGAATTTCTTGGCTAAAATATTGTTGTTCCTAATGTTCAAAAACACACATTTAATATTGCAAAGTTATATAATGTTCGGGAGAAGAAGTTTATTTCAAATTTAAAGGGTTTTCTATATTAAATGGATATGTCCAAGTTTCTCTAGCTGAATCTTTAGGAACCATGCCATGATATGAGCGTTTTACAGAAACCACCATTGGTGTCCTTTAAATTAGTGCTTAGTCGGTTATTGCGATATAATACAGAATTACAGTATAGATATTCTAGAACGTATTATTACCAAGTCAGAATACGGTCCGACATTAGTATCGCTTTATCTGTGGGACGTTGATTTAATTATGAATCTTTGTTCGTCCATTTGACAATTATTTTTAGAGACTAGTGCTCAATCGACCTTCTTCAGAAACACTATGATGTATTTACTAAATTATATTGTGGTATCTTTTTATTAAACGTATCAGTGTTGATATAGTGTTTATTAAACTTTAATGCTGACGGAGAGTTTTCTCGTCATACAAAGAATAATCGAAGAAGAACACATTCATACTATGTACACACTATATAATTGTATTGGCATCCTAAAACTATCCTCCTAAGTCCTAACGTTGTAACCTCTGTCAGTAGGTAGTAATAGTGCAGCTAATGTCTACTTTCTTACTTCAATTCTTTTTTGCTGTATAAACGTGGTTATTTTACCAAGGATTACGATTTGTTCAAAGTAGGTCACTCGGCTTGGGGCATTCGGCTTATATGTGTTTGAGAAGTCCTTTTTGCTGGTTAAACGTTGCTATTTAACCTGGGATTACTAATTGTTTATGGTGGGCCATTCGGCTGGGGGCATTCGGCTTATTGAAGCTGGATCGTTCTACTGTCGCGCTCGGCATATTCAGGCGTGTGCCATTGGCTCGTTAGATTTGTTGTAACAGGGTTATCCGGCTGGGCGTTGAACATTTTTATTGCTGAAACTATGTCATTTAGCTGAAACCTTGACATTGAGCATTTTTATTCTTTTTATCTACTTTTTAGGACTTCTGACAGGTAAAACTAGGTATTTAAGCATTTTACTGTTGGAACTAGGTAATTTAGCTTGGGCATTCAGCCTTTTGATTGCTGAAAATGGTTAATTTAGTATTTTGACAACATGGACATGGAAGGATCATATCTTGTTTAGTTGGGCATTGTGCATTGTTTGCTTTTATGTTTTCTGTGGTCGGCTGGTTAAGCTGAGTGATGTCTTTCCTGTCTGACTTAATATTATCTTTTTACCGTTGGTGAATGAACCTTTGTATCTATTGGACCTCCATCGATTGAACTTTTTGCACGACAATTGCTGGTATTGTTAAAAATCATTGCGTCATTTATCCTGCATAAATCAGCAACTACTGTAATGAAATCTCGACTAACTGTTATGAGGCCCATGGGACCCAATTACTACTATTGAACAGAAGATAATCTCGATTGAAAAACTTGTGTTCTCATTAGCCGATATTTGTTCTGTTGATACTTCCCTCCTGTTAAGATAAATACATTTACTCCATATATATCTATACATTCATTTTGTAATTGATGTTTTACGTATACGTTGTACAAGATAAAAAAATTAGTTTGGTGTTTATGTGGTTGCATGCACCCATTAAAAGTTGAGAGAATAATAGCTCATTAGCTGTCTACATTTTATCGTGTGCAGCATAATGGCCAACGTGACAAAGAGTTACATAACGATAAACGATAATAAATCGGACAGGATAGGCAAACTCTCGAAACAGCAGAATAAAAGAAAAAAACTAAACAGTCGGAATATAAGAAACAGTGACCAATGCACGACTTGAAACTCCGACAGCCCGCCGCATCAGTAAGGCAATAATATCCGGATTAAAACCAGCAATCAGTAACGGATCGCACGGACAACAACCCATCACTTGGATAACTCTAAAAAGAAACGACAGTGTCTTTTGGTATTTTACGGGTAGTGGATAGTACATCCAATGTACATGAACAGAACAGGATGACTGTAGTTTTATACATTTGTATGAAGTTTTACATTATACACTATTTTTATAAATGGCATCATGTTAACGAGGGTTGTTCAAATTGAAATGAAACTATGCCCATAAAATGTATCCATGATCGATTCTAACGAAACAAGCCTTTGATCCCAGTTCAGTATTCATCTCCGATAATGCGATTCCGTTATCATTCCTAGGTACACTCTGCATATACTGGAGATCTTAACGTATCTGATATTTTTGCAATTTAAGAGTCGTTTGAAATAATTAAATATCACAAGGGCCAATGCTTGCCTATTGGGATGGTCGGAAAGCTCAAGAAATTTCACGCTTCTCAGTAAGTCGCGTTAATGGCTGCTGCATGTGGAGGCCCTTGCTCTGCAATGGCATGCCATCCTTCAAACATGTGGCTTGGAAGCGATTGTCGGATTATTTCTTCAATTTCTGAAGTAACTCATCTTTGTTAAGCTTGGCATTTACCCATTGTCCACTTTATACATACACTTTAATGGTAGAAACTTTATATCGAAAAAGTGTACATTTCTACTGGCGCCCATAGTGCGTTTTGCAATGCATACTTTTGTTCTGCCTTTGTCGGCCCATATTTGTTTATGGATCTGTCACATGGGTAACAAAATAAAACCGTATCTCGTTTATCGTCATTACATTTACAAACGGTCCACATTTTGTATCTAGAAACTGGTTTAAACTATTTTTGGACAGTTTGCAAGAGCATATGTGCTGGCGTCTCAAAGCAGATAGGGGAATCCAAACTATATTTATCGTCCGAATTTTTATAACATGCTTGATAATTGTATGAATAGCTCCTAATGATATGCCAACTCACTTGCATTCCAATTTGAACAATCCTCGTATATGCTACTTTTTTCAGAGTTCATGTCAGCTTTGCGACAACCAAACACACTCAGTACATCTAAAATGCACACTTTGGGTTTGATAAAAATTAGGACGATGCAAACATGTGACAACAAGAAAAGTTTGCAGGATGAATATTCTATGTTTAATCAACCAATCTGTAAAATTTCATCAATACCATTTGAATACCTTGTTTACAATTATCGTTTAAATAAGCCCTTCCAGGAATGCAAAATTACACATCTTGTGATTTATATACACTCAATATGTTTATTCATGATCGACAGAATTTGTGTCCTGAATTAAGAAATGCATATTTCGCTGAACATTGTACAAAGTGATTTACTCCAGATTGAGAACGACTGTAAACTAGTAGAAAGGAGATGAAACAATGATTACTGTTTGATGCATTATCACGGTGGGGAAACCACGTGACCAAAAGTGGCGCATGCACGATTTTCGACCGAAAACAGCGCCGATTCAGGTAGGTTTTTTCACTTTAACTTCTTTGATACACCATTGTTTTTAGTCAGATAGCGCGCATAAACCCCGCGATTGAAAGTGGTTTCATTGGCTTTATTGATCGTGATGCAATTCTACTCCGTTTTTACGTAATCCTTGCCCAACCGATTCCAAATTTGTGAAATGTTTAGATAACGTACACTTCAGTTCGCAAATTATGCATCAAGCACAGATTATATGGCAAATATTCTGTCAAATGATTGATTAAATGGAAGCTTTTTAGAACAGAGTCGTCTCCCATGGTTACCAATAACTCAAAATTTAACATGGTGATCTATGTTTTTAATTGATATGTTTGTTTGTTATACGTTAAATTATTAATACAGCAAATATTCTGTCAAATGATTGATTAAATGGAAGCTTTTTAGAACAGAGTCGTCTCCCATGGTTACCAATAACTCAAAATTTAACATGGTGATCTATGTTTTTAATTGATATGTTTGTTTGTTATACGTTAAATTATTAATACAGCAAATTGGAAAAAATCTGTCAGTAGGAAGAAACTGTCATATTCGTCCTTAAGTATGTAAATTACTGTTAGACCCCAGATCGAAATAAATCATTCCTCATATTCGATATGTGCTCCTATACTACCACAGTTTGCTCAGGGCCATATTTCAATATTCAGTTTTCTCAGTAAAACAACCTTGTGTCTGATATCATAATATTGGCGTCACAGTAATTATGTGGATGCTTAATTACGTATCAAATGATAATATACTAGGATTGTCCTTCATGTGTATGCTGTTTAATACCACTCGTATGAAAAAGGCGAACCTTATTCATTTAATACTTCAATGCACAGGCAACACAAAAGATTCGTCAGTGCCCAGCCACCAACCGTACCCCTCTAATGGACACACACGTATGTTGGGTATAAAAAACAATTTCAAATTATGTCAGTAAACGAACGGATGCTGTTTTCTATCACAGTTAAACACAAATAGTGTGTCCATTATTTCCTATTGTGTTCAATAGCTTTCTGCAGTACTTGTATAGCACAATTATTATAGTTAAAGTACAGGAAACAAGAAACTGTGAAATTTCTTGTGTGAAAACATTTAGAACTTGATCCAATGAATATAATTGAATTTGTTATTTTATGACGTATAAGCACACACACCGATAAGCCGAAGAAATATAGGAGAGTTATTCAATTCGATTGTTTTTTTTCTAAAATACTGCAAGTTTTGACATGAATCAAGTCCAAGTCTCAGTTGTTTATGCTATCATCCTAAAGCTGTCATAGTTTATCATGTAATATGTTCTGTAAAATACTACATCATGTCGTTTAGGGATTCGGAAGGCAAATTGAAAACTAAAACAGATAAGCTGTGAATACTGGCGGTGCGGCATGTCTAATTTTAAAATTCAATGTGGTATTTCTATTAGCAATACAATGATAATGCTTTTGTACCATGTTTGTACAAAACATCTAACTTAGTGGAATGACATGATAAAAAATGCGTTTGGCGGAAACACCACCGATATCGCAGTTATTGATGCACACACTTATGCCACACTTCAGTTTGTTGTATGTACGGTGAACGTCAAAGCCATGTTCTACCCATCAATATCATTAAGGTGTTAAATGAGAAATCCATTCGGGTGGAACCGTCCGATAGATACCCAGACATCATATGATTTAGAACATACAGCATATGTTTTCATATTGTTTTATTTGTCTTTGAGATAACTATGAATTGACGATCATATAAGAAACTGGGCTGCCAAATGTATGTAACATATTTACAGTTAATGAAACAGTCAGGACCATCATGATCATACTCGTTCATTTCACTAAAACACATTATATTGAGTCATTATGTTTAAACGAGTTGTTCTTTGTGTGTCATTCGTACTCTGATGTATATGTTAAATGGGGCCCCTAATTTTGTATGTCAGCACAAAGAACTTTAAAATGGTTCTGCTAGATTCGATTTTAGGCAGTTAACCCCTTAAACCAATAAAAATGTTGATATTCAAATAATCAACTAAAATTAGCAAAGGTCATCATATCTCATTATGATCTTAAGTGGCCACTTGTATGCAGAGTTAACAAATTTTACAATGTAATTTGTGTGATGTTCATGCTCTGTCTCTTTACGGTGAATGCTGCCTTCCTTGGCCGATTTGTGTTGGTTCCACTTTAGTATAACAATATGTCGTCAATTAAAGATGTGTGTAGAAATATTGCAACATAATAACGATTAGTTACAATTAAGAATCTGATCAATATCTCTTCAAATGAAGATATTTGTACAAATACAGCGCCAATTGATGATTTGTGTTATTAGTTTTTTGCGACCAAAAAAACGTTTCTGTAGAAATGTTGCGTCAATTTAAGCTTGTAGGAATGTTATGTTAATTCAGGTTTGTTGACTTATGTGGCGTCAATTTCAGATTTGTTTAGGATTATCGCGACAGTGTAAAATTAAGCACTGATACTGTGTCAATTTAAGATTCATGCCGAAATGTGGCAAAATGTTTTATTTGTGTAGATTTATCGCTACCGATTTTGATTTGTGCACCAATGCCGCGGCAATTTGAGATTTGTGTAGAAATATATTAGACAATTTAAGATTTGTATAGATATGTGGCTTCAATCTAAGATTGATCTATTAATATTGTCATGATTGTCTATGTGTGGGGACATTCCGGGGTAACTTTCGTATTTATTTAGACATATTGTACGTATAAATGTATTTTATGTTCATAAAATGTTTTATGGACGAAATGGTTTCGTCTCATTTATTCTACGGAAAATGTACGGAACGGAATGGTAGTAATCCAAACGTCTTCATCATAACGCACATGCGCATATTAGTTTCTCAACTCTACGGAAGCAAAATATTTTTATTTTTATCTCAAATAATTGAACTTGTTACGTATGAGCTTTTTATTTCTCCTTCTCCTCCCATTCACCCCTGATTTCCGTTCTGTGTCAATTGTCGTAGAAAGCTCAGAACTACAGTATCAGCTTCCGTTATGTATGTATCCGCCACGGGACATAGTGTTATATCTGGGTGTCCAATGTTGTCTACAGTAGACATAATGTATTACCGTTCCAAACACAAAACAAGCTCTAGCCATGCGACTACGATGATATTTTGTTTATCGCCTTTACTCCCATGGGAGGCTCAATCTAAATACTAGTAGTGAATGGTTGATAGAATAATATAGCACATAATACCACAGTCATTATTTAGTTGATCATCTTACACATTGAGCATTGAGCGAGTTCTTTTCTGTTTACTCTGTTGGGTTTGGTATTAGCATTAGTCTGATGATTATCTGTAACGCTGTGATTGATATCTCACATTTATCTTGCTCTCCGTGATATAAATATTGCCCTAAATATTTATGGTTAGTTTGAGCATAGATTCAGATCGATGACCACATCATGGCAGAAGTGAATTAATTCATACAATTTGCACACACGTTAGATATATTGAATGTGCTGTTCTTCATTTTATTCCATTAATGTGCATGGCGCACCCTGGAGCATTGTAGGACATGTTCTGTTGTATCATACAGGGGATATGTTAAAGAAAGAAAAACAAATCGTTCCTGTGATTACAATGTATGATACATCAATGTCGACATTTTGATAAATTAGTGTTTTGTATGCTATATTCGGTTACGTCAGTCCGAAATTCGAATCGCATACATTACTATGTGTCAATTTCTTTTATTTGTGGATAATGCTGGATTCAAAGATATATAGGACGTTGATAACATTTCAAGGGTATACTACATCGAATGTTGAAGACATTTATGTAGACGTTACTGTGCGTCGAAAATTGAGCTCCTTCTGTCATTAGCATTATACATTTTAAATGATGACACATAATCTTTTAGGACAAAGAGACGTGAGTTTTCTTTTTAACATTTTGTTTGTCGCAATGTATGCCGAAATCGAAAATCGATAATGAAACTATAGTCAATTTAAATGTCAAAATTAATGTCAAATTTGAATTTTTTTAAATGTCCGTATGAAAGCCGAAATACATGCAAGTCTTTTACAATTGGAAAATGTTTGCAATTAGGCTGTAAACTACGGAAGCGTGAACTTGCCATTTCGTTAAATACGCATTAGAACGTTGTGGTACAGGACTATATACATATTAGAATCAACAGTTAGTAAACCACGTGAATGACTGTAGTTAATGATAGTCACGATATAATCTTGGGTTGACTGTCTTTGTAGGGTCTTGTCAATTGTCTAAATTGTGCCATTCTCTTATTAGCGTTTTTGTTGATGTCAGGATTTGTACTAATAGTTCCTGCTGCCGGATGTACATATATATCATTGAAATTACATATTTAGAAGACTTGATAAGACATAAGGTTCAGGGTTCGGTGATCCACTCTTGTATGGTTCAATATTTTAGGAAGAAACGTGGTATATAACATCCGTTCATAACTATTAACTTCCTATTGTCACATCTAGAAATAAGACATTAACCTTCAGACTGTTAGGTGATGAGGGATATGTGGTTCCTTGGAGTTTACGAAATGAAACAAATAGAAATAATGCCTACCTGATAAACTTCTCATACTAGTTCACATGAATAATGTTATGCAAACATGTGTTATTGCGTATATATGAAGTGGTCCATTGGATTGCAGTCTTTACTACGGATCGAGTGGTCTCTACGAAGCTCGGAGCATTATTGGCCAATCTGGCAGGGAAACAATGATTGACCATATACGTACGACCGTCTTAGATGAACGCAAACACGTTGTTGCATACTTAAACATATTTATGAGTTACATTACTTTATGTCTTTAGATACGTTTCCTAATAAAACATACATAAAACCCTATTACTTTTTTTCCTGAAGGTTAATTATCTCTTGAAATAAACCAGATCTAACGTGCCGATAATAATGGTAGTAAGGCAAATGGCGGTCTCGTAAGAGTACTAATACATCAATTAATTACCGTCTCGCTGTTAGGCCTATTGTATATATTAGTATAATATGATGTTAAACCTGCGTGTCCAAATCGTATGACCAATAATGAGCTGAATAAAACCAGTATATCGTCATCAAGTTAAATCCGACAGTTCCGGTAAAAAACACATTGTCTGTTTAAAGCTTTGTTATTACCTGAAACCAGACCTCGTTACAGTTGTACCTTCGATCTTAGTTGATGGAAAGCTAGTTTTTAAACTGAAATATACTGAGCCATGGATACAATTTCAAGAAGTAGTCAGTTGCTCACGGAAGAGCAAGTTATAGTGATTTATGATGAACAGGAACTGACCTCCATACATGTATACGACTCAACGAGTGTTAACTAAAATCACGTAGTATGCTAGTATATTTAGGACATCCAGAACAGTGTCGAGAAAAGTTTTTATGGTCCCTTTGCAGTTCCCCTTACACGTATATTGACTGACAGCTTTCAGTCCGTACGTAGCACATCCTGTGAGAAATATACGATGGCAATAATTGAATAAAATCAAGGAACATGTTCATGTATGTTCCTTTTAGAACTAACACATAATTCCGTTTAACAAAGGTCAGTATAATACTCAGGCTACGTGTTTAGGAATTGTTAATTCTCGATTGTTATTTGTATTGGTTAGAATTGTCTTTATATAGTGCGCTACACTACACTACATAAACGTTTCGCCTTAAGAGTTAGAATGACATTAAATGAAACGCCTGATTTCGTAACATTCTCCATGAGTTTCAAGTGTGGGCTTCTGAAAAGCCATATGAGTATTCTATTCATGGACGTACTTATTACTATCTACCAGGAGTGATAGGCTCATCAAACACATTACGTGCAAGGTCGTATATACAGGGCGATCCAAAAATATAACACACACACAATGCGTAATAAAAACAATACTATTCAAAATATTTAACTTTTAACTTTACACAATTAGATCACATACATGTAAGATTTTGTCAAACAAAACTCTTAGCCGTAGTTTTGACAAACAACTTTAAAAGAGATGCACAAAGTGACCATCACATATTTCCATACCAGCGTAAGACAACGTCAAAAGTTCTGAATGACGTGACCTGTACACGCTGATAGAATGATCAAACCCATTTGTCTGGTAATTGATTCTTTAAAATCAAATGAATGTTGGTTTTGGATAACACACTTTCTCCTTTAATGAACTTCATAAGAAGAAGTCCAATTGAGTGGGCGAATGTTGAGGCGTTGCGAATGCGTTGTCTTAAGAGCATTCACTGATCACCAAAATCGCCGTAAATTGTCCAAAACAACGGTCACTGTGTGTGAAACCATCTTTGCCCCAGTCATCTTTCAAGTCAATACATTAGATCCGCAGTAGTGTACACAATGTATTTCCTTCAAAACACCGCTTACATATCATTGGGGTTTCCTCTACAAATTGATGAAAATGCTTAACATTCTCATCCATACGTCCACTACGACGTCAACCATTACTTCTTGTTCTCATGTTTATCACAGTCCATTGTGCCTCCAATTTTGACACATGTCTTTTGATTTGCTTTCTAAATGATACTGTTGACTGCCTACTTTAAAGTACTAACGTACAATTTCTGCGTTTTCAAAACCTTGGAACTCTTAGAATATGATGACATCGGTGATGGCGTTACCATGGCTACTATGACATTATTCTTTATGTCTTCTTTATATTCAACAAAAGCTTGATTCTATATTATTTCTGTCAATACCAAAACAATAACTATATTGTCAAAATTCGCAAAGTTTTTAAGCACTGTTTGTGGGACATGTTTTGGATCACCCTGTATACCACCATATCCTCAGCAACGTGACGCTCTGTCCTAGCATTAGGGACAACACGTGACAATATGCCACTGTAGAATGTCGTCAACGAAATAGGGTTATTTGTCTTCTTCCGCCAACATGCCATCAATTCAATTGTCCTCTATCTCCAGGGTGTGTGACCTACCGATTAGTCACATGAGATACGCTTGCCAACTTAATTCAGTTCTACGTACTAGTGAATTAGATTCAATTACTAAAATTATTTATAACTTTATTATATTGAAGGTCGATTGCGAAATTTTGAATGTTTTAATTAGCTAAATCAAGGCAGCTACTGGTATACATTAAAGTAGTTTGCATTTTATACAAAAGCACATACTATGCGTATTGTCGTTGCAGTAAAATTGTTAGTGACCAGGCACATTATTAAAGCATAAACAAACAATTTTAAGCAGTCTTAATATGACACCATTTCTTAAGTATTAGATTTGTGTAGTTGTCCCCACCAAACATAAATGTAAGGTAAACAAAATAATCCAAACTCTTAAGTTCATATTTAAACAATTTATGATGCTAATGCTTATATATCTGTATTCAGAAATGTTAGAATACAGTCTTGCAATACTTCAATACTGTCTAAAAGAATTGACCACATTGCCTCTCACTCTATTGCCTCTGTTCTCCGTTCTAAGGAATCGATGCGTGACGCAATCCCTTTAAGCGTTGTACAATCGTCTTGACTGACATGCTTCGCAATGACAATAAATATTCATACCGAACATAGACCTACATGGTAGTATATATGACCCAGCTCTTGTTGATTGTTTCCCGTTGAAATTACTTGACAACATTGTTAATATGTAATATCATAGAAATAAACTTCACTGAATGTTCGTAGTTATTCAATTATATAGAGAAATAACATCACACATATAGGGGCCTAATATCCAAATCATATTAAAACCATAGGAACATATTTTAAAATCCATATTTAGTTTGTGTAATGGTTGATTTACACCATGCAGTTCTGTATGTTAGGAAATTTTCTTGTTAATACATACCTGTAAATTAGGCCAATTTTCAATTCGACACACTCTTACCCAGTTTGTAAAGGAAACTTACATAAATTATAATGTAATCTTAAACTAAATACATAATTAACAACAGATTGACATGTGAAAGTTACCGAGGTTAATTATTTTATTTCACAGTAATGGTAATGACACATTGCATTACCAGCCTAATGGTAAAACCTCTACTATTCTGGTGATAAATCTAATGGCATCTAGTGTCGAACAGGCAACACACATGTTACGTACAACCAGGTGTGTCCATTTCACACAACAAATCAAATCTTCATGAACGTACGTGTTTACAGACCACACGACCGATCAAACAAGCTGGTAGTTCGTAAATCAGTTTTATCGATCAATTACATCAGAATAAGATTGATTGACTTACATGGTAGTTATGTATTTTTATACTGCGGAATGTATATTTCATCCCATATTGGAATATAATGTATATACATTAGTTCGCACCATACCATACATGTATGACATATTGAATGTACAACACAGAAACAACATCGCAACTGTATTTTGACACTGTGACACAATGTGTACTATAATACTAAGTGGCATTTGATAAATCAATTGACGGCATGTCTAATTGTTGACTTGTTCCTTTTTAATCGTCATTAAACACTGCGGTACTACACATGATTTAATGATAATCACTCACAAAAAGATACGGAACATATCGGAAGAAAATGTAGCTCACAGCTTAAAGAGCCAAACACGGACAACAGAAAAAGCACAGACCACAACTACACGACACAACGTCCAACACACAACTGACCGAGAAAGTGAAACTGAACGTGCATGTTTCAGCTGTCAAAAGACTAGAAATTCTAGTTTCAGCAGCCAAAAGGTCGTTAAAATTAGGAATCACTGTTGATCTGTATTAACACGTCAGCAACATCTTCAAAACCGGTCTCCAGAACGTCAAACCCCGTCCTGTAATAGTGCGGATGTACTAGACTACCTACGCGATATGAGGTCTGAGGTGAGAAATGACTTTGTTTCCATAAACAATAAAATTGATGAGATGAACTCGTCTATAAATCAATTGAAAGCCGAAAATCAGTCCTTGAAAGATGAAAATAAAATGCTATGGAATGAATTGGATTCTGTGAAAGCAAACGTTGATAAGTTAGAAGGCCACTCGAGGAGGAATAATCTGCGTATTTCGGGTATTGATGGCTCACCAAATGAATCCTGGGACGAAACTGAGAGAAAAGTTCGATCTTTTATTGAAATTGATTTGTGTATGCCTGAATTGGATAATGTTGAAATTGAACGCGCTCATCGCATGAAATCGAACGATGCTAACAAGTGTCCGATCATAGTGAAATTCAGCAAATTCAAGGATAAAGAAGCAATATTACATAAAGCTAAACGTCTATTGAACAGTGATTCACATCAACATGTTTACGAGGATTTTACGGAGCGTGTTAAACGACATCGTTATGAATTGGGCAAACGACTTGTTGAAGCGAGATTGAATGGTCGATACGCGGCCATGACCTTCGATAAATTGATCATAGAAAATACAGTGTACGCGTACGACGAAGCGAGCCAAGACATGTATACCATCGGACAAGCGCGCGGAAAACCAGGAACGAGGTTCCACGAGAGACAACGACGACAAACGATCAACCACGAAAACACCCGAGATGAACCGGAGCAACAACGTAATGACGACGGAAATGACAACGAGGTCGTCGATTAGGCAACAGGCCACGCCCAAACACAAGAACACGAGACTTTGTACAAACGATTGAACATACTTACATGGAACATTGCGGGTTTAAACAAACATAAACATGACATTTCATTCATAAACTACTTGAAACGTTTTGACTTTATTGGACTTGTAGAAACGTGGAGTAATTTTCATGGTGAATTTGACTCGCTTTTGCCGGGTTATTGTCATTTCGATTGTGTAAGAACGAAACGAAAAAACGCTATTAGAAATAGTGGCGGTATTAGTGTATTCATAAAAAACGAACACGTGAGGGAAAATTTAGTCACCCGTATTAAACCTTGTCTTACTGATTGTATAGTTCTATTACTGGATAGCAGTTTATTTAATTCTATAAAAGATATTATATTGTACATAACTTATATTTCACCAGAAGGATCCTCTATATACCAAAATACTGTTGAAAATACTGGTTTTCCTTTATTAGACGAAACTCTAATGAGCCTTAAATACGAATATCCCGAAAGCTACTTGTATGTAGCTGGTGATTTTAATGCCAGGACACGTGATTTTTGTGATTACATTATTGCTGATAATTTAGATTTCTTGTACCAAGAAAATGTTGACTATGAGTCTGATAGTTTTGACTTACCTCGTCGAAATAAGGACAATTTGAGATATAATAATTTTGGTAGATTGCTTGTCGATTTATGTTGTACGCATAACATTCATATTTTGAATGGTAGATGTTGTGACGATATTGATGGTAATTATACATGTATTGCAAACGAAGGTCACAGTGTAGTAGATTATCACATAGCATCATCTGAATTATTTCATTGTGTATCCGGTTTTAATGTAGAGATGAGAGATGACTCAGATCATTTCCCTATTTCAGCTCAGTTAGAATTTGAGTCTACTCCGGAACCGGTTGTTATAAACCCTGTACCTCCTTGTATTTCTGTCAATAAGTTAAGATGGAAGGATAGTTCAAAGGATACATTTCTTCGTATATTCAATGAAAATCTTACTGAAAACAAAACTATTATCATGAACAATATTGAGGATGATATAAATGAGGCGGTTTCGTCAATTGTAAATTTATATCATACATCAGCATCCAGCTGTAAAATGGTGGCAAATAATACAAAAGTTGTAACCAAAACCCAGCCTGAATGGTGGGATAATGAATGTAAGGAAAGTAAAAAACATAAATATTCCGTTTTAAGGCGTTTCAGATTAACTAATGACAATCACGATTTTGATATATATAAAAATGCAAGAAAATCGTTTAAGAAAATCTGTCAAAATAAGAAAATTGAATTTCAATCTACAAATAGGTTTAATCTGGTAAATTCCAGGAATAATCCCAGACAATTCTGGTCTATGATAAAAAATAGCTTAAAACAAAACATAGTATCTATTAACATAAACGCAAGCACGTGGTTAAATTATTTTGAACATTTATTGTTTAAAGAAAATCAAACACCACTGAGTGACTTAAATATAAATATGTTTGAAACAGATGAAAATGCTGAAAACATACTTAATTGTCCGTTTACGGAAGAAGAAGTCAGAAAATCGATTTTCAAATTAAAATTTGGTAAATCACAGGGCAAAGACGGTATTGGTGCAGAATTTTATAAACATACATGTGATATCATCACTCCTATTTTAAATACGTTATTTAACAAAATATTAACGTCGGGCGAATTTCCAGACGCATGGAGTCAGAGCGTTATAGTTCCTTTGTATAAATCAGGTGACAGAAACGACCCTTCAAATTACCGCGGAATATCACTGATCGATGTTATATACAAAATTTTCTCAAATACAGTAACAGAAAGATTAAACAAATGGTCAAAGGAATCCGATGTCATTGATGAAGCTCAAGCCGGATTTAGATCTGGTTATTCTTGTGTAGACAACATGTTTTCTCTACAATGTATGATACAAAAATATATTTCTAGACCACAAGGTAGATTTTATGTATTATATGTAGATTTCCAGAAAGCGTTTGACTCGTTAGTTCATTACAAAATATTTTTAAACATGGTAAATAAAGGTGCAAACGGGAATTTGATCAAGATTTTGATGTCTATGTACACAAAATTAGAAAATTACGTTAAAGCGACAGACCAACCTTTAGATGAAAACGGGCGGGAAAAGTTACCACCTCGTGAAAAATTCTACGGTCCGTTTAAATGTAACATAGGTACAAGGCAAGGCGATTTAAGCTCGCCGATAATATTTAGCCTTTATATAAACGATTTAGTCTCGCACTTACGACAAACCTGTAACGGTGTTTTTATAACAAATGATATACCTGATATCCTAAGTTTGCTGTTCGCAGATGACGTTGCCTGTGGGGCGGATACCGTAAACAACCTCCAGTTACAATTAAATGCTATCTCAGATTTTTGTACACAATCACAAATGACTGTAAACTTACGGAAAACTGAAATAACCGTTTTCAGAAATGGTGGTCCGCTCAGGAATAGCGAAAAATGGACATTTAACGGTACAAAAATAAATGTCACCTCCGTCTATAAGTATATGGGCCTTCTATTTACACCCAAACTATCGTGGACTCAAGCTAAAGTAAAATTAGCAGCTCAGGCTAGAAAAGCCATAAATGCTATAAAACGGTATCAACTCCCGTTTGGTCAATTTTCTCATCGAGACATGTTTAAATTATTTGATTCAATGGTTGTTCCTATCCTTACTTACGGTGCAGAATTGTGGGGTCATAGTTATTCTTCTGATATAGAAAAGGTCCAAATTGAATTCTGTAGATATTTTATAGGTGTAAATTCATCGGTCAATAATTGTATGGTATTGGGAGAATGTGGACGTCTTCCGCTATGCACAATTTATTACACCAAAAGTATCAAATATTGGTGTAAATTGTTACATATGTCAAATTCGCGTTATCCAAAAAATTGTTATAAAATGTTAATGTCGCATGATGCTTTAGGTCGAACAAATTGGGCTACAAATATAAAAGAACTACTATATAAATACGGCTTTGGTTATGTTTGGATAAATCAAGATATTGGTGATTTAAACATGTTTATCTCTTCGTTTAAACAACGTATAAATGACTGTATGAAGCAAAACTGGTCAGGTGAAATATCAGCATCTTCTAGATGTGATACATATGTAACGTTTAAATCCTTATTGAATATTGAAAAATATCTATGCATCGATATACCTTTCTCGTTTAGGAAATCCCTCGCACGTTTCAGATGCTCAAACCATAAACTTAACATTGAACTAGGAAGACATTATGGAATAGAAAGATCCGATAGAATATGTCTATATTGTTTCATTCACTTCAATCATTTAATATTAGAAAATGAATATCACGCATTCTTTATATGTCCAAAATATTCTGAAATAAGAGAACGATACTTGTTTAGTTGGTATACTGGAAGATGTGATACTTCTGATTTTGAAAATTTAATGAGAAATGAGTGTCATATTATTTTAAAACGAGTATCACTATATGTATCAAACTTAATGCAGTGCATTGACAATTTACGATAGAACATTTTATATGAGCACATTAATCACCTTCACTTTGTTAGAATCATACTTTATTTTACTTTTGTGAGCAAATTTTGACCAATTTCCGATTTCATGATATCATTACATGTATACACTATTGTTACTGTTGTTTAGTATCATTGACTTATTCCTAAAATATTGCAATGGACACAACTTATTATTTTTGAAATTATTATTATGTGAACATGTATGTATTTGTATTTTGGGCCGGTGGCCTTTATTTACGTAATAATAAACTTGTAACTTGTAACTTGTAATTTACGTTTGTGGTCGGCTGAGCTTCATTAACAACAAAATACACAATGAAACTGCGCGGAATGAAGGTCAACTGTACAATATAAGACCTCGAACTGCTTGACCTCTATCAAATATAAGACAAGGACATGTAACAAATCGCTGAGAAGGATGTGTTTCTTATCATGCTTACGAACGTCGTGTGGGCGTTATAATTTAGGTCAATGCTGTGACTTATCTTACTATAGATGCATCTATTTAATCAACTTTCGATACGAGTTTTAAAAGACGCTATATGTTTTCAATCATATTTCAATAAATTGAATTATGATATATAATTATGTGTACATTATAAAATAATCTCTAAAGCATGGTTGTTTATAAATGGATATGTCCAAGTTAAACACTCGTTTTCTCTAGCTGAATCTTTAGAAACCATGCCATGATATGAGCGTTTTTACAGGACCCGCCATTGGTGTCCTTTAAATTAGTGCTTTGTCAGTTATTGCGATATAAGACAGCGTTACAGCATAAATCTTCTAGAACGTATTATTACCACGTCAGAATACGATCCGACACTAGTATCGTTTTATCTGTGGGACGTTGATTTAACTATGCATCTTTTGTTCGTCCATTTGTCAAATATTTCTAGAGACTAGTGCTTAATCGACCTTCTATAGAAACACTTTGATGTATTTACTGAATTATTTTGTGGTATTATTATATTCAACTTATCAGTGTTGATACAGCGTATAATGCTAACGTATAGTTTTCTTGTCATACAAAGCATTTTCGAAGAAGGACACATTCATAGTATGTACACACTATATAATTGTATTGATATCCTTAAACTATATACTACGCCCTAACGTTGTAACCTCTGTCTGTAGGAAGCAATCATGAAATTAAGGTACACTTTCTTAAATACATGTAAAGCCATCACCATTCCATAGTTCAGTGACTCTATGTCCATGCTCCGAGTTCCGTGCTTCATACCCGTCTCTAGAAGTTTCACTCATTAAAGAATACGATGGCTACATACCACGGAATGGCCCTTCGGGTGAGGAGATATAGCGGACAGCGACACGGAACACAGAGAACAAACCACATGAACCTTGGAATGCCGGTTTTATAATAGGAGTGAATGAATATTTATATCTAAGGTACATCAATCGATTGAAACTTTTGCACGCCAATTGCTGGTATTGTTAAAGAAGCATGGCCTCATTTATCCTGCATAAATCAACAACGACTATAATGAAACCTGGACTATCTATTTTGAGGCACATGTGACCAAATTACTGCTTATTGAACAGAAGATAATCCCGATTGAAGAAAACCTATACCCCTTGGAATAATAGAACCATTAAGCCTAAGAGCTGAGGGCGATTTATTCAAAATTGGAGTCCATCTCTTAAACTTGCACCACAGTTGGACATATGACCGAACATTAAGAAAATCCATTTCTTACAAATTTCCTCTTTCACAACCGCTCAGCATCCAAGATGGCGTCCAATATGGCCGCCATTTTTACGCGAAAATGGTACTGAACGCTTATTTGTGCATAAAATGAATTGTTTTCTCACAAATATGTTTCAAAATGTACTTATAAGTTGAGAAATTAATGGAAGACACACTTTTATCTGTTCTAATAGTAAATTTCGACATTTTGGAAAAGCTATGACCCATATAGAAGCCCAAAATTGGCTATTTTTAGGGTATTTTTCTTAATTTTGTATTGTCAATAACTTAAAAGTACATTTATGACTATACATTTTACCTTTAATTTGTTTCATTTATTCTATATATTTAGTGTGAAAAATATGAGGGTGTAAGATGTACAACTTTTTTAGTTTTATGCGTTCCCTAAGGGTGTGAATTGGGTGGGGTAAATTCACATCAAAAGTGAAAAAATAAGAAACTGCCTCTTTTTAACTAATTATTTATGTATTTAGACCATATTGGGTTGACTTATATAATGTGAATGAAATTATGCATTTTGAAATCAGTTTTGGTTGCTCGTGCTCTATTTTACGAAGTGGGTGGGGTAAAATTTCATAAATAGTTTTAAAGATTTATAATAACGAGATTAACCAATGATTGTTTTTAAACTCTGAGCTCTGTTTTTCTTCTGACCTATGATAAACTATTCTGAAATTTTCTTCAAGCTACTTTTGTATATAATAAATGAGAGATTGTACAAATAAACACGTTACATGACTTCGCCTGTTAAAAGTGGGTGGGGTAAAAACTGCAAAAATGAGAATAATGACAATTTGCAGAAATTGCATTCTATGAATTATTTTGATTAATATAGACAGTACAAGTCTCTTTGGTTTTATAAGATATATTTATTGCAGCATTTCGCTGTTTTAAAATTGGTCATGCTTAATATTGTGAAGTGGGTGGGGTAAAATCACGTAAATAGTGAAACTTCATAATGGGCGCCATTATAAGATAAAACCAATGGGTATGCGATCAGAAGAACTTTCATACACACCGTCATCAGTAGTACAACCGCCACAATTGACAATAAACCGAATCAAATGAGACTTAAATTTCATACATGTAAATGATGTTGAATATTTGCATTCTGGATATCTCATGATATGCAGCAAATTGCCTTGCGACACTGACCATTTCAAGGTCAAGGTTAGGGTCAATGTAGTTATAAGGTCAAAGTACAGAAAAAGCAACTTAATAACATTTTCTCACGTTTCAGGTGGTGTTTGAAATACTGATTCAATTTTATAATGCTTAATAATGAAATTATTTTAAATATAGGTCTATATATAAATAATTGTTTGTGTAAAAAGGACAATTATACACATTGTAAAACGAAATAAAAGACGCCTTTGCTCGTACTACAACTAGAAAAGTCATAATTATGTCGTGAACTCCCAACAAGCATATAAAGCCATTTCTAGCCTTTAGTAGTAGTCACCACCGGTGGACGAAGCCATTTCTAGCCTTTAGCCTTACGGAGGAGTCACCACCAGTGGATGAAGCCATTTCTAGCCTTACGGAGGAGTCACCACCAGTGGATGAAGCCATTTCTAGCCTAATGGAGGAGTCACCAACGGCGGATGAAGCCATTGCTAGCCTTATGGAGTAGTCACCAACGGCGGGTGAAGCCATTTCTAGCCTTATGGAGTAGTCACCACTAGTGGATGGAGCCATTTCGAGCCTCGTGGAGTAGTCACCACCAGCGGATAAAGCCAATCTACACTTATTGAGGAGTCACCAACGGCGGATGAAGCTATTTCTAGCCTTACAGAGTACTCCCCAACAGTGGATGAAGCCATTTATAGCCCTATGAAGTAGTCACCACCAGCAGACAGAGCCATTCTAGCCTGATGGATGAGTCACCACCAGTGGATGAAGCCATTTCTAGCCTTATGGAGGAGTCACCACCAGTGAATGAAGCCATTTCTAGCCATATGGAGGAGTCACCACCAGTGGATGAAGCCATTTATAGCCTTATGGAGAAGTCACCATCATCGGATAGGGCCATTCTAGCCCGATCGAGTACCCTCCTTCTGCGTATGAAGACATTTCTAGCCTTATGGACTACTCCCCTACTGCGTATAAAGCCATTTCTAGCCTTATGGAGTACTCCCGTACTGCGAATGAAGACATTTCTAGCCTTATGGAGTACTCCCCTACTGCGGATGAAGACATTTCTTGCCTAATGGAGTACTCCCCTACTGCGAAAAAAGCAGTTGATAGCCTTATGGGGTACATGTACTCTCAATCAGCGGATAAAGTCCATGCCAGATAGAGTACTTGTCACAAGTGGATATGTCATTCCAAGGCCTATAAGAAACTCAATACTGCCAGAAAAAGCCATTCATATCCATTTGTAGAACTCCCAATCAGTGGTAAACTGATTCCCAGTCATGTTAGGGTATGCACCACAACTAGAATAACCATTCCTAGCAGTATGGAGTACTCACCACCAACGTATCAAGCAATTACTAGCCAAATGTTTACTTACTACTCCTAGCAAAAGCCATTCTTAGTCATATTAAGTATGGAGTATGTATATGAAAACGCTAGTTTTATTCTTATGTTTGACTATCTATTGGTTTTACCCTATAAAGTCGCCACACTATACCGGTGAACGCTCCTATTATCAGATATTTTACCCCACCCACCCATAAACTAAGCATGATGGATACACATCTAGTTTAAAAACAACAATAGGTCATAACAAATAAGTCTTTTATAAAGAAAGAGATGTGTACTGTTTATAATGAGCAAAATAATACATAGAATGCAATTTCTGCATATATCCATTAATCTCATTCTTGCAGTTTTTTACCCCACCCACTTTCAACAGGCAAAGTCATGTAACATACTTATTTTTAAAAACTCTCATCTATTATCTACAAAAGAAACTTATTGAACATTTCAGAATAGTTTATCATAGGTAAGAAGAAAAACAGAGGCCAGAGTTTAAACAACATCGGTTAATCTTGTTGTTTAGTTTTTTTTATTATTTGTGAAATTTTACCCCACCCACTTCGTAAAAAAGAGCAAGAGCAACCAAAACTAATTTCAAAAACACATCATTCCATACACATCGTACAGCAAGTTCACCTATGATGCTCTAAATACATAAAGGAAGTCAAAATTATGTAATTTCTTATTTTTTTCACTTTGTGGTATATTTACCCCACCCACTTCACACCCTTAGCGATAGCATACAACTAAAAAAGTTGTTAATCTTACACCCTCATTTTCTTCATACTAAATTTACGAAATAAACAAAATCATTTAAATTTAAAATTTATAGTCATAAATGTACTTTTAAGTTATTGACAATACAAAATATAGAAAAATACCCCAAAATAGCCAATTTTGGGCCTCTTTATGGGTCATAGCTTTCCAAAATGTCGAAATTTACTATCAAAACAGATAACAGTGTGTCTTCCATTCATTTTTCAACTCATAGTACATTTTGAAACATATTTGTGAGAAAACAATTCATTTCATGCACAAATAGGCGTTCAGTACCATTTTCGCGTAAAAATGGCGGCCATCTTGGATGCTGAGCGGTTGTGAAAGAGGAAATTTGTAAGAAATGGATTTTCTTAATGTTCGGTCATATTTCCAACTGTGGTGCAAGTTTAAGAGATGGACTCCAATTTTGAATAAATCGCCCTCAGCTCTTAGGCTCATTGTATGAGTATGTTTCTGACAGGTGTTCTCATTAGCCAACATTGGGTTTGTTGATATTTTGAAATAAATATACTCCATATAGGAAATTAAGTGTAAATGTCGTAAAATTACACTTATGATCATGAGAAAGGGCGGGGAAAATAAAATAAATGTATCATTCACCTTTAA
Organism: Spisula solida; assembly: GCA_947247005.1. Classification (NCBI taxonomy): domain Eukaryota; kingdom Metazoa; phylum Mollusca; class Bivalvia; order Venerida; family Mactridae; genus Spisula; species Spisula solida. The sequence continues at coordinate 32,208,600 of OX365950.1, read as the reverse complement.
TAATACAAAGCTAGAGATAGTTAATAAGTTCAAGTATTTGGAAATAATATTAACGACAGACGGGTCTTATAACGCTACGTACGAAGCATTGGTGGGTCAAGCGTTAAGTCGTTATTTAAATTAAAATCGTATTTGATAAAATTTCCCAATATGTCAGTTAGTCATAAGTAAAATCTATTTGATAAACTAATTATTCCTTTACTGTGTAATTGTAGTAAAATTTGGAGGTTTAACGATGTAAATAAGATAGAAACGATTCATTTACAATTTTGCATGCAAATATTAGGCGCGAGGTCGCAAACACAGAATAGCTTTATCTATGGTGAACTTGGTACATAAAAATTATCCGAAGTTCGAAAGAAAGATACATTCACATTATTAACAATATGATGTTAAACGCTTTAGAGCAAAACATAAACAATACGGGTTGGGTAAGAAATGTAAAAACAATTTTAGACACGAATAGATTTCCTTATGTTTGGTTGAATCAAGGGGTTGGTGATGAATGCACATTTAAACAACGACTACATGAACATTATTTACAAATCTGAAATAGCGATATTGAAGATTCATCGAGAGCTAGAACTTATAAATTATTAAGTACCTTTAGATTACAACTTATTTAGATGTTAAAATATCGAACAATTTCGCTTTGCATTAAGTAGACTAAGAACATCATCTAATAGATTAAAAATCGTAGCTGGAAGATGGCACAAACCAGTAAAAACACCATATAATGAACGTAAATGTAGGTTACATAGGCAATGGCCTTAAAGATGAGTTTCATTTTTTTGTTTTAATGTCCATTATATAATGAAACTTGACAACTACATATACAGAAATATTTTTGGAAGCGTGCAAATATTATTAAATTAGTTATGATAAATTCTGGAAATAAAACTGTCATCAAAATATTGCTAAGTATACTTACAAATCCTTTGAATTAAGAAACAAAACATTTTATACTAATTAATACACTCTTATGCAACTCCACTTCAAGTTAAGCGTTTTTGTGTGGAATCATTATGTTACAATAATATTACTAGGTATTGTATTTACTATCACTTTTAAAGTTTATTTTGTCAAGAGTTTTCATACACAATTTTATTCATAATTAACGTTGTAATTGTACGTGTTTTAATTTATATTGTATTTTCAATAATTTTGACTTGATTCAGTGGCCATACATAATTATGTACATGCATTATTGCATTATAAGCATTGTCATTGACCATATTATGTTTAAATTTGTATTGTAAATATTTGTAATACTCATAGACTGTAAAGTCTTAAATTTTGGAAAATAAACTGTCAAACTGTATATCGGGGAGTTAACTTTTTATTTGTATATAATATATAATAATCTGCCAAAGCCATGATTAACCCCTTGCTTTGAACACTGAGAGTTCGTTATTTTATAACCTCCTGCGTAAAAACGCCTTGTTGGTAAATGAAATTTATGAATGAAATAGTACATGTAGCAAGAATATGTTGTAACAAATACAGTACTATCACTTAATGACGCACCTGATTGGTAAATCGCTCTCAATACTTTATGTATCTGTGACTTCTAACAAATTCTCAAAATCTAGACCCTTTCTGCACTTGGCTGGTTATTTCCCGATATTGTATTTTTCTACTTTCCCAGGCTACGCATTGTGATTCATTTCCACTTTCTACAATGTTGTCTTCCAACCGCATCTTTATAGCTAACTAGTAATACATTCATCTGATTTATACGAAATACCGTTAGTGCCATCGTGGTTACAAATTAAAATCCAGAGGGCGACAATGCGATGGTGCGATGGCTACAGTTCGATGGTGCGATGGCGACAATGCGATGGAGCGATGGCGACAATGCGACAACGCGATGGTACGATGGCGACACTGCGATAATACGATGGCCCTAACGGTATTCCGTAGATTTAACTATGCGCAGTTTTGTTTCTAGTTTCGATTGCTCAATGTTCATTCTGAAACCAAATACAACAGTACAGCGAGTATTGGAGTCCTGTATTAAGCGATGCATCGTTCGTGGTTTAGTTTACTCAAGATTAAATACGGTTGTAAACCAAGAGTAAGGCGAACACCAAATGATTACTGTTTTATTCATTATTGATCGTTAAACATTGAATACACAATAAGGATTCTCAATCAACAGTTCGATATATCACTCAACCAATCCTATAAAACAGCACTTACAGATTTCCAGGTTAAATAAGCAGTGTTTACATAATGAATACAGTATCAATGGATGGATGGTTAATTTGATACTTACGACATTTTTACATTAGTATGTAGGGAGTAACGATAACAATGCCAAATAAATAATTTATTTTTATGTGATATATACCACTGTGGGGAACCCACGTGACCAGATGCTAATGTTCGGAGCCAATTTTGTAAACAAACCGCCTCGATTCAGGTAACATTTTTGCTTGTAACTTTCTTAATAATTGATCGATCTGGATGAAATATAGACGAGCGCCGTCTCCTTTCAAAAGCAAATCATCGACGCTCTTACCTAAGTGACAAAATTGTGTACTTTTTGTTATTTCGGCAACGGCGCATTTCGTAAACCGCAATATGCTATGCTACGGTTCGGAGCAATTCACTAAAACATGTCCTTAACAAATTACAGCTTCATTAAAAGTTACAATTTTATAGCGATAATGTGGGTCGCAAAATTTAAGATCGACAAGCAAAATATTTCTGATAAATATGAGCAACAGACAAAATGAGACGACATAAACAAAAATGCTACAGTTCGGAGCTAAAATGAAAATGCTACAGTCCGGAGCTATTTTCAGAAAATGCTACGGTTCGGAGCTATTTTCAGAAAATGTTACGGCTCGGAGCTAAGACTATGTGCTATATGCCTTTTTGAATATCAACACTATTAAGATCATCGACCAAGTATGAACATTCAATTTTTTTAACAGTTTCGCGGAACACAAAAATAATAACACACACATGTCGATGCCGGACACCCCTTATAAAATGTATTCGTGTAGGCATCTTCCGCACCATTTTGTCATGTGGTGACAAATTTAGAGGCACAAAAACAACGCGTTTCTTGGAGTTTGAACTATATTCAGTACATCTAGAAACGCAACATTTTTATCCTCGATTTTTTTTCTTTTATTGTAAATTCCGTTTTCCAGAGGCGTCTAATCATTTGTAAAGTTGTTATAGTGCGCCTAGGATAAGGAAAGGTGATGAAATGTGGTACATTCCACAAAAGGTGGATTTTACAGATATGTACGATTTATCACTGATGTTTTAGTACAATACTAACCTTATCTGTTTACTTTAGTAATTTGTAAAACTAATTGTGCAACAATTGACCAAACCTATTTGTATTTGTAAATATCACATTATCTTTGGCGCACTATAATGGAAAGAAAACCACAACAGACGAGTCACGTGTTTCGGAATAAAAATGCCATGGTTGTCTAAACATGTGCATATTCACACCTTTGGGACGTTTGTACAAAGAAGCACGGTGTCCTATCTTTTTTTCTTAATATTCTAATAGAGTACACTTTCATTAACATCATTTGGAAAAAATAAAAACATTCTTGGACAAGATTTTTATTGGCCTCTAGAGTACTATTTTGCGTAATTTTCATGCCGTTTTCTTTGAAAAGGGAGACACTTCTGGTTAAATAGCACAAAAAGAAATACGGTGACCTATGTTTTTTTCTTAATATATCAACATCATTTGCAAAAATAAAAAAAATTCTTGAACCAGATTTTTTTTAATTAGTCAATACTGTATCTTTTTTTAATTTTCGAGCTTTAATTTTGGGCAAATTTTGAAAATTCATTTGTTGTCAAAAATGTGTGAATGTTATTAAAGATTCATAATGTGCATAGGTATATTTAAGTAGTATGTATGTTTTTGTACATCTGAACTAAAAAATATCTTTTGTGATTGTGATTTTTATTAAAAAATAAAAAATATTTGAAAATTCATGATTTGTTGTCAAAAATTTGTGAATGTTATTAAAGATTCAAAATGTGCATAGATATGTTTGAAAAATGTTTTTGTGCATCTGAACTAAAAAAAAATCTAATGAAAAATAGTGATTTTTATTAAAAAATTCATGATTTTCGTCATCTTTATAGAAAAGTGATGTTGCAAAATCTCATTTTCTGAGAAAACGAAATCGGTAACCCCTGTTTTTCTTTAGCTTATTGTTTTCAGAATAAAAGTTCCCATAAAATAAAGTGAGTTAAAAAAATTTGGAAGAAATAAAACAATAGAGAATGTCCTGAATTGTCATGGTTTGGCAACGTTGCGTCTTGAGTCACGCTACTAGCACACTGACACCTTTCGCGACCGTCCCTGTTCAGGTCACCCACGTTTAAAAACTGCCCGACAGGACCAGTAACCCCGCGTGAACATCTTCCGAAACAGGTTCACAACTGCTTCAGACATTGCGAGACAACATGTTGGTCGTCATGGGAAAGTAATCAATCCACCATTAATCGATATTTTGCATATTCACTTAGAACGACCATTCTGAAAAATGAGGATTTTTTTGCTTGAAGTTAAAGTTGTTAGTAGACTCAGTGTTGCGTTTCTAGATGCACTCAGTATATTTTTGGTGGAGCATACATGTATGTAACATGATTCACAAACTTTAACGTGTGAAACTTACACTTACATCATGGTGTATATGCATATCGGACCCCTCTGTGCTGGCACTGGGCACTTTAGTGCAAAACGATGGTTTAACAGTCGACTCTGAATCAGAGATGTTAGAAAACGTTTTGTCCGAAACGTAGTTTTTTGCTTACAGCTGTATTGATCACGAGTTGACGCAGGGTTTTGTTGTTCTATTAATTTTGTTTCATTGGCTGACACAAGTTCAAACTAAGATTGAATGTAGGCTTGGTACTTTCTCGGATGAACATCGGGTCGTGTTTACGAAGCTTTGAGATGTGTCGTTGTGTGTACATGGTTTTGTTAAAATGTGTTCGACTGTCATGTTATATTCCTTCTCAGTCATTCCCATACCTTGATATAACAGCATATTATACTCTATATAGCATGTGACACTTGTCAGACTGCATAGAGCCCTGCTTCTTTTCCTACATATGGTATACTTTGAAACTTTGCTCCGAACCGTAGCATTTTCTGAAAATAGCTCCGGACTGTAGCATTTTCATTTTAGCTCCGAACTGTAGCATTTTTGTTTATGTCGTCTCATTTTGTCTGTTGCTCATATTTATCAGAAATATTTTGCTTGTCGATCTTAAATTTTGCGACCCACATTATCGCTATTAAATTGTAACTTTTAATGAAGCTGTAATTTGTTAAGGACATGTTTTAGTGAATTGCTCCGAACCGTAGCATAGCATATTGCGGTTTACGAAATGCGCCGTTGCCGAAATAACAAAAAGTACACAATTTTGTCACTTAGGTAAGAGCGTCGATGATTTGCTTTTGAAAGGAGACGGCGCTCGTCTATATTTCATCCAGATCGATCAATTATTAAGAAAGTTACAAGCAAAAATGTTACCTGAATCGAGGCGGTTTGTTTACAAAATTGGCTCCGAACATTAGCATCTGGTCACGTGGGTTCCCCACAGTGTATACGTAAATACTGATGCCAGTATCTGGAAACACATCATAGATGCCGAGAGAAATTTAAACACAAATCACAGAGTTGATGTGAATTGAGAACGGAACCTATATCGATCATGTAATGTAAATACAAAATAAAAGAACGTATTAATAATATACAAATGTATGCAATAGTATGAATAATATACAAATGTATGCAATATGAAGGTGATGAATGTAAGACTTCAGTATGTGAATTACTGGAACATTAAAAGTTCAAATGAATGTTGCCTCATGTTTGATAAGTGCTCATGTACTACTCAACCTTTGCACTGGGCCATATGTAAAATCAGTTATGTAAACCAGTTTGCTTTGCATTTTTTTCAGTATATGTCTAAGAACATGATAATGACGTCACGGTAATTATGTGGCTGCTTAATTACAAATCAAATAATACTATACTAGGGTTGGCATTTATATACTGAGAGTATGCTATCTAACACCACTCGTATGAAAAAGGCGAATATTCGTTACTAAATACTGCCATGCACAGACAACACAAAACCACACAGAAGCCGCGGCAACGCCCAGCCACCAACACAAGAGACAGACATAGAACGCACCAATTGTACGCCTCAAATGGACACACAAGTACGTGGGGTGATCAAAAGGAAATGAGACAAATACTATGATTTATAAATGTTGCTTGTTTTAACCATGAAAATGTGATTTTCATTTTGATGAATTGAATGCCTATTTGTACGTGTAAAATATAATTGTTTACTATATGTATACATTTGTTAATAGCACATTTGATATAAGGTGTCGCGCTATGTCACCGCCCGTCAAAATGTCAGTTTTCTTTGTAAAATATGTAAAAACATATTACTTATGCTCAATTAAATTTTCCGCCAACAGTTGTCAAATTAACTGGATATGACGTCAAAACACTTTATTGCCATGTATTAAAACGGTTGTGATGTAGGTGTGTCCGTATTAAATATATGACATAAAAATTAACTGTTTCAAAATTGTCAGACTAAAATATGTCAATAATTGAACGGCGTCTGCATTCTATCACAGATAAACAGAAACAGTGTGTTACTTCATAATGAGTTTACATGTATTATCTTACAAGAAAGCTTGTATAACACAACTATTATAGTAATAGTACAAGAAACAAAAAATTGTGGGTTTTTGTTGCTTAAGCGACAACATCTAAAACTTGATCAAATTAATAGAATTGAATGTGTTATTTTATAACGCAGACACACACACACTAATAAGCCGGAGAAATATAGGATAATTATTCAATTTGATTGCTTTTTCTAAAATACTGTCAGTTTTGTCATTAATCAAGTTCAATTCGCAGTTGTTAATGCTCGCATTATAAAGTTGTCGCAGTTTATCGTAGAATATGTTCTGGAATTCACTACACATCTCTGCAGCGTTCAGTAAACCGGGAGGCAAATTGAAAACAGAAAACATGTGAATATTGGCTGTGCGGCTTGTCGAGTTTCAACATATTTCAATTAAATAAGCTATTAATGTACTATGATTGTACAAAACATCTAAATGAGTTAATTAACATCGATGATAATGTGTTTCACTGAGAAACCACCTTTCTAGCAGTTATGTAACACAATTTGAACAATGCAAACATTAGACCCCACTCGGATTGGAATTATCAAAATTTAGCTGGTAAGACTACTAGTAATTGAACATTTTAGGTTACCAAGCTCGCACTGATTGGCTGTCAAACAGCAAGACGGTCAGGTTCACGCAGCTAGTCTATAAGACTGCAAACTTTACGGTACTATGCTACCAACCCTTAGCTCCCAGCCTGTCAAATAAACGCTCCTTACGTTGCCAGTTGTATATATCGCCCGCTGACAAGCCATACGTCCCTACTGAATGATATGTTTTAGCCGGAGTCACCAGCTTTTGTTGTACAGCCTTTGTTGAACATTGTGATAATTCATTGGATATCTGTAAGTTTACAGATGATAGTTTTCGACCAGTTAACCAAATGACATTTTATAAATTCATAACCGCGTACACATTAAAATTGAATTTTATTGCTATTGACGGTAACATGGACACATACTTAAGGAACATGGAAATAAGAAGGTAATGCATCCCTACAGACAAGGGTTTATTGATAACAAAATAAAAGGTACTCTGGGCGCCCATCTTGTTATGATACGATTAAAATACTCCCACATACATTTATCACCAGTTGACTTTTCATTTAAACTGTATTCTACTTCTTTGTCAATGAGTTTCTGTTAAGATAGACTGAGTGACCTAAATAATATCACCGTATTTAACTATCACCAATATGATGAGAACATTGCTAAATGATCTTCGTGCGGAATAACCATAGATGAATATTAATATAGCATCCACATGCCTCGTTTGAAATTCTTTCTTAAAAAACTATTGTACGAACCTCCAATATCTTTATATTAATTTATATATTTTGTTTTATAATTAAGAGCATCTTATCCATGTAACAGACTCGATATCGTTTCCCTACTTAACTTTAAACATGACCCTCGTCTATGCTATTCTCGGTTTCCAAGTTATAACACATAATACAAGATGTTATCAACAATTACGAGATGAATAAAACATTAAACTACTTGCGCTCAACAAAATGAGTTTAACAAACATGTTGATAAGTTAATATATATAGGATATGGTTATGTCAAACTATAGTCCGTAAAGCCCTTCATGAGCCTAATGGAGCTTGTCATATTCTATGTATATTACGGTTGCTGACAGACATCACACGCAACTCCGATTACATCCGAAAATGGCATTGAATGTCGGCGAATCAATTAAGTCATGTGTCTTTTCAAGAGATTACCGTCTAGGAACACTATACTAATGTCACACTTCAGTTTGTGGTATGTATGGTGAATGTCAAAGCCAAAGTCTGCCCATCAATATCATTAAGGTGTTCAATGAGAAATCTATTCGGGTGGAACAATTCGATAGATACTTAGACATCATAATTTTATGTTTAAGAAAAAAGGTAATTTATTTTCATAGTGTTTTCTTTTTGTCTTTGTGATAACAATGAATCGGTGACCATATAAGAAGATTGGATGCCAGCTTTAGTTAACATATTTACAGTTAATTTAACAATAAGGAAAATCATGACCATACTCATTTATTTCACTAAAACACATTATTGTGTTCTTAAGTTTAAATGATTCTTTCTTTGTGTGCCATTCAGGCTCTGCTGTAACTATAAAGTGTTACCTCAATTTTCACAATTCAGCATAAATTAAATTATTTTAAAATGTTTGTGCTAGATCCGATTTTAAGCTTTTAACCCTTAAACTGCCACCAATCATAATCTTGATACTCAAATAATCAACCAAAACTTCCAAACGTCATCAAATCTCTTTCGTTTAAGGGGTCATTTATATGCAGATTTAGCAATTAAACAATTATCTTTGGCTGCTTTTCATGCTCTGCTGTTATTGTTCTGCCGATTTGTGTTGCTTCCATATAAGTATAAAACTATTGCGACTGTTCACTTTAGTATAATAATATATCGTCAATTCAATATCTGTGTAGAAATATTGCCACCTAATTACGAATCTGATAAATAAAACAATTGTCAAACAAATACATCACACCGTAGTTTTGGGAGAAATACTAGTATCTCCTTAGATTAAAATATTTGTACAAATATCGCGCCATTTTATGACTTGTGTTATTAGTAATTTTGCGACAAAAAAGTTTCTGTAGAAATGTTGCGTCAATTTAAGATTTTGTAAAACAACACCGCTGCAATTTAGGCTTTGTTCATTAATGTTACATTTAAGATTTGTGTATATTTATCGCTTCAATATAATATTTGTGCACAAATACTATGTCAATTTAAGATTCAGATATAAATGTGGCATCATTTTAAGATTTGTGTAGAAATCGGGCGCAGATTTCAGATTTGTGAATAATTATTGCGGCAATTAAAGATTTGTACACTAATTCTGCGTCAATTTAGGGTTTGTGTAAAAATGTGGCCACACTTTTAAATATGTGTACAAATATGGCGTCACTTATAGGTGTGTGTAGGAATGTGGGGATGAGTTAAGATTTGTGTAGAAGTGACACTTCTAGATAAGAAGTGTGGCGTCACTTCTAGATATGATATAAAGAGAAATGAAGCAACACGTTTAGATATGTGTAGTAATGTGGCGACACTTTTAGGTGTGTGTAGGAAGGTGGCGACACTTTTAGATGTGTGTAGACATGAGGCGGCGACACTAGTCTTGTAGATGTGTGTAGGAATGTGGCGACACTTTAGGATTCGTGTAGAAATGTGGCGATACTTTTAGATGTGTGAAGGAATGTGACGTTACTTGTAGACTTGAAGATGTGTGTAGGAATGTGACGTTACTTGTAGATGTGTGTAGGAATGTGGCGTCACATGTAGATGTGTGTAGGAATGTGGCGTCACTTGTAGATGTGTGTAGGAATGTTACGTTACTTGTAGATGTGTGTAGGAATGTGACGTTACTTGTAGATGTGTGTAGAAATGTGGCGTCACTTGTAGATATGTGTAGGAATGTGGCCCTACGTTTAGATGTTTGTAGGAATGTGACGTTACTTGTAGTCATGTAGATATATGTAGGAATGTGGCGACACTTTAAAATTCGTGTAGAAATGTTGCGACACTTTTCAATGTTAGTAGAAATGTAGCAATACTTTTAGATGTATGTAGAAATTTGGCATCACTTTTAGATGTTTGTAGAAATGTAGCGTCTCCTTAAGATGTATGTAGAAATGCGGCGACACTTTAAGATGCGTGTAGAAATATGGCGTCACTTTAAGATGTGTGTAGAAATGCGGCGTCACTTTTAGATGTGTGTTGAAATGCGGCGTCACTTTAAGATGTGTGTAGAAATGCGGCGTCACTTTTAGATGTGTGTTGCAATGCGGCGTCACTTTAAGATGTGTGTAGAAATGCAGCGTCACTTTTAGATGTGTGTTGAAATGCGGCGTCACTTTTAGATGTGTGTTGAAATGCGGCGTCACTTTAAGATGTGTGTAGAAATGTGGCGTCACTTTAAGATGTGTGTTGAAATACGTCGTCACTTTTAAATGTGTAAAGAAATGTTGCGTCAATTTAAGATTTATCTGCTAATCGCCTTTTGATTGCAAATGCGCGGATAATTCCTTCATTCCTTCGTAACTTTTATTTAAACATTTTGTGCGTTTGAAATGTAGCGACTTTCGTTCTGTGTCTGCTCAGAAATACAGACACAGCTTCTGTTTGAATAGTGGGTGACACGTGCACAACCGTTCGGGACAAAGCATTATATCATAATGTGGAAATCTCGATCTAGGTGTCCAATGTTGTTTACAGTAGAATAGTATGTAGTAACGTTCTAAACAGAAAACAAGCTCTTGTCATGCTACTAAGTTAATATTCTATGTATCGCCTATACTCCCATGGGAGACTCCGTCTGAATAGTAAGATGTTTGATAGAATGATATAACACATTATCACGGTCATTGTCCTTTTTATCATCCTACACTGTCATCGCGAATTGAGCCCGTTCTGTCATTGGCCTTATACAAGTAATTCGATGATAACACATAAATATTCAGGACAATTAGAATTGAGTTTTCTTTTCACACTTTGAATGTCGCAATGTATTAACAAGTGTTACTTCGTATTGATGATGTGGTCTTGTGGATTGCAGTCTTGACTACGAATCGAGAGGTCCGTTGTTCGATTCTCGACTGGAACACTTGACAATTTCTGAAATGCTTTAAACCTTAACACGTTTCCCACCCAAAATCGGATGACCTGGTTTGTAACTAAGAGGTAGTCTGGATTTTAGTGCTTCGAAATGGGAACGTTAATGTTAGAAAAGAATAAGGACATCATTTCTTGCATCACGCAACTGCCTCGCTCTACGAAGCCCGATGTTATTCGCCAATCCGTCAGAGAAAAACCGGTTGGTCATGTACTTACGACAGTCTGTTTTTAACGCAAACACGTTATTGCATACTTACAGCATATTTATGGGACTCATTAACAATACTACATGTATACCTATATACCTACCCTAATAAAGCACACATCAAACCCTCTCAATTATTTGATTTCTGAAGGTTGATTAACTCTTGAAATAAACCAGAACAAACGTGCCGATAATATTTAATGGTAGTAAGGCAAATGGCGATTTCGTAAGAGTACTAATACATAAAATTAATTACCGTCTCGCTGTTAGAACACTTGTTTATACAAGTATAAATGACGTTGAACCTGCGTGTCCGAATCGTATGAACATTTATGAGCTTAAAGCAAGTAGTGTGTAGTCAATAATTAAATCCGACAGTTCCTGTGACATTAATAACGGCTTACACTCTTCGTTCGTAGTCAGTTGTCGCTCGTGGAGAAGTAGTCAGTTGCTCACGGAAGACCAAGATATAGTGCTTTATGAAACTGAGTACAAGGAACTGACCTATATAAATGACATAACGATTATTATAAAGAATCACGTGGTATATCCTTATGACATCCAGAACAGTGTCGAGAAATTCATACGGTCCCTTTACAACGTCCCTTACACGATTATTGACTGGCAACCCTGAGTCCGTATGGCAAACACCCTGTGAGAAAGTGCAATGCGAATAATTGAATTAAACACATAAAAGCGCAACCATGGTACTCAGGTTAAAGGTTTTAAAAATGTCAACTCTCGACTAACAGTTTGGGGTGGCAGCTACAAATTGCAATACACTACTACTGAAACGTTTTAGAATGAAATTCGATGAGACGCGTAATTTTTCAAACATAATCTCTGTGTTTTTAGTATTGTTTCTGAAAAGCGATATGAGTATTCATAGAAGTACATATTCCGATCTACGGGGACGATTGTCACATCAGATACGATCCGTGCAAGGACGATCCGTGCAAGGTCGTACGCAACCATATTTACAGCAACGAGACGCATGTGTCATAGCATTACGGACAATAATGTGACAGTAAGTCACTATAGAATGTGTAGATTCAATAACTAACAAAGCCGACATTTAAAGAATTTGTATTTTGAAGTGATACTATACATAATATTAACAAAGCAAACATTCAAGATTGCAAAGTTAGATAATTTACAGAAGAAGAGTCTATTTACAAATTTGAAATACCATAATGTCATATTAGAACATATACATACATTCACAAAATGTGACACAGCATTGTTTATATCAACTATCACTCATTGACAGTCAATGTTTCATTTTTAGAAGTGTTTCAATGAATTATCTGGCGAGAAATCTTGTATTCAAGCATTAACACACGACAATGGAGTTTGACTATGTAACTACCGTTTTGGCAAGTGAATATATCAGCCAATAGATTATCTTCTGTAACTATCGGCCATGTGCCATACAATCAATCTTTTAGGGACGATGATAAAAGAGCTTCCATTTCCCACATTTTATATACTATTAAACAAGGGCTATGCAGATACGCTTTTTGTTGAGTCTTTGATAATGTGGATGCCGTCTAAAAGATTATACATGTACCTTTGTGTGGCTGTATACCATCAGGAATGAGGTGTGAATAATGTTAGTTGCAGAACATGTCTCAAAATCGACATTAGGGCTGCCTCCATGTCCGATAGTTTATATTTAAAATTGTTGTTTACATCAAGGTATCATGTTAAACATTATAGTCACAATTAACATTCTTATATCACATAATATTCTACGTTATATCTCAAAACATAATTATTATATTGCATCTTTTCCTTATACTAAATCTTTAATTTTACAACAACAAAATTTAAATACAATGCATGTAGTGTTACAACTAAATGGTAAATTATTTTTTTTATGTACATGTACCATGCATTTTGTTAAAAAATAAATATATATTTCTTGAAGTTTAAAATTTGCGTCCAGGGGTGGTTTTCGGTATTGATCTTATTAGACTTAAGGATGAGGACAACCAATCAGATAACACCATATTAAACTCTTAGTCACTTGTGATATGATTGGCTATCCTTGGTCTCCAATTAAATAATATCAATATTGTATGCCACCCTGATCAAGCAGATATGACCATTCATGTCGATCATTGTTTGCAATTGTAATATGACATCAAGCACATCTTTATTTTAAGACATACGAGTATATCACATTTAGACGTAACAAAAACTAACAACTGTTGAATAATATTTACTCTACTGGAAATGATGCCAGCACTTCGTGTAGTTATCCCTTGGTTGTCAAACAAAATTGTCATAATCGTATTTTAAATGTAATATCAATATATTATATACTGCTTATAAACTGTCTTTCGTAATATCTGTCTCTATTACAACCGAATGCCTCAAGAAAATGCTTCAGCTTGACACACACATGGACCACAGAGCCTTGATTGGACGCTGTACAATCTTCTCGATGTGTATGCTTTAACTATGGCAATTGATATATTTTAAAAAGCATGTTGAGCGTACGTATGTTGTACTAAGAATCGCACCTTTCCTGTCTGACTTAATATAATCTTTTATAAATTTTAGTATTAATGTTCCATGAATTGTCAGATTAGATTATCAGCTTATTGCTATTACCTCGATTATTCTGGTGATAAACATAATACAGACAATACATTACCAAGCGTTAACACACCAGGTTACCAGTTCACACAACATATCAAATTTTAATGAACATTCGCGTTTGCATTACAGACCACACGACCGATTAAAGACGAAATCAGATTTAGAGAAACCTGAATCACTATCTCATAATCTGATAATGTCAGAATTTGATTGATTGACTAACAGGCACACAATTAGGTTTCCTAAACTATCATCATGAGCGTAAGGTATTATATCACAAAATGCAGTTTTGACATCTCCGATTTTTGTCAGAATATTCACTGTATAAAACCCTCCGGTCAAAAACCGTCTCTTTTCGAATGTAATGCAACTCGCTTTGAAACGATTTATGGTCGAACTTCATGCGTTGAATACGTATAATAAATGTATAAATATTATAAAGTTGATTTTAGACCGAGGGCGTCGGGGAAAAGTCGTGAAGATCCTTAAAAGCGTCTACGCAATTTTTGCACTTACTGTGACATTTCTCCTTGGTCATTTTTTCAGTGCTGTAAATGCAAAGGTGTTTTTACAGACAGCAAGATTGATCACACATTTAAAGTGTGGGTCATTTTATTCACCATCTGAGATTTTTCTGACAGCTTTTATGAATAAACAAAAAACTTTGGCAGTGTATAAATACAAGAACATGATGTCCTGTGCAAATATGATGACTTTTATATCACAGAAAGCGTTACGAAATTACAAACGTGTACTCTTATTAGTGTATTTCATCAAACATCAGTTATTCATCTTATTTTCTATAAGCAACAGTAACAGCAACTTTGCTTAAATATTTCGTTTCAATATTACTTCTTGGTTTGATTCACACTTAAATATTTCAGTCATAAGGACACTAAACGCCTGTCATAATATCGAGATACTGGATCAATCAGTCTTT
This sequence comes from Spisula solida, assembly GCA_947247005.1. Classification (NCBI taxonomy): domain Eukaryota; kingdom Metazoa; phylum Mollusca; class Bivalvia; order Venerida; family Mactridae; genus Spisula; species Spisula solida. Next base: position 32,193,488 of record OX365950.1, on the reverse strand, counting down.
GAAAAACACTACACACGTAACTATGAACACTTGGTGTCCTACAAGCACACTACCATCTGTCAGGATGTGTAGTGCTATCACCATATTGTCCTGTTGTCACTCGGTCAAAGGGGCTTTGGCCACCATTTTCATATTAATATGGGTACCCCGTACAGGAGATTTTCAGTGCTTTTTGCAAGTTGGTTTATGCATACATTGCGGTCAAAGTTTAATGCCACAACTTTCTCTTCCCGAGACGGAAAGTGTCATCCCTGGACAATTAGGATCAGTCTATTATATCAGTAGTATGCACCTTATTGTCTATATACACGAACTTTGAACCACGGTGGAACAGACTACCAGTAGAATAACTGACATATAGACTCTCTGATGATCTTCAAAAGGCACTGAAACTCAGCTTTTTAAAATGACGTATCAGTGATTTTCAATAACATTATTTTAAGATTTTTATTAACATTCGTGTAATCAACTTTCGAGACGTGTTTTATAGGACTCTATATAAATGTGTTTAATTGTTTTTCAATTAATTATACGTGTAAATGACTTGTATTCTTTAATAAATAATCTCTAATATTATGGTTATCTATAAAATGGATATGTCCAACTTGCTCTTGCTGAATCTTTAGGAACCATGCTATGATATGAGCGTTTTCACAGGAACTGTCATTGATTTTAGACTTTAAATTAATTATTTGTCAGTTATTGCGATATAAGACAGAGTTACAGTATAAACCTTCTAGAGCGTATTATCACCACGTCAGAATACGGTCCAAAATTTGTATCGTTTTATCTGTGGGACGTTGATTTAATTATGGTTCTTTGTTTGCCCATTTGTCAATGTTTCTAAAGACTAGTGCTTACTCGACCTACTTTAGAAACACTTTTATGTATTTACTGAATAATTTTGTGGTATAATTATATTGCACGTGTCTGTTTTGATAAAGCGTTTAATGCTAACGGATAGTTTTCTTGTCATACAAAAAATAATCGAAGAAGAACACATTTATACTATGTATACATTATATAATTGTATAACTGCTTCTATACTTTGTAGAAAATAATGGAGTAGAATACTTGAATGTAATCAAGACAGATATACAAAACTTTGTTATGAAATGTTAAAACTGTATGATAATTTTGGTAAAACTAACTGGGTAACGTATATTTGTTACCATCAATATGAAAATGGCTTTGAATTTGTTTTGGAGGAACAGTGTGAACCTGACAAAACATTATTTATAAATACGGAATATCACTGCAGTGTGTTGATACGTTAGGCCGTATTACCTCGAGTTGCTTGTGTAATGCCGTATCTCGCGAGACCGCTAGGTCGAACGTGATGCGGTATGGCACAAGCAACGAGAGGTAATACGGCTCAACGGATCGACACAACTGTAGTAATATTCCTTTTATTATATACTTACAAAAGTGACAAATGCACATTTACGGGCGAAAATGCGTTTAATATGTATACATTGACGTCATGAACGTCGGCATATGTCGGCATACGTTGCACGGACTATTCGTGTGGATTGAAATATTTTGACAGCTACATATATAGTTTATTTCCAAATCCAGAAGGTCGTAGACCCATGAGGACAACATATTTACATACTAGGATCACAGTGGCAAATGTACAGTTATGTACATGTATTGACCGATTTTACACAGACCGTAGGTGATCGAGCAACGATCGACACAATCGAATTACAAAACAGTGTTTGCAATGATTATACCAACATTATTATCATAAGGATTATTTAAAAACGCATATTGCTTTTGTAATTTAGCTAAAATAAAGTTTGACGTGAAGCCTCGTAACACATCTCAAATTATCAATTCGCTAACATGTGCAGCATGTGTTGAGATAGGAAAATGCTGACAATTGATGTTTCATTGGGACTTAAATTAAACCGTTAGTAATATATTGTATTCGATGTCATTCTTCGTAATGAACGACGCATTATGGACACAGCATCATAATGGGTTCGTCGATTTACTGTCGCACTACTTTAATCATCTTTGGCGTATGAATATAAATTTGCTACACAGCGCGAAATTCGTAAACAAACGAGATGACAACTGTTATAAATACTTCAATTTCTATGTTATTATCGTATGATCGTTTGTAAAGTTGATATATTATGAACGCAATAAAGTTCATTATTCGATCTGTCAATCGATTATGTTAATTACTATGTTTGAAAAACATGTTGCTATACGTTTACTGCGGTGACAGGAGGAAGAAAACATTGCGACTTCCATGTAGGAATTACACGTCGACATGAAGGTGTTTTTCTCGTAAACAAAACACCAGCATCTAATTTCAAGCCTGGCATGCCCTTGCGACGATTGATTTTAAAGTATTGCCAATGAGTTCGTATTACAAAATGCTATAATGATAACGTTTGACATTTTGAAAAAAATGTATTTTTCATTCGAAAATCGCCTTTATTTTAGTGTTAGCATTTGAATTAGGCAACTATATAGTACATTTTACATCACACGCAAGTGCAACAATGGTTTTCTATCATATATAATAAAAGCAAATGGTATATGCTGTTTAAAATAGCTTTTTTCAAGTGTGTGTTTTTCAAGCATTTTCAAGGGTTATGATCTACCTTAAAAAAGGAAAACTTTTATAATATTATGTTTTTTGACCATTGTATACTTTTGTTTGTGTTGTTAATATTTTTTGTATATGGGCCGGAGGCCATTCGTACAATAAATATTTGAAATTGAATCTTGAATGTACTTCAATCGACTGAAAAAAATGCACGACAATTGCTGGTATTGTAAAATATCGTGACGTCATTTATTCAGCATTAATCAGCAAGTACTGTAATGAAATCTGGACTAACTATTATGAGGCACATGTGGCCAAATTACTGCTATTGAACAGAAGATGATTTCGATTGAAGAAAACTTATAACCGCTTGGAATAACAGAAACATTTTACCAGTATGTTTTTGATACGTGTTCTCATTAGCCGACATTCGTTCTGTTGATATTTCCCTTGTAATAAGATATTAAATAAATTTGCTCCCTATCGATCTATAAACTTGTTTTTGTAATTGAGGTTTTACGTATTTGTTTCATAAGATAATAAATGCAATCTGTGTTTGTATGGTTGCATGTACCTTTTTAACGTTGAGAGGAAAATAGTAGCCTACATTTATTCGTGTGCAGCATTTCTATGATTCAAGCATAGGTAGATGGCGATCGTTACAACAGATCAATAACGATAATAGATAACACATCAGACGAGAAGGCAATACACAACAATAGATTAAAAGGAAAAACTAAACAGTCGGAATATAAGAAACAGTGACCAAAACACGACTTGAAACTCCGACAGCCCGCCGCATCAGTAAGTCAATCATATTCGGATTAAAATCAACAAACTGTAACAGATCATACGGACAACCTTACATCACATGGATTACTCTCAAAAGAAACGACAATGTACGGATAGTAAATAATACATGCACATTTTACGGGTAGTGGGTAGTACATGCACATTTTTACGGATAGTGGGTAGTACATGCAATGTATAAATAGAGGACTGATTGTAATTTTATACATTTGTAGAGAGTTTTACATTATACACTATTTTTATATATGTTACCTTTTTATATGCTACCATTTTCACAGTTCTTATAGTGCTGCTGGTATCACGTGTTGATGCGCCCCATCGGTAAATCGCTCATAATACTGTCTTCTGTGACTCCTAAGCGCCGCAAGACGCACTTACATGCCCAAACCAAATTCTCAACATGTCTTTCTTTTTGGCGTTTCGCTGCTGGCTACTTACGGATATTGCATTGTTCTACATGATAACTGTTTTGTGATATATTTCAACTTTCTACAATGTTGTCTTTAAGCCGTATCTTAATTGCTATCAACTTATACCTTCATCTGATTTGATTTGATTGTTTTGATGATGTTTCGTGTTTCGATTGCTCAAAATGTTTATTCATGACCAACATATTTGGTAACCTGTATTAAGCAATACATCGTTCGCTGAACATTGTATAAAGTTATTTACTTAAGATGGATAAGGACTGTAAACCAGCAGTTAGGAGATGAATCAATGATTTCTGCTGGATGCATTATTGGTCATTAAACATATAGAGTACACAATAAGGATAATGTAATAGCCACCTTCGCAAGCGACAGACATAGAATGCACCAGCCGTACCCCTTATATGGACACACAGGCATATCCTTTCCGCTACCACGATTTTTTTGGGGGGTTATGAGAAATTCATATAGTCCCTATACCCCGTCCCTGAGACACTATTGACTTGCAGCACTGATAAAAACTCGATACATCCGGATGCTACACACCTACCCTTAAACGAAAGTAGAATAAATGTCAATATTTCGACTAAATGTCACCGGAAATGACGATGTGTCGGTGACCCTTGCGCGAAAAACTTCTTTTTTTTTTTTTTTTTAGCTTGACAGACCTACTTTTTGGCCCCTTTATGGCATTGTTCCTGACCCCTTTGTCTAGCCTTATATTCCTGCTATAGAAAAATAAAAACGTTTTGGCGCTAAATGTTAATGCAATTCCACATGGAATCGTACCGCAATGGCGGGTAGGACCAGTAATTTCAGTTTTGTAAAATCTACGTTCAAAGCCCTCTTTAAAGGGGTCTAGCGGGCCCAAAAACCTGTGCACGACCCTGGGCACGACCCTGGGCCCGTAATGCTCGCATTATAAAGCTGTTATAGTTAATCGTAGAATATGTTCAAAAGAAACACTGCACATTTCTGCAATGTTCAAGAAATCCGGAGACAAATTGAAAATTAAAACAGATATCCTGTGAATATTGGTTGTGCGGCTTGTAGAGTTTCAACATATTTCAATTAAATTGGCAATAATTGTTCTGTACCGTGTTTGTACATAACATCTAAATCAGTGAATTAACATTAGCAATAATGTGTTTCACTGAGACGACAGCGATATAGCAGTTATTTAACACCATCTGAACAATGCAAACATTAGACCCGATTCTGATTGGAAATATCAAAATTTATCTGGTTAGACTACTATTAATTTTACATTTAAGGCTTTTAGGTTACCAAATTCACGCTACTTGACTGTGAGATTGCAAGACGACCAGGTTCACACTGCTAGTCTGTGAGACAAACCTTACGCTGCCAGCCTGTCAACTAAACGCTCCTTGTCAGTTCTTGTATATCCCGCCTGCTGTAGAGGTTTGAAGTGTCATCTCATACTTCCTTGTTGAGTGGTATTGGTGGCCCGAGCCATCAGCTTTAGTTGTACAGCCTTTGTAGAACAATGTGACAATTTATTACATATTTGTAAGTTTACATATTATAGTTTTCATCCAGTTAACCTAATCACATTTTATAAATTCGATAGAATGACTTTAATATTAAATGTGAGTTTTATTGTTATTGACTGAAACATGGACACATACTTAAGGAACATGGAAATAAATAGGTAATAAATTCCTAAAGTCAAAAAGAGTATATTAAGTCAGACAGGGAAGGCAGCACTCAACTTAACCGGCCGAGCACAGAAAACATTAAAAACACACAAAGCACAATGCCCAACTAAACAAGCGCAGATCCGCCCAAGTCCAAGCTGTCGAAAAGTATAATAAATTATAACTAGCTGAATGACCCAGTAGAAAAGATACAGCAATCAAAAGGCGGAATGCCTACGCTGAATGACCTAGTAACAACAGTAAAACTGCTGAACTACATAGTTATAGCAGCCTTTAGTCTCAAAAGTTAAATAACAGTATTAAAACGTTGAAAGGCCCGTATAGTCGGATGACCTACTAACTAGCTGAATGACCCAGTTTCCAAAGCAAAAGGACTATATTGCCCCGCTTGGTCTTGATTGGTTACAACATATGAAACATACTCTAGACGCCCATTATGTTATCATTCGATAAAATACTACCAATTTATCACGAGTGGACTCTTCATAAAACTGTATTTTACTTCATTTTTAATGCGTTTCTGTTAACATAGACTAAGCGACTTTAACATATCACCGTATTAAATAATTCAAAGAGCGATGAGAACATTTCTGTGTTAAATTTGCATTCACACGACTTGTTTGAACATCATTGTTTTACGACCTTCTATTATCTATGTATTGTATCGTGTTTAATGAAGAGCATTTTAATCCATGTAACAGACTCGACATCGTTTCCCTACTTGACTTTAAACATCACACTCGTCTCGGCTATTCTCGGTTACCAAGTTATAGCTCATACATACAAAATGCTATCGACAATTAAGAGATGTATAAAACATTAAACTACTTACTACCAACATAATGGGTTTAACAAAAATGTAGGCAAGTCAGTACATTTAGGATATGGTGAAGTCAAACTGTGGTCCGTAACGTCCTTGATGAACGTAATGGAGCTTGGCACATTCTATGTATATTATGATTGCTGACCGACATCACACGCAACTCCGATTACATCCGAAAATGTCATTCAATGTCGGCGAATTAATTCAGTTATTTGTCTTTCAAGAGATTACCGTATAGGAAAAGAAATAATATAACAATGTCACACTTCAGTTTGTAGTATGTACGGTGAACAATAATAATAATAATACTATTAATAATAACGACTTTATTTATAGTGGATGACATATTTGGTTCTAGACCAATTTTCAATATGGTCCACATCAACATGGGATATATACAATCATTTACAGGAATACATGATAATTATGAGCAAAAGAAAAACATAACAGAAAAACTCATGGAGTCAATAATAAAGATGCAAAACAAAACAAAAACACAACAGCACGATGTTAAGGTAATGGTAAATAATTATGATATACAAAATTCAACACTGTAATTTGTAGATATAATTAATAGCGTAATGTTGTGAAACATGTAAATGTTACATCATGTGGCCAGAGCACACCCACTGTAGATAGGAGTTTTTGAATTGTTTGAGTGTTTTTGAAGTACGTATTTGTTTTGGGATGACATTCCAAATGACTGGCCCTGAATAATTTAAGGACTTGCGGTAAAATTCGAGCCGTGGTTTAGGAATATTGAGTTCACAATTTTCAGTTGATCTAAGATGGCAATCTGAGTGTTGGTAGTTTTGGTTAAATGTGAATTTCGAATGAAAGTATTCTGGGCAAATATTATTTAGTGATTTGTATACCAATATTGCCTTTTTGTAATGAATTCTGTCTTGGAAAGTCATCCACTTTAATTCTTTAAATAATTCTGCAGATGGTGCATCAAATTCCTTATCAAGAATGATTCTGGCTGGGCGTTTTTAGAACTTCAGAACAGTGTCTAACAGTTCTCCACTGCGGTTTCCCCATACTGTACAACAGTAGTCAATATGGGGCAATATGTACGCATTGAAAAACATTTTCCTAGAGTGGATGTTTAGGAAGCTTTTGGTTCTTAGGAGAAGATATAGATAACTATTGCACTTCCCAAGAGTTTGTTCAATCTGACTCTTCCAGTTTAGATTTTGGTCTACATGCACTCCTAAGAGTTTCTCAGACGAGGAGTATGTCAATGACTGTCCTTGCATTTGGATGTTGTGAGAGTTTGTATGCGTAACAATTTTCTGGTTATTGTTGGAAGCAGATATATACATCGCCTTTGTTTTGTTAATGTTTGGAATCATAGCATTTTGACGACACCATTCGTCTACAGTGTTGACCTCATGTTGTAAAATGTTATGTACTTCTTCTATGGTACTGCCATATGCAGATAGTGTGGTATCATCGGCAAACATGTCAACTGATGTAATTTGAGTGTGGAGTGGAAGGTCGTTTATGTAAAGTATAAATAGTACAGGCCCAAGAACAGATCCTTGGGGAACTCCTGCTGAGATTGGTTGTGCATCTGAAAGATTTCCAGATATGCATACTTTCTGTGAGCGGTTTGTCAAGTAGGATGTAAACCATTTCACTGAAACTTCGCTGAAGTGATAAAGTTTCAGTTTGCTTATTAAAAGAGAATGATTAACAAGATCAAAAGCTTTAGTGACGTCTAAGAAAATAGTCCCAACATAAGACGTATCATTGATAGCAGTAATCCAGTCATCAATAATGGCAGTAAGAGCTGTTTCACAAGAATAGTTTTATCGAAAGCCTGATTGCTTATCGTACAAAAGTTTGTGTATCTCTAAAAAGCTTTTTATATGATCAGATACATGTTTTTCTATGATCTTGGATAAAACTGGCAAAATTGAGATGGGTCTGTAATTGGTATTATCAGATTTGGATCCTCTCTTAAAAATTGGAGAATTTTTTGTCATTTTAAATTTTTCTAGAAATTTACCCATGTTAATACTTAGATTAATTAGTTTTGTAAGTGGCTTTGCAATTACATTACAACTTATTCTTAATATCCTGGGACCAATGTCATCCAGCCCTGTTGATTTTGAACCATCAAGTGTGTTTAGTTGTTTTAATATGTATTCCTCGGTTGCTAGAGGTATAAGGAATGTTTCATCATGTATTTTGCTGTTGATAAATTGTTTGATTTTTTGCTCACTCTCTTCTACGAGAGTTTGAGGCGGATCTGGCACTGTTCTAAATATGTTTGTGAAGAAGGTGTTGAAAGCTTCTGCTGTGTCTGTTGGGTTTAGAATTGGAGTACCATTGTCATCATAAAAAGATTGTTTTGCATGGGTGATTAATATTTTGACTTTTTGTCTCCAGAACTTAAATTGTATTTCATTGCATGTTTTCTTAGCAAAGTTTCTTTGACCAATAGCATGTGCTATTTCATCATTAAACCAGTTTGGTTGTTGTTTGCGTTTGACACGTTTTTCTTTCTTAGGTAAATGACGGTTCATAACATCATCAAATATCTTTAAAAAAATAATCTAGTGCATCATCAGGATCATCATATATGTCTATTACAGACCATGGCTAATTTTCCAAGTCATGTAAGAATTGATTTTCTTCAAAGTTTTTGTATGATCTATACTTAATTGTAGAATGCAATGGGCCATTTTCATTACAAGAAGAGCATTTCCTAGTAAAGCAGACTGGGAAATGATCACTAAATGTAAGGACTGGGACTTTAACATTTATTATATTTGATGGCCTATTTGAATATATGTGGTCAATAATAGTGGATGTAGTGGATGTAACTCTGGCTGGTTGCTCAACAAGTTGTTTAAAATTGTGTGCACTAGTTAAGTTGTTCCACACATTGTTAACTGAAATTTTATTGACATAATTATAGTTAAAGTCTCCAAGCATTATTATTTCTTTGTTTTCAGAATAAACAGTTTCTAAAGATTGTTCAAATTCGTTATTCCAATTTGTTGTAGAGGAGGGTGGTCGATATGTATAACATAAAAGAAATGATTTTTGTTTTGGCGGTTTGATTTCTAGCCACAGAGTTTCTATATTTTCAATTTCCAAGTCTGTTCTTTGCCAACATGGGTATTTCGTTTTGACATACACTATTATTCCTCCTCCCTTTGTTTTCCTATCTTTCCTAAACATTTGATAGTTTTTCAAGTGGAATTTATTGTCTGCAAAGTTACATGTATCATTTAGAAATGTTTCACAAAATCCAAGAATATCAATTTCACTATGCTCGTCAAGAAAATATTTAATTTCATTAAATTTTGGGTAGAGAAAATGAACATTAAGGTGCATTATTTTAATTCAATTTTTTGGGAACAAAGTATCACCATTCACATTTTGAATGGGAGGAGATTGTGTATATCCAGGGATCACAGCTGGTATTTCTGTTATTACTGCTTTGGAAGCCTCCACTGTGCTGGGTATCTCCGTTGGAAGTAATGATTGTGAGGACTCTGTTGGCGGTGATTGGTTCTCCTGGGATTGGCAACTCGAAAATTTACAGTAGAGTAATTTTTTCCTTCCTTACCAATGCTCAGCTCTTTATGCAGAATGAATTTCATATGTTTGGCTAGTACTTTTATTCCTTTCGATGTCAGGTGAACTTCGTCATAGAAAAGGGTTTTGTTCGCAGATGTGTCATCATACATGAAATGCTGGGTGTTGTCCAGAAATATTAGGTTGTTTTCACTACGAACGTCATATAACAATGTCACACTTCAGTTTGTAGTATGTACGGTGAACGTCATATAACAATGTCACACTTCAGTTTGTAGTATGTACGGTGAACGTCATATAACAATGTCACACTTCAGTTTGTAGTATGTACGGTGAACGTCAAAGCCGTTATCTACCCTATCAGTATCATCGAGGTTTTTAATGAGAAACCTAACTCGGGTGCAACCATTCGATAGATATTCTGACATCATATGCTTTAAAAAAGACATATTAATATGTTTTCATAGTTTTTCCTATTTGTGTTTGAGAAACAATGAATTGGTGATCATATAAGAAGATGGGATGTCAATTCTATTTAACATATTTACAGTTAATTGAAAAGTCCGGGCAATCATGAAACACCACCGTAGTAAAACGGAAACTCGATATTTGTTTGTTTATTTCACTTAAATTCTTAAACAATGTTCTTTTTTTTTTTTCATTTCGCGCTCTGCTGTTTCTGTTGAGTGTTGCCCCTTATTTCGAATTTCAGCATAATTTACTACACAATGTTTGTGCTATATAACCGTCAATAAAAGCTTTATGCAGTAAGTATGAGATCTATGTAGGAATATGAAGTCATTTTATGATTTGTGTATAAACTGTGCGTCAATTTAATATTTGTGCACAAATGCTGCGTCAGTTTAAAATTTTGGCGTCAATTTAAAATTTGTGTCGAATTTTTAATTTATCTACTAATCTCGTAGGGAAATTTTGCGAATTTTTCTTAATTGTTTAGACATTTTGCTTTACTGTTAGCATTGACAAAATACGAAAATAATAAATACACCATCATAAATTTAGTATATTTCTGTTATCAGTACACCAAATTAGGTATACAAACCTGTCATAACCGATAGCTCCCCCAAAACAGCTACCACCAAGGACCGGATACATAAAAATGATCGAGGTGTCGATGAAAAAACCTCAGCAATAACATCCCGAAATATACCACCTAGTACATTCAAAACTGCATTTATACTTATTGTGATCGTAAGGAGCGATAATATTGCTGATAGCCTGCCGACTGTCGTGTTGATATATTCCATTTATTTCTATTACGTGTATGTGACTATTGGTTTTCTAACTAGACCTCCATTATCTTTCCTTTCTTTTTATATCATTTTAACACTGAAGTGCGACTGATGCATATTCAGTGTTGTTTTCCCATTAACAATTTAATTTTATCACTGCACGATTGTTTGAGTGACTCATTGACATCATAGCATACGCCATGGGCTGTAGAACCTATGCTATTCAAATGTTTCATTTACTTCTATCAGTAACATATAAATTTTCAGTGTACATGCATTTGTAGTTTTGACATTACATGATACATTGGCGGAGTTTTAAACAGAATGTGTTACTTGAAATGATAATATTAGTACTGTAGAGAAGCAATTGTAAACAGTTGAAAAATCGGTTGCCCAGGGCATGCGTAACAATGGTTATTAAAATGGCCGGTTTACCTTACAGATAAAATAATCACAGGTAATCTGTCTACAACATGATTTGGCAAATAGCAAAAGTCTACGTTTTATTAAACTTCCCTCGTATAGGCTCCTGTCCGAAATGTGTCAAATGTCGCAGCAAGATCAGAACTACAGTATCATATTCCGTTAGGTATGTAGATGTGACGTCAGCGGGATATAACCTTAGATCGTAATGTTTAGATGTTAAATGTCCAATGCTGTCTACTGTAGAACAGTATGTAGTAAAGTTCTAATCAGAAAACAAACTCTAGTCATACTACTATGTTAATATTCTGTTTATCGCCTATACTCCCGTTGGAGGCTCAGTCTCAGTAGTGAGAGGTTTGATAGAATGATATAACACACTAACACGGTCATTATCATCCGTTCTCCCATGGGAGGTTCAGTCTGAATAGTGAAAGGTTTAAAAGAATAATATAACACATTAACACGGTCATTATCATATTAATCATCATTCACGTTGAGCGAGTTCTTTTCTGTTTTCTCTCTTGTGTCCCTGTTGTGTTGTGATATTAGCGATAACTTTGTGTCACATTTTTGTCTAGCCTCTTAATTATGTAACGCTGTGATTTATGTCTCGCATTTATCCTGCTGTCCACGTTGTAAAAAGTGTCACAAATATTTATCGTTAATGTGAGCATTGATTCAGATCAATGACCATGTCATGGCAAAAGTTAATTATTTCATAAAATGTTCATACACTTTCGAAATATTGGATGTCATGTTGTTTCAGTTCTTCCATTACTGTTCGTGGCTCACTCTGGAGCATTGTATGTCATGTTCTGTGGAATCATACCGCGGATATGTTTAGGAAAGAATAAGAAAAGTCTTTCAGCAGATAATGATACATCCATGTCGACTTTTTGATGATTAAGTTCTTATTTTTGTTTTTTGTTTGCTAGATTCGATAACGTCAGTCCGAAATTCAAATCCTATACTTTACAATGTGTCAATTTCTTTTTTATACGGACAATCGACTGTAATGCAAACTACTGGCTTCAAAGACATACAGGAAGAGCATTACTCTGAACATTTCATTTCAATGGAATGATACACAGAATGTTGAGGGCGTTAATTAGTGTACGTTAATGTAGGCGTTGATGATTGAGATCACTGTAATTAGCATAATACATTATAAAGTAATTCGATGACGATGCAAAAAGTATTAAGGACTAACACATTTGATTTTTTAGCATTCTTAATGTCGATATGAATGCCGAATTCCACATTTAAAAATTACAACAATTTACTGATAGCCTATTTGAATGTCAAAATCAATGTCGGAATTGACATTCAACTTACTTTCAATTACCCTATGAAAGCCGAAAATCATGCATGCTTCAGACAAATGAAATATATTTGCAATTAGGCTGTACACTTCGAATGTGTGAAATTGCCATTTCGTTCAAAACGCATAAGAACGTTATGGTAACGTAATTAATATTGAACTACTGGTATACATGCTAGAAAAGTAAAAGTTTCTAGTTAATGTTTGTCACGATATGATCCCGGGATGGCTTAATATACAAAATAGTCTATTCGGATAGAACAAGGGCATCCCAAAAGCAACAGGATGATTTGTATCAAACAACTTGTACGTCCTACACAGACGGAGGTCATAGGCCAAACTGGCGAGGAATGACCGATTGACCATGCATTTACGACTGCCTCGGTCGAACGCAAACACTGTATTGTCTTTAGATACATACTGATGCATTACCCTTATAAAACACACATCAAACCCTATTACTTATTTTATTGCTGAAGGTAAATGAATTATTGTAATAAACCAGAGCTAGCGTGCCGATAATAATGATATTGAAGGCGAATGGTGGTATCGTAAGGTACTAGTACTGATACATGAACATAATTACTGTATCGCTGTTAGACCTGTCGTATTATATGACGTTAATCCTGCGTGTACGAATCGTATGACCAATAATGAGCTAAACACCAGTAGTGTGTCGTCATCGAGTTGAACTCGACAGTTCTTATGAATAATCACATTGCCTGTTTATGCCATTAATTACTTGAAACCAGACAGTGTTACCTAGGAGCTTAGCTGATCGAGCACTAGAGTTTCAACTGACATATACTCAGCCCTGGATAAAATTTCAATGTTTGACATGACATGTTCTCCTGTGACATTAACAGCGACATAAACCTTCGTTTGTGGAGAATTAGTCAGCCGCTCGTGGAGAAGTAGACAATTGTCCAGGAAAGAGCGATATATAGTGCTTTTTGAACTTGAACACAAGAAACTGACCTCTGTATATGACTAAAAAATTGTTAAAAAATACATCACGCGGTATATCATTAAGACACCCGGAACAGTGTCGTGAAATCGCTAGGGTTCCTTCTTAATGCACCCTACACGTTTAATGACTGGCAGCCCCGAGTCCGTACGGCACATATCCTGTGAGAAAGTTAGATGGAAATAATTTAATAATTTTAAAGCCACAATAAGGTTCCGGAACGACGTACTTTCTTCATAGAGAAAACACAAATCTGTGTTACTGATTTGAAGACTGATAAATATTGAACACAATGAGCCACTAAAACACGCGCTATCTGTCATATATGTGAAATAATTTTTCCTTAAAGATTGGCATAACGAGCCCGGTTTGTTTACAAATACGGAGTTTAACAGCTTCTCCGTCACTTTCCGGAGACTACCGAGAAATTCCCGCCCGTTTCTGACAACCAATGGATGGAAAGCACACGTATTGCACTATCTTACAGTTAAGAACTGGTGCCAGTTCTTAAGAAATGACGCTTGGGATAGGAACTGGCCCTATAACTTATCAACCAAACACAAATAGTGAAGTTTTTATGCTTTAAAATTATAAATAATAGTATTTTAGGTTGTACTAAAATTCACATAATAAACCTAAAATACTTTAATTTATCATTTTCAAGCATAAAAACTTCATATTTGTGTTTGGTTTTAGAATTATAGGGCCAGTTGTTATCCCCAGCGCCAGTTCTTAAGTGTAAGATTCCCGTTTGAGGGTACTTCCGCTCATTGAAGAAGTTTTCGGAATTCTTCGGAAAATTTAAACGTAAACACTATTTCGTATTTTGTACGGAGGACAAAATACTAAATGGCGTTTTTGGTTGATTATTTCTCAAAGAAGGAACAGCGACCTGAGATCAGATATGGGCCCCTTCAGTACCATTTTTTGTTCAAATTAATATCTCAATCTTTCGATATTCTTTGTTGATAGAAAATACGTCGTTCCGGAACCTTATTGGGACTTCAAAAAATAATGAGCAGATATGTTCCTCTCAGAACTAAACACATATTTTAATTCGTTATAACAAATGTTAGCGTAATACACAGCTTACAGGTTTAGGAAATGTTAATTCTCGACTAATAGGTTGGTATTGGTTAGAATTGTGCACTATACTACTGATGAAACGTTTCGCTTAAAGAATAAGAATCACATTACATGTATATGAAACACGTGATGTCGTAACATACTCTCTGATTTTCCAGTGTTGCTTCTGATAATAAGTATTCAAGGAAGAACTTACTACTATGGTGACTGTCACATCAGACACGATCTGTGCAAGGTCGTTTATACACCACCCTGTCTTCAGCAACGAGACGCTGTGTCCTGGCATAAGGGACAATAATGTGACAATAGGTCACTATAGAATGTCGTGAACGAATTTATATTATTTGTCGTCTTCATCCAACATGACATTGACTCAATTGTCCACTATCTCCAGAGTATGTGTCCAACGGAGTATACATTGGAAGGCGCTAGCAAACGGAATTCAGTTGTACGTATATGTGAATTACATTCCATAACTGACATTATTTTTTTATATACTTTATTGAAGGTCGGTTGTGAAATTGCATTACTGGTCTAAATGAATGCAGCAACTGGTGAACATAAAAGTAGTATGCATTTTATACAAATGTTCAATATACGCGTATTTGTGCTGCAGTAAAATTGTTAGTGAACTGGCAAATTATTAAAACAGACATGAACATTCATGTGGATCATTGTTTGCAGTCTTAATATAACACCATGTCTTTATTTTTAAACATACGGGAATATCGCATAATCCCTTAAGTCTTAACACTAAGATGTACAACTGGAATTATAATCAGCGACTCGTGTAGTTGTCCCTAGCTTCTTACAACAATGCAATGTAAAACAAAATCGTCCTAAAAACTTACGTAAATATATATATAATTTATGATGCGTATATCTCTGTATTCATAAATGGTAGAATACAGCCATGCAACACGTTAACATCGTCTAAATGAATTGACTCCAGAACCTTTCACTCTTTCGCCTGATCTCAGTTTTAAGGAATCGATGCGTGACGCATTCCCTATGGGTGAGTTAGATCCTTGTTTAACCAATGTACAATCTTCTTGATTTGCATGCGTCGCATTTACAATAGATTGTCATACCGAGCATAGGCCTAAATGGTAACAACTATGACGATTGTTTCCCGTTTGATCTACATGACTACACGTGTTAATATTTATTATAACAAAAATAAACCTCGGAGTATGTTCGGAGTAATAGAATCTCATTGAGAAATAAGAATAGTACATACAAGGTTATAATATTCAAATCATATTAAAACCAAGGGAACCTATATTTTAGAATCTATAAGTACATGTGGTATGTCTAATGGTTGATTTACAACAGTTATGTATATTAGGTAAAACCCGTATATTAGAACATTGTTCGTTTTAAGAACTTAGTTTGTATTTGGAAAAGTAAAATTACATTTTAAACTGGTACATGTATACATATTTTTACAGTAATGTTAATAATGTACAATGCAATGTCACATTTTTTGTTCACCGGCTTAATGGTATAAAAAAGATTATATTAAGTCAGACAGGGAAGGCAGCACCCAACTTAACCAGCCAAGCATATATCTATATCATACTGGTGATTAAAACTAATGGTATTTTGTATTCAAAAGTCAATACACATGTTGCGTACACAATTTTACGTAACAAATTAAATTTTCATGAACGTTCATTTTTGATTTATAGACAACGCGACCGCTCAAAGAAGCTGGAAGTACGTCAATCAGGTTTAGATGAACCTTGACCACTATCACATTATCTGAGTGTGTAATTAATCAATGGTGTCAGAACTAGATTGAATGACTTAGAGACGTACATCAATTAGGTTTCCTCAACTATCATGGTAGTCATTTAACTTTTTATTGCGAGATTTATACTCCATTCCATTTTGGAATACAAACAATGTAAACTTTATACGTATCTCATTATACCATACAAATGTGACATATTGGCTGTACAACATAGAAACAACAACCTACTGTATTTTGAAATTTTGACACAGTGTGTTATATGATACAAAGCGGCAACTGATATGAAACATATGATTGGCATTCTGATCCTTTATGTTTCCATGTTCCTTTTAATTTGTCATTGAACTATCGAGATAGATAAATTAGTGTAAATTATTCACTCACACGTTTGTACGAAGGTAATTGTCGAAATGTATACACGCCACCGTCGGGTAAACCTTTGCAAGACTTTATGTCACCAACGTGCAATAATCACCAACAAATGATTCGAAACGCATTTGCGAAATACAACATGAATATTTAACCTAGTATGTGTCCACTTGTTAATTGTTTTGAGTATTTTTCAGTCGCGGTTAAATTGGTTATACATTAAATACTTTCTATGGCAAACATTTTTTTACTAATTTTTGGTACTAAAAAAACTTAATAATTATGTGAATTATTTTTTACTTTTTGAAATATTAGTCGTTTCACAAACACTGCTATAAAACGTATGTGTAAATCCTCGATTGGTTGGCTGTGTAGACACTGTTTCGATTGTATGTATGATAGTAACTTACTTCTAGAATCAACTAACCTTCATAAAGTAGCTTATCAAACAACAAAATATTCAAAATAGACCAGAACCGAGTACGATAAATTTAGGACAAATGTACATCTGATTGACCTCTATCAACAGTTTGACTATAACATGTTACAAATCGCCAACTAGGATGTGTCTCTTACATTTATATAATGTTTATGGACATTGTGTGGGCGATATAAATTAGGTCAATGCTGTGACTTATCTATTGATAGTTATATTTTAGTCTTCATGAAGGCCCCTGTCCTTAGGTATGAGGTCAAGTGTCAGTGCTTTCTTGCAAACGTATCCTATATTTCTGCTGATTTGTTGTAATAGGGTTTCTGCTTTTTTTTAAATACTGACACACTAAATAGAGGATATTTGTTGATTTTGGTGTAAGATCGAATTTTATTTCACCGAGTGATCACAGAAAATCAATATTTTAATTTTAAATTTAATTTTCTGTGATCACGAGTGAAATAAAATTGATCTTACACCAAAATCAACAAATATCCTCTATTGAGTGTGTCAGTATTTATAAAAAAAGCAGAAACCCTATTACAACAAATCAGCAGATCTTACACCGAAAATCAACACATTTTTTGTTTATTATATGCCTCAATTTCTCTTAGAATATAACCTACATTATGAGCCAATGAAAACGCCGCATTTTGGCGGTTAACTGAAAATTTAATCATTAAAATTTTCTCTTCACAGACTTTACGTCATGCGTTTGCGCTACTTTCTATCGGCCAATCAGAATGCAGAATGTTATATTCTAAGTTAGTTAGAACATATTAAGTAAATTTTAATGACTAAAAAGGACTCGCTTCGCTCGCTCCGCCCTTTTTAATAATTAAAATTTACTTAATATGTTCTAACTATAACTTAAAATGTGCCGTAATTGGCTAAATTGGAAACAATCACGTCGAAATTGGAACATCACGACGTGAGAATTATGACGTCATGTTGACGTAACGCATATTTTAAAGCCCGGCGCCGTTGACGTTACGTTTCTTTTTCTGTATGATACTGGAACCAGCTTCAAAACAGTGAAAATACCAAAGTGGTAATTTCACTATTATTTTCACTGTTATTTTCACTGAAAAACTCCATAATCCATTGAAAGCAAAACATAAATGACTGTAATATATACCTATGAACTGTTGATTTGGATAAAACTTCACCTTATAACATGTACCTTCCTTGTTGATTGATCTCAATAATAATGCATTAATACTTATATTGTGCTTCATTTGGTGATTGTTAATGGCTATTGTGATGGTTGCCTGCTTTCATTTAATTTAATTAGTAAACTCACCACTATTTCCCCGCTTACATTATTTTATTGCCAAGTTCTTCGATTTACAAAATAATTGTATCACTTCTGTGATTTAAAAAAAATAAATGTCATTAGAATGAACGCTTCGACATCAATCTCTTATCAAATGATGAGATTTTCACGTAAGTCAGAAAAAAACATGAATGGTGCCATAGGTAAAATTGTGACGTAATTCTTGTTTTAAAGCAAAACATATTAAAAAGTATCAATTTTAGAAGTAGATACTTATCCGTTTCACAAGCTCTCACAAAAGAACAGTCAAATTCATTTAAAATTAAATAAGTTATTAGGGTTTTATTTAGTTATCTGGTTTTTTGGGACACTCCTCAGTTGTCTTAATGTGGTTCACAGTGTTTGCTTTTTACTGTTGTTTGGTGTGTCGTATATTGCATAGCGGTCTAAATTTCCTCGGTCAAGTACCGTCTTTTTCCGAAAGTATTGCTAATACCATTCGTATTTGAGCAGTGGTTTTACTTTTATCAAATTTAATATCGGTTCGTTTCCCAGCAAGGCGATGATATGAACACGAGGCTCAATAATTGCGTTTCGTTCGATGCAAGGTTTAGATTTAATTTGGATTTTTGAAAGTTATTACTGAAAGTCCGTAATTATTCACGGTAGTTCATTTTTGCTAATTTTCGCGATTTGTACTCATCGCGAATTGATCAGAATAATTATTCCTCGTAAATACACATTATAGCATAAAAACGATGATTTTGCTCATACGTTAACGGGACGAAACCCATGCGTAAACATAAAGATTCACGCGAGAACGCGCTGTTTACGTCCAGTTTTGCGTATGCACATTACAGGGCTTCCTCGACTAAAATAAACGATTTTACAGCGTCTTATGAACTGCAATTTCCATTTTATTTGTAACTACTAATTAATTTCAATAAGATTTAAATAATAGATTTAAACAAACTCGCATTATCCATGTTTTCTTGGTATTTGCCGATCCCGGAAGTCGACGCTCATAACAAAAACTGTTATGACGTAACGGGCACCAACCGCCCCTCGGGATTCTGCAGATGTTATAGCACGAAAAAGCATGCGTTAACCCTACACCCATAACATAAGACATATATGGTAATTTTTAAAAGTAAATACAAACCACATGAAATAGACGTTTTGGATCGTTAATATTATTTTGATATGCACGTACATGTACTAGTATATTTGTATAACGTACTTGTGTCCGTATAAGGGAGTTAAGACAATTATCTTCACAAGCATGAAACTGATAAAACGTTTGTATACAAATCAATAAAGTTTAATAGACATGTAACATACGACGCCCTATTAACGAACGTGAAAACACGATTAACTGAATATACAATGTGTGAAATGCATTTGACAATGTACAGTATACAACTTAATATGATAGATCTAGTAATCAGAAATAAGCACTGTGTATTTATTACATGATTAAAGTATTTATTTACGAGAATGTGTAAACGTTTTGTAGATTTTCTCGCGAATTTAATATTTGGGTTCTTCGATCTCGAATTCATCTATTCGCGAAATAATGTCAAAACCGAAACTCGCGATTTATAGCTCATGCGAGTATAAAGGGATTTACAGTATGTTCACATTTCATGCGCTGAATACTTATGCATGTAAAATATATATAATATAAAGTTGAATTTTGACCGAGGACGTCGGAGAAAGGTTGTGACTCTACGTCTACACAATCCATGCACTTTCTGTGACATTTCTCCTTGGAAATTTTGTCGTAGCTGTCAATGCAAAATATTTTTTACAGACAGTTATATATCACATAATTATTATATAAATTTTGTGTCATTTTATTCACCATATCGCAGGTATGTCAATTTGTCATTTTCTTGCAGTGCTTAGGATTTTCTGACAGCTTTTATGAATAAAAAAGAAAACTTTGCCTGAGCATGAATACTAAAACCCCCAATATATATTTTTTCGACATCTGTCTGGAAAATATATAGACGGTATAACGGCGCATGTACTTTGTTAATACGATAACTTATATACCACAGAAAGCATTGAGAATGTACAAACGTAGCATGAGTACTCTAGTGAACTGCATCGATAACCAGTATCAGTTATGCATCTGGTTTTCTACGAACAGCATTAACAGTGACTTTGTTTAAATATTATTATTACTATTAAAAAGTTCCCACTAAACTAAACGCCTGTCCTAATATTGAGATACTGGATCAATCAGTCTTTGATAAGCACTACAACGTATGTACACCGGGTGTCTTACAATCACATTAACATCTGTCAGGCAATCACACAGTTACGCAGTATTATCACCATATTATCCTATTGTTACTCAGTCAAAGAGGCTTTGAACAACATATTAAAGGTAACATGCACGGGAATCTTTTTGGCGACGTTGTTTTGTGTATACATTGCAGTCAAAATGTGAAGCCACAACTTTCTCTTCCCGATATGGAAGTTGTCATCCCCGGATAATTAGGATCACTCTATTAAAACATATTAAGTAGTATGCATTTTATTGTCTATATACAAACGTAGAACTGCATTTTGACTGTGTAACAGTCTGCAAGTAGAATAACAGACATATTGACTCTACTCTACTCTTCAGAAGGCACTAAAACTCACCTTTTTAAAATGACATAGCGATTTTCAACAGCATACTTTTAAGACTCTTATCAACTTCCACCCATTGAAGAACTTTCGAAACGTGTTTTAAAAGACGTTTTATAAAGGTTTTCAATCATATATCAATCAATTGAATTATACGTGTACATGTATTCATTATAAAATGATATCTAATCTTATGTTTGTCTATACATGGATATGTCCAAGTTAAACACTCGTTTTATGTTGCTTTAGGAACCATGCAATGATATGAGCGTTTTAACAGGAACCGCCATTGGTAGCCCTTTTAATAAGTGCTTTGCGATATAAGACAGAGTTACAGAATAAATACATGTACTCTTGAATGTATTTTTACGATCCGACATTAGTATCCCTTTATCTGTGGAACGTTGATTTAATGATAGATCTTTGTTCGCCCATTTAACAACTATTTCTAGAAACAAAAACTTATTTGAACTACTTAGAAACACTTTTATGTATTAACTGCATTATTTTTGTGGTACATTTTTATTAAACGTATCTGTTTTGACAAAACGTTGGATGCTAACGTATAGTTTTCTCGTCATACAAGGAAGAAGAACACATTCATACTTTGTACACACTATATAATTGTATTGACATCCTAAACCTTCTACATCCCAACGTTATATTTTCTATCAGTAGGTAGTAATAAGGTAGTTGCTGTCTACTGTCCTACATCAATGTGGATTACCTGTATTTCACAGTTCAGTGACACTAGGCCCATTTTCCGTGTTCCTTTCTTCATACATTGTATCCGTGTTCAGAAGCGTTCAGTCATTTAAGACTACGCCGGGTACATTTCATGACATGGCCCTTCGTGTCTCGACATAAGCTGAACAGCAACACAGAATACAGACAACAAATCACTGAACTCCGGAATGTCGGTATTACAGTGAGTGAATGAACATTTATATCTAATGTACTTCAATTGATTGAAAGTTTAGCATGACAATTGCTGGTATTGTAAAACACTATGGCGTCATTTATCCTGCATTAATCAGCAACGACTGTAATGATATCTAGACTAACTGTTATGAGGCACATAGGACCCAATTACTGATTATTGAACAGGAGATGATCTCGATTGAAGAAATCTTATAACCGCTTGGAATAACAGAAACATTTCATGAGTATGTTTCTAAAAGGTGTTCTCATTAGCCGACGTTTGGTCTGATGGTATTTCCCTCGTGATAAGATAAATAAATTTACTCCTTATCCGTCTATAAACTTTGTTTTCTTTAATTGAGGTTTTACGAATACGTTTTATAAGATAATTAATGCATTATGTGTCTGTCTGGTTGCATGCACCTTTTTACGTAGAGAGAATAATAGCTCAAAAGAAGCCTACATTTATTCGTTTGCAGCATTTCTATGATTCAAGCATAGATAAATGGCCTAAGTTACAAAAATATAAATAACGATAAAAGATATAAATCGGACAGGGAATGCAATACACAACATCACATTAAAAGAATAAACACACACTAG
Organism: Spisula solida; assembly: GCA_947247005.1. Taxonomy (NCBI): domain Eukaryota; kingdom Metazoa; phylum Mollusca; class Bivalvia; order Venerida; family Mactridae; genus Spisula; species Spisula solida. The sequence goes on along the minus strand of OX365950.1, from coordinate 32,170,576 downwards.
GAATAAAAGAAACAGTGACCAAAGCACGACTTGAAACTCAGAGAGCCAGCGACATTAGTAAGTCAATCATATCCGGATTAAAATCAGCAAACAGTAACGGATCACACGGACAACCACCCATCACATGGATAACTCTCAAAAGATACGACACTGTACGGGTAGTAAAAAGAACATGCACATTTTACGGATAGTGGATAGTACATGCAATGTATATAAATAGAAGGCTGATTGTAATTTTATACATTTGTAGGAAAGGTTTACATTATACACTATTTTTTATATGTAACATGTACCTTTTTTATTATATACTACCAATCTAACAGTCTACGTCACCTTTGTGGCAGCCATATAGTGTTGCTGGTATCACGTGTTGATGCGCCCCATTGAGAAATCGCTCATAATACTGTCTTCTTTGACTCCTAAGCGCCGCAAAACGCACTAACATGCCCAAACCAAATTCTAAACATGTCTACCTATTTGGTGTTTCGCTGCTGGCTACTTACTGATATAGCATTCTTCTACATGATAACAGTTTTGTGATATATTTCCACTTTCTACAATGTTGTCGTCCAGCCGTATCCTAATTGCTAACAACTAATACCTTTATCTGATTTGATTTTATTGTACTGAAGATATTTCGTGTTTCGAATGCCCAAAATGTTGATTCTTGACCAACAGAATGGGTGCCCTGTATTAAATTATTTACTCCAGATGGATAACGACTGTAAACCAGCAAAACTGTGAATCAATTATTACTGTTTAATGCATTATTGATCATTTAACATAGAGATTGCACAATAAGGATTCTCAATCAACAGTTCGATATATCACTCAACCATTCATATAAAGCAATATTTATAGAGGTCTAGGTTACTAGTAAATTAACAGATTTACGGTTGATCTGAAACTAATGACAATTTTACATCAGTATGTAGGGAGCAATGATAACAATGACAAATTTATGAGAACAAAAGATCGTGCTGATGCAAGTATCTGGAAACCCATTGTCGGCGCCGGGAGAAATTTAAACACAAATCACAGCGTTAATGTGAATTAAAAACGGAAACTTTATCGATCAAGTAATGCGAATAGAAAATTGTTTGCGTATAATAATGAACAAATGTATGTGATACCAAGGTGATGAATGTGAATTTAAGACTTAAGTATGTAAATCACTGTTAGACTTAAACTTCGAAATGAATGTTCCTCATATACGATACGTGCCCGTGTAATACTCCTTTCCAATTGCCATATTTCAATATAAGTTATATATATATTAGTATGTTACGTATTTTTCTTAGTAGAACCACTTTACTAGGATTGTCATGCGTATACTAAGAGCATGCTATCTAATATCACTCATATGAAAAAGGCGAACTTTTACGTAACGCATACTGCAATGCACAGACAACTCAAAGCCACACATACGTTCAGGCGGCGCCCCCCCCACCTACGCGGCGGCAATGTAATAGCAACCATCGCAAGCGACATACATAGAATGCACCAACCGTACCCCTAATATGAACACTGGCATATAGGGTATAAAACTATCTTAAAATTGAATATATCAGTAACCGAATGGAATCTGTATTCTATCACAGATAAACAGAAAAATGTCCGTTATTTCCTAATAGGTTCATTATCCTTCTCCATGGCTTGTATAAAGAATTATAGTTAAAGTACAATAAAAAACAAGAAAGGGAGTTTTTGCTTGAGCGACAACATCTAGAAGTTGATCGAATTAATAGAATTGAATTTATTTATAACTTACACACACACACCAATAAGCAGGTGAAATATAGGATAATAATTCGATTTGATTGCGTTTTCTAAAATACTGCCAGTTTTGTCATGAATAAAGTTCAAGTCGCAGTTGTTAACACTCTCATTATAACGCTGTCATAGTTTATCGTAGAATATGTTCTGAAAAAAACACTGCAATTCTCTTCAGTGTTCACGAAATCGGGGAGCAAATTAAAACCGATGTCCTGTGCATATTGTCTGCGCGGCTTGTCGAGTTTGAACATATTTCAAATAAATTAGCAATACATGTATAATGTTTTTGTACCATGCTTGTACAAAACATCTAAATGAGTGAATTAACATTAGCAACCATGTGTTTCACTGAGACGACACCGATATAGCAGTTATGTAACACCATTTGATTGGAAATATCAAAATTTAGCTAGTTACACTTCTATCAATTGATCATTTTAGGCTTTTATGTTACCAAGTTCACGCTGCTTGACTGTCAAACTTCAACGCTGCTAGTATGTGAAACTGCAAACTTCACGGTGCTATGCTACCAACACCACGCTGCCGGGCTGTCAACTTAACGCTTCTTTCGTTTCTAGCTATTGTATATCCCGCCCGCTGTAAAGGGTTGAAGAGACATGTCAAACTTCCATGTTGAGTGATTTGTTTGGCCGGAGTCACCTGCGTTTGTTGTACAACCTTTGCAGAACATTGTGATAATTTATTGGATATTTGTTAGTTTACACCAGTTAACCTAATCACATTTTATAAATTCATAACTGCGTACACATTGAGTTGATCGTGGTGCACTGACTTTAAAGGTGCTGCTTCACAGATTGGGCTAAAATTTATGTATAACGTGATTTTCCAACCTTGCCAAGTATTGATGTAATAGAAAGCCACTGAAGGTTGCTTTATGAAAGATTTGGTGCAAATAAGCAATTTTAACCACTCTCGAAATTGTCCACTCAGTCATTTTTCTTGAAAACAACCCGCTAAGTTTCCTTCCTTCAAACTGTTACATCAACAAACTACAGCGTAAACATCAGTGAGGTATTTGGTTCGTTTATCAATTCGTTTTCATCAAATGCGAACAATTTCAGGCAATTTAAGTAGTAGTAGTGTTAATGCTATAGGGTATTAACTCCGGCCAAACATATCACTCAACATGGAAGTATTATTCCTTACCATGTAAGAACATCTGCAAATGTTAACTCATTTAAAAGCAGTTACTTGAAGTGGTGGTTTTCTGGTGGTCAAACAAATTTCTCTCACACTGCATGAAGAGATACATTAATTATTACCTATTAAAACTGTTCAATGGAATGTATGCAACAATTAAATGTGTTATATATCAGGTTATATAGTCTGCTTAATAACATTTCTTAACATTTCATTTTTGACTTTCTTTCAGCTGTGTAAATATGTATATATTAATATTACTTTGCCTTTGTACACATACTATGTCAATGTTATATGTATGAGGCTCACAGGGAAGACTGGGTTTACCCAACTGTGTTGCCTCTTTAAATAAAGTCTTTATTATTATTATTATTATTATTATTATAGCATTTTTGATGTAAAAATACTAAATAACTACTAAATGCCGAAGTTTCTCAAGTTATTTTTGATGTCGGTGTGGTTGTTTATGGGATATACAAGCAACTATACCAAAATTACCCGGATATTTGACAATTTTATTTTATTTTTGCAATACACTAATATGTGAGGCAGTCCCTTTAACATTAAATGTGAATTATATTGCTATTGACTGAAACATGGACACATACGTAAGGAACATGGAAATAAGAAGGTAATAAATACCTCAAGACAAGGGTTTATTGATTACACAATAAAAAAATCTAGACACCCATTCCGTTATCATACGATTAATATACTTCCACTTAAAATATGAACAGTCGACTCCTCATTTTAACTGTATTCTACTTCATCAGTTTTAACATAGACTGAGTGACTTAGATACTATCACCGTATTTAACAATCCCCAATTTGGTGGAAACATTACTAAATGATCTCCGTGCGAACTTATCATTGATGAACATTAAAATTGCATCCATATGGCTTCCGTTTTGGTTTGACTGACTGAGGCGGCAGACTTTTAGGACGCGATGCCGTGTTTTCAGTGCTTTGTGTGTTTTTAATGTTTTTAATGTTTTCTGTGCTCGGCTGGTTAAGTTGAGTGCTGCCTTCCCTGTCTGACTTAATATAATCTTTTTTTTGAAAATCATTTTTAAAACACTATTTTACGAACCTCTATTATCTTTATAGTATATACATATAATTATCGTGTTTAATGAAGAGCATCTAAATCGAAGTAACGGACTCGATATCGTTTCCACAGTACAGAAGCCAAAATTTCAAACATTTCAAACATCTTTCTTAGGGAATTATTATCAGACAATAATGGGTATGTGTGAGTGGTAGGACCATTTCTATAAATTTGGGTGATTATTTATGAACTGCTATTGTTACTGGGGGAAATATCGCCCCTTTCTTCTTGCGTCATGCTTCACTTTTCGACATTCACAAAACATCGTGTTTAGTTAAAATTAAAATAAGTTGGCATTTGCTCACAAGCGGATAATCTCTGTTGATTCGCCAATTTTTATTTCATTACTCATTTTCTATGTAGGACGTCATATTTAAAAAGATTGGATCGAAAACAAAACAAACTTACTTAGCTCGAGTTCTCAGCGCATTTTTGGCACACATGCTACCACACAGTGATTACGAGATGTATAAAACATTAAACTACTTACACCCAGAATAATGAGTTCAACAAAAACGTGGTAAAATTAGTACATATAGGATACGGTGAAGTCAAACTGTGGTCCGTAACCTAATGGAACTCCGATTACATCCGAAAATGTCATTGAATGTCGGCGAATTAATTAAGTCATTTGTCATTTTAAGAGATTACCGTCTAGAAATACTATACCAATTATACACTTGATTTTGTAGTAAGTACCACGAACGTCAAAGCCAAGGTTTGCCCGTCAATATGTTTATAGTGTTCAATGAGAAACCTCATTCGATAGGTACTCATACATCATATGGTGACAATATAAGAAGATAGAATGCCAAATTTATTTAATATATTTACAGTTAATGAAACAGTCAGGACCATCATAATCATGCTCGTTTATTTCACTAAAACAGATAATATTGTGTTCGGATATTTGAAACGTATCTTCTTTGTGTGTCATTCGTGCTCTGCTGTTACTGTTAATATTTGCACCTAATTTCGCAATTCAGTTGTGCTAGATCCAAATTTAAGCTTTTAACCTCCTAAATCGCCAATAATTATAAAACTATTGCGACAGGTGACATTAATGTATAAAATATTTGGGTCAATTCAAGATTTGTGTGGAAATATTGACACCAAATTACGATAAGTTAAAGTTCAGAATCTGACCAATTAAACAATGGTCTCACAAATACGTAAAACAATGTTTTTGAAATTCCTCAAATGAAGATTTTTGTACAAATATCGGGCCAATTCATGATTTTTGACATTAGTTATTTTGCGACAACAAACGTTTCTGTAGAAATGTTGCGTCATTTTAGGATCTTGTAAAATACCGCTTCGAATTGATTCAAAAGCTTTTTGCAATAATGTTCCGTCAATATTTGTATTTTTTTCGCGACAATTTATTTTGTGCACAAATACTATGTAAATTTAAGATTCTGATAGAAATGTGGTGAAATTTAGATATGCTAAGAAATTTAGTACCAATTTAAGATTTATCTACCAATCTCGTCATGATAAATACATAAATAAATATACCAGATACAGCATGATCTGACTGAGTGAAGGTCATTGAAGGGAGAGAGACATTAGATACAGGCATGTCCGGCGTTGCAGAAGTGCGTCTAGCTCTTATTTCGAATAGGCAGACTGGTTCGTTAATGTGCCCTGTGTATAGCACCGTTACCCATATACTTTGCAGACCACACGGTCAGGTATAGCGGGAAATATTATAAATATTTCAGAAATGTCAAGTTCCGATGTCGGGGATTGAACACACGACCTCTGGATTGACGGACCAGTGCCATATCACTGATCTAAATCCGCTAATGATTGCAGATGCTCGTAGAAATACCGCGTAACATTGAGATTTATTGATATGTTTTTTACGTATAAGCTCCATCTCGTTCAAATGTCGTAGCGAGCTCAGAACTACATTAACAGATTCCGTTTTGGTATGTAGGGGTCACGTGATCAACGGTTCGGGGCAAAGCATAATATCATAATGTTGAATTCTCGATCTCGATGTCCAATGTTGTCTCCAGTAGAACAGTATCTAGTAGCGTTCTAAACAGAAAACAAGCTCTAGTCATGCGACTAAATTAATATTCTGTTTATCGCCGATACTCCCATGGGAGGGTCAATCTGAATAGTAAGAGGTTTGATAGAATAATATAACATTAACACGGTCATTATCTTGTTTATCATCCTACATATTGAGCGAGTTCTTTTCTGATTTCTCTGTTGTGTCGTGACATAAGCGATTACTTTGTGGTACATTTGTGTCTAGCCTCATAATTCTGCTACGCTTTGATTTATATCTTACTACTATCCTGCTGATCACGTTCTAAAAATGTCATAAATATTAATCATTAATGTGAACATTAATTCAGATCAATGACCATGTCTAGGCAAAAGTTAATTCATCTATAAAATTTGAACACACGTTAGAAATGTTGGATGTGATGTTGTTCCTTTACTTCCATTTCTGTTCGTGGCCCTCTCTGGAGCATTGTATGACATACTCCGTTGTACCATACCGGGGATATATTAAGGAAATAATAATACTTTCAGGAGATAATGAAACAACCATGTCGACATTTTGATAGATTAGTTCATTTGTTTGCTTGATTCGATTACATCAGTCCAGAATTCAATTCGAAATGTCGAATTTGACATTCAACCTACTTTTTAAATGTCCGTATGAAAGTCGAAAATCATTCAAGCTTCAGACAAATGGAAAAATCTGCAATTAGGCTCTAAACTACGAAAATGTGAAATTGTCATTTTGTTGAAAACGCATTAGAACGTTATAGTAGTGAAATCGATATATAAATACCGGTATATACATGTTAGAATAAACTCTTAGCGAACAACGTAAAAGTTTCTAGTTAATGTTTGTCACGATATGATTCCGGGATGGCTTAATTTACAAAATATTCTATTCGGAAAGAACAAGGGTATGCCGACTTGATTACTTGTATGAAACAACTGGTATGTCCATCAAAGTCGGGAGTCATAGGCCAAACTGGCAGGTTAAAACCGATTGACCATGTACTTACATCTCTGTCGAACGCAAAAACGGTATTGTCTTTAGATACGTGCATACTGATGCAATGGTACCATTACCCTATTAAAGCACACATCGCACCATATTGTTTATGTTATTTTATTCATTTAATGGTATTTTGTAATAAACCAGAGCTATCGTGTCAATAATAATTGTAGTAAAGGCGAATGGTGGTTAAGTAAGATACTAGTACTGATACATAAACGTAGTTACTGTCTCGCTATTAGACCTTCTATATTATTTGACGTTAAACCTGCGTGTCCGAACCCGCTGCTAGACGTATCGTATTATATGACGTTAAACCTGCTCGTCCGAATAATATTACCAATAATGAGCTGAACACGAGTAACGTGTCATCATTTAGTTAAATCCGACATTCTAATAAATAATCACATTGTTTGTTCATGTCATTAATTACTTGAAACCAGGCAGTGTTACATTCGAGCTTAGCTAATCGAGCACTAGAGTTTCAACTGACATATACTCAGCCCTGGATACAATTTCAATGTTTGACATGACTTGTTCTCCTGTGACAATAACAGCGACCTAATCAGATCTAACCTTCGTTTGTGGATAATTAGTCAGTTGTCGCTCGTGGAGAAGTAGACAGATGCCCAGGAAAGAGCAATATATAGTGCTTATTGAAAATGAACACAAGAAACTGACCTCTGTATATGACCCAACGATTGTTAAAAATTACATCACGCGGTATATCAGTAAGACATCCGGAACAGTGTCGATTCATATGATCTCTTCACAATGCCCCTTGCACGTGTATTGTCTGGTAGCCCCGAGTCCGCACGACACACATCCTGTGAGAAAGTGCGATAGAAATAATGTAATAAAATCAATGAGCATATATGGTCCTCTCGTACTTAACACATAGTTCGTTTTAACAAACGTCAGCGTAAACTCAGGCTACAGGTTTAGGAAATGTTAATGCTCGACTAATAGGTTGGTATTGGTCTGAAATGATTTTATTTAGTGCACAACACTACTGATGAAACGTTTCGTTTAAAAATAAGAATGACATTATATTTAACGCGTGATTTTGTAACACACTCTCTGAGTTCCCAGTGTTGCTTCTGATAATAAGTATTCATATACGTACTTATTACTATTGTGATTGTCACATCAGACACGATCTGAGCAAGGTCGTATATACACCTACCTATCTAAAACAACACGAGACATTGTGTCCTGACATTAGGGACAATTGTGTGACAATATGTCACTATAGAATGACATCAAACTAAATTAGGTTATTTGTCTTCCTAAGCCAACATGAAATTGATTAAATGTCCTCTATGTCCAGAGAATGTGACCGACGAATTGGACACTGGAAAGGCGATTTCCAACTTAATTCAGTTCTACACACATTGTACTAAAAAGTCTTGTGAATTAGATTTAATAACTAACATTGAAGCGGACATTTAAAGAATCTGTTGGCAAAAGTCATAGCCGTAAATAGGAGTTTTCAAAAGGGGGTGCAAAATCTGGTTTTGCAGAGGTAGTGGGATGGTAGTGGGATGTTTAGATGAAGGGTGTTTGGCGTCTGTTATTCTGCTAGGGGATGTAGAGCTACCAAATCCTTTTAGTTGAGGTTGCGGGTCCGTACCCACGAGAGTGTTGCAAAAGCATGTTGTACCTGAGGGACAGGGTGCACAAACTTGAAAAATGTGTTGTTTGTGTAAGCTGCTTGCCATACAAAAAGAGTATATTAAGTCAGACAGGGAAGGCAGCACTCAACTTAACCAGCCGAGCACAAAAAACATTAAAAACACACAAAGCACAATGCCCAACTAAACAAGCGCAGATCCGCCCAAGTCCAAGCTGTCGAAAAGTATAACAAATTATAACTAGCTGAATGACCCAGTAGAAAAGATACAGCAACCAAAAGGCGGAATGCCTACGCTGAATGACCTAGTAACAACAGTAAAACTGCTGAACTACATAGTTATAGCAGCCTTTAGTCTCAAAAGTTAAATAACAGTATTAAAACGTAGAAAGGCCCGTATAGTCGGATGACCTACTAACTAGCTTAATGACCCAGTTTCCACAGCAAAAGGACTATATTGCCCCGCTTTAGCTGTAATAAATCTTAAAACGATGAAGTGCCCACCTTGTTCTCAACTTACTATTCACTGATAAAGTTATTGATCGAGTGAAGCGAGCAGGAAATATGATATGTTGATCTGATCTGGTTGTCACATAAACTCGTTTTCTACTTGATCCCATTAACTGCAAACCTGGTTAGAAAAAAAGCACAGTGTTTCTTAGCTGCATACCACACAAACTCGTTCTCATTCGCTGATAAAAGTTGTTTGCGATACCATTCACTGATACAGTTATTTTGCGAGCGAAGCGAACTAGGTAGAAAATGCAATATTTAACTGAGCTGCATTCCACACGTCAAACATGTCCTTAGTTTCATATCGTTTACTGATAAAAGGTATTGTGCAAGCCAAGCGAGCTAGACATAAATATATTGATATCTGAGCAGCATACCCCACACACTCGTTCTGTCCTTGAAACCATTCACTGGTTAGAATATGTTCAAGGTTCGAGATCGTGTGCAAGCGGAGCGAGCTAGAAAAAATGCATTCGTTTGCATGAACAGCATATCACAGACTCGTTATATACTTGATTAGATGACAAACTTATTGTGCGAGTGAAGCGAGCTGTAAAAAAAGTTAATAAATTTTATCGACAAAAAGGACTACTTTGGTGAAAAAGCCGACGCATCTCCCCTAGTTACGGCCATGAAAGTGATGCTGTTCCTAATGTTTAAAAACAACAATTTGTCAATTGGAGAGGGCCGTTATCTAATGTTGTAATAACCTATGACTTGGTCATATTGTAATGATTGCGATATGGTAATACTTTCACTGGTTAACTTTGATGTTATGCTTCTATTCTTTCTAAATACATGTAGTAGTATGCATGCAAACCATTTGTTCTGTTATTACAAAATTCATGCAATAAAAGTCGATTAAACTAAGGCATTTTCTTCATTGTAAAAATACTGAGTGTCAAGCAAGATATTTGCAAATACGATTTTGGTTACTTCTTTGATACAACGAGCTCACCGTCTTCTTTTACATGCATACCGTTGTGTTTCTGTATACCATTAGGAATTAGGTACGAATACTGTAAGTTGAAAACTTGTCACACATTCGACTTTGGACAGCTTTTATGTTTGATATTTATAAAACGTTTTACGTTTTACATCAAGGTATCATGTAAAACATTATAGTCAGTATTTACATTCACATATCACATAATATTATACCTCAAAACATAATTATTTATATAGCATAATATTTGAATACAATGCATGCATTTCTGGAGGTAAATGTTAAACATCGTACGATGAATTTAGTGTTTTTTTTATGTTTTTTGTTGAAAAATTAAGTTTGTGGAGTAAAACTGTGATCGACCAGGCAAACTATTCAAAACAGACACGAACACTTATGTCGACCATTGTTTGCATAACGTCATACACATCTTCATATTGAGACAAACGAGAACATCACGTGCATGTAATCCCTTCAGTCGTAACAATAAATGCTGCCAGTGCTTCGTGTATTTGTCCCAAAGGTTCTAACTAAATCGTATGGTTAAACATAATCGATCGAATATTGTGTTAATATTCATATACCGTATGATGTTTATACCTACATCTCTGTATTAAGCAATGTTACCATACATACATGCCACACTACAGACCATCTTTAGAAACCATAAAATTTGAATGCAGACTGTGAAGGATGGTTGCATTGGTCGTTTCCGCATGACTTGCCATGCGTGACATGTTTCAAACACGTATTCACCACAGAGTATCTCAACGGTCTGCCTCTGTTCTCAGTTATAATAATGGGTGCGTGACACAGTTGCTATGGGAAGTTCGAGCTTTGTTCAGGCGTTGAAATCTTCTTGACTGGCATGCTTCGCAATCGCAATTTATTGCCATATACGTGGGTTGTCCCAGAATAGCGTATAATCACGTAATATCAAGAGAACTATCAAGTATTGTATGTCGATATTATAATAATTTAAAGAATTTAATTCTTGACAATCTAGCAAAATTTCATTACAAATTATCTAAAAACCTACAAATTATGTACATTTTACGAACGCCGGATGAAGCCAGGTGCGTCACAGAACGTCAACGTCAACACTCGCCTACGACGTCATGCTATCACAGTTCTCCCAAGTACTTCCCTTCGCGAGCTACATACTTTTAATATTACATGCCGATGTTGTAATTAACCATTTGAGAATTTATTTCTTTACATACTATCAAAATTTCATTAATCGCTTTTTAAAATGAACAACTTTAGTTGACGTTTTATGTGGATAGTGTCGGAAACAATATGAGTTATTGCTCAGCCCGGTCGGTCTGCTCTCCTTCGTTCCCCTGTCTTCCTGTGCAAAATAAAACGACTGTGTCAATTAAAAACAGCTGTCTAATTACGTTGCTGTATTATGCAGTTGATGCCACCTCATTAATCGTCTGTCTTGTGTTATACTACGCTACTCACGGTATAGGGCAATGCTTAGAAAACGATGATCGCTCGATAAAGTCGTCGGACGTCGTAATTTTTTATACTCTAATCATAACAACGTTGTTATATTACGTCATAAACCCGCCATACACGACGTCATTACCATGAAACGTCACACAGTAACTAGCCAAAACATTCCAATTACGCTTATATGTGTTTTGTCTGGATGTGGCAAATAGTACTTAAGTATTATTGCCGATAAATATTAGAATTAATTTCTGAAAGACACATATTTTTTGGCAGACGCACATACCGTTACCATGGGTTACAAATTCTTCTATTTATCATACGCAACGTATGCTGATATAAAATAAATTCCTCAAATATACGTGGAATAGTTGTAGAAATGCACATGCAAAATTTCAAAACTGTGCCATCATGCTGAACTGAATAAAGCAAGAATTATACGCTATTCTGGGACACCCCACGTAGAGCATAAGCCTACATGGTATCAACTATGAGCCAGTTCTTGTTGCTTGGTTCCCGTTTGAGTTATGTGACTGCATGTGTTAATTTTTAATATCAAAGAAATGAAATTTTCGGAGTAATAGCATCACGTAGAGATAATATCATACATATAGGGGTATAATATCCAAATCAAATTCAAATCAAATTAAAGCCATAGGAAAATGAAGTTTAGAATCCAGATTTAGTATGCCTAATAGTTTATTTACACCAATTCAGTTTATTAGGACATTTTCTTGTTAATTCAAACCTGTACAATTTTCAATTTGTTACATACTTACCAAATTAGCAAAGGGAAACGTATATATAATGCTATCTTCAACAGGTATACATAATTAAGAAATAATTGACATGTGACATTTCCAGAGGTAAATCATTTTATTTCACAGTCATCGTAATGACACACTGGATTACCAGCCTTATTGTATAACCGCTACTATACTGGTGATCAATCGAATGGTCCAGGTATAAATCTAGTGTCAAACAGTCACGACACATGTTACGTATAACCCGGCTTTTGTTTCACACAACAAATCAAATTTTCACGAACGATCGATCAAAGAATCCTGTAGTACGTACATCAGGTTTAGATAAATCTGGACCACTATCACATTATCTGATGTATTAATCAATTATGTCAGAATTTGATTGATTGATGTACACATACGCATCGATTAAGTTCCCTGAGTTATCATGGAAAGTATGTAATTTTATACTGCGGAAAGTATATTCCATTTCATATTGAAATATGATTTATATATACATCACCATGCTATACATGTGTGACAATATTGGATGTATAACATTGAAACAACATCGGATTGAATTACGACATTGCAGTGACACGATGTGTAATATCTGATAAACAAATACATTGTGTTCCTGTTTGTTTGCATGATCCTTTTAATGTGTCATTGAACTTTCGTGATAATTGTATACCAGACATTGGCTAAAAGTATTAACTCACAGGAGTGTATGAAGGTAATTGTTGAAATGTATATACGCCGCCGTCGGGCAATCCTGCAAGAGGTAAACTTTTGTCCCCATAGTACAATCAAAGCCGATCTTGTCTTGAATGTCAAAATATATAGCCATGTTGGGTTTCTAAATAATTGTAAATAGGGACTTATTAATTTATATGTAATACGTGTATTGAATGCGTATATCAAAAGTGGCTTAAAAATAATACTACGCGCCTAGATTCTACAGTACCGCCTTGTAATCACTTCCCTCACAGCGTGAGACATCTATAGAAAGCGGCTAGTATATAGCCATACTTATGCTTGCATAACAGTACTTCGTAGACGATATACGATTCATTGATAAAACCATCAAGCGAGCCTGGTCTTAAGTTTCTAAAAATAGCTATACAGCCGGGACATTTGATAAACTAAATATCGATTTAACAGTTTCACAATAATTGTTGATCTTATGAATAAACAAATGTTGCTGATTGAATTAAATTAGTTTAAAAATTTGGAGAAACATATGAAGCAGTATTGTGAATGTTGACAGTTTCTGGAACTACTTGAATGCGGATTCACATAGCAGTCTAAAGGCGGTTCAGGTTGTATTAAGAAATGGGTAATGTTAGTATGCATTTGCGAATGACACATGACAAATATAACCTCTGCTTATTTTTGTCATTTACACTTCGTGACCTCTTTAGAGAATTTTTAGTTAAGGGGGAAAATAACTAATAAATTAAATGTTGTGCATGTACATAACCCTTATTAGCTCATGTTTGTCATTGTTATTCCTGTTTAAAATATGGTTTGGTTTACAAACACTTGCTTTAGAAAGTATATATTTTTACCTCGATTGGTAGGCTGGGTAGGCTGTTTACACTGATTCAACTGTATTGATGCTTTCGAATTTACTTCTAGGATCGGCTAACCTACATAAAGTATCTTATTAAACAACATAACAGTCTATGAAGACTAGAACTGATAACGAGAATTTAGGACAAATATATGTTTACTACATCAAACTGCTTGATCTCTGTCAACAATTAGACTATGGCATGTTGCAAATCGCCCACAAGGATGTGTCTCTTATCAGGTTTACGGACATTGTGTGGGCGATATCAATTATGTCGATGCTTGGTCAAACTTATCTATGTTTAGAATATAATCTACATTATGAGCCAATGAAAACGCCGAATTTTGGCGGTTAAATGAAAATTTAATCATTAAAAATTTCGCTTCGAATTCGCTCGCTCCGCCCTTTGTAATCATTAAAATTTACTTAATATGTTCTAACTATAACATAGTATCCTTTTAGTGTTCATTAAGACAATAAAGTTTACCTAAGGCAATCGAAACTGCAAATTCTGTTTTTCTGATAATGCATGATCAAATCCCAAGCCGAACATCTACATTTTCATTGTTCAAACGTGTTCTAGTCTAAAATTAACAATTTAAAATTAAACATTGAAAACATATCTGTTTTGTACAATTAAACCACTAATTTTGTAGTTTATAATAAATTTGTGTTTTATTCTGTGTTTGTTTTTTTATTTCTGCAGAGTTGATAGGTTTTGCGATGAGGAGTAGACCCTTAACAAAAATTAAATTTAAATGGCCTGATGTCGTCCACAGTGTTTGCAAATATATTTAACAATTACTGTTGTTTTCTGAAGGCTTTAATCGTTTGACGTTATTTGTCGTGTCGTATATTGTATATGTACAATAGTCATGGTTTAGGTATTAAAATGACGTATGCGACCTTGTTTCG